>CM076579.1:1621854814-1622454814 GCA_034641835.2 Pinus albicaulis
GTGTTGAAAAGAAATTATTTTACATAGATTGTGAAGAAGAAGAAGAAAATGAAAAAGAAGAGGATACACACCAGGAACCAGCCATAGAAGAGGAAGAAATGAATCCAACCATATCATGTAATGCATTGGCCGGAATTACCACTCCTCAAACTCTCAAGATAGTAGGACAGATCAAGAAGAAAATGGTAATAGTGTTGATTGATTCAGGTAGCACCCATAATTTTATTCATTGTAAGGTAGCCAAGGAATTAAATTGTTTCCTATACCCAGCACCAGATTGTCAAGTGATGGTTGCAAATGGAGGAACTATAAATTGCTCTGGAAAATGCCATAATATCAAGCTAACCATGGGGGAATATGTGTTGACAAGTCCAATGCTTTCCATTCCTATGGGAGGTGCTGATGTTGTACTAGGAGTACAATGGTTACAATTTTTGGGGACGGTAGCTTTTAATTTTCAAGAACTTTTCTTGAAATTTTTTTCAGAAGGAAAGGAAGTCGAATTACGGGGTATTGAAGGGAAGCCAGGAAGGATAATAAGCTCTAATGTCATGACAAAGCTTCTAAAGAAAGAACAACGAGACGTAATTGCACAATTATGCTCACTAGACGTTCCGACATCAAAATCATCTATTTCGGCAGATCTCCAACAAGTCTTGGACAATCATTCCAAGGTGTTTGAAACTCTCAAAGGACTCCCACCTATTCGTGATCATGATCATGCTATTCATTTGATTCCGGGAAGTGTTCCTCCAAACATCAGGCCTTATAGATATCCTTACTTCCAAAAGAGCGAAATTGAACGTATGATTGCAGAAATGTTAGAGGCGGGTATAATTCAACCTAGTCAAAGTTCTTTCTCTGCTCTCGTAGTATTGGTACACAAGAAGGATGGATCATGGCGAATGTGTCCGGATTATAGGGAGCTCAATAAGCTCACCATTAAAGATAAATTTCCCATTCCTGTGATTGATGAACTATTGGATGAATTACATGGAGCAATTTATTTTACCAAGTTGGATCTTCGTTCAGGATATCATCAAATTAGAATGAAGACTGAAGATATTCCAAAAACAGCATTTCTAACTCATGAGGGTCATTATGAATTTTTGGTCATGCCTTTTGGCCTTACCAATGCACCTTCTACATTTCAAGGGTTGATGAATTCCATTTTCAAACCCTTCCTTAGAAAATTTGTGCTAGTATTTTTTGATATACTAATCTACAGCAGGTCTTGGAAGGATCATGTTGAACATGTTGACAGGGTGCTCAAACTATTGCAGGAGAAACAATTATATGCAAAAACATCCAAATGTTTCTTTGAAGTACAAGAGGTGGAATATCTGGGTCATATTATATCTCACGAGGGTGTTAAAGTAGACCCTAACAAAATTAAAGCCATTAAGGAATGGAAAGTCCCCAAGACAATAAAGCAGTTGCGAGGATTTCTCGAGTTAACAAGCTATTATCGCAAGTTTGTTAAGAATTATGGGAGAATAGCAGCACCTCTAACAACATTATTGAAGAAAGATGCATTTTCATGGACTCCTGAAGCAACTAAGGCCTTTGAACATCTTAAAGAGGCAATGTGCCTAGCACCGGTCTTAGCTACGCCAGACTTCACAAAAACCTTTATTGTGAAATGTGATGCCTCAGGAAATGGAATTGGTGCAGTTTTAATGCAGGAAGGAAGACCCATTGCTTTTGAAAGTCGTCCAATCAAAGGAAAGTATTTACAAAAACCTATTTATGAGAAGGAAATGTTAGCAATACCGCATGCACTAAAGAAATGGCGAACTTACCTAATGGGAAGACACTTCAAGGTAAAAACTGATCATGATAGTCTTAAACACTTTTTGGAACAAAGACTATCTTCAGAAGAGCAGCGAAAATGGGTCACAAAGATGTTGGGTTATGACTTTGAAATAATCTACAAAAAAGGAAAGCTTAATGTTGTTGCAGATGCACTCTCAAGAAAGAATGAAGAGGTGGAAGCATTGCTTTGTCCCATTTCTATTATCCAACCAGATTGGATAACTGAAGCAAGAGATGAATGGAAGAAGGACAAAGATGTATGGACACTCATTCAAAAGTTGCAGCAAGATCCTAGTACATCCGATACATTTAGTTGGAAAAATGATTCCTTATGGTACAAAGATCGCTTATATCTTTGTAAGAATTCCCAACTAAAACAAAAGATTCTTCTCGAATTGCACACTTCTCCTTTAGGAGGACACTCAGGATTTTTAAAAACTTACCACAGGGTGAAGAAAGAATTTTTTTGGGATGGCCTTAAATCTGATATTCAAAAGTTTGTGGCGGAATGTTTGGTTTGCCAGCAGAATAAAGTGAAGACAATTAAGACCCCGGGACTTCTACAACCTTTATCCATTCCAAGTCAACGTTGGGAGGAGATTTCAATGGATTTTATCACAGGTTTACCGAAGTCTGAAGGCAAGAATGTCATCATGGTGGTAGTTGATAGACTTACCAAGTATGCACACTTTTGTGAATTATCTCATCCATTTAAATCAAGTACAGTTGCTACTACATTTTTGGACAAAATTCAAAAGCTACATGGAAGCCCAAGGGTTATTGTGAGCGACAGAGATCCCATTTTTACAGGAAATTTTTGACGGAGTTATTTTCTTGTTTGGGTACTCAATTAGCTCATAGCTCATCTTATCATCCTCAATCTGATGGTCAAACAGAGATAGTAAATAAATGTTTGGAAGGATATCTTCGTTGTTTTGTATCTGATAAACAAACACAATGGGTCAAGTGGTTACCTCTCGTTGAATGGTGGTATAGCACTTCCTTCCATACTGCAGCAAAAATGACCCCATTTATGGCACTTTATGGATATCATCCACCATCGATTACATCATCTTTAAGGGAAAATTCGAAGGTTCAAGCAGTCGAAGATCACATCAAGCATCAGCAAGAAGTTCTCCAACTCTTAAAGGATAACCTTAATTTGGCACAAAATCGAATGAAACAACAGGCAGATCAACATCGCAGCGAGAGAAGTTTTGATGTAGGAGATTGGGCATTTTTACGGCTACAACCATATAAACAAATGTCCCTCAAGCAAGCTAAGAAGGATAATAAATTATCGCCAAAGTACTATGGTCCTTACAAGGTGTTGAAAAAGATTGGTACTATGGCATACAAATTGGAGCTTCCTGCTTCTTCGCGAGTACATCCAGTTTTCCATGTTTCATGCTTAAAGAAGGTTATAGGTGAAAATCTTCCAGTTCAAACAATATTTCCAGAACTTGATGAGGAAGAAAAAATCATATTGGAACTTGAAGCGGTCATGGAAACAAGAACTCGATAGCTACGGAATCGATCAATTTCAGAGTATCTCATCAAGTGGAAGAACTTACCCACCGAAGATTCTACATGGGAGGATGAGAATTTTATACAGAAGCACCCAGAGCTACTCAAGCATTGAGGACAACAAGACACACTTTTGTTGGAGAAGCAAGAGTCCTGAGAAGCAGGGAGAACCTTATTATTAAAGCATAACCTCTTTACTAGTATTGAAGCAAATTTGGCCCCAAGATGAAAAGAAGAAGAAATTTAAATAATATTAAAGGGTCGACTAGGATTACATTGTGGCCCACTAGGATTACATTATGGCCCCATGGACTCCTATATATAGAAAGGAGGTTTTGTAAATTGTATCATCCAAGAATTGTTCACTTATGTAATGTATTGGAGGTTTCCCCCTCGAAGTGGCTTATTTCTAAGGCGTTCATATCTCTTTTCTTCTATTTTTGGAGCTAGTTACACAACAGTATGGGAGAGGCAGACTGATTTTGTTCAACCTCATACTCTCGAACTACTTCTAAAGAGGAGTGGTAATGCGTCAGGTGAGGACAATGGTGGGAATAATAGCTATGGACACCGCACAAAGCACAGGGTTTGCTAGTGCGAATAGTTTTTGGGTTCTTGGTTACGGACGAGGACGGGAGAGAGGGGTCAGGGACTGTAGACTCAAGGAACGCGACATTAACCATGGGTTGAATGCGGGGAAATTCAGGACAAGTATGGGTGGCGTGACCGACGACATCACACAAGGCGCAAGGCTTTGCAGGTGGAGGAGGAACCGGGTCAGTCAGGGTGACGTTGTCTTTAGATGCCCCCTTGCGAGCTTTGCCTTTCTTTCCTGGACCTGTCACCACAGGGGTAGGTTCCTGCGGAGGTGCAGGGGGCATGGTAGCAATGGAGGAAGCGAGGGGGACTGGTTGAACCGGTTTCAAAGCAAGATAGGGTTTGGGGTGACCAAGAGGGGTAGCGGCTGGAGGATCAAGGTACCAGACGGGTATACCCAGGGTCAGGTTAGGGAGAGAGAGGGTGGCCATGATGGGGACTGAATAGACTCCGGGAGGGGGAGCCAGGAAAGGTATCTGACCAGCGGGGTAATGACTAGGAGGGACGACTCCGAGATGGTTAAGGCCTGGGGGAACTAATCCAGGGGGATAAAGGGGTTCAGGGATACCAGTTGTAGGAGAAGGGCCAGAAGGAGGAGGTCTGGCTGGCGGAGATGAAGGGCTAGGAGTGGGTTGCGGTGGGCGAGGTTGTGGCTAAGGTTGCTGACTAGCCGAGGCGGGTCGCTTAAGCGCAGCCCGAGACGATTGCATCATGCAAACATTAAATAAGATGGGATCAGGGATAGGAGGAGGAGGGAGACCAGGAAAATTTCCAAGCAAAGAGGAGTCTTTATAGATGCCGGGAGAGACACTGGTCAAGGAATCGACGATTTGCTTATTGGCTACAGAAGAGATGGTCGTCTCAGGGGAGGTCTGATACTTTGGCTCATGATAAGTCAACTGGTTTATGGTGACTATCTTTCCATTATGAGGAAAAGACATCTTGCGAAAAACCATGGATGGAACAGTAGACATGGCATAGGTGTAGCTTCTCCCCAATAGAATGATGTAGTCTAGAGGGGCGTCGATGACTTCGACGTCGACGCAAACAGTCTTACTGGCAAGGGTGATAGGACAATTATGAAAAAGGCCAATGGGCTAGGAGGCATGGCCATCCCACGCTCGAAGGGTGATCATGGAAGGGGCCAAGTCAGGAGATCCGAGTTGCTTCCAAACTGAAGCAGACATCACACAGGTGGATTCCCCCTCATCAATTATACACCGAGAAACGGTTGCATTCTGGATTTTGACTGGGATTTGGAAGGTGACGGAAGCAGGAAGAGGAGGATGTTCTGATTGATGGGCATCGAAAACAATCATTTGGTCATCAGCAGGATCTATAGCGCCCACGGCAGATAGCAAAGCCTTCTTTTGGGAAGGGCATGACTGGAGGAGTTCCAATGTGGAAATGGCAGCATGAGATTGCGCCAAATCATCTACTATGCTATAAGAATGAGCAGCTCGACCAGAAGCAGCATTTCGACGTAATGGTCCTTTAGGAATCTTGGTATGAACCTCAACTTTGGGTTGAGGGATATGTAAGGGGCCATTGGATGTCGAAAGAGGCTCTGTAGAACTGGAAGAAGGGGACTCAGGGGCAAACTGAGCGGGAGGCTTGGGGTACTGGCGAGACCGAGTTTGAAGGTGAAGGTTGACAGTTGGGGATGGATCAGAGTTCATCATGAGGATCTGGTAATTGGAGGAACCAGAAGGGGAAGGTTGAGTAGCGGCCTGTCCGTCAGGTGGCTGGCCAGCCACGAATCCTTGCTGAGGGAAAGGATCAGTAAACACAGTTGGTTGAGTAGTGGCCACATTAGGGGGAGCATGAGGGGAGGCATGTTGTCCTTGCAATGTGGCTTGAGACTCCCACATCTACCGCATCTGTGGTAAGAGGGGACAATCGTGGGTGTAATGACCATAAACACCGCAACACGAACAAGGCTTATTTGTGCGAAGAGGCCTGTCCGGCTTGGGCTGAGTGCCCTGTTGTTGGTTAGCAGTGTTAGGGTCAATACCTTGAGGATTGGGTCCACGAGTACCAGGGGAAGATTGGTTTGGATTGCCTCTCTACCTTATTTGAGAAGAAGGAGGATTAGTCACGCCCTGTTGTGCAAATATTTTCCCTGGAGGGGGTTGTAGGTGTTGTTGCGGGGTTGGAGGAGGCAAGGGAGGTGGAAGCGCATATGCTGGAGGAGCTGGCACACCAGGCTGCAGATAAGGGTAATGGTTAGGTTGGGAAACATTGAGGTAAGCAGGAGGTTGGGAAAAAGGATGAGGCATGCCGTATCCTGGATACATGCTACCTGGAGGGGGAAAAGTGCTAGAGGTGCTGGCCCCTCCTTGAGGGAGACCATAGCCCATAGGAGGTTGAGCATATGGATGAGAAAGGGCTCCAACGATACCGTCGGTAGAATGAGATGCCCTTGGGGCGTTAGCACCTCCAGGCCTAGGGAGGTCAGGAAGGACGGTATAAACATAACCAGACTGAGCATAGATCAGGTCATATTTCAAGGCTATTTGGAGGGCGGCTTCTTCGGTTTGAGGGAAATGGGAGGCGACATATTTTCTGATAGGGGCTAAGAGAGTGCGAAGGAACCAATCCATATAAACCTGATATTTGAAGTGGGGGGCTCGACATAAGCTCTGTCTTCTTCGCCATTCCTGGACATGGGTAGAAAGGCGGGTCGAAGAGGTTTGATTGAAGGAAGTCAAGAGCTTCGTACCAGTATCGTATCGGAGAGGGAGCTTGAAATAAGATAAAAAGGCTTGGGCAATGGTCGCAAAGGTGGTATGGGAAGAGGTGGCTTGGTCAACATACCATTTAGAAGCTTCACCAGTAAGCGTGCGGTAATGGAATTGGAGGAACACCACATGTGGAAAGATCGGACATGGTTGGTTGGATCTTCTCGGCAGAACCTTGACTTAGGGATGTCGGAGGGGAGCTTGGTTGGCATAGCAGGCCAACCAACATCGTGGCGGATAGGGTCATTGATCAACTGATTGAAATTGAGGAGGCTGAGGCCTGTGATGTACGGCAACAAGGGTGCGGCCGAGGTAGTTCCTGTGGCGGTTCCACTAGTAGTAGTTCCGAAATTAGGGCCAGGATTACCGCTAGCGTTAGGCCCTGGACCAGACATAGTGAAGGTGACAGGGGGAGAACCAGAAGTAAAAGGAGAACCCAATGAATCAGAAAAGGAGTCGGAGTGCAGACTCGGAGGAGGACTGGCTCGACGACGGCGGGACAGAGCAGGTCGATTGACCGGAAACTGAGGGTGAAGGCCAAGAAGTCTCCGGGAGGCGCGCCTTGGGGGCACAATGGTGACAACACAAACACAGCATGAGGGGAAGAAGAATGACCGAAAAAGGTAGGGAGGTGCAGAATCAAGTGATTACAATGTCGAAACAAGGGAAAAAAAGGTACAGTGTCAATTGATTTTAAAGTCTTTTCCTGGCGGTGTAAACCAGGCTCTTCTTCACTTAGGGTGAGTGTGTGGCGTGTGTTAATTTTAATTTTTAAACCCTTTTCGTTTTGAGAGCAAGAGAAAAAGTGTGCTGCGTAACTGAAAATAATGCTGCAAAAATAGTATATAATGCTGAAATTACAGAAAATTAACAGCTACTAGTGCATCGATTCAACCCAACAAGGCGGGTCTCTCAAAACTAATCTAAAAGAGGGAAAAAATCTAGTCAAAACACACTAAAAAGAGGCCGATAGATCTAGGGTCGAAAGGGACAGGGATCTAAAGGAGAAAGCTGCTAAAAAGAGGTGCAGATCACAGCCAAGAGGTAGAGGCAAGGTGGCTGGAAAAAAGGAGGAAATCAGAAAAAAGAAGAAAGGACAGGGAGGAGGTCCTAAAGGGAGGTCCAAAAAAAACTACAAGAGGTGGTTTGAAAGGAAGAAGAGCTGATTTAAAGGGATCTGAGAATGAGGGATCAGATCTGAAAAAGGGAAGGCTGAAACTCCGAAAAATCAGACACCGGAAACAGCTAAAACTCTTCCACCAAAAGTGGAGGGTACTGAAGCCCTAGGGGGATAGGTTCCCACTTATATGAGCAAAATAGATCAGAAACATGTCCAAACAGGTGGAGACAGAGGCTAGAAAACCTTGGCAGAAGCTTCAGCACAACCCAGAAAAAATGCAAAAAAACAGCAGAAAAAAGCACAGGTCGCAGGTTCTAACCTGTTTTCCTGTTCAGGTCGCAGAAAAGAGGCTGAAAAGTGCGACCTCGAGTCCAGGTCATAGTTTTTGGGCTGAAAAGTGCGACCTCCAACTCCGGTTGTCTAGGCGGTAGATTTGTGGAAAATTTGTCGTCTCAGTTGCAACTGATGTCTGTCACCTGCGCAATAGGGCCAGAAACACACGGAAGTTAGAAATTTTAATGTTTTAGGGTTTTATAGGTGAAAAAAAACATGAAAATAGGAAAAGAAAAAAGCTGAAAAGAAACCCTAGGGTCTGAAGTAGCTGGATATGCAGGAATATGAAAAATGACAACGGTCGTAATTGAAAACCCGTGTGGAGTCGCCAATTGTTAGTATGAATCTTTTGTCGAAGCATACGAAAAAATACCACTTTAGCTACGCATAACTTATAGCCCTAACATCAAATGTGGTTGCTAACATCTTCAGATCTGCAGTTAGTTGATTAAGACAAGTATTGCAAAAAATTATATCTATGCATAGAAAGACATTAAGCAGTAAAATCAAGAGTTTGCTCCATACATCCAATAGACAAAACAAGAACAATGTTTTTTGAAAGAATATTTGTATTAAGGGCACCTGGGATGAAAACAAGAAGGTGTATCCAATTCTCCTCAATGGGATGGGTTCTTGGAAGTCCTCAGCACTTCAGATCTAGAATCTCTCTCTCTTGTTGGTGTAGAAAACCCAGACAAAGATAGAGCTCAAAGGGAGCTCACACAACAAATAATGTAGAATGTGACCAAGTGTATAGATCCAGAGTGATCTAATAGGCAACAAAAGGTGAAGAATGGTAGGAAAAACCCTCCTATTTATAACAAAATATTGGGTCATTCTAGATCTTGGTGCATGATTAAAATAACATTAACCAAATCTAGATCCACCTTTTATGAATATTTTATTATATTTGTTGGAGGGAAAAGGTATTTGACTTGGGTCAAATCCCTTTATTTGTGAATAATAAATAAATAAATGATTTATTTATCATTTTAAGTGGTTGAAGGATAATCAAATAAATAATGATTTATTTAATTATTTATGGGTGATTTAGTCATATTTAACAAGGAATATTATTTAAATAAGATTTAAATAATTATTCCTAGAAAATAATAAGATAAATAAAGATTTATCTAATTAATTTCTTTGTTTGGGTTAAACATGACTAGGAAAATCAAACAAATATAGGTTTGTTTAATATTTCCTTTTGGGGTTTCCTGTTTAGACCATAAACAACCTAATAAATGTGTTTTATTAAGTTATTTTACATAGTGAAAGCAATTTTACTTAGGGTAAAATTGGTCTTACGTGGTGTACTTGGGTCCATCTAATGATAGTAGGTTAGATGACCAAAAAATGGTGTAACAATTTGTTGTTTGACATGAGCTAGGAGGGTGCTGGACAATCACATCATTTTGGGATTAGTGGGGTTGCCTATGTTATGTTCCTCAACGTTAGTTTCTATAGGCTTTGTTTTCGGTTCTTTGGCCACGTCGTTGAAATCGAATAGTTGTTCTAATGGTGTAAGGCCCTTTGGTATAGTGTCACATTTACATTGTAAAACTTCAAGGTCCTTTTGGTCCTGGGTTGTCAAATAAATCTGCTTTAAAAAGGTTCTCAAACTAATTTATATCAAGAAAGAAAGGAGGGCTATGTTTCGTGGATTTGTTCCTCATTGAAACAATCTTTTCATGGTTGGAATCCGGCATTGTCATGGAAAATTCATTCCTTGATTGTAGAAAATCATTTATGTGTTTATCATTTTCAAGCACTTGCCAATAATCTTCATTTTCGTGCACTCGCCGGTCTTTTTTTCACCTTTATATTGAATTTTTCATTTATCCGTGGTATTTGGCGCTGTCATAAAGAAAGGCACCATTAGCTAGATGATTTTGAGCCTGCATGAAAATGAGTTCATATTTTTCAAAGTTTTTAAGGAGATCAAGGACAACATTTCTATATTTCGAGTCTCGGGATTTTTCACAACATTCCCCCTTGATTTTCCCGATTATTAACCTAATTCCCTTGTACCGATATCCTCTTACCCCTCTAAGTCTTTGAGCAAATGTAAGCCGAGGATGAGGGCTTCGTATTCTTCAATGTTATTTGTGAATGGGAAATCTAGTTTATAGGAGTATCCCTTTGTTTGTGTTATGTATCCATACATCAGCCCCCTCGAACTCGGCCTTGCTAAAAGAGCCATCAAAGCTCATTTTCCAAATTGTTTCTATCTAATTCTCTTTTATTTTTGCTACCCTGTGCCGAGATTTGGGGAATTTCATGGTTGAGTGAAAGGAAAATTTAAAATGTTCTAGTGCACTAATTTCGTTTATTTTCCTTTTCTTGTTGGGTGATTTCATCTTCATTGAATAAGACAAAGGAATCTAATTCTCGAATGTATGGAATAGACATGAGTGTTGTTGGGTTTGTCTTTGTTGCTCACCATGTATTTCATGAGGGATTCCCTATATAATCTTCTCCGGTTTGACTAAACACCTGCATCGTGGCATATACATCCATTTGAAGGCTCCCCGAATTTTGTTCCCGTGATCTAGACAAAAGCATGCCATATTTTGGGGGAATGTCAACTACCACTATATCTATCACTAGGCTTTTTAGGCAGAATTTGTGACAAAAAGTTAACACACAAATCTTTGATTAAGCCCAAGCATTCGACCCTTCGAATCAAAAGAGTATAATTATTTATATGGTATAGTAATTTCAAGCCTAGGCTTTCCATTACTACTTTGGGCATAAGGTTATGTGATGCTCCGAGTCTAGCATGGCATTGTGTAGGATCTTATCATGTATGTTTAGACTAACATAAAAGGGAGGGAAAATCCCTTCTTTGTATTTTCCTTCAATTTTAGGACCAAACAACAGCTCGGTTTGTCATCCATCGAGTTTAAAGTATCATCATTGGTGTTTATATTCAAAAGCTTTCAAAACTTGATTTTTGTACACTTCGCAGTTACTAATTCAGCTAGAGGCATGATCATTTGATCTCGGCAATTTCACCTTCGAGGCGGAAAGGAAGTGTTGTTTACGCATATTCACATCCTGTTTTTGCTTATGTTTCTTTCAAGAATTTTGCTGGCTAAGTTTTATTAGGATCGGTTAATTGGGAACGCTGATAGTGCCACTAGCAAGTACTCGTGCAGCTCTTCTCAACACTTGGTTGGTTGTTTTTGTCTCCTCGTTTAGACTGGGCTTTGGCCACATTGTTGGTATTATTTGCTGATTTTTTAGGCTGATTTTCCGAGGTTTTTCCAAATGTGCCAGTTGTTAGTGTTCTTGTCATTAGAAATTTGTGGGTTCTTTTTGCTTCTAAGATCATATTGTTTGTGAACTTCCATAATTGCATTTTTCGGAACCCCAACCTATAATCTTCAGACTCTTCATGATTGTATTCATTTTGTTGTGATGAGAAAAATCCCCGTTCTTCCTCAGTTGAAGAAGATATCATCTCTCTCCATCATCGCATCCTATCAAGTTCACATGATTTTCTTCCACTTACCGCCTTCATACTCTTGTTCTACATAGTTTTGTTGAAAGGGGGGCCTAATTTGTTGGTCATTGTCTCTATGCCAATCTTAATTGGGATCTCTTCCGATATTTGAATTTTTGTTTCGTTTTGAGGGTTGGTTTGGTTTTCTTTAGGAGGGGTCCTTCATTTAAATTGATATTTTCCAAAGATTCTTTCCATTACCCTCACTAGGTTGAATTTTGGCATCAGATGAAGAAGTAGATGCCATAGTTTTCCATCTTTTATATGTGACTTTTTAATCCGTTCTCAACCTAGCTCTCTTCTCAATCGCATTTTCTTCCACACTAAGAGCTCCCTTCGCATGTCTTCAGGTTATGTGGATCCCTTTCTCTACCGATAGGCTATTTCGGGATCAAATCCTTTACGGAATTTGGCCAAAGCTAAGCCTTGTAGAGGTTTCCATATCCGGGTAGTGTGTTATAAACACTATTGAATCTACAAGTAACAATCTTGAGCACTTTCCCTGTTTCCTTGAGGTTTTTGTAATCTCGAAAGTATTTGGAGAGGGTTCTTTTAATTTCCCTTTGTTAGTGAACGTTTGAAATAAAGAAGGGAGATCATGTATGCTATGGGGAGTTAGGCCTTTGAACCATTTTTTGGCTTCTCCTCCCAAACTCGAGCAAAAAAAATTCTCATTTTGATGGTCTCATCTTCTATTTCCTTATAATTAAAGGCATCGTTCATCTCGTCTACGTGTTGTCGAGCGTAGTGGGTTCATTTCCCCAAAGAAGGAATGGGGAATTTTGGACTGATATTCATCGGGTAAAGGAGCTATAGGTTGGGGTAACACTAAGGAGCATACCATGCCTACTACAGCTCAAAAATAATGGAGGATTTACAAAGGGTGGATTTATAAAGGGACAAATTCCGCCCGAACAGAGTGTTTTGGGTATCTAAGTATGAATAAGGAGGAAGAAACACTCTGTGGCCAACAAACTCGATGATGGACAAAGTTTGTTATGGAATGGGCTGAAGTGGGAAGAAGCTAGGAATCGAGGAGTAGAAGGTGATGCTTCTGCTAAAGCTTTGTTGCAAATCCGTGGGTTCAAGATCACCTCGATTTAAATCACTTTGAGACTTGCTTCTAAATATGTTTCGGTATGAGGTAAGTCAAAGGAAAATCTTCCAAGAGTGTGAGAGTTTCAGGACATATTTTGTTCTTGGGATCATTCCAACAAAAAGAGGCCAATTTTCCGCCTTTTAGAATTTCCGCCACAAAATCCTTTCGGATTGTCAACTATGTTAGGAGGATTAGGATCTAGATGGGATCTAGTGTAGATCCTATGTGTAGTTAAGATTTCACTCTTCAAAACTTGGAGAGGCTTCAAACTTCAAACTCTTTCAAAGGCTTTCTCTCTTAATGCTTTTCATAACATAAGAATAGGATTCTCAATCTCCTCAAGGTTGGTTAACCCCATCCTAAAGAAATCAGGATTCGTAGAGGAATAATAGGCTTCATAGCCGTAGAGTCACCATGTGGAAATTTTAGCTTTTTGAAGGTAAAATTTTTATGGTCCACTACCAATGTTTATTATGAAACCAATCCGAATTGTTTTTGGGTTTTTTGAGTTTCTACATAAGTTTATTGAAGGACTTAAAGTTCACAAGAGCTTGCTAGGCTATTAGTACTCAAAATTCCAACGATCGCCAAAATATTGGAGTAATCGTGATTTGGTCGATCGTAAACCAAATGACAAGGCAACATTCAAACCAAAGTAGGGAGCCTAGGATCTAGCCCTCCTAATCTCGTAGAGGGATATCTCAATATGTTTGTAAGGATATAGCTTGATGATTTTAAGAGGTTGATTTTGTGCTAGTTATGAAGTGAAATTTTTTTTGTTTGTTGGTTGGACATGTATGATTTATGCGCATAGATAGAGTGTGGAAATATACAAGCCATTGGGCAATGGAGTCATGAAGTTCAAATGTATTTCAATTGATGAATTTGAAGAACCAGGCGGAAAATCTAACTTAATCAATGGATTTGTGGGATAATATAGGTGGGATGATGAACATCAAGGATTTGAAGGAAAAAGTAGAGCTTTAAGGGTCATGCAGACCTCTTAATTATGTATACCTTTCAACAAAGGGACTTGCAACACTATTTAAGAATAAAGAAATATTCAATAGCCAGGGCTAACCATGAATCCTACCAAAGATACTCTTCTTTTATGTATAACATAAACAAGACAGACTTTAAAGTAAGACAAAGAAGGAGAGTACTTTGTTTCTTCTAATTGTTTCACTTAAAGGAGTTAGAAAATATAAGAAACACAACTAATTGCATTCATAAAAGGGGGGAACACCCAAGCATCTAAGACCGCAATTATAAAGACCTTCAAATATGACTATCTCAAACAAGAAAAAGAGGGTAAAATCGTAAGAAATCCTCTCTCGCCAAGCTTCGATAGTAGCGTTTGAAGGATGTTTTCGTAACAGCTTTCAATAGCAAGAAGTAGCAAAACGGCAAACCATTATTCAACCTTGACACCAACTATTTGGACTATTTCGAAATGAATGTTTAAGGGTTTAAAAGCAAACTCAAACTACTCAATAAAAACCTTTAGCAAGATGAAAACATAAAGGCAAGAAGAGTAAAATGGTGCTCAAGGTGATTGTAGGGAGACATTTCTTAGCCTAAGCTTTACTCTCCATCATAAGCAAAGCATAATGGAACAAAGCAAAACAAGAAATAACATTAACGAACAGAGAGTACTTCACCAAAACCAGGCTCAAGGATCCAATAATCTAGCCTCCTTCATCAACAGAAAAGCAAAGAAATCCACGCTTCTTCAAAACATCAATCCTTCTTCTAAAGCAAATAGTCTATGTATTACTTTAGAATTCATCAAATGCCAACCTCACAATGAGAGTTCGAATAGATTTATAGGTGATTGGGAGGAGAAGTGACAAGAGATGGTCTTAATGGTTAATTAAAACATAGGAGAAAAGCATTCGAGTGCCCATTCTATGTTATAAATATTACATTAATTTCTTGCCCATTCTAGTAGTTCTTGTCGACTTTGAGGACTAATTGTCAGTTTGCACACCCAAAAAGTGTCTTTATGGAGAAGTCTTCAAGTCACGCGGTTCTATCTTTTCTTTTTGGTTACAAGTAAGTCGGGATGCGCATGGGCTTTGGAGAGCACCCATACCTTTACAATAAATCGCCTTAATAGTTTCAAGAGGTTCTCACAAGATAATAACTATCAAGGTGTTTTTTAGTCCCAGAGGACTAAATAGCTTCACCGATGTGTCATTCGGCTTCCTCCTTTGCTGATTTTTCCGTCTTGTCATTTAACACTAATTTGGATTTAACCGTATTTTTAAGGCCACTTTAATCATTTTCTCGCTTCACGCCGCTTATCACCGTGCTTATCCTTTAATCTCAGGATCAAGTTTTGATCTTCGTGCTTTATGTTTAACCTTTGACTTTGAATCTCTTTACACTAATTTTCAACGTTTTCTTTGATTTGATGTACATGTGGCTTGGCTTCCTTCGCGCCGGAGGGTTTTATTACTCGACTAGCGTTCATGAGGCACTAACCAAATAATGACAATCAAACCTTTGATCTCCCTTTACCCACCTTTTGCCTCGATGATCGTCATCCCGGGCTCGTGCAACCTCGATCTCGCTTTGGAAGGGCATGTGAACTATAGGCCGCCATTAAACTCGCACAAAACTAAAATAATTAGATCAAACCGCGTTTGTTGATTTGATCGGCTAACAAGAGGCTCTGGGATGGGTTATGGACAGTTGCGAGGGAGGGGCTATTTCCATAGCGGGGGTTCCGCAGGTGGAACCAGGAGAAACAATGAAAAAATTTGTATTATGGCGCAAAAAGAGGAGGGGTGGCTTTTCGTAAAAAACCCAGAGGGAGCCATGTGGTCGTGCGGGCTTGTGGTTTCGCGGTGGTGGATGCGATACTCATCGGGAGGTCGACACGTTTCCTTCAAAACCACCCATTTCACATTAAAATCGCGTGATGGAAGATTTTGGGTAACCGGCGCGAAGATGAATAATGATCGTTGACTCCAAGATCAACGACCCGCATCTTCCGCCAAGTCGTTATCAAATGACAAATGGTGCGAGGGGAGGGGAAACCGGTGAGAAAGTGTGACTGGCCGCATCGTATAGATCGAAGATTGAGATCATATCAAAGGAATGGCAAATGTATGTCTGGACAGAGAAAAGTGATACCGCGAAAGGGCAATGACCACCGCATCCGGGAGAGATCACCCGTCGGGGGACTCCATCGTCGAACAAACATCGCGGAGAAATAATAGAGAATCCAAGATGGAAAAGGGGAAGGGAAGTGGCATGGGCCGTTTGATGGTGAATATCAACGGCCCATATTATATCGCAAAAGGCATGTCATGGAGTTAAATAAGGGGCCAATTCTTGCCGACCCGGCCACAAGGTGTCTCGGCCACATGGAGAAAGGGGATGAGGATTTAACCCGCAGGCTTAAGGTCACATATGAAATGGCCGCATTTTAAAGGTCGAAATGGTTTTTTTAGGTTTTTGAAGGTTCGATAGGTTTAAAAGGAGGGTTTAAAACTAGATAAAGAGGATTTATAAGGTTTTAAGGGAATGTCGAATGAAATAAAGGATAAATGAGGGGAAAATGAGGGGAAATGGGGGGATATGAAGGACACATTTTGAAATGAGAAATGATGAGGATTATGAGCTTCAAGGTAGTTTTATTTATGAATCACGGGACTATTTGAGTGAAGATACCGCTGAGATGGATCCTTGGACAAGAGATTACGATAAAGGCTTCAAGAACTCAATATTCTGCCCCAAATTTGTTTCTCAAGACTAATAGACTTGTTTAGGCCATCATTAGTTATGAAAAAAATTATAGATGGCTAACAAGCCCTAACTAGAGGAAGGTTAGACGATGGAGGAGTATCATTAACTTTTACCTTTTGTTTAAGAAGATATATTTCGAATATTGGTTTTTCTCTCGGGGCTTTTGGACAACCGCTTTAGACCTCAAATTATAATTTTTTTATCTTATTTTCATCTTTCTTTTTCTCATTATGGACATAAATACGAGCATCTTCATCATCTGAAAAGATATTTATCGCAGAATAATATTCATACTTGCATTCAAATAAGTTGACCGTGATGTCTCCCCAACTAAATATATATCTTCATCTTCATCTTCTTGTTCTTGTTGATTTTCCTCAAGAAATTATTCAAAGGAGGGTGAACATTCCGATCATCAAGATTTTTCGAACGTTGTAAAAACTGTTGAGGTTGAAAGGGTTCCCTAAAAGGAGCCCGATTTATTTCCTTCATTTTGAATGGGTTCATCAAATACCTTCAATTTTCTAATTCTAGTTTAGAAATTTTGGAAGCAATATCTTTAATTAAACCGGACATTTGATCAAGATTTTCTTTGGCTATAAAATATTTAGAGGAAGAAGATGGTTTCTTCTATTTCATTTTTTTCTTTATCCTTTACTCCTTCCCTCTTCTACTTTAGTTTATTTGAGGCCAAAATATTGGACTACAACATTGCAGTTAAATTTCCCTCCCGCATAACTACCAATGTTTTTGGCTTCTCAACTCTTAACCACAATGTAAAATTGGAGTCTAAGGCATCGTTAAAGGTTATCATAGCCGTAGTTTTAGGGGGTTTGACTTCTACAGAATTTTTGATAAACTTTATCGAATCTATTTTTAAAATATGCTAATGCATCATTAGTCTCCTTATTTAAAAGCTCCAAACTTTGTAAGGTAATACAAGTAATCCTTACAACCACCCCATTTTTTATGAACACTTCCTCCAAAGAATCTATTCCCTCGTTATTGAATTTGTTGGTAAATTTCGAACCACTTACAAGCTTCTCCATCCAAGCTCTAAGCAAGGAATCTCAACCAAACATCTTCATGTCTACTGTTTAGGTTATAAACATAATTTTAAAAAGCAACTAAATTCTCTTTCAACAAATATTCCTTCTCCCCCCCCGTATATTTGGGCAAATATATCGTATAATATCCGAGGAAGGGCATGCAAAGGTTGAGGGAGAACAAGCGTGAGTATATCTTGCAACAACAATCTATCGCATCCTTGTAGGAGTCATCGCTACTTAGTTTAAATATAATTAAATTAAATTAAAAAACAATTAAAATATAATGAAAATTGACCTATTTTGCCATATAATCTTTCCCTTTGTATGACCAGTACCAGATGCTCTATAAAATAGTACTCATAGTATGTCTAGAAAATTAATTTTGACTTGAAATTATTCTATGAATTTTGCATTAAATATTTTTATCGATGACTTTAATTAATAAATTTATTATTTACTTAATTAAAAAATTAAAATATAATATTTTTTTTCATAATTAATTTTTTGAGTTAATCATATAAGTAAAAAATATATTTAATGGACTTTTCTCTATTACAAGGCTAGGATATGAGTTTCTTTCTTTTTCAATGCATTGTTGTCAATGTATGGTGAGGGCACCAAGTTTTCTTAACATGTATCTTTCTGCTAGATGAATTTTGTGTATAGCAAACATCCAATCCAGGTGGCCATTACTTTGCATGGTTTGAGGCTCCATTGTAGTAGAAGGGGATGTGATTTTTTTCTTGCAAAATCCATAAATGCTCAGCTTCTTGTAACCGACTAGCTTTTTAAAGTGTTGTAACCCATGTACTCTACCTATCATCACACAATAAGATCAATAAAATGATAGTCAATAAATACAAAATATTTTAAAATATTTTAAAAAATAAATCTTAATATATAATGTTAGAATATAAGAAATAAAATTTTTTTAGTCAAAACACAAACTAATATAAGACTAAAATTCAATGTGTTATCACCTACCCGCAACAGGATAATAATTTGTATTTGTGATATTTAATAAATAAATGATAATACTTAATGAAGTAGATAATGCTTAAAATTATTAGATGAAAGACCAAAAATAATAAAGGATGAAATCTCCTAAAATCAAATTAAATGGTTTATCGAAATATTTTTAAAATAATTATAGAAAATGTTAAATTAAACAGAATTGTTAAGTGTAGAATTAATCAATTATCATTTTTCAAAGAACAAAGTAGCATTTAATTATAGGAACACATACACCAATTGAAAAACAACACCAATATAATGAACATGACAAGGTCATGTAATTCATCTTATATTTAAATTTAAAGAGTATTTGTCATTTGGTGGCATGGAACTTATTTAGGTACATATAGATGTCTAATTCCACGAGTTCAAAGAAAGAGCATGTTAGTGCAAGGAGTTACTCCTCGAATGCAAAAGGAGTAGGCCTTTACGACCAGTTAATTTCAAATTTAAAGGTTCCGAGCAAGGAGAGGGCTTCTCAAAGAGTTCAAAATGATTTTTTTATTCTTTAAGACTTTCACGCATTTGGCAAGATGGCAGTATAAATTGTTTGGGTAAATTGGTAGTATAGGGAGCAAAGTATAACAAATGAAATGAGATGGATAGTCAATACTTACTCTAAGAAGACTATATCCTAAATCACCACACAACTATAATGATGGCTCTTTACACAAATCTCGTTTTACGTAAAGTAAAAATATTCGTAAAGTAGAGTATGCATAAAGTATTTCAAAAATATTTATGAAATCTTCACTAACATGTTCTACAACATATATATGATTTGCATGAAGTTGGAAAGTAGATAATTTACTATTAGATCCTCTAATGTTTCTTACTCACACCTTACTAGTCACAACTCATAAATTAGAAGAAATTAATAGAGAGAGAAACATACCATACATTAGATATTTCTTGAGTCATAAAATCCTCCAACATGAAGTTAAAAAAGGCCTTTTCTTTATTATATTAAGTCTTCAGTAGACCAACATCCAACATGGAAATGGTATTTACAAATGGTATATATAGAAGATAAGCACCAACTCCATCTCTTCTAAAAAGTAGGAAACACTACTCCTAACTTTACATAGGTGTCATAGGACATTACAACCTATATCCCATCGAAATTTAATAGAAAGGATAGATGTGGGTGAAATAAGAGAAGAGAATTTGGGTTGAACTACCGAGTATGTCGATACGCTTCCTTTTTATTTTGATTTGTCTCCTCATGTCTTTGGCTCTTAAATAACCATAAGTCTTCAAGAAACATGACCTTCAACAACCTCATAACCACTTATCACCATCACTTGTTATATCCATTTCGTTATGAGTCCTTATCTTTCCCGAATCGTCTTTAAACTTTGTTGACAAGATGTTAAAAATCATTTAAACTAAAAGGCTCGTAAATTCCGTAAAAACCTATAACCGCGCAAAACCGTAATGCCACAAAAAAGTTAGAGTCGGTCCTTACAGCCCTCCGTCGAGATCATTTTGCTTTTTGCATATCATTCTTAGGTGTCTCGCTTGTTCCAATTTCCTTTATTGCATTTCGCTAGGAGCATGCCATTGATCGACGCAGGGGGTCCGTTGTCTGTGTTTCCTCATGCTTGTACCTACTGTGGCTATTTAAAATTCCTCAAAAATCACCGAAGTTCATAGTCATTTCATTCATGGTCATTAATGATTGTTTTCGTTAAAAAATATTCTTTAGTCCTGCAGTCTAGGGTTTTCAAGTCCTTTGCATACATGTCATAAAAGCCCGCAGGCCATGAGGTTGGTTTCAGTAAGTTTTGAATTTCACATTTTTATTATCAAAAGTATTTGAAGACATTTCTAGTCCAAAACTCGTTTTGGAACTAGAAATTGTCTAATTTCATTTTTTGTAATAATTGTATCTATTTCACCATAAGAAACTTCAGAGCAAGCTCGATCTTTTCCTAAGCCAAGTGCCGGATCCTCGCAAAAGACAACAAAGTATTATCAAATAAAACCTCAAAAGCCAAAAGAGAAGCATTGTATTAAAAGATCAAATGTCAAAGTGCTGAAACATTATAAAGTGGGTTAGCAAACAAATTTAAATCAAATCTCGATTTTGATGAGATATTTTTTTTTCACATATAAATCATGGCAAACAATTTCATTTGCTCGAAAATCTCAAGGCAAATCGTGTTTGTGTTCTTGAAGGCCGAAGCCGTGTTTTCATAGCCGTGGACAAAGGATTGGAGGTGCGCGCTACCCACAGAGGCGCGCTACCCACATAAGGTGCGCTACCCACTTAACCCTTCCCGTGCCCCCTTCGCAGAACACGGGCGCTACGCGCATAGGGCGCGCTACGCGTTGGGTAGGCGCGCTACCCACACAAAGGATGCAGCCAAAAATTGTCTTTTTGCGTCCGATTTCGAGCTCAAAATGCCTCCATCAACTTGCAAACTGTGTTTTTAATCATTGCTCGTGCTGATTTTTGAAAGAGGTTTTGGTATTTTTTGGTTGGGAAACAAGCATTGCTCGAGGAGAAGTCTATAAACCCTATGTTCATAGCAAATTCAATTATCGTGATTTTAAAAGATATAGTGACAACATAGAAGGGTTTGTAAACTTTCGTGATTGGTATATGTGCTCATACCTATATTGTCAGGCGCCCGGCACATTATATACATCATCCCTCATGCCTTTTGCCATTCTACCACCGTCACATTCTTTCATGTTGACTTGTCCATATAGTCTCATGTTTTCACATAGTTTTTTGCCATAATATTACCACTGCTTTTCCCGTTTATTGTTTCATTTCCAAACACAAAACACACCATTGACAAATCCTCGCCGCATTACAAAGTGGCCGTACACTACATTTGCACCGTCTACTCATTTGTCAAATTCACTTGTGATCCAAAAACAAAGACCGTTTCTATGCCACTAAAACAGCTATTACCACCGGCCACTTGTTTGCTTATGATGTTTTGGTACATATGCAATATATTTGGTTTTGAGAATGCATTAAAACTTTGTCTTCACTACACCTATATCAGCATTCATATTGCAACCATCTTGTTTTCAAAGCCATGTCGAGACAATTCGCCTTTTATGAGCGTGAGTCCCATTAGTGATTCCACAAGACGTAGGTAATGTGCCACCGAGGCCTCACAAAGGTGGCAAAGGGGGTAAACATCTCAGGAGGAGCCTACTTCTTTGGCTCAATTGGAGGCATGTCCGCTTGCAATGGATTGTTTTCGTATCAATCATGTTTTCGATACCGTGAGATGATTTCACAAACCTGTACCTTCATCGTGAACTAGCTCGTCCGTTTGTTCTAAATTTCATATGATGTCAAAATCTCGCCGAGTAGATTTCATTCGTCACCAATGACTATTGCTCAAGCCACCGCAGCCAAATATAGGAGAGGAATGGAACAAACGTCAGCTGGAGAAATTCCACCATGATCCGTACATCAAACCTCGGGTATATGAGGCACTCGGGAAAGGTGGTTTTTCCTTTCGTATTCCCGAGGGATGAGTTTGCACCACCGATGAAACTCATCATTCAAACATTTCCGCCTATAGGCGTATTCTCGCGTCTCTTGCGTACCATGTCCGTTTGTTGATGCACTTCACGAGGGTACGTATGATGAAAATTTCGTACTATGTATCGCCAACATAGAGAGGATGGTGATTTTTGCAGCGAAGAAGACCCCATCATAGCAAAGATGAAGGACATATCATTACGCTTCCGATCAAGATCGTAGTGGTACATCGCCTGACACAGCCAGGCATTACTTGGGAGGATTTCATCTCCCGTGACTTCTTCACAGCGTCACCCACCTCCCCGAGATAGTTCATGATGAGGGAGAGCTCTTCACACCGACCGATATCCCCGAGATTGGAGCATACTGCTCCATTGCATGTGACATACCGCCGAGGCCACGTAGTGGCCTTATTTATGTGCCGACACGACGAGTACTATCTTCACCTGGTGGTGGAAGGGGTCTCGTTGACTACATCAAGAGAGCGAGTATTATCTCCACATGATGTGGAAGGGGTCTCGCCTTTCTTCTTCGGCAATGTGCATGCTTTCGTGATGTGGGCAAGAAGCCCATGCATGATGAGGGCTCAGCATCAGAGGCCGGGACACTGGGATTGTTACCATCATTGATGTTGATGGCGAGCTCTCCTAGCTCGAAACCAAAGAGATCATCCAGAGCAAGAGGGCCGAGAATGACATGCCGAAAGAGAAATTGTAGAGGGCTCCGTGGGTGATAAACTACTCCGGAGCAACAGAAACAACCGGAGGATGAGCACGAATCCTTATGAGCCGCGGCGAATCCGTGAAGATCGACAATTGCCCGAAGAGACCCGCGACATGACACCAATTGATCAAGATTCTTGCTCTACACGTGTTAACATTAATTTGGAGAATTTGATTGAAAAGCCACTGTGAGACAAAGACATGCTTCATCACATGAAAGGTCATTATTGGGCCCGCATGCACGTCCGCAAAGCAAAAATGAAGATTCGAAGAGGAGGTTGAGCGAAGCACTAAAACGGCGGGAAAAGGCATGATCCACTCGGATTTTGGCCGAGGCTTCGTTGATGGGCATGACATGATGGAGGTATTCGCTCCAAATTTGAGCAAATTGAGAAATTTTTGTCATTTTGAAATATTTTGGTCCAAAAAACAGATTTTTCCGCTATACGAGTAGCGCGTCGACATGCTCACTTTTTTTTGGGACACTTGCTGAAGGAAAAATTCATATTTTTGAGTTTTTCATGGTAATTTATGCATGCTCGCTATTTCCGAAGCGTTTCTTAATGCTCCGGATGATCAAAAGGCCCAAAAACACCATGAAAACCACCTTGCCGCCACCTTTGCACCAGCAGGAAGTACTTCTGGGAGAATGAATTTTTGGAGGGGAAAATTAGCTCCAAATTGGGAAATTCCACTTGGATTGGATAAGCCAACATCCAGGGCTTCTGAACGAGCTATCATGAGCTCAATTTGGATGCCAGGAAGTGCCTCAAAATCAGGGTCAAGGGCTACTCATATAGCTCGTGCGCGCTACTCATATAGATTTTTGGCTGATTTTTCATTTTACCAAGATTTCGGCCAAAGGACCTACTCTTGCTTTGAATGTAATTGGAGTTTCATGATGTAAATTGAGGGTTGGCATGTAACTTTGGCTCATTTTTACCTATTCTAGAAGATTCACTCTCAAAAAAAGTGAAAATCATGTAAATGAATCGCCTTCACTCTTTAGAGGCAAGTTAGTCGCCTAGATTTTAGCTCCTTGATTAGAATTTGGTTGAAACTGATCCCTGAAGAAGGAATCTTGACCCCTAGAGGCATGTGAGGGGGTTAAGTGATCTATATATTGTAATTTCGAGACACTTTCATGGTTGACTCTTGGGAAATTTTTGGCACACTATCGTACATATTTTTCATATTTTGGCTAAGGAAAATCGCAGGTTTTGCAAAGACTGGGATTCTTGTGGCTTTCAGTTCTTGATGGTGTTTTATCTCATTTTATTGTAAGTTATTTCATGTTTAATTTATCCCATCTCTTCTTATGCTTCGAAACTAAATGAATGAGTAAAGATGAGGTTGAATCCATTGTTTACAAGTGTTGCTCCTCGCCTTTGAATTCGTTTACTCTTACATGTTTTCGATTGCTTGGAGAGGATCCAAGTTCTTCTTTGCCCTCTTCAGCTCCTTTTCATTCTGATCCATCCATATACTCGATCAAAATCATCAAGACTATCGCTCACCGCCCAACTCGAATCGCAAAATCCGGCCTTATCCTTAATCTTAAAATTGTTTTTTCCCATTTCTCCAACGAAAACCCAAAAAATCAAAAATCAAATTTACCTATCTCTTTACTAGCCTAAAATCAGTATTCATTGTTCATTATAAGTCATTCTAGCCCTCTTTAAGATCCTTTGCCGATAGACCAAGAGAGCTCTTTCCGTCCTCGTAGGGCTAGCTACGAGGCCGAGCGTGGTTTGATGTATTTTGAGTTTTACCTTATTTCAGCCTAAGGTAGATTCGAGCGCTAACAATAGGAATTTCGGGTAGCACTCTATTTTCTTTTAAAAAATGCACAAAAGAAACTTGGAAAACTCGTGCAAACTTATACACTTTCAAATTCTGATTTGTTGTTCAAATTAAACATGATAAGAAAAAGGTGTTTTATTAGGAAACATTTTCTTTTATCTTTCTTCCATATGGGCTCCAACTTCTCAGCAAGCTTGTCCAAGTTCGATTTGCTGTCAACAATCGTATCCGTTGGAATCATGATTGTTGTTAGATGAAAACCCGCAAGAAGGTCTTTACTACAATCGCTAGAGTTAGGATCCATGAGAGGCGTTAGTCCATGTCGCGAAACACACGGTGAGCATTCAACCCAATGTCCAACAATCTCCCCCCAACGCGAGCCCGGTGAGTTTTGAACCCGAGAAATTTCACTCTAATACCACTTGTTGAATCATGATTGCGTTAGAACAAAAACCCACAAAGAGGTGTCCGCTACAATCGCTCGAGTTAGGATCCACAAGAGGTGGTTAGTCTATGGCGTGAAACACATGGGGAGCATTGAACCCAATGTCCAATATGATCTTGATATTTTGGTTCTTGTGGTTGTTTCTTTGACAGTTGACCTTTTCCTCCTTTTAACCCTTTTGGATCTTTCCTCTTTTGAAGGTTCTCGTTTGCTGATTTGTAGGGGTTTTGTTTTCATCTTTCTTTTTGGGACTCATTAGTATTTAACCCTTCATATTTTCCTTCTACATCAATGACCTCCGTCAACAAAATTGGATTATGAAGAGCCTTAGACTTGAGCCTAAACCTTGTTGTCTTCCGGTATGTCCTTTTTGGGTACCAAAAATAGGTTTGGTCTCCTTTCTTTCTCTTGCTACTTATTTCATACCGTACATATTTGAGGAGATCTTTCATCGACTTTGTGGGTCAAACTCTTTCTACATTTTCTCGTTGAATGTCCGTTCGGAATTTTTGGTAGCACCTATGCTTTTGATTTTTTTATAGTCGTGCATCTTCCTCTTCGAGCTCGGGGTATAAACATTAGGAAAAGGAGAAATGGGAGGCACCATTTTCATGGATTTAGGTTTATCGATTGATGATTTCTCCTTTCTCCAACTTCCTCTCAAACTTGATCGAAGGAGTCTTTTCTTTTCTTCTCTTGGCCTTATGGATATTCTCCATCTTAGCCTTTTTCTTTGTTCTTTTTGGCAGTCGAGGGTGTCGTTGTGAGGTTGAGAAGTTGAGCCGGAGGTGCAGTGATGTTGGTCCGTTGTGTAAAACAAAAATGGTCCCATGATTGATTTATTTTCCTTAACTCTTCTTCAACTAATACTTTAATGAGGGATTTGTATTCTAAGGTAGCAGCAGGTATTTGAACTCGGGCCGACATATTTGGCAGTTTCATTAAAAAGTATGGTGTTGAGGGTCTTCATACATGCAACATGAAAAAGATATCTCATATGATAAAGAAACATTATAATATACCTCCTTTCACAAGTGAGGTAAATTTTGATGAGCTTAATAGCTTTAGCCCATTCATTTTTGAGGTAGTCGCAAGGAATTCCTTTGACCTAGTTGGGATCTATGTGTCCATATTTAAGAAAATTCTTGAGGTCTCAAAGTTGATGACTTGACCCTTAAACCACATTTCTCCTTCCCCGGTGGAAGGTTTAATGCCTCAACAATTGAATCTATTGATACTTTCAATCTAAGACCATATATGGTTGCTTCCCCTTCATTGAAAAAAGAACAAAACTCTCGAGCTACTCCTAAGTGAGAGCTTCACGATTTTGAGCACAACGAATAACACCCTTCTTGAATAAACAATCCTATCACATTTGAATTTTCATCCACTAGGTCAGCTCCTTGTGGTTCATTTATTTTTAGCTTTCCTTCCGTTTTAGTCATCTTCGCAATTAATAAGTTTGTCTCGTTGAAATTTGATAGGTGGCATGGCTAGAAGAGCTCACGAATAAAAAGGTTGCTATGTCTTATATGAGATCCGTCTGAAATCTAAGACTCCTTCTTCAGGCTACACTAGAAAATCTTGTTCTCCAACAAACGCTAGACTCAAAACTCGATAGTCTTCCTTCCTTCTCAATGGTTTAAAACAACTACATTGGTTAAATCTCTCCCATGCAAGAGATTTTCATTATGCTAAGTATCCGGACAGAGTGATGCACCGTGTGATATCAATTATGATCTTCGCTGGTTGTGTAGTTTCAGATGGCATGCTACAGGTAGCTGGAGATGAGCGGATCCGTGGAGGGCGCTCACGTCCACCGTATTTTGATTATTGGCCCAAATTTCCAGGCAGTCGTCTATGTGTGACCAACCACCGCTTATCGCATTAAGATTGCGGATCCACGATATTTTCCAATCAAAAATCACATACTTTAACATGAAGCTAAACCAACCTTACCGACGCGTACAGGATGGAATCAATGGCCGGTCGTATTAATTGCGGATTGACACCTAGATACTACACGTATAACCACGACTTAAACTTAACATGATCGCCGAAAACCTTTACTATCACGTGATTTAAATCATGATAAAAGATTTAAAACATATTTAAAACAAGAACACATGGCTTGACACAAATCGAATGTGCTTTTTCTTTTATTTTTTTAAAACGGGGGAAGTTACCGGGAATTTCTGAAAGTACCTGACAAAGAAAAATGTAGACACAAACAGAATTAAAGCCGTAATCGTCCGAAAAGGATAAAACACGTTACCGGAAATTTCAATAGTGATCAATTTTTTTTTTGAAATTCACAAAGAAAAATCCTAAAAACAAAAAATTTAAAATAGACTCATGCTTAGCAACAATCGTGCTAACATTAGCTCCATAGGAGATAGAGCTCGAGCTCTTCGTGTGACGTTCTAAGAATATTTTTGTAGTTTCGTGCCTTGTCATTGGGCTATGGACTCTTATTATGAAACACACCCGTATTTAGAGTGAACTTAGGCTATAATAGCTTAATAAAAGAATTTCTTAAGAAAGTGCCTATTGAATGGGCCTCCAAATAGTTTTGTCCCATCAATATGTTGCAACTCAAAAGTATTGTTTTGAAAAATATTTGAGATTCGAAAGGACCAAGCCATAAAGCATCAAATTTGGAATGCTTAACTAGGTCTTGGATGTTGTGCATTGCATTTCAATACTAGATCTCGAATCCGAAAATATTCTTTTTTAGTCCCTTTATCAAAAACTTGCTTTAAAGCTTGCTGATATTTTCTCACCAAATCATATTTATGTTCTCACTTTTTCTCGCACTTCTATGATCCGATAAATTCTCCCGGTCATGTCATTTGGCTCAACTTCACAGATCTTGTATAAATTTAGCTTTCGCGTGAAATGGCCAATTGACCGGAAAAACAACACCGGGCCCATAAACCATTTGAAAAGGTGATGTATTAATAGAATTTTTTATGTCACCCCGTCAACCCATAAAGCAACTTCAATTTTGAATCACAAGCTTTCTTGTTTTGTTCCAATAGCTTGGTGATGATTCTTACCAAACTTCGTTTGATGATTCAACTAAACCATTCCCTTGGTGGATAGTAATTTGTAGAGTGAGTAAGCCGAATACCATAATATTCACAAAAATTTACCAATGGAGTAGCTTTAAAAGAAACCGCATTATCTCGCTAGTAACCTTGATGGACATAAAAATCTGGGTATGATTCTCCAAAAGTTAATGATAACTTTATGAGTAACATTCCTAGTAGGTATTACTTCAATCCATTTGGTGAAGTAATCGCTGGTAACAAGAATCCAACGATGTTGTCCACTTTGAAAGTGGATGAATTTATCCAATGAAATATAAGACCTGTTGAAAAGGTGCAAACAACTATGGGTTTGAGAGGCAAAGACTTCAAATGTTTCTTACCAAAGGAAATTTTGACACTTTTCACATGCTCTCACCTCAAGACATACATCAAAAAATAACGAGCTAAAAATAGCTAGCTCTTAGTATTTTGTATGCGTAGTTCTCCAATATTAATGACTCTGACACACTACTATGCATATCAAACATAACTCTCTTGGACTCAACACTGGATCAATGCATATAAAAAACTCCTATAGGATATTTCCAATATAAAAAGTTATCTTTGATGCAAAATTTAACAAATAGCCTGAAGATCTTACTTTGTTTTTATCAAAATTGGAGGTTTAAAATGTTTGAGATAAATAAATGATATCTTTATACCAAATGAAGCACTCAAAAAAGCTTTACATCCACTACCATGCCGTCAATAGGTTCATAAATTTTCCTTCAAAGTTTTCATCTATGAAATTCAAGCCAAAAAACTCTACAATTTTCTTCAAATTAGTAATTTGGCTAATCTCGACTTTGATTGGTTTAGTAGGCTTTATCTCTAAATAAAACTCAAGAAATTTAGTCACCCACTTACTTATTTTTACATCAATATCAAAGGAACTAATATCTCTCAACAAAAGATGAAGTTACATAGGAAATAATTTGAGCATGTGCAAAATATAAACTCTAAAATATTTCGTAGCTTTCACTAATGCATATGCATGGTTTTTCGAACATTTCATACTTCACCCCGCATCTCTAAGAGCTTCCGCCGAAAAATTCTAAGGGAGCTTCCTTATTTTCCGAATCTTTTTGTAACAAAACAACAACAATATTATCTTGAGGAAAATGAGAAGATCAAGAAAGGCTTTGAGTATCTGTATTACCAACCGAAGCACTTCAATGATAGCTTTTTTATCATCTCAAATGAATTTATGGCTTCAATTTACCACTTGACTCCATTTTCCTTCTTCAAAGATGCAAGTAATATTCTTGACCACTTTAGTATTATTGGGAATAAGCCTTCTTAAGAAATTGATCTTACCAAGGAAATATTGAATCTCTTTCTCGATCTTGGAAGTGTTAATTCTTGAATTGTAATCACTCTTTAGGATCAATTTTCACTCCATCTTTAGAAACTATGTGACCCAACATCTTGCCTTATTTAAGAGCTAAATGAGACTTTTGGATTCAATGATATACCATATTTTATGCATTTGACAAATACTTATCTCAAGTGTCAAATGTGTTCTTGATCTCAAGCTAGAAAAAAAATATCATCTAAATATATGACCAAGAATTTATATATTTTTCTCCAATGAATGCAAATTCCATAGCACGCCGAAAAGTGGCTCTAGTATCCATAAGCCCAAATGGCATCTTTGCATACATGAATGTTCCTGCGTAGTGAATAATGTCTTCTCTTGGTCTTCTGCCAAACATAAACTTGATTGTACCCGAGAACCAATCCGACATGGAAATTTTCATACCGACTTTGCTACCTTTCGAAGAATATGCTCCATCTTTAGCATTGGATAATTATATTTATCGGGATCATTTGTTAAGATTCCTAAAATATAAACATAGTCCGACTTCACCACTCTTCTTTCTTACAAAATGAACTAGATTAGCAACCCGATCCGAGTATCTCAATGGAATGATGATTTTGGCATCCAAAAGTTTCTTCTACTTCCTTCTCCATCACCGGTAACAATAGTGGATTGATTTGTCTTAACTTCTCGCCCGAAAGGCTTAGTACCATCCTTCAATGGTAACCTATGCTCAATGATAGTTGTATCATATGTCTTAATATCCTCATATTTCCAGGCAAAAACATCAACAAATTCGCAATAAAACTTATGGTATTCAATCTTTCTTTCTTCCGATATAGCTTTTGACAACTTAAAATACTTCTGGTTTTTTTTGTGCCGAAATTGAAATATTCCAATTCGCTTCCGTTTCAAACCTAAATATGGTTTGACTGAAACATCATTGTGATTAAAGAGATTCTCAAGTGGGATTAACTGCGAATATGATTGGTGGTGAAATCGAATGATAGGTTGATCAACAATTTGTTTTTGCATATTTTTGGTGTCTTGATAATCAACATCATTGTTCAATAATCTTCATCCTAATCAATGTTTAGGAAAACAAGTTCTTCAAAAACTTCAATAAATTTTCTAATCTCTTGATCATCCTCAAAAATTCCAATGCTTGACATTATCGTGAATTTCTAGGTTTGAACCTAAATTCGACTTCATATTTCAACTTTATATGTATTGGAATCTTCAATGAGATTACTAAATAGAGTGTGAATCATCCAAAATATTACTTTCTTGGAAAAAAAATAATTGTTAAAGGCCGTGAATGAGTCTTCTACAATGCTCCTCATCGCATTCTAGTAATCTCTCGTGTCCTGATGCTTCGTTTGATAAACATTTTTGATTTGCCGAATAAGTAATTCAACATCTCCAAAAACATAAATTTCGAAATATTCATGTCTTTTTTTGTTTTTAAACCAATCAAGAGAGCTTCATATTCAACCACATTATTAGTTACTCAAATTCAAGTTTGAAATAAAAGTTGGATCTCTCTTTCAAAGGGGAAATGAGAACTATCCCCGCACCATCTCCTTCTTTAGAACATGAGCTATCAAAATACATTTTCCACATCTTAGAACCCCTCATGATCGATTTGTTTTTCAAGTAGCTTCAAATTTGAAAATTTCATGTGCAAGGCAAGATTACCATATGTAAAATGATTAATCTAGTCATTAATATATGAAATTGGATAGATTAGCTGATCCTTGTTGTCACTAATGATATATGACAACCCTTGAGCTTTCATAAATTCTTCTTTGTTCTCCTCCAAAAATAGGGACAATAGCATAAGTGAAATCAATTTTCAAAGTTCCTCCCAACCTTCTAATCCATGACCTAGAAAGTAACATGTGCCAAATCTGTGGGAGGAACAAGCGCCTACAACAATATCCATCGCCATCCCTCTCATGGGCAACCGAAAAGGCTTTCATCGCAAGGTCTTTGATGACACCAAGTACGCCATTGGAATTTCGGGAATCAAAAGAGTAGAGATCTTGTGCCCCTAGTTACTTCAAGACTCATTTCTATCCATGAGTACCTTGGGCATTAAATTATGTGAGACTCCGCATTCCATTAGGAAATTATGCAATACCTTATCATGAATATTCGCAGATGTATAAAAGGGAGGAGTAGATTCATCTATGTCTTCTACCAATGGACCTAAAATAATAGCTGGGTTTGTCATCTTGGAGGTTAAAAAATCGTGGTTACTTCGTTAGGTGGAAGCCGAAGAGCTTTCATAAAATTATTTTTAAAAATTATCATTTTTTCATGATCTTTATAAGAGGAAAGAATATTTATCTTTTGTATCTCATTCTCAAAATTGAAAACAGGGGAAATTTGTGGGAAATTTTTACCTCAAGTAAAGTAGGGTTAACTCGCTACCGAAATTTCTGGTCCGATTGGTTCAACAACTTTATTTTCTACTATAATTTTAATCGCATCGTTAATTTTCTTTGGTTGTAGCAAAGAAGCTTTGGATTATCATCAATTTTCATTGATTCAAGATTGTATCTACTTTGATGATCAGCCGCAATCATGGAATGATTAGAAATCTCTTCATTATTCCGAGTATATGACATGAAATCTTCATACTCTACTTGTGTAAGATGAATCATCCCTTCTTTATCTCTTATACAATTGATATCATCACCTTTCTCCAACCTTCCAGCCTTCCTCTTCATCTTCAAATATAGCATTCGCAAAGGGGGCTACACTTTTTGATCATCAACATCTCTTTCTTTCTCACCGCAAAATTTGAGGAACATTAGGGTCTTCTAAACTCCGCTCGCCTATTAGGTTGATCAAATGAAACATTTCTAGTAGTAAATGTCTTGGTTCCATCTTGAGATTGGACATCTCGTATTTAATGACTTAACCATCTTGGTCAACTCATCTAGCTTAGGGATCTATGTTAGGAGTTCCCGAAGATAAAACTTTAGCTTTTTTCTTTTCTTTCTTCTTTCTTTCTCTTTCAATATCCCCTCTAATCCTTCCTTACCTACTAACACATTAGATTCTACCTCCAAGGCATTGTCCTACATTTGTGTTAGTGTTGTAAATCCTCTTTCTTAATATTAAACAAAAATTGGGATCAAAGGCACTAGCATAAGTGATTTTCATTGAAGATTCAAAAGAGGCTTGATTTCGTAGGTATTTTACTATATGTCTTATTGAATCTCTTAGAAAAATTAGAAACCGATTCTCCTTATTTTCTTTTTATTGAACCAAATCTGCTGATATAATACGTAAAATATTTCTATCACCCCATTTCCTTAAAAATGTATCATATGGGGTTTCAATTCCATGATGCTACCATCCGTCAAAGATATGAACCATTTCCTAACATCACCCTCAAGGCTTTCAACAAAAACTCTCATCTAGACATCTTCGTGCTCAATATTCGCATTGTCAACATATGCATAGAAATCATCAAGGTTTTATTCAGCTTGTTACCTCTACATCACCACTAAAATTAGGCATATACTTGAGATAATCTCATGTAGGTAACGCATTCATAGGTTGAGATAAAACCAAAGGAGCATACCTAAAAGAACAATTTCATCCATTCAATTAGGCGGTGGGTTTGGACCGCCATGGTATGAGTTGTTGGGATTTGTGAACAAAATTGGTGGATCAGAGAAACAGATGATGAAGCACCAACTTTTGATGAGACACCGTTTTTTGCTGTAAAACAAGGGTGGTGCGGAATTTTTCGCAAAATTAGGGGATAGAGTTTAAGGACTTATTTAGGGACATCCTTTGAGAAAACAGAGAGAGTGCGGTTAGAAATTTCGTTTATCTTTTCTTGATTAGCTTTTTAGGTTTAGGGAATGGGATTCTCAAAGGGGAATATACACTTCGGTTCTATTCCTTCTAGGAGCAAGGAATTCAAAAATGGAGCCACAAGGTGTAAAGTAGTCTAAAAAGACAATTGAACCGTACACCTCGTAATCCGTACTTATGACTTTGTCATTCACCCAGGGATAAACTTCACCCGCCTTCCCGAAAATGGGGCAAAGATGTTGGGCAGTAAGGAGTCACTTCCGATTGCAAAAGGAGTAAGTCTTACACATCATAGCTCATTTGAAATTTAAAGGTTTTGAGTGATGGGATGGCTTCTCAAAGAGTTTGAAATGATTTTTATTCTTCAAGATTTTCATGCATTTGGCAAGTTGTGGCAAGTATAAATTGTATGGGTAATTTGGTAGTATAGGGAGAAGAGTATAACAAATCAAAGGAGATGGATAGTTGGTACTTACTCAAAGAAATATTCATATCCTAAATCAATCACACAAACCTATAATGATGGATCTTTACACAAACTTCCGTTTTATGTAAAGTAAACAACATTCATAAAGTAGATTACATGCATAAATTATTTCACAAATCCTTTATGAAATATTCACTAACATGTTGTACAATAACATATATATATGATTTGGCAGGAAGCCGGAAAGAAGATAATTTACTATTAGATCCTCCAACAATTTCTTACTCACACCTTACTAGCTTCCGCAATCATAAATTAGAAGAAATTAACAAAGAGAGAAGCACACCATATTAGATATTTCGAGTCAACATAAAATCCTCCAAACATGAAGTGAAAAAAGGCTTTTCTTTATTATATTAAGTCTTCGTGTAGACCAACATCCAACTTGGAAATGGTATTTACAAATGGTATATATAGAAAGATAGGCACCAACTCTATCTCTTCTAAAAAAGAAGGAAACACTACTCCTAATAAGACATAGGTGTCATAGGACATTAAATCTATATATCATCGAAATCTAATTAAAAGGAAAGAGGTAGATTAAATAAGAGAAGAGAATTTGGCCGAATCGATGAGTATGCCGACATGTTGCCCTTTTTCGGCTGATTTGTCTCCTCGTTTTGGTTCTTAAATAACCATGTGTCTTCATTAAATATGACCTTAAACAACCCTCATAACCACTTATCACCATCACTTTATATTCATTTCGTCATGATTCCTTATCTTTTCCGAATCGGCTCGTAAATCATTTAAAACAGAGCTACCGCAAATTTCGGGTAAAACCGTAAATCGCTCAAAAATGTAATGCTACCGCATTTTCCAAATAGCTTCCGTTTCTTTTTTCAAAAGTAATAAAACACTTGAAAAACTATGAAGACTTATGCACTTTCAAATTTTATCGTTCTTCGCAAATTTCACTATACAAAAAAAAATAATATTAGGAAACCTTTTTACCTTTCTTCCATATGGGTTGCAAATTTCCTTCGCTAGCTTGTCCAAGTCCGATTTGTTTGTCAACGCTGATCTTGATCTTGTGGTTCCCGTGGCTGTTTCTTTGAAAGTGGCCTTTTCTCCTTTGAACCCTTTTGGATCTTTCTTCTTTTTTAATATTTTGTTTTCTTATATGTAGGGGTTTTTTTTTATCTTTCTTCTTGGACTCATTAGTATTTAACCCTTTTAGATTTTCCTTTCTACATCAATGACCTCTCACAACAAACTTAGATTTTGCGTAGCCTTAGACTTGAGCCCGAACTTGTTGTTGTCTCTCGGTATGTCTTTTCGGGTACCAACAACAAGCTTAGTTTCCTCTCTTTTCTTTCTCTTGCTACTTATTTCATACCCTACATCTTTGAGGAGCTCTTCATCGTACTTTGTGGGATGATAATATTTATGCATTTTATGTTGAATGTCTACTTCCCGTAATTTCCGTAGCACATGTTCTTTGATTTTTCTACAAACTTGCATACCTTCCTCTTCAAGCTTTGGTATAAACATTAGGAAAAGGAGAATGGGATGCACCATTTTCATGGATTTAAGTTTATTAATTGATGAGCTTCCTCCTTTCTCCAACTTTCCTCTTAACCTTGATTGAAGGAGTCTTTTTCTTTTTCTTCTCTTGGCCTTATGGATATTCTCCTTCTTAGCCTTTATCTTTGTTCTTTTTTGGAGGCTGAGGGTGTTGCTTTGAAGTTGGAGATAGTTGAGTCGGAGGTGTAGGAAGAAGTTGGCATGCCTCGTAAAACAAAAAAGGTCCCACGATTGATTTATTTTCCTTTTCTCTTCTTCAACTAACACTTTAATGAGAGATCGTAGATACAAGTTGTATTATACAAAGAAGCATGTTTGAATCCTAGCCGACATCTTTTCACTCTTCACAGTATGGCAAGTTGAGGGTCTTCATACATGCAACATGAAAATAAATCTCATATGACAAAGAAACATCACATTATACCTCCTTTCACAAGTGAGGTAAATTTTATGAGCTTAATAGCTTCAACCTATTCATTTTTTAGGTAGTTGTTAAATTCCTTTGGCCTAGTTGGGGTATTTGTGCCCATATTTAAGGAAATTTTTTGAGGTCTCCAATTATGACTTGGCTCTTAAACTAAATTTATCCTTCCGTGGAAGGTTGAATGCCCCAACAATTGAATCTATCGATACCTCGCAATCTAAGACCATAGATGTTTGCTTCTTGTCCATTGAAAGATTGTGCAAATCCCGAGCTACTCCTAAGTGAGAGATTCCCTATCTTGAGCACAACAATACCACCCTTCTTGAACAAACAACCTTCTCACATTCAAATTTTCATCCACTAGGTCATCTCCTTGTAGTTCAATTCGTTTTAGCTTTCCTCCCTTTTAGTCATCTTCAAGAATTAATACCTTAGTTCCGTTGAAATCTGATAGGTGGTACATAAGAGCTCACCTAACATGTTTTGGTGTATTCTATGAGATCCGTTTGAAATCTAAGACTCTTCCACAAGATGCACACTAGAAAATCTTGTTTTCCAACAACAAAGCTCAAAAAGTGATATTCTTCCCTTTTCCTTCTTGCGCTTAAAACAACTACATTGGTTCACCCTCCCATGCAACAGATTTTCATTATGGTAAGTATCCTAGGATCGTAGCATGCACCATGTGATAGCAACTATGAGCTTCAACCGGCTACGTAGTTTCCGCATGGCATGCTGTGGCCGGAGATGAGCAGACCGTGACTAGCAACACCTAATCGTATTTTGATTATTATTGGCCTAAATTTCTACCGTTTATGTGTGACCAACCAAATGGTCATCGCATTGCACTACAAACATGCGCGATCTTTTCCAATTGAAAATCACGTTCTTTAACATGAAGCTAAACCAACCACCGAAAGACGTGACAAGACTTAATCAAGAAATGGTTGTGTTAATTTTGGATTGTCACGTAGACAATACACATATAACCACGACTTAAACTTAACATGACTCACCGCAAACCTTTTCTATCACATGATTTAAATCATGATAAAATATTTAAAACATATTTAAAACAAGAACACATGGCTTCGACACAAAGCTTTCGTATGTGTTTTTTTCTTTTGTTTTTTAAAAAATTAGGGAAGTTACCAAAATTTTCAGAGCATCGATTAAAGAAAAAAAGACACAAACATAATTAAAACAAACCGTTCTAAAATAGTTAAAATGTTAATTTCACCAGAAATTTCGTAGCGATCATTTTTTTTTTTAAATTTACAAAAATCTAATCCTAAAAATCAAAAAAAATTTAAAATAGACTCATGACTTAGCAAATAATCGTGCTAACAATGTCTAAGAGAAATTTTTTAAAATTTCAAGGAATATATCACTTCACTACTAGATTAAGTCTATAAAATGTTGTGTACATACTTATCGGATGGGCCCGTAGTAGTAATAGCCAATGGAAATTTTGAAGGTTTTATTCATGCTCGCTAATTGATCAAGGGATTAAACACTTGAAAATTAGGAGCTTGAATTCGAAGGATGTTGTAGAATTTGATCGCATAATGCTTTGCAGAGAGGAAATGCATTGAGGAGTTCAAAGGGTGTGATTTTCAAATATTTGAGTTTTTTTATTTGATAAATCCATCAATCATATAGCCATAAGCAATATTGGCCTACGTATTTCACACTATATGATCCGTAGATAAAAATAGGATTTTCACCAAAAGTTACAAGATCACACCGTCGCCTGTGGTTTTTCGACCCTTCGAATATATATGCAAAAACATTAGAAATAGAGAAGGAAGGATATGTGGGCCCTAACAATGAAAATGAGTTTTTATAGTGGAAACAAAATAGAGAATAGAGGAGAAATATACACGATTTCTCCGATACACATCCTACTCCAATAAAAGGGAGGGGTAATATGTGTGATTAATACATTCTCATATTTTTTATTTCTCGATATTGAGTAAATTCAAGATCCGATTTATTTAATAAATAAGCATGTTGCATATGACAATAGTCTCCTAGGGTATGGAAAAATGTACAAATAAATATAGCCCAAAACAAATGGAAATTCTAGGAAATAGGAATTTGATCAAATTCAATAAAAGTCACATTTCTTAAATAATATGTCCGAGACCTCGTATATATTTGAAGTTGAATACCGATAATTTAAAATGAAATAATAAATAAAAAAGAGAGATACAAGTTTTCATTTAAAAAACTCGCAAAATTAAGAAGGTTGGCTTTGTTTGAGGTGCATAAAGCACCTATTTAGGCCATCCAGGGTGGTATCACAAAACTTATGGTGGTGTTGAAAAAACAATTCTTTTGGCCTAAAATTAAAAAAAATGATATGGTGAGTTATGCGGAAATATGTTTGGAGAGATAGGTGATTAAATTGGAACATAAACATCCCACATATGTTCAACAAAAGCCTCATTTTCTAGTATGAAATATTTAGGGGATGTACCCTTCCAAATGTGCTTCCCCGGATAGTCTCGAGACCCCAAATAAGGAAACATATAATACATGTCCCTAAGGGTGGGGAGATGTTCCCATGTAACATTGTGTAGGTAACGTTTTTATTTCCCAAACCCTCGTCTCATCATGCTATGTGTTTAAAGACCTTTAACTTGTGCTAAAAGTTTCTATGAGAGTGCACAATATTCTATTATAATTATCAATGCCACTATAAGGGCTCTAAAATTGCTATGACATGTAAATAAATTAGAGAAACAAAACAGAGAAACAATATTCACCGAACTGATGCACATTTGAATAATTCATGTTTATGATGCTACTATTGTAAAATAATTAACTCTAGCAATATAGAAAAATATAATCCTACTTTAGTTTAAAATGTTGTAAAATAAAATCTTCATCGAGGCCTTGAAACTTCTCTACAACAAAAGTCACATATGAATGCCGAACATTATTTGTAGTGTACCCAACAAGGATTTTTACCTAGCCTCATCCTATTAAATATTATACTATGCAAGTGGGGTGGACTACCATGACAATGGAACATTGTAAGTGGATGAATAAACAATCCAATCAACCTTGTTAAGAATCAATCACCCTTTTGGCATGTCCAAACCTTAGTATTACGTCCACATATGTAGCATTGGAAAGAGTGCAACACAACAAATGCAAAGCCAACACCAATGAATGCTCTATAGCATTGCTTTGTAGAAGGATATAAAATAAATTGTAGGCAATAACAATAATATCATTGAAAGGAATTATATAACTCTTAACACAAACAATAAGAATTTTTGAATCATAGTCTACTTGTGATGAAGCAGTAGAATTCATGAAGGGGTTAATTATCCTTTATTTATCAATTAAATATTCTTTATGATATTATATTTTTATGAAAGGATTTGTTGTAAAATTTTCAATCAAAATTTGACCTTTTTTTATGTTATATAACAACCATAAACATACAAGATTTTAAGACTACTGAGATACAAATTTTGGGGTGGCATAAACATAAAATCCCAATCATTAACCATCTCTATGTCGTTCATATTTTGTAATTGGAACCCGTAGAAGAAGCAATTTAACTACCAAAATGTAGCTCGTGCATATCTATTCTGAAATTATAATGGGTCACCGTGTCCTCCTCGTTGGTGTCCCATGTTTCGATAGTTTGGAAATCAAAAGACAAGGCAACATCGTAACCAATATTTAGAGTTCCGTGATCTAGTCCTCTCGTTCTCGAGAGAGAGGGATCTCTCAAATGTTTGTTTGCAAAGGTTTATCTTCGTGTGCTTTGACATTGGTTTTAGACTAGTTAAGTATGTGTTTGTTTGTTTGGTTGAATTGACATGTGCCAGAACATGAAAGTTCTAAGAAAGATAAATATAATGGAGAAACATCCTGTCTATTGTGCGATGGAGTCAATAAGAGGTCATAACATACTCATTAATGGATATGGGATATCGTAGGGCAAATCTAACTTGGCCGCAGGATCCTTTGGTTTTGGAATGAGATGGACATCAATGATTTGGAAAGAGAAGTTTAATTCTCAAACAAAGGGAATTTGAAAGCACAACTTTGAACAATAAAGAGCTATTTGGTAGACAAAGGGCTAACCATGAATTCTACAAATCACAGCCTTTAAGAAAATAGTGATTTCAAAACAACTTTTAAAATGAAATCTAAGATTCGGGAACACCCTATTTCCTCAAAGATTTTATTTCAAATGACTTAGAAAACATAAAATATTCACCGATAACTACAATCATAGAAGAGGGAACACCTAACACATCTATTATTACACTATAAAGACCTTTGAGACAATTTTTTAAGTAAGGACAAAGGGCAAGATTAGAACACCTCTCGACCACCGTAAACAAAACTACAAAGGGAGACTTCACAATAGTTTTAAAGTGGCAAAGCAGAGAAGGTGTGAAAACCGAAATCATGCCGAAGCCAACTATTCTAACTATTAAGGAAATACACAAGCATGAAGACTAAAGAGAGAGGTTAAAGACTCTAAAAATACTTCAAACAGTACAAAACATGAAACAAAGAAGGATGAATAGGTCCAAGGTGATTCAAGGAGTCATTTCTTAGCCTAAAACTTTCAACTCATCGTAGTAAGAAATTATGGAACAGAATGAAAACAAGGAGAACATTAAATAGTTCAGAATACATCACCATGTACTCACCATGGATCCAATGATAGAGCCTTCTAGAACAAGCATGCAACAACATCATCAAGGCTTCCAAGACTTCAATTTGTTCTTCAACTTCAAAAGACTATGTATTATTTCGTAGAGTTTCGTATTACAACTAGTACCTAACCAACAACCAACCAATGATTCTCATCTTCTGCGAAGTAGTTATAGAAGAATGAGGACGGGAGATCCTCGATAAAAGATCTCCAGGTCAATTAATACGTACTTAGTGGCTTTTGGCCTTTGAGGGGCTCAATGAAGAATTTTACAGGTGTTCATCTCATTAATGTTTTTATAATTAAGATTAAAGTTTCGTGGGAGATTTGTTGACTTTGTATACCTGTCATGAATGAAATAACTCGCTAACATTTTACATTAAATTCCTAAGGCACTAATTCTTCCTACTTCGCGTTGAGGAAAATATCTGACGATCAATAACTTCAAATTTCTCCGTTTGAATGCCGGAGGCACAAGTGGCTTTTGTTGGTAGCTGAGGAATCAATTTGCTCCGTATGTGGAAGTGGAGGCCTCTCTTCTATAGACCTTTATGATTTCTCTTAATTATGATTTAATTTGGAGGATTAGGCTTTTGATAATCCATCTTAGCCGTAACTCTAAACTTGTCTTCTATCTTCCGTCTCGCTTATGTTCGTTTTCACCGATACTCTTAATTTGTGATTTAAAATCACCGTGTCTTGTTGATGTGCGGTGCCGCGTGCTGCTCGTATGGCATCAATGCCTCTCGAAGCATTGACGAGACGTCGCAGTAGAGCCTTTTAGTCCCTTTCCATTTGATAACCGAAAGGCCGTAGGATCTTCACCCTCGCTTTTCCTTCATATTATGGGAAAAATCTTTGAAACCTCGCAAAATAAAGAAAACATTATGAAATCTTGTGTTTTTAGGTTTAACCGATTTGGAGTCTCATGAGGAGCGTGGCCGTTGGATGGAAATTATCCAATTCGTGGAGATTTATTTAGAGGAGGTCAAGGAAGAGCGTAGGAAGAAATGTGAGGACCGTCGATCGCGCAAAGATCAACGACGGGGGATTACGTGCTGGAACTTTCGCGTGTATGCGAAGGCGATGAAATACGGAATGATCCGGGACCGTCCGATCCGGACACGTGGATGGTCCGCATCCACTGAGGATCGCACCTAGCGAGGGATGATGTTGCCGATCGGAAAAAAACTTGCGATGCGATGTAGCATGAACCGTTGATCCGAGGATCAGATCAATGGTGGAGAATGAATCAAGGGTTGGCCGATCGTAGGAACAAACAAACGAAGCGATGGAAAACTCCGATGTGATTTGCACGGCCATTAGATCGGCCCAATGATCAACGACGGAGATCGTGTTTAAAACACACATTGCGTAAACCTTTATAAAGAATGAAAACCCAATATTTAATAAAATACAAAGGCTTTACGCTCGCGTTGATCTATATATAAAGTGGATAGGCGCCCGATCGTTGTGGCCTTTAGTTATATGGAACATGATGGGCCCGGGCATATCTATTAAAGAGCCACTGGTAACGAGTCTTCGTGCTCGAGCGCTTTTCAATCAACCCATTTGGATTTCTCCGATGCGATTGCGCTTTCCGGCTCCTTAATCTAACCATTTTTATTAACATGTGACTTTGGCATATTAGATCAAAACTTTATAAAAGGGTTTTATGATTTAACAAAGGCAAGACCATTGGGGAGTGAAAATTTGCATACATAGGGGCCGCCCCGATGGCGTTCCATGGGTTATATGAAATGATAATTCAATCGCAGGGCATAGCGTAAGGCTTAATCGCACGCGCATGGCACAAAGACTTGTGCGCTGATTTGTGCGATGCGATAAGTGCCGAAAAGGACTTAGCGCTTGGTCTTAGCACCATGGTCATACGGTGGGGAAGTGGTTAGGACTTAGCCCAAGGGGGCTTAAGTCCATAGCAATAAAAACTCGTTTTTTATGAAATTTTTCGTAGTTTTAAATGGATTTGGGGGTTTCTATAGTTTAATAATGAGTTTTAAATTATGTAAAGAGGATTTTCACGAAAGGGAGAAGGGGAATCATGAAACAGAGGGGTTTTATGGAGAGAAAGGGGAGAAAAATGAAGGTTAGTTTCGAAAGAGGGAGGGGAAAAATGATGGTTTTGGCAAAGCAGATTTTCTCTTGGAATTGCTGCAAATTTTATATAAAATGGAAACAAAAAATGAAGATTTTGGACACAAGCATGAGGCCTTCAAGAATCTTTCAAGAGCCAACACTTTTTAGTAATAAAATTTATTCCCTGAAGGTCTAAAATTTTAGCCACCCTTGTGGTATAACAACTATAGGTGTAATAATAGCAATTCTAATTGGGGGATGATGCCTTTTTTGAAGGCATCAAGAATCCCGACGCAGACTGCAGGTCGATCAATATTTCATCCATTTGGCTGCCTTTCTTTGATTGAATGATCTTCTTTGCTCCGGAAATTCTAACACCATGGAAAAAACAATGGATCTTTTATCAACAAGTTTTCTACCTACCCAATCCCACAAATCTAACATTTTTTCTTCATTTAGAGTGCACTTGGATTGGAAAACTCTCTTACGACATTTTATTCTTTGAAAAACAAAACTAATCTAAGTCTAATCTTATTCCTCCATGAACGCAAATTAAGCAAAATGGAGTTCATAAGCTTCTCTACCTAACTATTTGTTCCATGTAGATTGGGATCATTCGACATACTTTTATTCTAAATTCAAAGATGTCAGAAATTTAAAAGCAAAAAGTCAGATTGAACAAATGCACTTGATGTCGTATCTATGGCATAAAAACACAAGCTGTACATAGATTATTATTTTTCAAAATTAAATCAAAATGATGAAGGCTTCTTAAGATCTAAAAGTTTTAAGAACAACCTTCTCCTTTCTTTAGCTCCGTTTTTAAGTTTGTTTGAGTTGTTTTTCTGTTATCCGGGTTCAAGCTTTGAGCATACGTAACCAAATACTTGTGTTTTGACTCTCTAATTTGAAATAGATTGAGTCATTCTTTTCTTTGTGAAACTATGGTTCAGATTTTGAGCATGTTTGAACCTTTAATTCCTATCCTAATCTATCTACCGATAAGCCAAGATTAAACAAATAAGTAAATCGAATACACTATCCTAATGCTGCAAATTTAAAACTAATTAGTCAAGATTAGGGTCAAGCGGATCCTAACTAGAAGTGTGTTCTTCAGAGTGGCATTTGAGCTTGCACACTTTTAGAATTTGTTTCTCTTTTTGGTATGGGGCTATACCTTTATTGTTTTTACAATCTTCCTCCTTTCTTCCTTTCATTTTTTTTGTATTTTTGATTTTTCTAACTTTGAATGCAATGGTTAGACTATGATATTTACAAAAAATAAAATACTAAACTCAAGATTTTAAGTAATGTTTGAGCATCCCCGCCATTGACAGGACCTCCATATAGATCTTCTCCATTCAATTCTTTCAAGAAAAAATGCATTGTGACCCCTCTCGCATGGATAATATATGGTCCTTTCCACAAGTTCTCAAACTTGCCATGTTTTCCTTCTCTTTCTCTTCTTGAATCCCATTTAAGAACAACATTTCCAACTTGAAATTTTTTGCCTTAGTCCTCTTATCAAATAGTTTCTTCATATTTTCGGACTAATCGTGTTCTTTCATAGACTTCCTCTCTAGTTCCAATAAAATGGACTGCTTGGTTGATTCTTCGTATATCATTCTCTTCAATCGCACTTCTTAAAGGAGTTTCATGACCGTAACTCCTAATGAGGTGGGAAAAATCGCATCCATGCCATAAAATAACTAATAGGGGGACATATTTATTGATTTCTTTATAGTTAACCTATCAGACCACAAGGTATGAACCAGCCCATCGTGCCATGATTTTTATTCTTTGGTTTCAATGGGCTTTCTAATGATATTGATGAGGTTTTTGTCAGAAGATTTAAGCTAATCCATTTCCTGGGATATGTTAAAGGGAATGGCCCAAGGTTATGTGGCATTTGTAACAAAAAATCAACCATCTTCTAGATTTAAAAAGCAAAAGCAAAGATTTTCTCATATAGATTTTTCTGGGACAACCAAATATGGATAAGATATTTGTTTCAAGGAACTGAGAATGACGGTAGTCATTAGCCTTTCTAGAGGGTATAGCTTCTATCCATTTGTAAAGAAGTCGTTATCGTGAGGATCCATTTATGTTGAGTTGAGGAGGATGGGTGAATTTCTCCAATAAAGTCTAAACCCCATTGTTGAAAAGGTGCCTTCACTCGATAGATGTAAGGGTAAGGAAGGAGTTTCTCTTTTGCCATAAAAAATTCGACACTTATGGCAATACATGACCAACTTTTTTGATTGTCCTGGGAAAAGGGTAGGCCAATAGTAACCATATCTAAGAATTTTGTTCGTTGTGGCCTTCCGCAGAGGTGTCCTCCACATTCTCCTCGTCCCGCAACTCATGCATGATTTTTCCCGTATCATCTTCAAGCAAAAATTTAAGCAAAATTCCAATAGCATTTTTCCAATATAACACCCCATCCAAGAAGCAAAACTCAAAGCTTTTTGTTTCAAAAATCTAGCTTTAGTTTTGGACAAAGAAGGAGGGGGTATTTAAATATAAAAGCACATAAATAATGTCAAAGATACCAAGGAAAATTCGTAAATGTTTCTTCAATAAAAGGAGCAAGATTCTTCTATTTCAACACATCTACCATGTTCATGTCTAGTGCTTGGAAGGGACTCGAAATTTTACAAGTGTTAGTATGAATCTTTTGTCGAAGTGTACAAGAAAAGACCACTTTAGCTACGCACAACTTATAGCCCTAACATCAAATATGGTCGCCAATATCTCTAGATCCGAAGTTAGCCGATCAAGACAAACGTCGCAAAATCCGCATCTATGCATAAAGAGACATTAAGTAAAAAGAAAATAAGGTTTTGCTCCATACATCCAACAGACAAGACAAGAACAATATTTTTGAAAGAATTTTGTATTAAGGGCACCGAGAAAACAAGATGGTGTTTCCAATTCTCCTCAATGGGATGGGTGGCCTCTGGAATTCCTCAAAGACTTCAAATCTAGTATTTCTCGTTGGTGTAGGAAACCCGTACAAGATAGAACTCAAAGGGGAGCTCACACAAAGAATAATGGAAAATTTGACAATGATAATGGATCAAAGTCAGACCAAGAGTATAGATCTAGAGTGATCTAATAGGCAACAAAGGTGAAGAATGGTAGAGAAACTCTCCCTATTTATAACAAAATATTGGGTCATTCTAGATCTTGGTGTATGATTAAAATAATATTAACCAAATCTAGATCCACCTTTTATGGAATATTTTATTATATTTGTTGGAGGGAAAAAGTATTTGACTTGGGTCAAATCCTTTATTTATAAATAATAAATAAATAAATGATTTATTTATCATTTTAAGGAAGTGGTTGAAAGATAATAAAATAAATAATGATTTATTTAATTATTTATGGGTGATTTAGTCATATTTAACAAGGAATATTATTTAAATAAGATTTAAATTGTTATTCCTAGAAAATAATAAGATAAATAAGGATTTATCTAATTAATTTCTTTGTTTTGGGTTAAACATGACCAAGAATAATAATTAAATTATTGTTTAATTAATTATTCCATGAGGGAAAATCAAACAAATATAGATTTGTTTAATATTTCTCAGTTTCCCCGTTTAGACCATAAACAATCTAAATAAATGTGTTTTATTAAGTTATTTTACATAGAGGAAAGCAATTTTACTTAGGGTAAAATTGGTCTTACATGGTGTATTTGGGTCCATCTAATGGTAGTAGGTTAGATGACCAAAAATGGTGTAAAAATAAGTTTTGCTAATCCTTTCCTTTAACTAGTTCGTGGGCTCGATTTCTAAGTCATACTCAAGAATAGTTGCAATCCATTTTCCCCTTTACCATCAAGGTCTTGACTTAGAATGTCCTTGAAAATGTGATGTGGAACAAAAGAAATTATGTGAGAGTGTAAAAATATGTAATTCTAAAGTCTTTTAATGCTTTCACTAATGCTAAGGCTTGCTTCTCCATGTTATATTTGAGAGGAGCATCTCTTAATGCCATACTAAAGAAAGATATTGGTTGTTCTTGCCCCAAATAATTCTTTTGAAGTAAAACCGTAGCCATTTGTGATGTTCGTATGCAAAAGAAAAGGTATAAAAGTCTTTGGTGAAAACTCGGACTAATCAGACTAGTGTTTGAGTAAGAGCTTGTTTGACCCGCCTCGAATGATTGTTTAGCCGGTAAAGTCCATTTTACACCGACATATTTCTTAAGCCTCGTTTGTAATGTTTTTTAATAGCTCAAGAAGATTAGGATAAACCTCCTCAAAAATTGATCTTTCCAATGAAAGATCGTAATTTTGAGGCTTCTCGATTAGTTGATCCGTAATATGCCATCTATCCTTGTAGGGTCTATTTTGATTCCCTCTTTCCGAAATTATGTACAACAAGTTTACCGGAGACCAAAAAAGAGTCTTCTTTGGGATTCAATGATAAGCCAAATTTCCTACACTTCTCAAAAATTTTTCTTAGGTGAATCACGACTTCATCGCTTGAGAAAATGGCTATGTCATCAAGGTAAATGATTATGAAATATCCAATATCTTCGTAAAAGGCTATGTCCATGGCACTTTGGAAGGTGGCCCCCGCATCTATTAATCCGAAAGGCATTTTGACATACATAAAGGTGCCCCAAGGTGTGGTAAAAGCATTTTTTGATTTGGATCACTTGGGAGCACTAACACCTCGGTTGTAACCCGAGAACCCATCTAAGAGGGATATCCTTCTTGACCCAACTACGTCAATTATATGGTCCATCTTGGGCAAGGGGTAGTTTTTTAAAGAGGCTCTATTTAAATTTCGAAGTCACTGGCGAGCCCGATTATTTCGTTTTCTTTCTATCAAACTAAGTTTGATACCCACTCGAAAATCTAATGGGTACTATGATTCAAAGAGATCATGAATTTTTTCAATCTCTTAACTAGAGGTAGTAAGAGAGATTTATTCTCCTTAGTTTTTGCTTTTTGAAAGGATTTTGATTTTCTTTCAAAGGAATTTTTATGCCGGATGATGGCTTGCATTACATGATTTTTTAGGTCTTTGTACCCCCAAGAAAAAACATCTTTTAAACTCTTCGAACAAAATGGTATGTACCCAGCTTTATGTGAGCTTTCGGGAGTGTCGTTTCGGGGAAAATCACCCTAGAGGTTCGTTGCCACAACCCACAAGGTGGGCATGTTACTTAAGAAGGACTCACACAACCATACATGTTCATGAAAAACTAAATAGAGTAGATCGAGGAAGTTACCCGTAGGTCCTTACGGCCGCGGCATCCCGCGGTGGTCCAAACCCTCAGCAACCGTCCTTCCTTCTTAACCCGGAAGACAATAAGAAACAAGCACGAAGAACTCGGTTGTACTAATATATCTACTCTAAATGTTATGAAATCCATATAAAACATTAAATAAACCATAATGAATGCTTAAATAACAATTTTTTCATATATGTAAGCGTACACTAACACGTATATTTGGGGAACAAGATGGTACTTTCCGTATTATGTAGCATGTACAAATAACGAGTGGAGAGATCACCTCCGAATCCTTCTACGATCTTCGAGCGTACCGTCGTCCGATCCGTCCCGCCCTTGCCTCACTAAGATTCCTTCCAAACTGGTGCATACGAGATGACATATAGGGAGATGAGCATCTCAAGGAAACAAGGGGTTTCGTAATGAACCGGGGAAAGTGTGAGGCACTGTGGAATCGACTTGGATAGGGAATACCAACAGAGTATAATATCAATAAACTCCTTCTCCCTTAGGCTACACACATGAGGGGATTTATACTCCCTCAAAGTAGTTTCACCGCTTGGAAATAGTTGGCCATTGCCGGGGTGGTTGAACTACTCGAGTAACCATCAACCCACCCCGAAAATGGGAATTTTTATATATTTTTTCATGATTTTAATGGCATACGCGGAAAAGTGCATGTGGACTCCGCGTATACACGCGGGAAAAGTCACATAGTCGCGCATGGGGATTTTTACACCGTTTTTTAAGTGAATTTGTCCAAGTCCGTAGGAATGGGTGCTCAAAGCCATAAAAGCAATCATGAATCATATGAAGGTGAGAAATGATGCTATAATAACCGGACAAATTGATCATCTTGGGTTCTCGCTAGACCGCCTATGGTTATGTTGGTTTTGTATTGCTCTTGCCGTGCTCTTATTCTCGCTTCGCTACATCGTTAAAATAAAAATGTGTTCTAAAGGTGCTAGACCTCTGGAAATTTATCATTTTTGGTATCAGAAACTTCCAAGTCTTCGTCCGTGTTTTCATTTATCTCTGCCTAAAAGGATTTTCATAATGATTTATATCAAAGAAGATATGTCATTTCAACTTCGGGATTTTTTCAACATATGAAATTCTCTTATGGTTGGTTTTCAAGTATTGGTTTGTTGAAATCATTTTCACTTTCAAGAAATCATCTATGTGTTTGTCGTAATCAAAAATTTCTAGTGATCTTCATTATCGTGCATTTGCGAGTTCGTTTTTACCTTCACAATTTAGGTTGTTCATTTATTTTAGGTATTTGGTGATTGCTAGCATTGAAAGCGAATTCATTTGGTAGATGATTTAGTGCTCTAGGGATGAAAATGAGTTCATATTTTTCAAAGGTTTTCAATAGATCAAGGGAAGCATTTCGATATTCCCTAAGCCTTGGATTTTTACTTGAGTATTCTCCTTTGATTTTTCTATGATAAGTTCGTAATCTCCTAAGATTGATATCTTCTGGGCTTTTAACCTGCTTGCCAGCTTATAAGCCTAGGAGAAGTGCTTCATACTCAGCAATATTGTTAGCATGGGAAATCCAATTTGTATGAAAAAATATGCTTTGTATTTTGAATCCACACACCTCGCTCCCGAACTTGTTTTATTACAAGATCCATCAAATTTTATTTTCCAAAGTATGTCATCCTTATTTTCATTCTCTCATCATTGGCCGATTTTCAATGTTATGAATTTGATTCAAGGGAAGATTTGATTGTTCTCAGGAACTAATTGGGTCCATATTTTCCTTACTTTGTTGGGTGATTTCATTCTTCGTTACATAAGATAAAGGAATATAAAACTTGATTGAATAGAAATAGACTGGAGAATTGTTTGGTTTGTCTATGTTTCTCACTATGTAATTCATGTGAGATTCCCTTATATAGTCTTCCGTTTTGATTAAAACGGGAATGGTGGCATAAGACATGTCCATTTACCTAAGTTTGGATCCCCAAGATTCGATATGGGCATGCCATGCTTAGGGGGAATGTCGCCACAACTATGTCCATGACTAAACTCTTAGCAAGGTGGATATGATGTTTACACACAAATATTTGATTAAACCCAAACATTTGACTCTCGCTGAGTCAAAGGAATACAATTCTTTGTATGGTTTAGTACCTAAGCCTAAGCTTTCCATCACTACCTTGGGCATTAGATTGTGTGAAGCTCCCCGAGTCTAATATAGCATCGTGTAAAATTTTAACATAGCATTGTGTAAAATTTTTCTCATGTATGTTCAAGCTAACATAGAAGGGAGGGACAACCCCTTCTTGGTATTTCAACTTCGGACCAAACAACAACCTGTGTTTGTCATCCTGTCAAGTTTAAGTGTGTCAAGATCACTTCCTAAGTTTAAAGCTTTCAAAACCCACGTACACTTCTTGGGTTACTAGTTCAAATAGGGGAATGGTAATTTTTATCTTAGCAATTCCTCCTTGCTAAGATTGGAAAGGAACAATAGACTTGTTCATATTTACATTTGTCTTTTCACTTGAATTCCTTTCGGCAATTTTAATTTGTTGAACCTTATTTGGACCGGTAATTGGGACAAACTTTTATTAGGACCACCAGTCATGCTAGGGGTAATTGCTCAACATCTTGCTAGACACCTTGTCTTTTGCTTATGTTTGGTTTATTGGTCAAAATGTTGGTCTTTTCTGGCTACTGTCAGGTTTTCTCGACAAAATAGTTGTTAGCATTTTTGTCCTTGAAATTATCTATGTTCCCCTTGCTCCTAAGATCATACTTTTTTTGTACCTCCATGATTGCATTTTTGAAACCCAATCTATAGACACTTAATCTCCATAAGTGTTCGTACCTTGATCAAAAAGAAACCTTGTTCTTCTTCGTTGAGGAAAACATCATCCTCACATTCCATCCAATCAAGTTTACATGAGAGATTCCCAACCTTTCCATCTCTCTATCTTCCTCATTGACTGCCATAGTTTCCGTTGGAAGGGGAGCTCTAATTTGTTGGTCGTTATCTCTTTGCCCACCCGGATTTTTTTCTCCTAAAATTTTGATTGTCATTTTGGGATTTGTTCGATTGTCTCTTAGCCGTGTTCTCTCAAGTATGCTCATCCTTTTCATCATCTCTTCCAACATCTTTTATGTTTTTGAGCCGGATGTGGAGGGTGTAGTGTCATCTTTATGTTACCCTATTCTCTCGATCTCAACCTATTTCCTTTTCTCAATTATGTTTGCTTCTACACTCGCGCTCCTTTCTCGCATGTCTTCTAAGCGTTAAGTAATCCCTCTCCCTTAACCGATACATCATGTCCACATCAAGGCCTTCGGGATATCTTACTAAGGCCATGCCTTGAGGAGGCTTCATGTGAGGTGGAAGAGAATTATAAACGCTATTGAACCTAGTGGAGTAGTCGTGAACACTCTCTCCTCGATTTCTCTCGAGGTCGCTATATTCGCGTATTTGGAGAGGATTCTTTTGAGTTCCCATTTGTTGACGAATGTTTCATGCAAGGTGGGGAGATCATTTGCGTCGTTAGGAGGCAGCTTTTAAACCATTTCTTTACATCTCCTCCTAAACTTTGAGTGAAGATCCTCATTTTCACAGCTTTTCTTCTATCTCCATGTAATCAAATGCATCTTCCATCCTATCTACATGTTGTTGAGCTATCAGAGACTCTTTTCCGTTGAGGTGAGGGATTTTGGATTGCAATCGCTACAGGGGAAGTAGAGGTTGTGGTAACACTAATGGGGCATACCATATTGCCCGGCCGGGAAATAAGGGTGGGATTTACAAGAGGTGGATTTACAAAAGTGAAAGTGGGCTGAAATGGAGTGTTTTGAATAGTGGTAGTATGAATTGAATGGAAGAAATACTTGGGCCAGCAAACTAATTTTGAGCGTACTTGTTATGGAAAAGACTAAAGTGATGAAGAAGTCGGGAATCGTGGAGGAGTTGAAGGTGATGTTTTCATCGAGGCTTTGTTGCAAATCGGAATATCAACGTCAGCTTGGTTTAAGTCACCTTGAGATCTAGTTCTAAAGATGTTCTTTGCAAGGATGTAAATCAAAGTGTGAATCCTCTAAGACAACAAGGTTTTCTGTGGTCGAATTTTCTTAGGAGGCTCCCTGTCACAGCGCCTAATTTTCTGCAGTTAGAAGTCTTCCATAGAATTCTCTCGTGATTGTCAATGATTAAAGGAGGATTTGGGTCCGGATGTGATCTAGTGTTGATCCTATGTGAAGCCAGATCGCTTTTCAAAAAAGAGAGAGGTTGCGTTTTAGGATTGTTTTTGGGAATTTTACCTCTCACAACGTTTTATCTAGTATGGGACTAGGTCAAACTTCCTCAAGGCTAGTTAACACAAACCCCAAAAGAGATCCGGGGAACCTAGATGAGTAATAGGCCTATCGTGTTTCAATGGGAGTCACCAGGGAAAATTTTAGCTTATGGAGGTAAGATATTGATGGTTCCACCATCATGTCTATTATGAAGCCAAACTCGAAAATATTTTGGGTTTTTCCGAGTTATTTCTGCCTCTGCTGTGCCAAGAGTGTCCTAAATCCGATTTAACACTTAGCTGTGGTGTCAAACATACAGCAGTTCACTCTTATGGCTTGGTAACTAAGAACTTCAAGGTTTGATAAGGTTCGATGAGAATCCTAAGGGTTACTTAGTTTTTCACTTATTCAAAAAGTCATATTATGATTACCGCCATGCTTGGTAGTGCTTGAAGAAGGTTACTTATGTTATACTAGATGGGAAGTTGAGTGTTTAATTTTAAAGATTTTACTCTCGGTCCCACCGTGATCGCCATTATGTTGGTGTCCCGTGTTTCGATAGTTTGGAAAATCAAAAGACAAGGCAACATCAGAACCAATCTTTAGAGTTCCAGGATCTAGTCCTCCTCGTTCTCGTAGAGGATCTCTCAAATGTTTGTTTGCAAAGGTTTATCTAGTGTGCTTTGAGTATTGGTTTCAGACTAGTTATTAAGTGTGTGTTTGTTTGTTTGTTTGGTTGAATTGATACAACAGAACATGAAAGGTCTAAGAAAGATAAATAGAATGGAGAAACATCTAGTTCATTGGGTGATGGAGTCAAGAAGAGGTCATAACATACTCATCAATGGATATGGGATATCGAGGGCAAATCTAACTTGGCCGCAGGATCCTTTGGTTTTGGAATGAGATGGACATCAATGATTTGGAAAGAGAAGTTTAATTTCAAACAAAGGAATTTGAAAGCACAAATTGAACAATAAAGAGCTATTTGTAGACAGCTAACCATGAATTTTACAAATCATAGCTTTAAGAAATAACATTTCAAAACAACTTTTAAAATGAAATCTAATATCTCTAGGAACACCCTATTTCCTCAAAGATTTTATTTCAAATGACTTAGAAAACATAAAAGATTCACCGATAACTACATTCACAAGAGGGAAATACCTAACACATCTATGATTAAAACTATAAAGACCTTTGAGACAACCGTTTAAGTAAGGACAAAGGGAAATATCAAAACAAACACCTCCTGACTCAATCGTAAATAGAAAAACTACAAAGGGAGACTTCAATAACAAATAAAGTGGCGAAGACAAGCAGGGAGAACTACATAAATCATGTCAACTATTCGAACTATTAATGAAATACACAAGCATGAAGACTAAAGAGAGAGGTTAAAGACTCTAAAATACTTTAGCAAGGAAACATGAAATGTTGAAGGATGAACAGTCCAAGGTGCTTCCGTGAGTCATTTCTTAGCCTAAAAATTTCAACATACCGTAGTAAGAAATTATGGAACAAAATAATGAAAACAGGAGAGAACATTAAACAGCTTTTAGAATACATCACCAAACAAGCTCATGGATCCAATGATAAAGAGCCTTCTCAGAACAAGCATGCAACAACATCATCAAGGCTTCCAAGACTTCAATTAGTTCTTCTTCAACTTCAAATACTATGTATTATTTCGGTAGAGTTTTAGCATTACAACTAGTGATCAACCAACAACCAATCAACAAATTCTCATCTTCTACGTAATAGTTATAGAAGAATGGGGAGGTGAGATCTCGATAAAAGATATCCAAAAATAATTAATAAATACTTAGTGGCTTCTCACTTTCGTAGGCCCAATGAAGAAGTTTATAGGTGTTCGTCCGTATTAATGTTTTTATAATTAAAATTAAAGCCCTGGGTGGGAGCTTGACTTTAAGGCTCCGTGTCATGAATGAAATAACCGCCGACATTTTACATAAAATTCCTTTCGAAAATTAATTCTTCAAATCGCGTTGAGGCAAATATTTGATTGATCAATAAATTCGGCCTTGGCTTGAATGCTTTGAGGCATAGGTGGCTTTGTGGTAGTCGTATAACCAATTTGCCTCGTATGTAAGTGATACCTTTGTCGAGATCTTTATGATTTCTTCATTCCCCCGATTTAATTTGGAGGATTAGGGCTTTTGATAATCCATCTTAGCTATAATCCCCAAATTTGTCTTCTATCTTTTGTTCCGCTATGTTCGTTTTCAACACCGATACTTCTTAATTTGTGATTTAAAAATCACCGTGTCTTGTTGATGTGTAGGTCGCGCAAGCTCGTATGGCATCAATGCCCTCTCGAAGCATTGACGAGACGTCGAGTAGAGCCTTTTAGTCCCTTTCCCTTGATAACCGAAAGGCCGTAGGATCTTTCACCTCAAATTTTCTTTTTCCTTCATATTATGGAAAACCTTGAAACCCGCAAAATAAAACAAAACATTATGAAATCCTCGCTATTTAGGTTTAATCGATTTGGAGGTCAGAGGAGCATGGCCGTTGGATGGCAATTATCCAATGGTGGAGATTTATTTAGAGGAGGTCAAAGAAGCTGAGGAAGAAAATGAGGACCGCCGATCGCGGCGAGAGATCGACCCGGGCATGATTACGGGTTGAATCCTTCGGCAAAAGGCGAAAGGCGATGAAATAACGTGAACGATTCGGGGACCGTCGTATCCGGACACGGATGGTCCGTATCCAACCTGGGAGATCGCAACTTTCGGAGGGATGATGTTACAGCCGATCGACAAAAAACTTGCGATGCGATGTAGCATGAACCGTCTATTTGAGGATCAGATCAACGGAGAATGAATCGCAGGGTTGGCCGATCGGAGGGAAAACAAAGCAACATGGAAAACTCCGATGCGATTTTTGCGCGTCGTTAGACCTGCCGCAATGATCACGAAGTAAGATCATGTTTAAACACATATTGGTGGTGTTAGCCACCTATAAACTCGACAATCAAGCAAGGGGCTAATTTGTTTTATGAGCCTTCAAGGAATGCATTTCCCTTGAAAAACATCATCCTTGAAGCCCTTTCATATTCCCCCGCCTTGATTGTTTCCTCCGTTGTTCTTGAGTCGCAAGGCTCACTAATTGTAAAAATCGCGCTCCAAAAAAGCCTACATCCGCCCCTTGTATCCCCGGAGAATGCCCATTTTCACCTTTGTTTTCCCTTGCCAAATTCCCCTCTAATCCCCTAAATCTTCCCAAAGTCCCCTTTCATCCCACACACCCCTCCTTTCTTGGCTCTATCCCTCAACATTTTTCCCCACGTCACCAAGCGCCAAGACCAGCACCAAGGTCGAAGGCGCCTTAATCTCAATTGGTTATCGAGAGATTTTTCCGTCGTCGATCTGTTCAGATCTGACGATTGTCGCAAAATCTCTTCGCACCCGTCTTTTCCTGTCTACCACCCGATCATATATCAACCGTCTGTTTTCCCGCAGATCGATGGTCTGTATTCCCTCCGCCTGGTGGTCGCTGCAATGCGCACTGATCATAAACCACCGGTTTCCATCGTTGGAGGTTGGGCGGTAATTTTTGTTTCGAAGCGATTCCACTCATCACATGACACGTGGCTCCGCGCACTATTCATAAATTTCCCTCCATCGCGCGTTATTGTTCGGCGTTTGCCTCGGCACGATATCGCTATGTGCCGTCTAATCTGAGGCAGGCCATCTGACGGCAATCGCCCCGCAAAGTCGCACGAGGATTAATCAGAGGCAATCGTACCCCCTGACCTGTTGTCCATCGCCTTCCGACGTGTTTTCCACCGTCGATCTCTGCTGGAGATCGGATGGCCCAGATTAAATGCATGCCCGCAAATTAACCCCGTATCGCCACGTCACCCTTTCCACGTAGTTTTGTCGTATTTCGTCTATCTCTCTTTATATATTCAAAAGGTCAAAATTCAAAGGTTTTTCATTAAAAATTTGTTGCGCTCTGCCCACGTCCTCCAGACCATGTTCCACTATTAAGTTGCATTTTCCATCATGATCCTACACTTTTCTGCTATCTCACCAGTCTGCATGGCCATTCTCGTCATCCCCATTGCATCCACCACCTCCATGCATGGTTTTCTTAACAGGTTTTCGTGTTTTGCAGGGTTATCAGATGGTGAAAGCCGCCATGATTACACAATCTTTATTACAGTGGCAAAAAACATAGAAAGGATCGTTTTTCAGAGGCCGAAATCACGGGGAAATCCTGGGAAGGAGCCATGACAGGACTTGCATTAAAAGAACAGGGTTTGAACTCTGTAAAACCTCCCCAGAGCCATTAAAAGTGCAGATTTCACCGACAGAGACAGAAATGGAGCAGCAGAGAGTTTAAGGCATGAAAATAAAGATCTTTGAGCCTTAACTTAGTGGTTTAGAGGCAAAGTACCAGATTGAAGACATCATGGATCACACAGAGGGTACATAGCGCATAAATTAATGTATATCAGGCTTTCTACATCAGCAGAATGTTTTTCTCCATGAAAGGACATGTACACATTATTTTTTTAGTCTACATTGTGTCCAAGTAAAGTTTTCCCCCTGACAACAGTCCTATGCTATCAGAAGCATTTCTTTCACAGTATGGCAGACCTTAGCATCATTATTATACCTTTTTTTTTAGTTCACCAAAGTGTTACGGCAAGTACATCAGAGATATGCCCAGAGTAAATGGAAGTAACGAAGACCACTCTTTCATCCAAAGAGTACCAGAGATAAATGCTCAGAATTTAAAACAGAACGAGGCCTCGGCCCTCTTCCTCTTCTGAGTTTTAATGCTGCATTTATTTTTCCACCTACCTTCTCTTCTCCACTTGAGCTATAAATTCATGAAGGAACTCATTGTAAAGGTTTTTGATCGGCTATCATAGAATTACATGTTGTTTCTTTTGAGACATAGTCTCTGTGTAAAGTTGTAAGATAGGCTGAGGAAGATGTTTTCAGGCTGAATATCTGGCTATTGGTAATTTTGTACTTGACTGGTGTTGCTCTTTAATATGACAAGCACATTTCTTTGGATCCTGATCTAAAGCAGCAGTGATGTTTTCCTATCTCTATATTTTTTTATTTAGCAGTTCACCTCATTTCATTTCTACTGGTTCGCATCAGAAATCTAGCATAGGATTTACCCTTGTTAGGTACCCTATGTTTCTTCTCTCCTTGCCTTCAATGTTTTCTGTTATATGTGTTATCTAAGGTTTGATTTCAATTAATTTAACCAGTGTAGTGGATGTTATTTCCTGCTAGCTGATGTATGAATTAATGAATCTGTTCTTAGATGTTCTTGTTAAGATTTGATTGAATGAATTGGGAACACTGGGAGGTCTAGAACTCTGTCTCTATCTCACTAGGATCCTTTTCAATTAATTAAGCCTTTCTAAGTTCCCTTAAGCTAGAGGCTGAAGCATTGAGAGTTCAAAGTCTCTCTCTGATCTCAGGTCTTTAACTTTGTGTTCTAAAATCTTTATTGCTTCCTCCTCTCTTACCATTTCATGCCACCCTATCATCTTTAAGATCCAATGCTTTAGATGACTAGCCCAACTGAAAGCCTGTGTATTGAATAGCAAGTAAACCCTTTCCTGACTCCATTTCCCAATGGTCTTGGATGTTCCCTGAAATCATCGCTCCTTCGCCTAGAATTCCTCTGTACTCAGCCTTTTCTTATATTGAATCCTTCTTTCCTGATTCCCAGCAACCAAACAAACAATCAAACAAACAAACCCCGAGCCTTATAACTAGCCTAATATCTTAACACTGATCTTCAAAGTCATATACCTTTGACATATCATAGAGAGATCCCTCTTTGGACCCAGGAGGGCTAGATCCTGAGGTCTGAAAGTGGTTCTGATGTTGTCTCATCTTTTGGTCTTGCCAATCTGGCCAAAACATGGGAACCCCAACATAATGGTGACTCCGCTGGGGAAAAAATCTAAGAGCCTATAACTAATAACATTTTTCTGTCTCCCATTTTCGTCACCAACATAATGGTGACTACGCTGAGGAATTTCTGAGTATTTTCCATCTTACTACATTACGAGAGCCTCAAAAAACCTACAATCTCTACTTAGGTTGGCAGTTAAACAAATCCTATTCACAGATCAACCTCTATACCACTTGTTGTGTTTCTCCCACACTCTTAGACAGACTCTGGAAAGGGCCAGGTAGCCTCCAGATCTCACACTCTTTCAGAGGTGACATATCTGGTAAATTTCCTCCCAGTCAATCTTTGGTTAGAGTTTGTTGTGTTTTCAGGATATCCTTGGAAAGGGACATCTTATAAGCACTGTGGTGGACAGTGTACCCTCTAGAAGCAGCCTAAATCCTCCACTTGGCGACTCCATAATTCCTAAATGATTAAAGACTCCACTGGTGAACAGTAGGCCCGCTGATTATCTTGGTTCACATAAGACTCCACTGGGAGACCAGCCTTTATAACAACATTAGCCACATTAGAAGCAGCAAGTAGGGTTAAGCTACTTTGTCGAAAGACAGCATTCTGGCTTCAAGAACCATTCACACAAGAGCATATCCTGACCCAAACCCCCCTGAAATAGTTGACAACCATGAGAGCATCCTCAAGAGATCTCCTACACCTAAACAATCAACTATTTCCAAACATATCCATAGAGCTAACTTTGCACCAGAAGACTTCACAGCTCTATTAGTCCCACCTTTTGACCTAGACCTACCAAACAGACTACCTAGAACTAGGTCATTCAGTGTCCTAGACCAGCCAGACCTTGAGCTTCCTGGTTCACCACCTCAAAGTGGTAAACACCTATGGGATAGAAAAACCCCTCCATCCACACCCCTTGATATTCACTTCATTCAAAACTTGGGGCTCTGCCACCCTAAATCTACTCATCAGTCTTCTGCTGGTCATAATATCCCTATCATCCATATACCAGTTGCTCAAGTTAACCCTTCACCTCATCAGAACATCATTATGGCAGCCCGGTATGCACCTTTGGTTTTACCCCAGCCTCTAGTACCCCTACCCAACAATTATCAATCAAAAATCCCACACTTCACTGCGAAAGAGTCCACCACAGCTCAACACCATGTAGATAGGATGGAAGATTCTTTTGACTACATGGAAATAGATGATGATACATTCAAAATGAGAATCTTTACCTAGAGCTTAGGAGGTGATGTGAAGAAATGGTTCAAAAGCCTACCTCCTAATAGTATCCAAGACCTCCCTACTTTATATCAGACTTTCATAAACAAATGGGAAGTCAAGGCCAACCCTCTCCAAATCCTAGCAGAATACAAAAAGCTGAAAAGAAATGTTGGAGAGAGTGTCCAGGACTACTTTACAAGGTTTAACAGCGTTTATAATGCTCTTCCACCACACATGAAACCTCCCCTAGGTATGGTTCTAGTGAAATACCCTGAAGGCTTGGATGCTGACATGGCCTACCAGCTTATGGAGAGGGATTACAACACATTGGAAGACATCAAAAAGGAGCAGTGAGTGTAGAGGCAAAGCTGATTGAGAAGAAAGAAAGATTGAGAGCCGAGAAGAGGGTAACATATAGAGATGACAATGTAGCTTCCACATCTGACCCCAATTATGACCGCATATCCAAAAACATGGAAAAGCTACAGAAAATGATGGAAAAAATGGTTGTCACAGTTAGCAATCAAAACAGAAACCAAGGTCATAACCAGAACCAAAAATTTAGAAGAAACAACACCACTCCCAACAGACAAAGAGAGTCAGATCAGCAAGTTATTCCCCCATTCCAAGAGAAATTTCTTGATGAAGATGAGGGAGCCATAGAAGAGTCTGAAGGGAACACAATAAACATGTTTGAAGTAGAAAACTCAATCCACAATTGTTCCACAGAAAAAGATCAGCCCTCACCCTCATATTGGGATGAGGAATGGTTAGAATCTGAGGATTACAAGTTAGGATTTGAAGATTCCATCATGCAGGTCAGAGAACGATATGAACTTAGAAGAAAAAAGAGCCAAGACACTGCCAGGACGAAAGCTTCTGAGGTTACCATCAAGAAAAGGCCTGAGAAAACTTCTAAAGTGACTGCTGAAAGTAACAAATCAACAACTGAGAGTTCTAGAAAGAAAAAAGAAAAAGACAACCAAAACACTGATAAACAAGGTAAACCAACTAGCAGCACTAGCACTATAGCCAGTGCTCCTGATAAAACTGTCATCAACAATGTACATAACGAGAATCAGCACACTGATTCAGCCACCAAGGTAGTGGCTAACAAAACTGAGTCAAGCATTCCAAAGAGTCAGTCCACTTTCAATCTGGAAAGTGAGATTGCAAAAATTAAAATCTCTGTGCCACTCTTTGAGCTGGCCACTTAGGATGTATATAAAGGCCAAATTTTGAAAGCATTAAATTTAGGTGAGAACAGTGACGCTGTAAATCTGAGTGATGATCAACCTGCCCTTCTGTTTGGTCCAAATATAGAAGGAAAGTTTCAGGAAGGGGTAGTGCCCCCTTTTTATATCAGTCTTAATATCCATGATAAGATCCTCCACAATGCAATGCATGATTCAGGGGCATCACACAACTTGATGCCTAAGGTAGTGATGGAAAGGTTAGGACTAGAGATAACCTGACACTACAAAGACTTATATTCATTTGACTCTAGCAGAGTAAAATGCCTAGGCCTAATCAAAGACTTGTGTGTAAACCTTACCCAGATCCCTACAAAATGTATGGTCATGGATGTTATGGTGGCAGATGTGCCACCCAAGTATGGCATGTTATTATCAAGATCATGGGGAGCCAAGCTGCAAGGTACAATGCAGATGGATGGGGCCTATGCCACAATCCCAGTCTTTGGCCAACTTAGAAGACTGTACAGAGAGGCACAAATGAAATTCCTGGTCAACAGCCCCAAAAAGCCTAAAAATTCTCCTCTTTACTCTGTACACACAGACCTGGACTCCTTTATCTTCTGCAACGATGAATCTTCGAGAGAGCCAGAACCAGAATACATAGATACAAACAGAGGGGTTGAGACTACGGGCCTTAACATAATGGCTACTCTCAACTTAGAGGAACACGAAGAAGAAAACCTTAGACAGTGCACTGAAACAAAAACTCAAAGTGAACCAGAAACAGAATGCAATCAGCTAATTAGTCACCCTTCACAAACACATACACCACACCAAGAACAAATCGATGAGAAACCCGAGAATGAAACCTTATGGGAAATTAATTTCAATGGGTCATGCACCAAGAGAACTGCTGGAGCAGGGGTGTGGCTACGTAACACAGAGAGTGACTACGCAAAGAGCCAAGCCTGTAACCTGCACTTCAAATGCACAAACATTATTGCAGAGTATGAGGCTCTTATCCTAGGCTTAAATCTGTTGAAAAAACTAGGAGCCCGTAGGATAGCCGTGCAAGGGGACTCTGAGCTGGTTATAAAACAAATAAACGGTGAATACACGGCCAAACACCCTAGGTTGAGAGCATATAGGAACGATGTCGTGGATATGTTGAAAACATTTGTAGAATATGAATTAGTGTTTGTCCCTAGGAGCCAGAACGCAATTGCAAATGGACTAGCCTGCATGGCTATTTCATATCATAAGCCTCCCAGTGACCAAAAAATCATCATTCAGACCAAATTCAGACCTGCAGTGTCGGACAATGAAAAATATTGGCAGGTCTTTGAGGGCAATAAACAGATTGAAGATTTCCTGGTAGGCAGAGACGAGTTTGAATTTTCTGATTCAGACTCTAAATCTGACAATTGCTGCCTAAGTGAAGAGTCCTTAGATGAGGAAGAAACACCCTGTAATATAGAAATAAACACTTTAAACGAACAGATTTGAAATCCAAACGAAAAATGTGAAAACGCAAATAGTGAAGAAATAGAGGTGTTGCAAACCAAGGATAAGAACATACCTCAAGGTCTGGCACCTTTAGAAGACCTTTTTGACTTCGATGATGTAGCAAAAAAGACCACTATAGAACATGCAGACTCTGATGTCGAGGAATGCAACATAGGCACTGAAGATAAACCCAAGATGATCAAATTAGCTAAGTCCCTGCCTACAAACATGAAAAATAAATACATTGACCTATTCAAGGAATTCATTGATGTGTTTGCTTGGAGTTATGAGGACTTAAGGGCCTATGACACAAACATCATACAACATAAAATACCCTTGAAAGAAAATCAGAAGCCCTTCAGACAAAAAATTCACAGAATAAACCCAAAACAATTGCCTACAGTGGAAAAATAGATTAAGAAGATGTATGAGGCAGGTATAATTATTCCTATGAGGTTCTCTGATTGGGTATCAAACCTAGTGGCTGTGAGAAAGAAAATAGGGGAGATCAGGCTGTGTATTGATTTCAGGAATCTTAATAGAGCCTCACTCAAAGACAATTACCCTTTGCCAAAAATGGAACACGTCCTTCAGAGGGTAGTAGGCTCAAAAAGGATTTCCCTGTTGGATGGTTTTTCAGGTTACAACCAAGTTTTAGTACTCCCAGAAGACCAACTCAATACCGCTTTTACCACCCCATGGGGGAATTTTATGTATGTAAAGATGCCCTTTGGACTAATGAACGCTGGTGCAACCTTCCAAAGAGAAATGGACATAGCTTTTTCAGATGAAATAGGACACTTAATTGTCATCTATCTAGATGACATAACAGTCTATTCCAAGACTGATGAAGAACACCTAAAACATCTGAGGAAGGTGTTTGAAAAATGTAGAAGGTTTGGTCTGTCATTGAATCCCAAAAAGACTGTATTTGGGCTGCAAGAGGGTAAGCTTCTTGGCCACATCATATCTGAGAAGGGGATTAGGATAGACCCACAAAGAGTTGAGGGAATACTACAAATCACACACCCAAGGAATGTCAAAGAGTTACAGTCCTTCATTGGGAAAATCAACTTCCTTAGGAGGTTTATTCCCAACTTAGCTGAACACCTTAGGAATATGACAAACATGTTAAGGAAAGGTGTAGGATTTAAGTGGAATGTCGAGGCTAAGAAATCCTTTTAATCAGTGAAACTTGCACTCACCCAGGCTCCTGCCCTAATCAGCCTAGATTTCTCAAAGGATTTCCTGATTTTTTCATTTGCCTGCGAGCATACGATAGTTGCAGTTCTACTACAAAAAAATCCTGAGGGAATGGAACAGCCCATTTCTTTCTTTAGCAGAGCACTCAGGGATGCACCCTTGAAATACAACATAATGGAAAAACAGGCCTATGCTCTGATTAAGGCCTTGAAAGACTTTAGGGTGTACATACTTCATTCCCACACCGTAGCCTATGTACCCAATATAGTGGTTAAAGACATTTTGTCCCAAGACCCAGATGGGAAGAGGGGAAAATGGATTTTTGTGATCTTAGAATACGACCTTGAGATAAAACCCACCAAACTGATCAAAGGTCAGGGCTTAGCTCAACTAATGGCTGAATCAAATATACAAGCCCTTAACATTAACATGATGGATACCTTGGATGAGCAGCAGGGATTGCCCGACCCCACTATTGAGGAGAAGTTTCAGAGCTCTCCTTGGTATTCTGACATCCTTTATGTGCTTACACACCTCAATGCCCCTCCTGAACTATTAAAGACCAAGGCCAAATTCTTAAAGCTAAAATCTAGAAGCTATTGCATAATGAATGAATGCTTATACTAGAAAAATGAAAATGGCCTATTTCTTAAATGTTTACCTGAGTCTGAAGCAGAAAGGATTAAACAAGAATTTCATGCAAGAGAGTGTGGAGGCCACCTGAACTAGAAAGCCACTGCAAACAAAATACTTAGAGCTGGCTACTATTGGCCTACACTCTTCAACAATGTCCATAAGATGATAATTGCCTGCCATAAGTGCCAGATTTTTGAAGGCAAAAGAAAGCTCCTCCCCTTACCTCTACAACCCATCACTGTTGAAGGTCCCTTTATGCAATGGGGCCTAGATTTCATAGGGGAGATTCACCCTGCTTCCTCTGCACAACACAAATGGATCTTAATAGCCACAGACTACTTCACTAAGTGGATAGAGGCCATACCTACTAGGAATGCCACAGATTCAGTCATCATTAGGTTCCTAGAGGGTCATATCCTCTCTCGGTTTGGCTGCCCAAGGAAAATAATCACTGATAATGTTGCTACTTTTGGATCCAAGAAAATGGTTGATTTTTGTCACAGGTATCAAATAGTACTCGGTCATTCAACTGCCTATTACCTTCAGGGCAATGGATTAGCTGAATCATCAAACAAGAGCCTAGCGACCATCATCAAAAAGCTGCTGGAAGAAAACAAAAGGTCATGGCATAACAAGTTAGTGCATGCTTTGTGGGCTGACAGGATTACAACAAAGAAATCCATTGGCATGTCACCATATCAGCTCATCTATGGAACAGAAGCAGTGTTTCCTACCAGTCTTGGAATACCAGTGATCAAACTTGTTCAGGAGATACAGACAGAAGAAGATAGCATGGTGAGGAGAATAAACCAGACAATTCATCTCCAACAGACAAGGGAAGAGGTCTATAACAGAGCTGTGAAAGTTCAAGAGAACATAAAGAAGTTGTTTGAAAAAAGAACTAAGGCTTCTGATTTCAAAATTGGAGACAAAGTTCTGAAGTGGGACTCAAGGAGAGAGGACAAAGGAAAGCACGGCAAGTTTGACAGTTTGTGGCAAGGTCCCTACATCATCCAGGCCACTGTGGGTCCAAATGCCTTTTTTCTACAAGAGTTAGATGGTACTGAACTGTTTGGGGGTCCTGTCAATGGCAGGATGCTCAAACACTACTTCTGTTGATCTCCAATTTCTAGCTTCTATTCCCATTGTACATACCATGGCAATGTTTTATTTTCAGGAAAAGAGAAAATGTTTCAAAAAACAGAGAGAAAGGAGAGGTTCAGACATGCTCAAAACATGAACCTCTAGAGTGCAAAAGATTGGCTCTAATATGATCAAAACCTAAGCCAAAGAAATAAAACAGCTGGTTCTAACATGCTCAAAATCTGAACCAACAGGAAAAGAAAGGGATCAGCTCTAACAAGCCCAAAACCAGAGCTAAAATGAAGAAAAGAAAGTGACTCTAACAAGCTCAAAAATTGAGTCACAAAGGAAAGAAGGATGCTTCAAACTTCAGATTTCAAGCCTTCAAGACATTTTTTTTAGTTTTCTGCAAGTTCCTGCCCATGTGCAATCATCTTTATGCCTTGGATCTACAGCAAACTAGACTGTCTAATCCTAGTTTGACTGTTTTTAAATTTCTGTTGTAGAATGTAGAGGAGAAATCAGCTGGACAGTTTAATCCCAGTAGATGTTAGATTAGGTAGAGAAACATATGAGACCAACAGTTTAATCTATTCTCATGGAGTAATAAGGGTAGAAATAGAATAGGTTTATTTTCTTGTTTGTAAAAAATAAAAATGATGTAAGGGGTCTGCTAGCTCAAATGCACCCTGGAAGAGAAAATGCTAGGATTGTAGGATGGGTAGGTATATTTTTAGGGTAATGTTTCTGCTAAATTGATGTCTTCATAATTGTGGCAGCTGAAAATCAAAGAAGAAAGGTGGCTCAAGCAGCAGGCATCTGGCCTACACCAAAGATCATTTTCTGAATTCTTGACTCCTTCAAGAAGAAGCCATCCCCATGTGGAGCCACTGTTAGCCCCCTATAAATTCTTGACAAGCAAGCAAGGGGCTAAATTTTTTTTGAGCCTTCAAGGAATGCATCTCCCCTAAAGACACATCATCCTTGAAAACTCCTTCGTACCATCTGTCCTTTGGTGTTTCTCCTCTACTGTTCCATCCAAAAAGCCTCACTGATTGCAAAAAGATGTGCTCCAAAAAGTCTACATTTTCCCCTTGTTCCCTGCAGAACACCCCATTTTAACCCTTTTTCCCCTTGTCAAATTTCCCTCAGCCTTCCTGAATCCTCCCCAAATCCCCCTTAAACCTTCTAAGTCATTTTTTCCCCCTCTCAAAGCCCGTAAAAACCCTTACTACCTCCATCGTTACCTTTCCCTGGCCTTGGATTTCATTGAAAATGGCCCAAAATCCCATTTTCCACATTATGTGGGCCTAGCACCTTTCGGCCCTAGCCCCTTCACCCTTTTCCTCCACGTGACCCGGCGCCAAGACCAGGCGGAAGGCGCTTATCTCAATTGGTTATTGGGTGATTTTTCCGCTGTCGATCTGTTTAGATCTGACAGTTGTCGCAAAATCTCTTCACACCCGTCTTTTCCCGTCCGCTGCCCAATCATATATCAACCATCCGTTTTCCCGCAGATCGATGGTCCGTATTCCCTCCGCCTGGTGGTCCCCGCAATGCACACTGATCATAAACCATCGGTTTTCATCGCACCGCATTTGGAGGTTGGGCAGTAATTTTTGTTTCGGATCGATTCCACTCATTGCATGACACGTGGCTCCGTGCACTATTCATAAACCGCCCTCCATCGCGCATTATCGTTTGGTGTTTTCCCCGGCGCGATATCGCTATGCACCGTTCGATCTGAGGCAGGCCATCCAACGATAATCGCCCCACGAAGTTGCATGAGGATTAATCAGAGGCAATCGTACCCCCTAGCCCGCTGTCCATCGCCCTCCGACGTGTTTTCCACTATCAATCTCCGCCGGAGATCGGACGGCCCAGATTAAATGCATGCCCGCCAATTAACCCCGTATCGCCACGTCACCCTTTCCATGTAGTTTTGTCGTATTTCGCCCGTCTCTCTTTATATATTCAAAAGGTCAAAATTCAAAGGTTTTGCATTAAAAATTTGTTGCGCTCCGCCCACGTCCTCCAGACCATGTTCCACTATTAAGTTGCATTTTCCACCATGATCCTACACTTTTCCGCTATCTCACCAGTCTGCATGGCCATTCTTGTCATCCGCATTGCATCCACCACCTCCATGCGTGGTTTTCTTAACAGGTTTTTGTGTTTTGCAGGGTTATCAGATGGTGAAAGTCGCCATGATTACACAGTCTTTATTACAGTGGCAAAAAACATAGAAAGGACCATTTTTCAGAGGCTGAAATCACAGAGAAAGCCTGGGAAGGAGCCATGACAGGACTTGCATTAAAAGAATAGGGTTTGAACTCTGTAAAACCTCCCCAGAGCCATTAAAAGCACATATTTCACCGACAGAGACAGAAATGGAGCAGCAGAGAGTTTAAGGCACGAAAATAAAGATCTTTGAGCCTTAACTCAGTGGTTTAGAGGAAAAGTACCAGATTGAAGACATCATGGATCACACAGAGGGTACATAGCACATAAATTAATGTATATCAGGCTTTCTACATCAACAGAATGTTTTTCTCCATGAAAGGAAATGGTACACATTATTGTTTCAGTCTACATTGTGTCCAAGTAAATTTTCCCCCTGACAACAGTCTTATGCTATCAGAAGCATTTATTTCACAGTATGGCAGACCTTAGCATCATTATTCTACCTTTTTGTTTAGTTCACCAAAGTGTTACAGCAAGTACATCAGAGATATGCCCAGAGTAAATGGAAGCCTAACGAAGACCACTCTTTCATCCAAAGAGTACCAGAGATAAATGCTCAGAATTTAAAACAGAACGAGGCCTCGGCCCTCTTCCTCTTCTGAGTTTTAATGCTGCATTTAGTTTTCCACCTACCTTCTCTGCTCCACTTGAGCTATAAATTCATGAAGGAAATCATTGTAAAGGTTGTTGATCGGCTATCATATAATTACAAGTTGTTTCTTTTGAGACATAGTCTCTGTGTAAAGTTGTAAGATAGGCTGAGGAAGATGTTTTCAGACTGAATATCCGGCTATTGGTAATTTTGTACTTGACTGGTGTTTCTCTTTAATATGAAAAGCACATTTCTTTGGATCCTGATCTAAATCAGCGGTGATGTTTTCCTATCTCTGTATTTGTTTTATTTAGAAGTTCACTTCATTTCATTTCTACTGGCTCGCATTAGAAATCTAGCATAGGATTTACCCTTGTTAGGTACCCTATGTTTCTGCTCTCCTTGCCTTCAATATTTTCTTCTATAGGTGTTATCTAAGGTTTGATTTCAATTAATTTAACCAGTGTAGTGGATGTTATTTCCTGCTAGCTGATTTATGAATTAATGAATCTGTTCTTAGATGTTCTTGTTAAGATTTGATTGAATGAATTGGGAACACTGGGAGGTCTAGAACTCTGTCTCTATCTCACTAGGATCCTTTTCAATTAATTAAGCCTTTCTAAGTTCCCTTAAGCTGGAGGCCAAAGCATTGAGACTTCAAAGTCTCTCTCTGATCTCAGGTCTTTAAATTTGTGTTCTAAAATCTTTATTGCTTCCTCCTCTCTTACCATTTCATGCCACCCTATCATCTTTAAGATCCAATGCTTTAGATGACTAGCCCAACTGAAAGCCTGCGTATTGAATAGCAAGTAAACCCTTTCCTGACTCCATTGCCCAATGGTCTTGGATGTTCCCTGAAATCATCGCTCCTTCGCCTAGAATTCCTCTATACTCAGCCTTGTCTTATATTGAATCCTTCTTTCCTGATTCCCAGCAACCAAACAAACAATCAAACAAACAAACCCCGAGCCTTATAACTAGCCTAATATCTTAACACTGAGCTTCAAAGTCATATACCTTTGTCATATCATAGAGAGATCCCTCTCTGGACCCAGGAGGGCTAGATCCTGAGGTCTGAAAGTGGTTATGATGTTGTCTCATCTTTTGGTCTTGCCAATCTGGCCAAAACATGGGAACCCCAACAGATCTCACCCTCCAAACAATCTGCAAAATCCCCACTGCAATTTATCACTAGAAATAACACAGTCACCGAAGGAAACTGCGTTGTAGGGGCAAGGGAATGAGTTGGCCCAATGCCAAGATCTGCAATAAGCTCCAAGGGCTTCCAAACTGATCACTCAAAGGAAAGAGAGACTCCTCCCCTGAGAAACAGGTGATGGAAGTGGTGTTGTGAACCCTCACTGTAACACCCTGCAACACAACATTATTCTGCTGTAGAAATAACGTTGTACTGGAGGAGGATGCTTGGCCTCAAGCCTGGATGTGAGGCAAATCAGTACAACTCCTCCAAGATATTCCTTAAGAAAGGAGGAGGATTCCTAAACAGGAAATCCTTGTGCTAAGCAGCACTGCAACTCTGCTAAACAACAGGAGATTGCACAAGTCTGAACATACCAAGAAATCAATAATACATAGCATGAATAACAATGGCTTCCTTGCCCTCCTTTTAAACAAGTGAAAGCAGTCTCTCCATGGGTCCCACTCATTAGGGTTTCCTCCACCAAATAACCCTCTTCCCATTCTTACTGCGTTGTCTATCAAAGTGCTCTCCACCTCCTATCCCAGCGCTATTGACTTGGTCAAACTAGACCTTGTCTCCATGCAAATGTCCCTTTTCACACATAAGGTGTGAAATCTAGCTCTTATGACTATTCCCTTTCACATTTGAGGGATTTTATTCATTTTTTTAATGTGCATGGGCTTCCTTACCCATTTATTTAGCTGTAAGGTGATAAAAACAAAACTTTAATATTCCATTTAGCTGTGGGCTAAAATGGGAATATTACAAATGCGGCCTTTAGATTATCAATCGTTGCATTAGGGTGCGTTGATTCATACCTTATGTGCCAATCCAGCACACGTTCTTGAAATGTAGTAGCCATTTGTGATTTCTTAACATTTTCATTATTGATCTGTTGCATTGTCCATACAATGTCTATAAAAAACTAGAATTGGTCCACATCTTCGTTCCCAAAACCGCAAAAATTAGGTAACTTCATGGAAGCAGCCATATCACTGTCTGGTGGTGGAGGTGGAGTTGGGGTGGATGAGTGATTAGGAGATGAATGTGGGAGAAAAGTTGATGGGATATGAACCATAATCAAGTTCTCTTCGCCTGCGCGCGTAGATTCACTAGAGCTACTTGTGTCAGATTCTTCGTCACTGTCAGATTTACCTTTGAGAGGATTGTAAATAAAATATTCTTCTAGGTATACTCTGTAATTTTTTCCATTGTGAGAACTACCAGGACCTCTACGCGTGGATATAGAGGGACCTCCTCAGGAAATTCACTCAATGTAGCTGCACAGAGTACTCTTTTCACACAAAAGAATTTTAATCCACAGTTTCAGTGAGCATAGGAAATTACCTCTAGGGCACTTGAAAATCTCCTTTCCACTTTAGAATATCATACAAACGTATCAATAATGAATTTAGTCACAAATCCTCCTAGAACACTATCGATCTAGTGATCTACCGCGTAGGTAATCTTGTTGCTAGATTCCTCCAATTGTTGCACCAACTCTGGGGTTGAAATGGTGATCATGTCATCCTTTGCACAGGTCTAGAATTTAGCAAGCCGACACAACCACTCTTGCCACTCATTGCAAATGAAGAAAAGAAAATTTTGTGGACCTTTGTGTAGATATACCTTTGTTAACAATATTCGACAAACAATTTAGGGCTTTTGTTTTCTTGGATCGCAAATTCACGCACCTTCTTGTCAAGACAATGTTGCAGTTCATCCTTTGTTGGGTGCCCAAACATCAAATCTCCCTCAAAATGATCCCGATCCTGGAAAAGGAAGCATTTTTTGGCTTGAGGGGTCCTGACCCAAGTTCAGAGTAATTGTGCAACCAACAAAACCCTCCAACTACTGGCCCTTTTGGTAGTGATATGCTTGCATAGACCAAAGTCTCACCTAAAGCAGTATGAGGGGGTGAAGGAACCAGATTTCCATACCCTGAGGGAGCTTTTTATGTGGACCCAATCCTTACTTAACATATCTATTGCCTACTACCTTGGGCGCAACTTCATAGAACCATATCTAATTGCAAACAAACAATAAAACAATTGTGCGCGCCTAGATAGTGATAAACAAACTTATCACTTGCGCATTCACAGATTATTACAGAATAAACCCTTACATAGACAGATTATTATACTTCAGATATAATAATTAATCAGAATGAGGCTCGCACATAGATACAATTTACCAACTTGACTTATCAATTACAGAAATACATAGGCATTCAACGGAACAGAACCAAATCTATACTAAGAAACAGATAATGTGCATAAAAAATCTAAGAAATTTAACCACAAGAATCATTTAAAGTGTGAGTTCACCAAAATTGCCTTATTTATAAAGAGATCTTCAGTTCAATACAATCTTTCTTCCTACACACACAACAGCAGGGTCCATCTTGCACATATCTCTGTTAGAAAATTATATATGATAGAGCAATTGAATAGATAAAATATGCGGAAACACAAACACAGAAATAACATATAAAACAAGAGAGACACATAAATATGTGGTTCACCCAACTTAGGCTACGTCAACGGAAAAAACCAATCCTTCCTTTATATTATCCAGCAAAATGAAGAGACACAACCTACAACATATCCGTTGTAATATCCTCTACTCTCTCACAAAGTCCCCCTTTCTATTTCTTGCTCAGAGTATACATACAATACACAGCCGCAATAAAATACCCTTATAAAATAGAGGGGGTTTCCTTCTAGGGAAAAAAAACCTAAATGAAACATAACTTTTACCATCAAATCATCCGCCTAACAAACGTCCCAAATTGGCTACGAAATTACAATATTTTACAAGGCAATCTTACAGTTGTTTTTAGCTTTGGGGGCGTTGCCCCCGAAACCCCTCACCGGGGGGACAACGACGATTAAACGATAGGTGGCATTGCCACCCCGTTAAGTATATGGGTCCAACGCGGTGATACATAAAGAATATAATCAGGCTACACACCCAAAAATCCCCCACTTGGAGACTAATTGTAGTAACTCCACCACTACTTCATTTTCTGGAAAATGACTCCACTTTGGACCTGGTTGTTTATCATCTTCATCATCATACTTGAAGACCAACTGAAACTGAGTAGAATATCAGTTTCTCCCTGGTTACAACTTTTTTTAACATGTCTACAAGATTCTGACTACTGTGTATATTTTCCAGCTTCAACTATCCATCTTCCAATGCCGACCGTATGAAATGGTACTTGAGTTGTATGTGTTTAGTCCTGAAATGAAATGTTGAGTTCTTTGCAAGATGAATGGCACTCTAGCTATCATTTTATAACCTTCCCATATCCTGCTTCTTACCCAATTCATCCATAAACCTTTGTAACCAAATTATTTCTTTACTAGCCTCTGTAGCAGCAAAATACTCTCCTTCTGTTATTGAAAGTGCAACAACACTTTGCATTTTTGAAACCCAAATGACAGTTGTTCCACCTACAGTAAATACATACCCTATAGTGCTCCTCCTGTTATGCATCAACATATCCCTGTAGAGCAATTTTTGAACGACCAAAGCATAATTCTTGATTTTTTGTACCTCTCAGATATCTGAGAATCCTTTTCACTACCATCCAATGTTATTTTCTTAGATTATTCATTTACCTGCTTATAAGTCCCACTGCATGTGCAATATCAGGCCTTGTTCAGACCATTGCATACATTAAGCTTCCAACTGCTAATGCATATGGAAATTTAGACATAAAATCCATTTCTTCTTGGGTCTAGGACACATCTCCTTACTAAGTTTGAAATGGATAGCCAAAGGTGTACTAACTGGTTTTTCATTCTGCATATTAATTCTTTCCAACACCTTTTGTATGTACTCATTCTAAGACAGTGTTATTTTTTTATTTTTTCTGTCTCTAGTTATTCTCATATGAAGGATTTGTTTTGAAACTCCCAAATCCTTCATTGAAAATGAACTTGCCAATTTTCCTTTGAGCGCATTTATTTCCTACATGTTAGACCCTGCAACAAGCATGTAATCTACATACAATAACAATATAATATAGCTGCCATAATTTTTCTTTTTCAGATATACACAATTATCAAAGTGACAACTAGTATAACCTTGTTCAAACATAAACCTGTCAAATTTTAGATACCACTGCCTCAGATCCTGTTTTAAGCCATACAAGCTCTTCTTCAACCTACACACTAGTTTTTCCTTCCCTTTGACCTCATATCCTTTTGGTTGCTACATATAGATCTCTTCCTCCAAATCTCCATGGAGAAAGGTTGGCTTTACATCTAACTGTTCAAGATGAAAATCTTCTGTTACTACAAGACTTAAAATAGTTCTGATTGAATTCATTTTAACAACAGGATAAAATATTTCACCGAATTCAATACCTTTCTTATGTGCAAACACCTTCACCACAAGTCTAGCTTTATACCTTTATTTTCCTCCATCTTCTTCCTTCAACCTATAAACCCATTTATTATGCAATGTTGTTTTACCTGCAGGTAACCTGACTAAGTCCCAAGTTTGATTATGTATTAAGGATTCCATGTCTTATTTCATGGTTACTCCCACTTCTTCCCGGTTTCTACCTACATTGTTTCTTCATAACATTCGGGTTCACGAGAGTCAATCAACAATAAATAATATAATTAAGGAGAGTATCATTCAGGGGGTCTACTTATCCTTGTAAATATTCTAACACTACTTTCAGGTGTTTGAGGTGCTTGTTGTTGTTGTGGTGGTTGTTTTTGTTGTGGATGTTGGTTTTTATTATTTTCAGGCACCTTTACTTTTTTTTTGATCTCATCAAGAACTATGTATTCTTTGTTTTCTTTTTCCTGTTTATTTTCCTACAAATGATCCTTATACAAGACCTTTTAATTGAATATTACATCTCGACTCCTAATGATTTTGTGATTTTCTTAATCATATAAGAGGTAACCAAAATCATTAACACCATATCCAATAAAGGTACATTTCTTTGATTTTTCCTCAAGCTTTGTTCTATTTTCTTTATTAATATGGACAAAGGCCTCACAACCAAAAGGCTTTGGAATATCACCATCCAAGGAACTTGAAGGCCCTCTATTTATTAGATAAAAAACAGTATCTATAGCATCTACCCAAAATTGTAAAGGCAATCCTGCATGCAGTAGCATCCACCTTGCACGCTCCATGATTGTCCTGTTCATCATTTCTGACACACAATTTTCCTGTGGTGTTCTTGTAATTGTCTTCTCTCTGTGAATTCCACGCTATGAACAGTACCTACCAAACTCTTTGCTGCAATATTCACCTCCCTTGTCTGATCTAAGACACTTCAACTTCTTTCATGTCTCAATCTCAACCAAACCTTTCCATTTATTGAAAGTATCAAATACATCAGATTTCTTCTAAATACAATAAATCCAAGTTTTTCTAGTTGCATCATCAAGAAAAGTAACATAATAACTAGAGGCACCGAGAGATGATACATGAGCAGGTCCCCATAATCTGTATGCACAAGCTCTAATTTTTCGTTTTTCTTTTCTTTCCCAACTCTAAGAAATCGGACTCTCTTCTATTTTCCATAAACACAATTCTCACAGAAATCAAAATCAATATTATTCAAACCTGGCAACAAGTTTCTTGAGTGAAGAATCTTCATCCCCTTCTCACTCATGTGTCTGAACCTATGATGCCATAACGTTGTAACTACTCCTGTGGAGGTTAAAGCATTAAAACAATTAGAAATATCATTGAATAAATACAATGTACCAACATTTTCTCCTTTTTCTATTACCAGGGCTCCTTTAGTGACCTTCCAGGTTTTATCTGTAAAATTTGTCACACAACCTTCACCACCTAACTGCCCTGTTGAAATCAAATTTTTCTTTAGACCTGGAGCATGCCATACCTCTTTTAATAACCATTGGTTTCCATTCTGTTGTTTTACAAAAAATTTACCCATTCCAATGATTTTACAGGATTTATCATCACCTAGACGAACTTGTCAAAAATATCCTTGAACATTGTCATGAAAATTTTTCTTATCATGTGTGGCATGGAATGAGGCCCCTGAATATACCACCCAAGAATCAATAATATTTTGTAAAGAAAGAATCAAGGCATATTATAGCACATCACCTGTCACATTTTCTTCATGATTTTTTTCTTGTTGTGTGTCTCCTTATTTTCCCTTCCAAGACTTACAGTATTTCTTTAGGTGTACTTTCTTCCCACATTTCCAACACACTATCCCCGATCTGGACTTGGATATGCCTTTCCTTGATTTACTATGATATCTTGAGCTCTTTCCTCTTTCCATTTTTATTCCCCTAGTCTCTGCACTCATAGCATTTCCCAATGTCTCACCAGAGATTTTTTTTCACATTTCCTCGCCAAGGATAGCACCGAAAACATCATCAAACTTTAAAGCACTAGATCTAGAGACAGAGTTACTAATGGCCATAACTAAACCATTCCAAATTTCTAGCAATGAGCGAAAAAATAATAGAGCCCTAAATTCATCATCAAATTTTACCCCTACAAAACTTAACTAATTGGTAACCATATTAAATTTATTTAAATGGTCAGCAACAGATCCACCTTCTAACATCTTCATATTAAATAAACGTTTCATAAGAAATACCTTATTTGAGGCCGAGGGTTGTTCATATAGTTTCGACAATGTCATCATTAAACCCTCAGTTTTCATTTCCTTTGAAATATTAAAGGCTATGGATGCCACAAGGCACAAATGTATTATTCCAAGTGCCTTTCTATCGAGAATATCCCATTCTTCGTCTTTCATGCCCAACGAATTCTTCTTTTTTCTGCTCAGTGGTAGGTACAGATATTTTTTATACAGATAATCTTCCATCTCCATATTCCACAGCTGGTACTTTTGGCCATTAAATTTCTCAAACCTAAACCTACCATTTTCCACCATTTCTCCCACTCAAACATGGAACACATATAATATGTGGAAACACAAACACAAAAATAACATATAAAACAAGAGAGACACAGATATATGTGGTTAACCCAACTTGGGCTATGTCCACGGAAACAGCCAATCCTTCCTTTATATTATCTATAAAAATGAAGAGAAACAACCTACAACAAATCCGCTGTAATATCCTCTACTCTCTCACATAGTCCCCCTTGGTATTTCTCGCTCAGAGTATACACATAATACACACTCGCAATACAATACCCTCATACAATAGAGGGGGTTTCCTTTTAGGGAAAAAAACCCTAAATTAAACATAACTTCTACCGTGAGATCATCTGCCTAATGAACGGCCCAGATTGACTACGAAATTACAATATTTTACAAGGCAATTTTACATCTAGTTTTAGCTTTGGAAGCACTGCCCCCGAAACCCCCCGCCAGGGTGGGCGTCTGCGATTAAATGATGAGTGGAATTTCCGCCTCGTTAAGGACATGGGTCCAACGCGACGATACATAAAGAAGATAATCTGGCTCCACACCCAACAAGCTCAAGACTTAGGTCTCCATGCACATTTCCAGCAGCAGCCTTTCTACCTAGACAAAACTTAGATCAACTATTCATGCATACAAAAACATAGCTTAGACATGATATGTTATGAGATATCTTTCTTCACTTGACTCTTACATATTTATATCTTTCCAAACGCGTAAATACCATGGTATGAAACCATGGTTTGAGACTCATGGTTTTCCCTTTTACTCGTTGCAATTATTAAGGGACTTTGACCTGCCCCAAAGGTCCTTGACATCTGCACGAAGTGCTTACACACAAAAAATTAACCAAAATTTCTCCAAATTTGCTTTACCCAAGGGACCCTACTCCAACACTCACCTAATTGGCCAAAGTCGCACCAGTTAAAGATTACACTATAGACATTGCTTCTTGGCTCATCTTTGAGAATACCATCACTAGATTTGGGTTCCTCTAAAGCCTCACTAGTGAATAGGGGACCCACTTCATTAATGATATAGTCTTCACATTGCTGTGAAACTTCATGGTCCAACACCATAAAATCAGCCCCTACCACCCTCAGGAAAACTATATCGCTGAAGATTTCAACAAAATCCTTGAGAAGGGCCTCACCAAGATCTGTTATGACAATCGAAAGGACCTTTAGAGGTTGTATTACATGTCTATTTCATCATTCCCAACCTCTTTATTGTGTAGGAAACATAGATGTCAGAGGACAGGTCAATTGAAAAAATGCTTGATGAACTATGGGAGTTAGATGAAGTTAGGTTTCTAGACGATTTTCACTAGAATGTTGAGAAGGAGATACAAAAAGAATGGCACGACCAACACATTAGGAGGAAATCTTTCGCAGTTGGGGACAAGGTAATCCTATATGACATAAGTTTCTGAAACATCCTGAGAAGCTCCAAATGCACTGGTTTGGACCATTCATTGTTGCAGAAGTGCAAGAGTCTAGAGTTTTTAAACTTGTACAACTGGACGGAATCTTATTGCGTGGATGGGTTAGTGGCGCACACTTGAAGCCCTTCCATGGCCCACTCACTTCTTAATAAATTGATTTAATCTCAAAAAGGGGATCATAGCTAGGTTTAGGATTGAGTCAATTAGTTAAATTTGAATTTTATTAAGTTTTGTCAGTTATGTCAGTTGCGAATAAGGTTACTTACATCAAGTTTGTTAGTTATTTGAGTGCATCCCTTTGCAATTGATTATGGTTGGGGAAACACATGTGGAATTATCTTATCCGTCATAATTAGAAATAATTCCATGTATCTTTTTGAATTTGGTTTCAATCCCTCTCATAATATCCATGACACATTCTCATTATCATATTTTTTGTTTTTCCAACATCTCGTAATAATTGACCATCATAAACAACTTCCTTTTGATTTTTTGTGTCATCTAGATGAGATCTAAGTTACAGTCGACGTTAATGCCATGATTTGAATCAAGTATTAAAAAATTTCATATTTATTAGTTAAAAATTATAATCACAAGTGTCATGTCAAGTCTTTTTATATAGTTTGCATGGAAACATTAAGCTCTCCATTGTAAAATCTTAGGTGGTTGAACTTCTCTCTCTAGATTTAGTGTCAAATTCCCTTGGTTCTCAGTTCAAATTCAAGCCCCATGTGTCTGTTGTCTATAGTCGACCAGTTACAGTCATGACTAAATTATCCAAAATTGTTATTCCCACCCCAATGTTCAACCCAAGAGTGACAAAAATTGAGATAATTTTTGGTAAATATGATAAGGCCATGATTCTCAAGAATGATTTATCATACTCCTTCCATTTTCCCTCTAATGATTCGCTCTATTCCATAGGGAAAATAAGTTATACATGTCTTACCTCAGACATCCAACCCCATTCTCATTTCACCACCACACTTTGTTCTAGAACACACCAACACCCACATTGCAAAGACCCTCTAGCAGGAAACTTCACCCCAAGGACAATCCAAGAAATCGGTTGCCAGTGGAAAACTGCTACAAGACCGATACCCTATACCTACTACCATGACACTTAATGACCTTCAAAACTGGTCATCTTCTCAGTTATTTACTTTCATTCAACTCGATCCTAACAAAGCAAAGACACTACACAATACCTTGACAACTAAACATGAGTAGAAACAACAACAACTTCTCTCCATTGCAACTGATCACGATCAAATTCTCCAAGAAAATAAAATTCTACAACAACAATTTGATGATATCAACACGAAATTTCAAGCTCTTTGGACTACCATCAGTTAGGTAGTACCAAATGCACTAGAGGACTTCTCAACCTACACTCTCTCATATTGTTGTGATCACATCAAAACTGCATGTGCTGACCTTGTTTCAACAAACAAGGACCTTCAGAAGACTATCAAATTTGGTCAAAGAGCACTCCCTGATCTAGCTACATAGTATTCCAATGATATTGAGCCAAAGATAACTTATATGGATTCTTTGGAGGCCTCCCATCATCATGCTAATGGACAGGAAAAATAAAACTTCACTCAGGTTTGTTGACTGGTTGGGGTTCCTTTCCAAGAAAAATCAAGAGTTCTATACTCTGCGACAACAAGCTCACCAATTTTTTAACCAAGCCTTGACCACACCTAACCTTGAACAAAAAAATGATATTTTTTCATAGACTGGCATGCTCAACGAACAGATCCAACAGATTGAGGATGACCCGTGTGCCACCAATGCTTTTATCTGTGACCTTAAACCACCAGCACAGGTCCATTTCCAGAAACTATAGCAACTCAAAACAGAAGCATATTCTCAGAGGAATGATCTCTTGAATGCAATACTTGTCCAACTGAAAGTTGAACTTACCGCACAATTTATTGAGAAATTTTTCACTCTAAAAAATCCATAACAATTGGCCCTTGATGAATATACCTAATTCAAGACTGCGACCATAAAATATATGTCAGATTTGGGTCCTTCATTTGAAGGAGAATCAATAGCACACCAAGGAACAATTCAAGAATAAGAAACAAAAGTAGGATCCCCATAACAGTCAGAATAAACAACAACATCAATGAAATATTGACTCGAGGATGAATCAATTGATTATGGTCAGGGCATGTTGAGTACTTCATTTTGGTGGACAGAATTTTTGACACATTTTGACCAAGTCTGACTAAAGGGCAGTCGTAGAGGAAACAAATGAGGGGAAGAGAGAAAATCCACCAAGATTTATGAGACACTGAATTTTGCAAGTGGAAAATATGGGGACATGCAAGCACAACCGAGCCACAAAAACAACCAAGGATCAAAGTGTGTGGTATATGAGGAAGAGACTGGAACTTCAGGTGAGCGAAGTTGATAAAAGCTAAAGCGAAATTCAACAAGAAGAGGGGAGAAGCTCATATGATGAGATGTTGTTTCCGAGTCTATTGGACTTATATTTGTTCTGTGTTTATCTGATTTTGAGCTACTTTACATGTTGTTTCTTTTGTTCCTATTTGAATGGCCATAGCACCTGAATGTAATGATGCTTTATGTTAATGGGAACAGTCACAAGATTTATTTATGGTTATGAATGTGTTATTTTCATGGGCCTCTTCAAAAAAAAATTATGAATGAATGTAGATGTCTTTTGTTTCTTTGGGTGCTTTGCAAGTTACACTTTGTGATCGTTATATGTCAAATTCTATAGTTTATAGAGTATATGGAAATGATAGTATTTGCAAAACTCTCCTTGATTATTGGTCCTAATCCCTATCCCAATAAGTCACGAGATGCCTTGGGTGAGACGTCTTACTCCTCTTGAATATGGTGAAAATGTCAGCGTTACCCTAGACTACAATGGATCCTTTGTTGGACCTTGTGTTTGAACCCAAGGTCTCTACCTTTTAATATTTTCCTCCAACTCATACATTCCAATCCCAAGGTAGATACACAATGTCTAAATGAATATGTATTCATTATAGTGGTATCCTCGATATGATCAAAAACTTGATCTTGAGAAATAGAAAAATTATTACGAGAAATACCAAAATCCATCAAGGACAAGTTCACATCTAGTGAAACAATATGAAGTAAGAAGCTTTGTGAGGAAATCTAGATCTGACATGGTTTGAGGATATTACGAGGATTGGGAGAACTTAACATAACAAGCAATGAGAGTTGAAGTGTCTCAAATTCCCAATAAGTTCCAGAACTTTGAAAATGTAGATAACAACATTTGGAGAACAACGTCAGATTGCAAATTGCATGTGGATAGCTACTATCAGTTAAAGTAACAAGATCACCATTATATAGATGGAAGCCATTGGTTTGATCATATGTTTCAACCTCAACAAACATATTAATCAATTCATAATATTATTTTTATCTTAAATCTAGAGATGTATGAATCAAAAAAATCTCATGGTCAACCTGATTAGAAGGGTGATCTTCGGGTGGAAACGTGAAGCTGAGTTACACTTTTGTGAGAATTGGGGGCCGAAAACTTTTTTCGGCAATAGTTCGGCCAAACTTTCTAAGAAATTTCGGCCAAACTCGTGATTCCGTTTAGATTGACGGCACAATGATGGCGTGGGCAAACAAAATTTTTTCCAGATATGGGAAAACCGGCAACAAAAGTTCGGCCGAACTTTTACTTTTAAAATAGTTCGCCCGAACTAGTTTCTATAAATAAATCGCCCGTGAAGTTGATATGTTTACCGGTCTCATTACACGCGCGTATTTTTCACTGTTGCTGCTGATCTTTTCGCGCGTTTTCGCTCCTCCTGTCCGCGCTATTGGTCTATTGTTGCTCCTCCCATCCGCACTATTGCTCCTCCCATCCGCGCTATTTCTCCTTTCGTTAGCGTTGTTCTTCTACTGCAAGGTATGTTTTCTGTAACTATAACTTTCTCCAAGTTCATAACCATGATGATATTCATAATGTACTTCAGATTCAATTGTGGAAAACTATAATTTTCGGTTTTTAGGATAAGCTACACCTAGAGAATCAAACACAGCAGAATAATAATGTATTCCCTCCACAAATCTGTTTAAAAATGACCCAACGTGGCTTAGATCCTATTCTACCATGGTAATAACCTTTGGACAAAGCCTCCTCAAAAGACATAATGTGCTAATATCAAAGCCTGTGACATCATATAGAGAATGTTGTAACCAATGCACAGCCAATGCATCCCCTTTTCTGACCTTAATCCTCTCTAAATTTTCATTAATATTCCCAGCCTTGTCTGAAACAGCATGAAATTCAAAAGGAATACCCAATGTCTCAGCAAAGTTTGAGAGCCTCTTGCCAGTTGCCTCCAATGCTTCCATGGAGGTTCCCAGGCCTGTAATTCTCACATAGGGAGGATTGCCTGGTCTGGAGGCCAATATGTGAAACAATCTTGGCCATTTCAGACCTTGCATTATGTCAAGGTCAATGATGTGCACACTATTTTCACCTTGGAATACTTGTTGGATTGCCTGATTTGTAGTGAAATGAGAAAACTTCACAAATGGGCTAATACCATTATATACTTGGAATGCTGATACAATAATTTGGTTACGTGATTCATTCATGATAGGAGAGTAGATTCCTAAGTATGAGATGATCAACCGACATGATATGGCCTCAGTAAATTATGAAGCCACACGGTGAACTGAACTCCCATAAGGTGAAGAAAGCTCATAAATATAGGGCAGGATATTGTTCGCCTCTTCATGATTGTCCTCTGAAATAGCTTCTGCATATTGTAGAAGAGGATAACCTTCTAATTATAGTTGGAAGGCTATTGATATTCTGCTCCAACCCTCCTTCCCTGCTACATCTGATTCATTGAATCTCTCATCTTCCCTTCTTACCAGAGTTTCTTGCATTTTGCTAAATTGATGATGCAAAGGAAATGATGACATATTTAGTCTCTGTTCTTCTGTTGAATGTTCCTTCTCCTTATAGTTATTCTCAAATTTGTGTTTCAATGGAACTCTAGTTTTAGATTGAGTTATTAATCTATTGTTTTTGTCAATTATTTGTGTGTTATGATTTGGAAGAACACTAAATTGTGTGAAGTAGAGAAGTCTGGATTCAACTGCAGATTTTATAAAAGGGTTACTGCAACAGTAAATACTGCTATGCAAGTATTTAAGAATCTGGTAGACTGGTACGTTAGGAAAGCTCTTCTTGAGGTGATTTATCATTTCTTCGACCCATAGATCAGTTGCATCCTCATCCATTGTTTGCAATGATTGTCAAATATTTCTATCCCATCCTGTTATTGCCTCTTTCTCATTATGCTGCATCCCCCAATTTTCCCATCCATGGTGGTAATCATAACTTTCTCCATCATCTACACAATATATATATGACTTCTAAAGGGAAAAAATTATTTAAATAATTGTTAAATTTTAAAAATATTTTAAAAAAAAAAACAAACAAACAAACCTTTTTCCTTTTAGTTTGAGTTGTAGCTTATTATTTTACAATCATAATGTAGCATATAAAAAATTGAAATGAAAATTTCATTGTAATATTCTTGTAACACATTTCTTCAAAGAATGAATGCTTAAAAAAATAACGATGGAGGAGAGAAGCATAATGCTATAGAGCGTGATTTTCTAATCACGAGGGAGTTACAATTATGCCTGCTATATTAGGCTCTCTCTCTTCATTGAGTTGTGTGTATGGTATGGTTTCATTTAGACCATTTTCAACCACAATAGTGTTCTCTTTGTCACTACTGCAGAAATAAAAAGCACATGTTAGACATTATCATATTCACATAGGCAAAAAAGGGTTTTCCTTAATTTTACATATTAAAATGTCTTTGAAAAGTTATTTCTATTTAAAATAAAAAGGTGAAATATTAGTTTCAACAATTACTAGAACGAAAAGATGGTAAGGTCCACAACAACAACTGCAAAAGCAATGTAATATAACCAATCAACCTACATCAACAAAACATATGGTCTTGAATGAGCTTTTGGACTCTTTAGATATAAATGTACACCGTGGGAATGTATCTTATATAAAACTTTAATCCATGTGCTTAACCTTAACATTGACACAAATGGAATACAATTTTACTCACTGCTTTATGATAGAAAAATATGTGGATGAGTATTGCCCACATATCCGAAGTCAAAAGGGATAGATTAAAAAGGGTTGCTTCGGTCATCTATAAAAGATAAATTAAAGAAGCATGACATATTAGTAATGAAAATTAGATATGTGTACCAATTATGTAAATATAACACAACAAATAGATGATTCAATACAAATGTCACATAGAAGTCATATTTATCTCATGGGCCTTCAACTTAAATTATATATCTAGCATTACAGTAAGCTATAGGAGATAAATCAAAGAAGCATCAGATAACAATAATGTAAATTAAACATGTGTAATAATTATGTCCATGATAGTTCAATAAATAGATAATAATGCAAATGCCATATCTAAGCTATATTTCATCTAAGTAGCTTTCAATTTAAACTTATATCTAATGTTAAATTATATAAAAGAATAACAGTAATCCAAACTTCAAAATAATATTTAGAGATAGTATAAAATGTGACATATAATTTTCCTGCGTGGAAAAACATAGTTACCGAGAGTTCAAAATTCATGCATTTGAATACAAAGTGGATATATGAATGAGCAAGTAGATTTTTTCTAGGAATGAGGAAGTGAAGGTTGATAAAGAGCCACACAAAATTGCAAATTCATACCTTAACAAAATTGTTATCCTTTTAAATAAAACGTGTCATATAATCAACTTTCATCGAAATATATGATAAACTCAACACAATTTTATGAAAAATAGTATCCCATTTTTTACATTTCACATAATACAAATAGATAAATATTACTTAAGTATTGTTATAAAGATTTAACTACCCATCGAGGAATGGCCAAGTGATTGAGACAGGGCATCATCACAATAAAAAACAAGTACAAATTGTAGTAATCCTAGAATCATGCTTTACATAATGTAAAATTGGGGTTCATGACTTACTATAGATAAAAAACATTTACCCTTACCAAAAAATATATATGATAAAAATTGACAAACTACATAAGCTTAAGCTTAAGGGGATATAATCCTTCTTGCCTTCCATATAGATAATGAAAATGATTGTTCCAAGTCTCATGTTGCTTCTCATGTTACTTTATAAACCTTGATTGGAAAGAAAAATAGGAGGGCGGAAATGTAAGAAATATAAAACATAATGAAACACAATGTAAGAAATAGAGAACATAATGAAACACACACATACCTATCTAGACAATCAACACAATTATTTTCCTAGGAAATCCTTATGGGAGACAAGCAACCCTAAAAAGTAATGATCCTTTTTCCCTAGGAAATCCTTATGGGAGAAAAACAACACTAAAATGTAAACATGCTCTACTCTCTCTTTTCTGGTATGGAAAATATGTAAGTACAAAGAAAGAGGTAATCTCTCTAGAGTTAGCTAAGACTTTTGGCGTGTAAGGTTGCTATAAAAAATTAACTTCATACATTTTCTCTCTAACTTCACACTCCTAGTTGATTTTTCAACTATGGAACAAAATACAATAACACAAAATGGAACTCTTATTCCTCCTAGTGGCCAAGTATTTAACATAGCGTGATAGCCAACTAGGTGTAAGATTTGACTCCGTCAACCATTAACGAGGTTTGTGATTTTAGACCTTTTAGATTCTTGTTAAAATTCCACGTGTAGCTAGCTTGCTATGCATGAGTAATGGGGCTAAAATGACATTCTCTCGTACCATGGTGGTCAACATGATAGGTCAACTTATTAAAGGCATAAATTTTGAATGAACTTCATTTGATGTTTTTCTTGCACCATTGGATATATCTTTAAGTGTAGAATAATGGTCAAGATTTCGGCACAAGGGATAATCGTTTGACCCCCAGAAATGTCATTTAATACCTCAAAATGACTCCAAAAGGTTTTAGACCCCAATTCTCCACCCACCATTAAAATTACCCTACAAGTTGATTCTTTCAGTTTTTTCACTCTATAAGCATCAAAATATATGACAAATAATATAATTATCCAATCTAGATCATTATTTAATAATTTTTTAAAATTATGAGTAATATATACATCATGGAATTTAAATAAATAGCGTTAATTCATTGAACACCCTTGTACATTCCTTGTTGATACTTTGAAAGTAATATGTTTTGAAAAATAATTTGTTTATGGATTCTATTTTCCACATTCTCTCAACCATATCAAAAACCTTCTTATAATATTTGAAACCATCTATATACAACTTTTCATTTGTTTCGATAGGAATTAACATATTGAAATATTAATTGTATTTATGTCTTGTGTGCTAAGGAAGGGAGGTCGTGAACCTTAGGAGAAGAGATAGTATTTGTTAAGTTAGGAGGGATACTTTTTATGAGATAGAATTAATTTAAAATGCTTTTTAAGATTATGTAACTTTCGAACCATAATTACAATTTTATTATTTTTTTACTTATCATTTAGTTGCTAAAAGTTGAAGAATTTATGTTGGTAAATAATTAATTAGGTCTATTTAAATAATTTACCACTTTTGGGTTTTTCGTTTTCATGGTTTCATTCATAATTTCACTTTTTTGCAAATTGTCAATTTCAATTTTTCACACCACATGTGCAGAGTCAAAGGACCTAAGGTCTTTCCCATACCAAAGTATGTTCTTTTAAAACATGTTTTCTTGGTGATATGGGTGATTTAGAAATGATTGGGAGAGAAAAATTCCTCATTTAATACACAATATGTTTGGTTCATGCCACTAAGCAAAGAATTTTAAATTCAACTGACTTTTAATATAACCAACTAAATCCTGCAAAAAAAGAATAAAACAATTTATGTTAGGGTTGTGGATTTAGGCATTGAAACAACACACCATGATATTTCAAATTTAAAAATAATGGTTTGAGTCCTAGGTAGCTTAGAATCCTATCTAGAGGTTTGTTTTCAAAATAAGTATGCACTCCCATTTGATTCTCATGATTAGGTTGTAATCATGAGGCTCTCGCTCAAGAGTGGACCTTCCCAAAATCTTGTGACGTCTTGTCACAAACAAAACCATCAAACTAAAAAACACATCATGCAAGAAACATAGCTCGTTGACATATCATTTTTCTCCTTCAAAGAAAAAAAATTCACATCATGTGAATATCTCCATGTACTCTTACATATTGGTGTACAAAACCATCAACCAAACACAAGTCGACAAAACATGCCTCTTCAAACAACTGACTCTCAAGTAAAATAATAGCTCATGTACAAATTTTCATATTTGTTGCATTTAAGTGTCAACATAACTCTACTTTCAACATCTTGCTTCATGCAACATGTACCATACTTTGAATTTGCAAAGAAATTCATGAAACATCAAAATACATGCAAGGCCTTAATTGGATAAGAAATCTAACCATCCCTTACCAAACCATTTCAATGGTGCTTCTTTCAGCTGCACTTCATCATCATGTGAATCATCCTGACCCTCATCGATTATGGAATCCTCTTTTCCATTCTTGTCAATATCTCTTTCCACCTTCTTCAAATGTTGTGGATGACTTGTTGGGTACAAAGTCCAACACTTGTCTACAAGATGACCTTTCTTATGGCAATGAGTGCAAAACAATTGCATCTTATTTTCAACATCATTTTCCTTGTCCAATGGGCCTTTGACTTTTTGCCTCATTTATTTAGAAAGTTTCATGTGCATGGATATCTTCTTCCAACATCTATAAACATTATGATTATTCAAACCACGAAAGGAACATGCAAGTTCTTTTCCAAATCTTATGTGAATATTTACCATGTTTATCATAATCAAAAGCAATTTGATTAAAGGCAAATTTATACCTTGAACATTCACCTTTGTCGCCTTCTTGAGGAGGTGAATTTGATGAGGTAGTGGCTCTCCTCTGAATGCTAGCAATGAATTCAATGACTCTAAAGCTTTCAACATCCTCTTCTTTTACATTCTCATTAGTTGCATGATTATTAACATCTTCTTGCAAAGTGGGTGTCAAACTTTTCCATTCATCATGAACACAAACTTCACAAGCTTGAGGTAATGAACACGAAATGAAATTCCTTCTTGGAACAACTTCATGTGCCTCCTTGGATTTGGAGCATTCTCCATCATGTTTTCCATAACCAAGACCCAAATAATTAGGCCCTTCCTCAACAACATTTGGCTCAACTATGCCTTGTACATGTTTGCATTTAACCCTTTACTTTCATAGCATATTTTCATCAAAAATTTGGACCTTATTCCTCTAGTGTGTCTCTCAAAAGAACGTACACATTCATTTTGAGAGGAAATTGAAGACAGAAACCAATAGCCAATTCTTCTAACTAACCTTGAATAAAATGAGCTAAATTGTACTTTGATACCAACTTGATTTGAATATGGACAAACTAGTTTTGTTGGGTTATCTCCCTCATCAGTTAAATAAAAATGTGTTTAGGATCGTCTAAAGTTATCCAATTGGGAAGGGGTTTATGTGTCAAGCTTTAAGTGTATTTTTTGAGAAATTTATGAGTTAATTAGCTTTTAAAAACTCATGTGTACAAAAAATAAAATGCAAAATTTTTATTTTGGAAAACTTTTTCCCTCAATCCAGATTCTGATCATTGGACATGTAAGAGGAAGAAAGAGGGAATTCACTTTTCAAATTCTAGACCTTGTCTAAACCAAAATAAACTAGAGGTTCAGTTTTCAAATACATTCACTTATTTGGAAAAGTTCTAGAGCTACCAAAATTCCATATGCCAATCTACCTCCCAAGAAATCCATTTATTACACCACTGGTTAGTTTTTTGTCTTCCTATATTCTTTATCAACCTCTTCTAGTGATTCTTGAAATGTGGATACTTAAATCCTTCCTAAAAATTTGAGCTCGAAAACGAGAAGACATACAAGGTCATTTTCAGTCATTCCTCTATCCAATTATAAAAACCAAGTGAATATTTCTACATATTGATTTCTGTCCCATAAACTGTACAATATAGGTCAATTTTTTCCTCTAACTTATTTAAATATTGTTAGTGCACAATTGTTCAATGGTCTGATGAAATTTCATTGATAAAGGCATGATTATGGCAATCCATGTTGCATATTCCATTAAAAATGTTTACTTACATGTAAAACAATGTTGTCTCTACTTTTATGTTATTTTGAGTTTTCTTTTAGTGCTAAAATTGGTTCATATATGATATTAATTTATGACTTGCAATTATAGCTGCTGAGATACTATTCTTTTTCTCTACTATATTGTTATTTCTAGTCCTCTGGGTGCTTTCTTCATACTTTTTTTTTTTTTACTAATTGAAGGGATTCGTAATTCTATATTTTACCATATTGCTTGTTGGTTCCATGTAGATTGAATTGACATATAATACGTGGTTTCTGTTTTTGGGATGGCTGTAGAGTTTTTGGCACATCATATTGAATTTCTATAATTTGTGTAGCTCCCTAACATTCAGATAGAACCTTCATTGAAAAATGTGAGGGGGGTTTCAAATTCACATTGGATAACACCCTCCTCTGGGATAAAAAAGTTTAACAAACATAATAATAGAGAAACAATTAGTGACGTCACCAAAAGATGTAGCCTCTTCAAGGTATCATATCCTCTCATCAAGGTCAAGAATTTATTCACCAAAAATGTCCTATGGAAATGATGGTTTAAGAAACAAAACCAGACAAAAACCTTCAGTGAGAACAACAAAATCTAAAACCTCTTCAAGGTTTTCAATCTTCTCATAAAGATAAATTGTGTCTTGATCAAGTCCAACAACAAAGAAACATTCAGTGACAACACCAAAATCTACAACTTCTTCAACATCTTCTAAACCATATTCAAAGTCAATATTGTGTGCATCAAATTCCTCAGCAAGGTCATCAATGGAGTCATCAAAACTACTATTTCAAACTTAAATGCCAAAAATAAGTCAAAAGAATTCAATTTCTCCTCCAAAACCTTCTTCTATGAGCAAAGCTAGCATGATGTCGTCGAGAAATTCAGTAATTCCACAAGGAAATTCTATCAAAGTTAAAACAAATCCTTTTCATCCATATTTAATGCCTACTTTTTCAGGTGGAACACCTCCAAATTTAAGGACCACAATGCCATAAAATACAACTTTACCTAATAGGTGTAGACCTATAACCCCCAACTTTGCGTGACATGCACAATTGAAGATCTTATGGTAACCAGTGTGAGAAGAGAGTCATGGTCACTGAGTTGAGCAAGAGAAATAGTTTGGTATGACAACCTTGCTTGTGATAGGTCTAGCTAGCAGACTACCAAACTACATGGTAATGGCATTCAAAATGTGAAAATTCCCATTTCACTTGGAAATAAGATGGTAGAGAAAGGTATAGATGAAAGGAGATATCCATCTATGGTAAAGAAATCAAATAGTTCTATCAATTCCACCTTGCAACTCTAAGAGACATTGAATTAAATTTCATCTCAAGACAGGGCTTTGAGAGGACACTCTCAAAGCCAACCTTCGTTATGACTTTGAAACACATGGTAAGTATCAAGACTTAGCAACCTTATTTGCATAATTTTTTCTAGCATGGACCTTAATGTCATAGCCTTCTTTTGCCTAAAATGAATGCAAATTTCCTTGCAATTTGGCTTGCAACATTCATAATTCATGCTCATGGAACATGATTGTGTTGCAATTGTGATAACATCTGCTGTATGCAGAAGCTAATAAAAAATGATCGAAAATGACATTTTTTCTCTGTTTTTTTCAAGATTTAAGGAAAATTACACCAAGTAGCTTCAAGCCTCATATGACCATCATGTCAAACTCATCTCAGGATATTGTCCAAGTACGAACCACTTAAGCAAGCTATCTAGTATACATGACTCTCCAATTTCAATTAGCAGCAATGACAGTTCTAAGTATGGTGCAAACATTGCTCCAGATCCTCAATGGGGCATGTTTGATGACAATAATTTGGGGAGTGAGAGAGGGAGATGGTAGGAGAAAAAATTCAAGGAATCCATGGGAAATTGAAAAATATATAACTAATAAGGTGAAGACACTTTTTAACCTAAGAGAGAAACCTGTTAGGAAATGGGTGAAGTTGGTATTACACATCGAATTGGATAACCTCGAGGAGAAAACATTTCTCCCACTTTATTTGTTGGCATAACCTAGTAAGTGTTATTCACTAGCATGTATTTTGTAAAGGCCTTGACCTAGTTCCCATTCAACTCCATCCACCAATTTGTATAGGATTCCAAGCCTAATTTCATGAAAAGTAAGTTGGGGATGATCACATTAACCTGCTTGATGACATGTCTATGAAGATTAACTACCTTGAACTATTTTTTTGCGTAGGGAAAGAGACACATTCCCATGTCCGAGCATGAAAACGTTCTTTGATATTGTTAATGCCTCTAGTGTTTACTTCTACAAGTTCTATAGGCAGAGTCTGTAAAGGGCCAGGTAGCCTCTGGATCTCATCTTTTATGAAAGGTGACATATCTAGTAAATGCCCCTACAGTCAATCTATGGAATGGATCTAAATAGAATTTCTTCATTTTAATATCCGTAAAACACAACAACTTTAAGGTAAAATATGTACATGTGTCATTTCTCCCACAAAATAAAGTGTATAAGTATTAAATTTTATACCAAGTGTGCTTCCACCATGTAAAGCGCAATTTGGTGAATTTATCATTTTTATAATATATTTTTCGATTAAATTTAGTTTCACACATGATCAATTATTGCTTTGAAAGTTGTGTTCTACATAATTTGTGTACACTAAATTACAAATTGATTTTTTGAAATCTATTTTGTGTAAATGTTGACCAATAGATATATATCATGGAGGATGAACGACGAAGATCAGTCGAATCCCATATGGAGGTTCAGGGATCAGGGGATGTTCACGATATTTAAATATAATCTTAAATCTCCATACATGTGTGTACATATGGAATTGATTTTTTATTAACTTTGTGAGTTAAATTAGTTTTTAATAAGTTTCATATTTTAATTTTTAGGAGGTAAGAGGAGAAGGGTTTCTACTCCATCCATGGAGCATGCCCATGGTTCAACCGGTCGAGGTATGGTTCACGCAATTTAATCAATGAATATGTATATGTATTTATATGTACACATGAATGTATTTTTCAATTGATTATAAATTTGTATTTGTTTATGAAGCTTCTCCCTCGTCTTGAGAGGTTGGTGGTGGTTTAAATCCACCTAGAGGGCCATCAATGAGTGGTAGTAGGTTGCGTGAAGGGGGTGATATTTATTCCCCCGAAGGCCAATCAACAGCTGTTGGTTCTCAGCAGGGTCATTTTGGGTCTGGTTCTCAGTAGGGTCATGTTGGAGAATATGCTAACCAACAACGTCAAGGTTGCCATCAATTTCAATATTTTTTCATTAAATTTGTACAACTTTTTTTACACGTGTTTTTTCTAATATACGAAATTTTATATATATTGATGCAAAGGCCGAAAATATTCCAACTAGTGGTCAAAATAGATGAAGGGCAGCTTGCTACATTCAAGAAGAAGGTTTTCAACCCAGCACAACTTATCCGGCTGAGATTACTGATATACCATGGGAAACCAACATGGCACAATGCAACTTACAAAGGTGTGAAAGACTTCATGCAAAATTGCAAAGAGATCTCGTGGCTTTGTCTCTACCTACTGAGAGTCGACAAAGCCTTGAAATAGTTACACATTCATTGGGCGAAATTGTAAATGTGTATAGAAATCTTGGGCCAATGACTAATACATTTGTAGAAATTATGAGAAAGATAAAAGAAACAGTAATGGGTCCAGATAAATGGGAGGACGTAAAAGAAAAAGTTACAAAAGAAGTGGCCAAGTCAATGTTTAATTACAAGGAAGGGCCAAAAAGAAAAATGTTGAAGATGCAGTATTTCAAGCACCCAGACATAGCTCGTTATTTGTATGATAGGCACCTTGCAGCCTATGGAAGGCTCCCATGGAACGATGAGGTTCCTATTTATTTTGCACAAATGTTTTATGCAGAAATTTTTTTTGGGTATGAAACACAACTACAATGACCTTCCGTCAGAATTTTTTGGCCCGGGGAAAGGTCTATTATATGACCATAAGAGCGCTAAGTGAGATGTGGAGTTGCCTCGCCCTGAGCCGACATTGGTGAGTCGACCGTTTCGAGTCGAAACTCTGTGGTCAGAGATGAATGTGACTTCTCAAATAAGTCGAGAAGCAAGGGATGTTATGATCAACAATGTTCATAGCGGATTGGGTGGAGTCGATATTTGTTTAAATCGACAAAGAGCACGTGAAAATGCATGTGCCAATTTTGTGTATTGTACATATGAGGAGATTGACAACATGAATGTTGAAGATCTCCGAATATATGCAAAAAATTGTCGCAATGGTTTGCAAGACCTAATTTTTCATGAGGAAGAGGGCACCGAAACTATGTGTTAGTGACCTTAGGGTTTTAAATTATTTTAACATACATATACATGTGTACAATTTGTAATAAATACATGTGTATGTACATGTATACATTTATTTGTATGTGTACATTAATCTAACAAAAATGTATGATTATATGTTAAAACACCATTTGCAGTTCTCACACATGATGCGTGACGAAAATTTAATATCACGTTCGGGACCTCTGGTTCAAACAATGCAGATGGGTCTAACCATCAAGATATGTTGGCAAATGTTAGTGTTTTTTAAGTGACTTTAAAATAAATAATTGTGCACACATGTACATGTATGTATATATATAATTTGATAAAATGTTTTAACAGATACCGATTCCGTCTGATGTTTTTGGGATGGCGGTACCTTCTTCTTCCTTGGGAGATGTACCTTCTACTTCCTTGGGAGATGAGCCACAAGTATGGACAATTTTTCACAAATTTAAAATTTATGTTTAAAATTTATATATGCATATATTCTACCTCAAAAAGTTCCATTAAAAATTGAGATATATATATATATATATATATCTATATTTTGAGTTATTTAAAAAAATTTGAATTTAGGTTCCTATAGAAGATTTCTTTAATCCGCGGACTCTAGCGACAGAGATAGGAACATCCACAACATTTGAACAAGTTGTCTTTAGTTCCTTTTTTTAATATTATTGAAAATAAGTTTATATATGTACACGTGCATTTTCATTTGAAAGTTTTTAATATATATATATATATATATTTAACCGTACATGTATATTGTACAGTTTACCGCTGCAGCTTTTCCTATGGGAGAACTTGTTCATCAAATGGAGAGGGAACCTCATGAGGTATTGCATGATTTTTTTGTTATATTTTGTTTTTTACATGAAGTTCTAGATATATATTCTCATTCATTTTTAAAACATCAAATTTTAATGTTCAAGTACATGTGCATTGTGTATGTAGGTTTCCCATGATGCTTCACATGATAGGGCGCGAATTGAGACCCTAATAGGAAAGACGCTAGATCCATCTCTATTTGATGGACATGATTTGTAGATTTGATTTCAAGATTTAGATGGTCTTAAAATTTGTTAAACTTGATACAGTTTGATACTTGTGAGATCTACAATTTTTGGACATATTTTATTACATTGTTAATATAATTTGTTTTATTTCAAGCACCCAGACATATTTTTTTGTTAAATTAAAAGTTAAAAGTTTTGGATGGTTTCAATCTACATTTGGCATGTGATATTTAATGTTAAATTTTTTTATTGGATAGTTGAATTATAATTGGCATGGCATGTGAAGTTTTTAAAACTCACGTTTTGGATGGTTTCAATCTACATTTTGCATGTGATATTTAATGAACTTTAAATCTTTAATGTTTTAATCTTGCACGATATATATAATCAAAAGGTTTTTAAAACTTAAAGTTTTGGATGGTTTCAATCTACATTTGGCACATGTGGTATATAATGTTAAATGTTTCTATTGGACCTAGTTGAACTATAATTGGCATGGCATGTGAAGTAACGTTGCATGATATATATAATCAAAAAGTTTTTTAAACTCAAGTTTTGAATGGTTTCAATCTAAATTTCGCATGTGATATTTAATGTTTTAAATGTTTAATGTTTTAATGTTGCACGATATATTATCAAAAGTTTTTAAAATTTTAAAGTTTTGGATGGTTTCAATCTACATTGGGCACATGTGGTTTATAATGTTAAATGTTTATATTGGATAGTTGTTCACTATAATTGGCATGGCATGTCAAGTAATGTTGCACAAATCCCTTTTGGATGGTTGAAGTACATTTGGAATTTTAAGATTGCTTTTGATCTCTACATGTAGTCTTGTTTGAATGAAAAAAATTCCAATAGGAAGGACATAGCTTTTCAATGCAACTAACCATGTATCAATTGAGCTCTAATTGAAAAAAGAGTTTAAAGAAGTAGATATATGTACAAATTATCCCTTTAATTTTGATTGGAAATATAAGTCTAGTACATATATATGTTTGTTGAATTTGGGTCAATGTCGTTAATGCACTCAAATAGGTATCCTTGTAAATTTATTTACATTGTGGAAACTTTTTACCAAAAAATCCAACTAGTTTTTCATCAATGCACATAGAAAAACTACTTGGAACAATTAATTGCATTCTAGAACATATATATTGAGTACGTAAATAATTTTTCATCAATGCACATAGTAAAACTAAAACAACTAATTTCATTCTAGAACATATATATATATCCAATATATATAACATTTTTCATCAATGCACATGTATAGAAAAGCTACTTTCAGTTGATACTAGAGCACGTGCTTGTACCAAAACAATTTGTACATGTGCAAACACTTGCACAAATAACATAATCAGCGCAATTTTTAGTTGAGTATTGGAAGTTCTAAAACATATTTAATCCAAAGAGAATAAATTGTTGGAAAATTCACTCAAAAAAATTCTAATGGAATTCCATCTTCAATAATCCGTTCATGATCGGATTTTGACATTTTCCATCGCTTAATTTTTTATTTTTTCTTTGATTGAACTTCTATCAACTGTATGCGTGCTGCACACACCAAGTGACTATATTGACAACTTATGGAATCAGGTTCATAGCCTTCAAAGTAAACAAAGTCTCCACTTTGATGAGTTTGTCTGAAAAAATAACCTTTCAGTATAATAGACCCTCTGTCATATTGAAATCCGTGATCATTATAGTTTTGTAATAATTTCATTTTTCATTCAGTGCAATGCATCAAATAATACTTCACATTTTCATCGTTGTCAATAGGTGCAATTACAGCAAAAACATCTCCTGCACAATAAAATAAACTTAACAAAATTATACATATTTAAATTTATTTCTAGATATTTAAATCATTAGAAAGTAATTCAAATGTTACCTTCTCTAACAAGATCAGAAACTCAATCACCATCGGATGATATTGTAGTTTCCTCTGATTGCATTTCTTCAAAAATTGCAACAGACATTTTTCCCTTTGTATTTAGCTCTGTATGTTTCCAATTGTTCACATACATTTTGTTTTCACAAACTTCATTGGATTTTGTGTTGTCTATGCAAACATCACAAAAACAAGAATATTTTCTTTTACCCAATGCAAACACATTTATGGACGACTTTGTTTGAATTGAATGCAATTTTCGAGTCCCTTTTATTGTTTCAACATCACTTCCAATTGATCTATCTACGTCTTCAATCCCAATATGCCAGAAAAACCTTTATATGGAAAATTAGAAAAAGAATTTGTAAATATGATATCAAAATACAATCAAAGATAATCATTGCATGATAAATGTACAATGTTTAAAATTAGATTTCCAATATAAATTAAATTGAATGTACCTTTTCACTTCCCTTGATGGGTTAGTCTCATGGCTTAGAGCAGCGATGCACCATTGGACAACTTCTTTAGCGTTCACAAGTCAGTTTGCAAATTGGTTCATTTGATATCTTCGAAGTGCTTGTTTTATGCATGCTCCTGCACTGTCATGTTCTCCTTTTCCATGGCCAATTTCAAAGAAATTCCAACAATGTTTAATGCAGGTTTTCTTATGAAGACAACACAACCAAAAGAATGATCGTGCAGATTTCAATTGACCTGCACATCCATTTGACCATATCCAATGTTCATTGAACGTTATTCCACGATTTTTCAAGGAATCATAAATTTTTCCAAAACAATGTTGTACAAAACATATATCATGTGTACGATCGTCACTGATATAAAAGTGATATTCTTTAATGATATGTCGATTTTCACTCGTGCTTTCTATATGATCGACATTTTGTTCAGCATGTCTATATAGAATATGGACGAGTATGGAGACTTGGTCAGAGTGATAGTATTCACTCTGAATTTCTTTTTGTGGAACAAATGTGTAGTTTTCTGCAAAATCAATCACTGACAAAATGGTCCCTGGTGGAAAAACTTCATGAGATTTTTTGAATTGCAAGTCTTTCCATCGAGCTCTATGGGAATGCTTGGTGTATTTGTAAATTTCTGCCTCAAACTTTCTCAAAAAGTCTATCAGAAAAATTTCGTCTTCTAGTAATTCAATTATTTTAACACTATTTGCACCTTGAATCGATGTATCGATATATTCATATCTCTTCCATTTCACTTTCATGTTGGACAATGATTGATCATTTATATCAATACAATATTTGTTTTGAAATTTAGTCAAATTTCCACAATCATCGCATTTTTTACCACCAACACATTTCTTTTTGTAAAATAGTTCATCGCTTTCTCTTTCACATAGAATTTGAGATATGAATTCATGGATAGTGGAAGGAGGAGGTGAATCCTTCCATAATGTTCTACCGAAATCAAGGAATGTGTTATAATATAACTCAAATTCCACATGATAATGGCAACAACAAGTGTTGCGTACGGTGATAGGTTTTACATACCATGGTTTTTTTTGAACAAAAGCACTGAGTGAAACATGAATTTGATGATTCTCTTCTTTGAACTTGTTGAATAACTCTATCTGAGTGGTTTCCAAGAGATATTTTTCATGTTCTTCGTACTAATTTCGTGCTATTCTTCTTCGCATCACATGTTTTGCAGTTGGTGAAACACGCGAATTGTTCTTCCAATATTCATATATTATTTTTTTAACATTTTCTCCAAGTCTATCTTTGTATGGTTGCCTACAAATAGCTCTCCAACAAGCGATTTCATCATTTACATCTATTTGCAGCCGAAATTTCCGATGTTTGTGCAAAGTTTTTCGCGAGGTTCCCAGTGCTCGTGCCATAGATGTTACCAAATGATTCTCTTGAGTACTTGATGAAACCATTGCCATCTGTATTCCTCTACGTACAATTGAAACATCTTTCTCTCTAGATCTCTTAATTGACTTTATAGCACTACTCATATTTTTTATCACATCTTCCTTCATTTTTTTATCTTTAGTTGATTTCGAATACCCAGTAGTGTCGTAGCTTCTTTTAATTTCCTTAATGATAGGAGACCTTTCAACAATTGAGCCCGAACTGTCACCAGCTCATTTAAGAAATACTTTTCAAAAATGCAGTTAACACGATATCGTATAGCATGGTCAGGTTTTTTTATCTCCATATGTGTGAGTGTCAACATTTTCTATCATCTCATTATTGATAGTGATTTCATCTGTACATATTCAAAAAAATAGTACATATTCAATAAATAACTAAATTAATAAATATATCTATAATTTCAATAATATGTGCATGTGTTTAATATATATATATATATATATATATATCTGTGTGTGTGTGTGTGTGTGTGTGTGTGTGTGCATACCTTGTGATTCAATTTCTTTATTTGGATTTCTTTCAATATTTTCACCATCTTCAATCATTGGTTCAATATCTCTTTCACTTTCTCTTTCAAAATTTTGTATCTCATCATCAATGTTTTGAGGAATATCTTTGTCTGTTTACATTAAACAAAATATTTTTCAAATTAGTTCATCAAATAAAAATTAAGCTTCACATTTTACATTAGGAAAATTTTAAATATATCAATAGATCATAATATTTACATTTACATACATGCTTCAATTTCTACTTGAGGTTGATTTTCCTCTTCAATATTTGAGAGGGCTTCTAACTTTCTTTTGCGAGATTGTCTCGTCTCTTCTCTACGTTCCTCAGGGTCTCTTTTTCGATCATATTTTCTCGCACAAGTCCTTCGATTTCCCATGATAATAAGGTATGAAGTTCAAAAAAATTTCTTCAAAAAATTAGACAATAACTCAATTACAAAAAACATCACAAAAGATTTAATTTTAAAAAAATCATTTTAAATTTTTTGCAAAAAATACGTACTCCAATCCAAAACACTTACTTTAAAAAATTCGAGAGAAAAATGTCTTATAAAAATGAAATGAAGCTCAAAAGATTTACTTCAACTCAAAACACGTACATACCTCCAAGAAATTTCCTTTGAATGTACGTCCAAAAAAATTTCTTAAGTCCAAAACATTTTTTTGCAAAATTAGGCCGCCTCCAAGAAATGTCCTCCAAGAAAATTCTTTAAACCCAAAACAATGCTTTGCAAAATCAGTCTGCTTCCAAGAAATGCTCTTAAATCCAAACTTTGAAGAAAATTTTTTAAACCCAAACCAATATCTTTGTAAAATCAGATGAAACATTGTGCAAAACAAGATATTGCAATGAATGGAATGGACATTATATGATTTCATTACTTTCTTCTTCATCATGGATAATCTCACTATCCTGTGTCATTTAAAGATTCAACTCATCAGATTGTGAATCCAGAGAGCATGGAGTATCTTCATCACAAATTGATGCATTACAAATAGTAGAGCAGAAGGAATAGGGAGGTGAAGAGGAATAGGTGTTCATAAGAGAATATTCTTTGACCAAATTAGATTTAAAATCTAAATATCTTGAAACAAAATATTCCTAAGAAAAAAAAATATCAGTTGGTGCACTTGGGATTCTATCATCATATACATCAACATAGCCATCCTCATCAGAATGATGGCTTCCCAAATATTCAGATTGATTAGGAAAATTTATTTCATTTGATTGACTACTAGATTTAATATCAACCAAGAATGAGGAAACACCATATTCACATGGAGGACTTTGAAAAATAGAATAAATATTGAAATAATATTCACATTCTTACTCCTCTACCTGCAGAATGTGACTACCATGTACTTGTTCACTACTTGGATTTGGAAGATATTGATTAAGAAAGTCAAGGGACAAGGGGTCATGAGAAGTGAATGATAGAGGATGATAGGTATCCAAATTAGATTTAGGAATGAATTTATGAGTGTTAATATTTTCTTGCGGAATGCAGATATTAATATTCACCTTAGGCTCCACAAACTATTCCAAGGTTTCCTCCATTATATCTAGATCATGAGAAATGGATGAAGGTTGAAGAGACGGATCAACCATCTGATTTTTAGATTTCCCAACTTCGACATCATCGCAAGGAGGAACCCACATCAGAACTGAAAAAAGAGGAGAACAAGGAACAAAATGGATGTTAGGCTCCTCCTATGAAATTAGATGTGTCTCATGATTTACAAAAGTTTGGGAAACAGAAACATCAGGGGTTTTGGGCTCACCATGTAAAGAGATATGAACCAAATGCTCAAACATTTGTTTAAATAAATAGCAATATATATCTTCCTCAGGAAATTCATAACATATGTGAAGGAATCAATTAGAAAAATCCTTAATTGATTCACCAATTTCCATTCTTAGTTGATTAATCATTTTTAGTACATCTTGGTAATCATACTTATCGAAGGCTAAGTGAACCTCCTTGATGAAGTGTTCAAAATACGAATGGAAGAAGACGGTAAGGTATGACACCATCAGTTAACTTGACCTTCAAGGGTGAGGAAGAAAAGTATAAGATCAACATCCTCATAATTGATTTTATAAAATTCACAAAAATAGAGAAAATTAGAGATGTGCTTCGCTATGGATATTTTAGCCTCACCATCAAATTTTAATTGAGACAAGTTATAAAAAGACTCATTGAGGATTGAAATTTTATCATCGTATTTATTAGGAAAACACCTTGGGAGTATTATTTGGGGATGAGACATTTAATATAAGAGATTAAAAATAGACTCAATGAGCACAACTTATCATCTCACCCTCCTTCTAGTGCCAACTATTGATAGTGTTGGAAATTTTTCAACCAAGGGGGTCTCCTGTTAATTTTCCATAGAGTAGCATTGTTCTTTGCATTTGTAGTTACATTTCTTTAATAACATGTTAATTTCACCCCAAATAATTATATCATTACACCGATCTACATTATTAACCATCATAATATGAAACTATGAAGAAATAACAATACCATCATCATCATCTAAGCGGCGAAATGAAAAGTAACAAGAGAAGAGAAGCATGAACACATAAAGACACTAGGATTGGTCTGAGACCAGGGAAAAACCCACTATGGGGAAAACCCTTGAAAATTATTCTTCTTAGATTGTCATCAAATGATTCAACAATAAGAGTACAATAATCCATAGCTCTATATCTTCATGATGCATTCAAACAACTAACACATGAATAATGTGACTTTACACATATCTCTACTGAAGGAACTTGATTTTGTGAACTGACACTGGCTGAAGCATACTGATGAATACTGTTGATACACATTGTAGTGGAAATACATGGAGAAGATATAAATATTTGTAGATCTACAACATCAAGAGCACAGATATGATGGATCACCAAGTGACCTCAACTATCAAGTCCTCGATATGAATCTAGGATGTTGTCGAAGACTATTCTAAAGTGACTGTGATTGAGCGACAGAAGAATGAAGACAATGCACAAGAAAATTACTATGGTCCAATTTGTATCTTCCCAAAATATATCTTAACTATGGCCTTAATACTCTCAGCCTGTGGATGAAGCTCCCTTAACTACGACCTGAGCACTCTATGCCCGCGACTGAGGTCCTAAACAGCCCATAACCCTAGTCGCGCCCAAAAGATGGTCTTCTCGTAGCTATACTAGCTCAATCACGGTCTTAACATGGCCTCCACGTGGCTCTGGATTAGCTCATTCGCTACCTCATCGTGGCCTTCCCACAGTTATGGCCCAGAATACCTAGATCAAATGTGAGCCCATGCATGTGATCTCGATCCTTTGCGTGAGCTTCTCCTGGCGTACCTATGCAAGCCAAGAAATAAAAATACAAACAAATTCCAAGAGAGCATGGAGAAGATATCATGAACGAATGTGTACAAATGAGCTTAAGGTCACCTCTATTTATAGCTTTCACATGTGATAGATTGGGGTTAAGGCTAACTCCACATGTCGTTAGGTTGACCCATTCCATTTCACTTTAATAAATAAATTAATTCATAATTTAACTGTTTCTTAACTGATCGGGGCGATCTATAGGTCGATTTTGGTCCTCTCGAGAAGAGGAATATAATGAAATCATAATATAGACCATATGAGCTATCCATAATGGATTTTAACGTATTTTCATAATTTTAACACTCCCTCTCAACCAGGGAGAATTGCACCTGCCAATATATGTTATGTTAGGGTCCTATTGTAGCCGCTACAACAGCACCCAAAATTTTGGGGTATATTTAAAATTTCGTGTTCCCCCCTCTGCTCGCTTAGCCATTAAGTTCTTTCACCCGACGTGTAGTTAGTGACATCCCAGTGACCTATCCACAGACCCTCACAAGCTATCTCACCATCATAATCAGATGTTGTTGCTGCAATCGCGCCATGTGTGAAGGGATCGCCATGCATGTATTCAAATGAAAACTTTTTGTATTTACATTAAATGCTCTTGCACCATGGATTGTTTAGGCACTCGGTTTGGGTACTCCACCAAGCTCATAATCTGATGTTAATCATTTGGGGCATCGTTCTCTAAAGGGTAACTGTGAACTAATTAATGTTATAATGTTTCATGCAGGTAAATCCCATGGATGATATACTCATTAATGTCATCACCATACCGAGGCAAATGCACTGAAACTGAACAACAAGGTCACAGCTACAAGACAAGACACTTTCATACCCTGCCCACCGGGGGATAAGAACTAAGGCTACAATGGAAAACCTCATTAAGGTAGATGACAAGGATAGATGTGGTTCGAGCTGGAATATAAGAAGTAGAAAATATGCATCACATGTGTGTAGGGAGCAAGATTGCACCAGTTGAGAAAATTTTCGATCATGATTAAGTCACAGCTTCATTCCTAAACAAAGTGGGGTACCTTATTCGAATAAGTTATATGATTAAACGAAGGATTGAATTAGCAACACCGATTTTCCATGTGGTAGTTGTAGCAAGGATTCTTAAGGCAACCTTTGACATTCCAATTTCTCACGTTCACAACATTTGGTGGAACCCTAGTAAGTTAAGAAAACATGCGGCAAAGATCACTTTGTTAATTCATGTTACCATGACATGAAGATTGATTGAAAAGTCGCTCAAAGTCACGATTAAAGGGTTCAACAAAAATATGGGTGATACTTTCAACTTCTGTGTTATAATTTGGTCTCCATGTTTACTTGAGGCTGATATAAAATGTATTCAACTTTCCTATCAGCACCAATTATGATCGTTACCAGATGTTTCCTGTTCTTCGCTTGCTTTCTATTATGGAAGGCGTACATGTATCTTCTATTCGTGATTAAAGCCCCACATGGAGGGTGGTTTCCTTTGGTTTCCCCATTACACTTACCATTAAAATGATGAATTAAACTATGAGAAGCGCAAGCACAGCGTGCATGAAGCAATCCATGGCATGAATTTTGGCTCTCCGCCACGTGTGAAAGGATATGTTTGACCCAGCTTGAAACAATGCCATCATTTTCCACCTCATGGAAGAAAGTTTCAAGTGCCGAGCGTTACGTTCAGCGCCTCCCCGGAATGCGTTGATGATATTCAGTCACTGCCCATATTAAGGTCTCGACTACCTCTCCATGCATGACACCACGTGGACCGTGTCACTAACCAGTGTTTTAGTAGAGACAGGCAGTAGTTGTTATTATCCATCATGGATGGGACCATAAGAGTGGAAATATAATTCCATCCTGAATGCATGCGTTTAGATTTAGCTATGATAGATTTGTCATTGTCATAGGATATGGATTTGCGGGGAAAAGCGAAACGCTCATTTGAACGAGCACAATAGTGACTATGGAACGTGATTTGCACAGGATGGCGGCCCTTTTTTGGAATGTATGGTTAAAATCACTAATCCATTGATGAATCAGTGTTATAAGAGTAAGGAGTTGAAAATCCCAGCAACCGCCGAGGCTTATCAACTACATCATTAAATATCCTGCGATCATGATGGTGATCACCACACTGGTTTAGGCAGGACGCATGCAAGCCTGTTAAAGAAATTTGACAACGCCCCAAGCTTTGGACTCCACAGACAAGGTTGTGATCTAGGTTCACTCCGATGATGATCCTACCATCTAAGCTATAGAAAATTGTTGCAACAATGAACAGCGTTGCTGCGAACGGGAGGGGGAAGTTTTCATGGAGGTGGCCAATCGGCTCTACCTGTGATTTGTCAGGTGCACTCCTTCCTGCAACTGCGACCAAATCACATGATCAAGTGACTCCTCCATACGTAAAATCCACTCCATTCGCTTGAACCTTGTTGTTGTTGAAAATATACCAAGACACTGCTTTAAAGCAAGATTCAACGCAAGTGGAGATATAGCACCTAAGTCGGAAGATGAATGCACGATGAAGGACAATTCTTTGAGTGCAGCTGGGCGTAGGATCGCAAATAATACCATATGCATCCATTACGACTCAGAAATATTTGTGACCGTGTGACCACTGGGAGGTCGCAATCCAGCCCGGGTCGTTGAGTCGCATCATACCCAAAAACAACCGAGTGTGACTTGCCCAGGATTTGCGACTATGCGACCTTTGTCAGGTCGCATTCCTTCTAAGTCGCAAGTCGCAGATCTATGAGACAAATAAAAAGTGTGATCCTGCGACCCTTTTAAGATTGTGACCCACGTGAAGATAAAGTCGCGTGACCCCTCCAAGTCGTTGAGTCGCTGATCTATGAGGCAAATAAAAGTGCGACTTGGTGGTAGTGGCAACCATGCGACCTATGAATCTCATGCTTTGCGTGAGCCTTTCCAATGATGTTTTGGAGAAGTAGCATGGTGAGTGGCATCCCTTTAGATCCCAGACATGAAACAAGAGGAGGGGTGAGTTAGGACAGAAATTGTTCTTGCATGGGCAAGATGGGCTTGTGTGTGGACTACGTTACTTCTATGCCAGTTTTAGCACTTGCTCAATCAGCAACAAGTTTACAAGAATAGTTGGGGGGCTCCTTAGCGCGTTGACGACTATCTTGGTCATAAAGGGAGATATCAAAGATGTAGTAAATGAATTTGATATGCCCAAGAATGAGAATCTCAGCGTTGATCGGTTCAAATCTCCATGGCGCTTTCCAAATATACTTTTTGGGATGGTTTGCAGATAGTACAAAATTGGTAAAAGGTGCAAATAAATGCATGCATAAATAGCCTAGCATGTCGAAGTTACGGCAATATACAGCAAGGGTGTACACAAATAGATATGAATCGTATCCATTATCCTTAAAAAAAACCAGGCATTGAAGGAGTTGAATGAGTTGGAACTATTTAAGTTTTCAGACTTAGAAAGCCCAGCAACCAATATGAATGGAAATGCTCTCGACCTCGAAAATGCATCGATAATTTGTTCCCAGTCTGAGTTAAAGAGCAAAGGCCGAGAAATTTAGTCCAATCCGTGCTTGCTGGTATCTGGGTCCCTACATCTATATCGTGGGGCTACATTTCCTACACGGAAATAGAGAGTCTACCAGAGAATCAATTTTGGAGAAGGCATCATTAATGCATGTCGTAATTTACATTTGGATCTGCATTCCAGACTCGGTCCACAGCGATACCAATCTACATTACAGTTATTAAAAAGAAAATGGCACAGGGAAGGCTTACCCTAGCCATTCTCTCCAATGACTTAGTAGCTCAACACTCGACCACACAGGGGTCCAAGTTTATTATTTTCATTCTTGCAATTAATTAAACATGCTCTTAGTATCAATGTTAGATCATGAAGACATGTAACCTAAGCTATGTGACTGCAGGTGGAAGCTATTGGTTTGCACGATGAGTTGGAGTTTTCCCTGCAAGCAAGAGGGCCTGTTTTCAAATCAAGGAATGGGAGATAAGGAATATTGCTATAAAATCTGGAGATAACCAAAAGAAGGCTGCAAGTCGTAGATCTTTCCAAGGTCGCAGGTCGCAGATGGTCCAAGGTCGCAAGTCGCAGATGGTCCAAGGTTGCAGGCCACGGATTGTTCAAGGTCGCAAGTCGCGAAATCAGTGAAGTCGCAGATCCTGGTAGGTCGCAGGTCATAGATGTTGGCAAGTTGCAGGTCGCAGAATCCTTCAAGTCGCAAGGGCAACCAACATACAGGAAGGTGAAAAGCCAAGGAAGCCCAAAGGGAAAAGTTATATTATAAATACTCATTTGGGAACTTGTAAAGGTTTTTTTTTTGGGGACTCGAGCTGAGTACATTGTATTACTAGAGGATTATACAACTTGAGCATGAATACAAGCATTTTGAAAAATCCCTTTGTGGATCTGGTGTTGGCATATGTATGAGCACTATTGAGTATTATATTTTCAGTTTCTAAATATCTTTAGATTAAGGGAACTGTATCTTCAATTCATATCACAATTGCATAACAGTTTGCTGAGTATGTTAATGGTGGTTGAGTTCATTTCACTTTCTTAATGAATGTTGATGACTTTGTTTATTATCATTTGTGTTATCATTTAAAACTTTTAGGAAGTGAAGGGTGTTCTTGCCATAAGGAATTGTTTTTTTTGTGGTCAGGACAGTTTACAAGCATGACCCTAATGATGTGTTGTTAGCAACACTTCCTTCGGTGCTTATGCTTTATTATTTCCTCTTGATACTCATAGTGTTGTATGTACATTTAATGCATCAATCATATGTCTTGTATCATTTGATTAAGTGTGTATCCACTGGTTTATAGAGTTTAAGCGAGACCCAAAGAAAGGAGAAATCAGCGGTAGCCGGACCCACACCCCGGACGGGATCCCTATTCCAAACGGTTCAAGGTCTAAATGGGACTTTTTACCGGGGAGATCCCCTGCTGTTGGCTGGACAAATTTTCCCGTCAACAGGTCCCCGTAGTTTGCAATAATGGAAAGAACAAACACTGCAGGGCCTACATCAGAACCACTTTGGAATCCTAGGATCTAGCCCTCCTAGATTCAAAGAGGGATCTCTCTATATAAGTGTTTTCAAAATATATTATATTAGGCTAGTTATGAAACTCAAGGGAACTTGTTTTGGTTTTGGTTGGGTAGGATATCATCAAAATAAAGGAAGTCCTTTGAAGGGTAAAGGTGTGAGCAGGTTGAAATAATGGTTCAGCTGATAGGATAGGTAAGACACAGTATCAATCCATTGGGCTATGAAGTCACAAAAGGGTTTAATTGCACAACAAGTTTCAAGAATGGTCCATGGGGCAAGTCATCTATATCAAAGGATATCTTTAGATTAAGTTATAAGATGGAACATTAAAAAGAAGCAAACAGATAAGAAAACAAAGGGAAGCCTAAGATCAGGTAAGGACTTTGAACCTATCCTTCTTTTGGTATACTCTTAAGGGATCTTTTCAAAGAAATTGTTGGATATAAACTAGAGGACAGGGCTAACCATAAACTTCTCTAGTTCAACTTTAATTAGCAGAATTTTCAAGAACTTTCAAAGACAATATCTCAAGTTGTACTCAGGAAACATGGGCTCACCAACACTTCACTGGTTATACTCTATTGAATTATCCTCAAAGCACAATTATAAGAAAACATAAAGATAAATCTTATCAGTGAGACTTAGGGTACCTTTTATATTAAATCCTAATCTAAATTTGTTTTTCTTTGTCACAAAAAGTGGACAGTATGAAAAACATGAGAAAAAAAACAATTACAATAAGAAAAACATCACCATTGACATAGACCAGGATCCCATAAATTAGCTTGTATATTTGATGTTCAAACCAGTTACAATCTCAAATTCCAGTAGGTCTTTACAGCTTCAAACTTCTCTTCTCAGCCTATCTTTCTTCAATTACTAACAGAGCTTGAGCAGCTTCAATAACTATTTACATTCAACAAGTATTCAACCAACAACAATACTAGGCTCCTCATATGATATATATAGGTAAATTGAGGAGGTGGAGTGAAAGGAAGGTCTAAATATTCAATTAATATAGAGTAAATGCTTCTCGGCCTTTGGGAGGCCTAATGGAGAAGATATATAATGTCTTAACTCTGTTAATTGATTTTTACATTAAGTTTCATCAACTTTAGTCACTTTTGTTGATTTTTGAGGCTTTTGGTAGCTATCAATCACTTTCTGAGCTGTCTTTGGCAAATATCTCTTACTGTGCATTAACTTTGTAGGCTTTTGAGGCAAAATAAACTGGTAGGTGGCATTTTGATCTTTAGAGAAGTAAAGGCTTCGATGATTTGGCATTTGAAGCCATATTTCTGTTGATCTGTCATGATTTGTTGCTTTAAACACTGATTTGTCTTTGGTTATGCTTTAAGGCCTTCTTTAATCATCTTTAGTTTTCAAACTGTGTCTTTATCTTTAATCTTCATACTAATCTCTACTTTTCTTTGATTTCTTCGATTAAGCCTTTAATCTCTCTATTTTCTTGTTTTCAAGGGTTTTCTTGGCACGCTAGAGGGTTTATGTGATTGCATCAATGGTCATGAAGCATCGATCGAATGTTCAGAAGCAAACCCCAGATCCATTTTTTGCATATTTGGGCCACAGAGGATCGTCACCCTTGGCCTCTGTCAACATTTCTTGACTGTGGGACGGATTTTATGAACAACTGCCATTAAACCTGCACAAACCACAAAACTATTATAAAAACCTGCGCGATGTGGATTAACTGCTTCAGAGGGCTTTGGCGGAGGCAGAGGAGCGATGTAGAGGAGGGAAACTATAGCAGAGGTGAGCTTTCATGGCAGAAACTAGGCGGAGAAAGGTTTAAACTGGATTATGGCGTGAAATATGAAAAAGAAGTTTTACGAAACCAGAAGTGGTTTTTGCGCGAGGTCATAGCGGTAAATGGTTTTCCGCAAATCGAACGTGATACGCGTCAACGCTCGATATGTGGCTTCTAGAAACCACCCATTTCACGTGTAAGATGTACGGTGGCAAGGTTTGGAGAGATCGGGCGTGAAGATTATCACTGGCCGTCAGATCTGAGAGTGGTAGATCTACGGCCACAGGGGAGCGCGATGGTGAAAAGTTGTTCGGTCGAAGATGATGGTGGGGAACAGGTGGCACGCAATGAATGGTCGGCAAACAGTTAGTGGAAGGTGGGCCAGCGAGTGACGTGGGCTCTTTTGTCAAGTAGCGAGAGTGTGCGTTGGGAGAAGGAGGAGAAGCGAGGAGCGTGATAGCCGTTAGATCTATAAGTTCTACAATTGAGATCTATTGCAGGGGGAACATATACGTGGTTTGGCTGGGTGAACGAAGAAAGGGGAAAATCATGATTTTCATTGGATCGGTCAAGATCAACAGTGGGATTTGCTTTTGAGGATGAACATAATCGGGGTGAAAGGATAAAAATTGTCAAGAGGATGGATAATAGGAAGGGTGATGATCATCGTCGGATCTAGATGATCCACAGTTGAGATTGTTTCAGAGAAAAGTGGATGATGGGGGTCGGGGATATGGAGGAGAGCCGATGGCAATCAGATCTGGAGAAGATCGACGGCTGAGATCAAATGTGGGGGGACTGGGGGGTATGGAGGGATTTCACGGCATGTGCCTCCGCAGTAAATCTCAGCCATAGATCTGAGATCTCCTGCAGTCAAAAGAGTTAACTGCAGGGGCACTAGGGAGTACGGGCCACTTTGGTCAGATGCCCCCGTAGTGAACCTGCGCCATTGATGTGGATTAATCTGACGGTTGTGATGAAATCGAAGGATCGACCATCAGTGGAAAAAAGGTGTGGGAAAGAGGAAATGGGAGTCGCCGAAGTGCGATGGCAATGGGGACTTAAGACTTGGTCGCAGGACCGGTTCATATGGCGAAAATGGGGCCAAGGGCTTAAGCGAAAGGCGCTTAAAGCCTTACGCATAAAAAAGGGGTGAAAGGGTTAAAACAAAGGTTTTTAAAGGTTTTGTTTTAGGTTCCGGTAGGGTGAAAACGATGTTTTTAAACCAATTTAAAGGGGATTTAATGGTTTAAAAAGGGTTTTTAAGGGAATGGAGGGTATAAGAAAGGAAAATGGACCTTTTTAGAGGGGAAATGGTTATTTAGAACAGGAGTAAAAATAGGTAAAAATGGGTGAAATTGGAAAAGTTATGAAGGTGAAATGATGAAAAAGGGGCTTGAAAATAGCCTCCTTGTGATAACAACAAGGCTTTCTTTGAGGAATTTTGAATGAATATTTATCAATGGAATGGATTTCTTAAGGATAAAGAACACAGAGAGGCTTCAAGAAGTCACAGATTTTTCATGAAATTTGTTTCTTGAAGGCTAAAGACCTGTTTTAGCCATCTTTGAATATGTCAAAATTATGGATGGCTAACAGTGGCTCCACTTGGGGATGGCAGCTCCTTGGAGGTGTCAAAAACCTCATAAATTTATCTCTAGAATGTGGACCTGTGCTTTGCATTTTGACAACCTTTTGTTCCTTGATCATGTTGCTTTAAAAATATGATCAGTATTACATCAAACAAATCAATTTCTCCCAAACAACTACCTACACAACCTACTTTCCTAACATTTTTTCTTCATAAGGTGCACTTGGACTTGCAAACCTTTTGACATGAACATTTTATTCTTTTATTGAAAACAAGAAAACTAATCTAAATCTACCCTTATAACTTTCATGAGTTCAAATTAAATAGTTGAACTCATAAATTCTCTACCTAATCTACTATCTGTCAGTATTAAACTTTCTAATAGATCTTCATTCACTATTTTTTAAAACAGAAATTGAAAATACAACCAAACCAGGATTAAGTTGTCTGATTCGTTGTAGTGTTTATGGCATAAAAACAAGCTACACATAGACTGAAATTTCCAGAAAATTGAAACAAAATTGTGAAGGCTTAAGATCTAAAAATTACAATCATCCTTCTTTCTTCTTATGACTCAAATTTTGATCTGTTCAGCGTCATCCTTTTTCTTTTTTACCTGGTTCAAGTTTTCAGCATGTTAGAACCAGTTATTTTTCTTCTCTTTGGCTCAGGTTTTTATCTGATTAGAGCCATTCTTCATCAAACTTACAGGTTCAGGATTTAAGCTTGTTTGAACCTTTGTTTTTCTATCCTAATCTAGTCTACTGATAAGCCAAGATTAAACAATTTGGAAAATATAATTCACTAACCTATCAGTAGTAAATTGAAATCTATCTAGCCATGATTAGGTTGTATGACTAAATAGCAGTGCTCTCTTGTGGTAGTGGCATTTAAGCTTGCACACTTTCAGGTTTTCTTTTCTTTTTTGGTATGGGGTTGTACCTTCCTTCTTTAATTTCTTCCCTCTTTTTCTCTTTTTCTATTGTTTTTGTATTTTTTTCTTTTTTCAAATTCAAAATCAGTGTCATATACAATTAAAAAAAAGCTTTGAAACTAAAATATCAGTTAACAAAAATAATGTTTGAGCATCATGCCATTGACAGGACCTCCAAAATATTCAGCTCCATCCAGTTCTTGCAGAAAGAATGCATTGTTTCCAATAGAATATTGAATAAGATAAGGGCCTTGCCATAAATTATCAAATTTTCCATGTTTGCCCTTATCTTCTCTTCTTGAATCCCATTTCAATACTTTGTCACCAATTTTAAAGTCACTTGCCTTGGTTCTTTTGTCAAACAGCTTCTTGATGTTTTCTTATAGTTGTTGTGCTCTGATGTAGACTTCCTCCCTGGTTTGTTGTAGATGTATAGTCTAGTGTATTATTCTTGTCATATCATCATCTTCAGACTGTAATTCTTGGATCAGCTTCATGACTGGCACTCCTAAACTGGTTGGAAATATTGCATCTATTCCATAAACTAGCTGGTAAGGAGACATCCCAATTGACTTTTTAACTGTGAATCTATCTGCCCATAATGCATGTACTAGCTTGTTGTGCCATGATTTTTTGTCTTCTTCCAATAACTTCTTGATTATGTTCACCAAAATTCTATTTGAGGATTCTTCCAACCCATTACCTTAAGGGTAATACACTGTAAAATGACCCAATATAATATGATATTTATGACAGAATTCCACCATATTTTTAGACCCAAATACAGCAGCATTGTCAGTTCTGATCTTTCTAGAACAGCCAAATCTAGATATTATATGGTTTTCAAGGAATGAAATGATAACTGAGTCAGTGGCATTCCTAGAAGGGATGGCTTCTATCCATTTGGTAAAATAGTCTGTTGCTATGAGGATCCATTTGTGTTGGGCATATGAGGAAGGATGGATTTCCCCAATGAAGTCCACACCCCACTGCTAAAAAGGAGCTTCAACAGTGATTGGTTGCGGAGGTAAGGGAAGCAGCTTTATTTTGCCTTCAAAGATTTGGCATTTTTGATAAGAAATAATCATTTTATGGACATCTTGAAAGAGGGTGGGCCAGTAATAGCCAGCTCTAAGGATTTTGTTAGAAATTGACTTCCAGTAGAGGTGGCCTCCACATTCTCCTTCATGAAACTCGTGCTTGATCTTATCTGCATCATTCTCAGGAAAACATTTAAGCAATAATCCACTAGCATTTTTCCAATATAAACATTTATTCAAAATGCAGTAATTTACAGCTTTCAATTTTAAGAATCTTGCCTATGTTTTATACAAACCAGGAGGAACATTTAGGTTGAGAAAAACATACAAAATATCAGCATACCGAGATGAATTCAGAAAATGATCTTCAATAAGTGGAGTTGTCAACTCCTCCTGTTCATCTAATGCATTAAACATGTTTATATCAAGAGCTTGAAAGTTGGATTCAACCATAAGTTTTTCTAATCCTTGACCTTTTATGAGCTTAGTGGGCTTGATTTCTAAGTCATATTCCAAAATTACAGCAATCCACTTTCCTCTTTTTCCATCTGGATCTTGGGTCAATATGTATTTTACAACTAAATGAGGTACAAATGCTATAATGTGGGAATGTAAAATGTAAACTCTGAAGTCTTTTAAGGCTTTGACTAAGGCAAAGGCTTGTTTCTCCATGACATTGTACTTCATAGGTGCATCTCTTAATGCCTTGCTGAAAAATGCAATTGGCTGCTTTTGTCCCTTCAAGTTTTTCTGTAATAGGGCAGCAGCTACTGTGTATTCTGATGCAAATGAAAATATGAAGAAATCTTTTGTAAAATCGAGACTGATAAAAACTGGTGTTTTGTTAAGTGCTTGTTTTACCAGCTCAAATGATTTTTTTGCTTCTAAGGTCCATTTAACTCCTTCCTCTCTCTTAAGCATATTTATCATGTTTCTAAGGAGTTCAGCTAGATTGGGTATGAACCTTCTCAAGAAATTAATTTTCCCAATGAAAGATTGAAGTTCCTTGATGTTTCTAGAATGGTTGATTTGCAATATACCATCGATCCTCTTTGGGTCTTTCCTTATTCCTTCTTCAGATATGATATGTCCAAGAAGTTTACCTTCTTGGAGACCAAACAATGTTTTCTTTGGATTTAAAGATAATCCATATTTTCTGCATTTCTCAAAGACTTTTCTCAAGTGTATTAGGTGTTCTTCGTCTATTTTTTAATATACAGTTATATCATCAAGGTAAATCACAATGAAGTAACCTATTTCTTCTGAGAATTCAATATCCATGGCTCTCTGAAAAGTGGCACCAGCATTCATTAAACCAAAGGGAATTTTCAAATACATGAAAGTACCCCAAGGAGTAGTAAAGGTTGTTTTAAGTTGATCATCACGATGTACCAATATCTGATTGTAACTTGAGAAGCCATCTAGCAAAGAAATTCTTCTAGAACCAACTACCCTTTGTAAGATATGATCCATTTTGGGCAAGGGATAGTTTTCCTTTAATGAGGCTTTGTTTAAGTTTCTAAAGTCAATACAAAGCCTTATCTCTCATGTTTTCTTCCTAACTGATACAAGATTAGAAACCCACTCTGAGTATCTAACAGGGACAATAATTCCAGCATCATACATTTTTCTAATTTATTTCTCTACCAGAGTTAATTGAACAGGGTTGATTCTGCGCAATTGTTGTCTAAAAGGTTTCTAGTTTTCTTTGAGGGGTATCTTATGCTGGATTATATATGTATCATATGACTTTAGATCTTCATAACTCCATGCAAGTACATAAAAAAATTCTCTAAATAACTCAATGTATTTCAGTTTAATGTGAGTTGGCAGTGTCTTGGATAATTTGATCATTTTGGATTTCAGTTCACTGCCTATGTTGCATTCTTCCACTTTAGCTTCGATAGGTTCCAGTTTTGGCTTTTTGGCAACATCATTCAAGTCAAACAATTCTTCTAATGGGACCAGTCCATTTGGCAAGCTTTGATTTTTAGATTGCAGCACTTCTAAGTCTTCTTTTTCTAAATTTGTGCTATTTTATGTTGTATGTTCAGGTTCTTTTAATAACAGATTTATATCAGCAATCTTAGGAGACTTTTCTTCTTCAAAAAGTGGGTTTTCTTCAGTAGGATAATCTTGTTCATAATCTGAATCTGAGTATGGTATTTCAAATTCATTTTTCGACTGTAGGAAGTCTTATATTTGTTTATCTCCTTCAAAAACTTGCTAGTATTTTTCATTATCCAGAACAGCTGGTATATATTTCACTTGAATGGTGTATTATTTGCTTTCATATGGTCTTAGACAAGTACTAGCAGCAAAGGCTAATCGATTGGCAAGAATTTTTTGGTTCCTTGGGACAAAGGTAAGTTGGAATTCAGTGAATGTTTTTAACACGTCCATGGCATCATCTCTATAGGCTCTATGTCTGGGATGTTTAGCAGTGTATTCCCCATTTACTTGCCTAATTATCAATTCTGAATCCCCATGAACTGTTATTCTTTTGGCCCCTAATTTTTTCAATAAATTCAGGCCTAAAAGGAGAGCTTCATACTCTGCTATGTTATTTGTGCATTGGAAGTTTAATCTATAGAAATTACCCTCAGCATGATTATTTTCAGTGTTGTGCACCCATATGCTTGCTCCTGCACTAGTTTTAGAGAAAGACCCATCAAAAATCATACTCCAAAGAGGACTGTCTTCATATTTATCATTTACTTCACTTCTGTCCTCTTTGTCTTGTTTGCCTAGTTTTTCACTGTGTTGTTCCTGTAGGACTACGTTGTGTTTGTCTTTATTTTGTTCCTCGAGATTTTCAATGTTTTGAGGATTTGTTCTTTTATTTCCTTGATTGACACTATGTTCATGATTTTTTGGAACCTCAAGACCTTCAATCTGTTTGCTATGAATTTCTGAATTAGCAAACTGATCTAATGCTTTTTCCTTTCTCTCCTTTCCCTCTATGGCTACCACTATGTTTGGATGTGGAGTGACCACTATATTGGTTGATGTTTCATTGACTAACTCTTGCTCATTAGGAATCTCATCATTGTAAAGAATGAATGAGTCAAGGTCAGCGTGTATGGAATAAAGAGGAGAGTTTTATGGTCTTTCTTGGTTACTCACCATATATTTCATGTGTGTTTCCCTATAGAGTCTTCTAGGTTGACTGAAGGCAGGGATGGTGGCATAAGTCATATCCATCTGCATAGTACCTTGCAACTTAGCACCCCATGATCTTGAAAGAAGCATGCTATATTTGGGTGGTATATTAGCCACTACAATGTCCATCACTAAGCTTTTGGCTGGAATCCGTGCTAACACATAGATCTTTTATTAGGCCTAGGCATCTCACTCTGCTTGAATCAAAGGAATATAAATCTTTGTAAGGTCTGGTCACCTCTAAGCCTAGTCTTTCCATTATTACTTTGGGCATGAGGTTATGTGATGCTCCTGAATCAAGCATGGCATTGTGCAAAATATTATCATGGATGTTCAAACTGATGTAGAATGGAGGGGTAGTTCCTTCTTGAAATTTTCCTTCAATATTAGGGCCAAATAGAAGCTCTAGTGTATCATCATTTAACTTAATAGTATCATGAATATCTTCTAAGTTCAAGGCTTTCAAAACTTGACATCTATATACATTTTGAGTGACTAACTCAGTGAGTGGGACAGAGATTTTGATTTTGGAAATTTCATTCTCTAGGCTAAAGGGAATCTAATTTTTCAAAATGTTTGATTCAGTCTACTTAGTCACTGATTCATCAGCAAAGTCAGCTTGCTGATTTCTACTATTTACAACAGTCAAAATGGTTTTTTCAGGAGCATTGGCTGAAATGCTAGTGCTACTACGGTCACCACTCTGTTTTTCATTGGTTTAGGTGTTTTTTCCCTTGTTTGGATCAGAACTTTCAGCCATTGTTTTATGATTTTCTACTGTCTTTTTGAAAGTATTTATAGGGTTTTTTTTGGCAAAATAATCAGAGGTTTTTTTCCTGGGAGTTTCTTGATTCTTTCTACTTCTTAAGTCATATTTTTTAGGTGATCCTATGATGGCATTTTCAAATTATTGTTCATAGTATTCAGTTTCTTGTCTTCTATCATCATAGGGTGTATATAGACCTTGTTTTCTTTCATGGAGGAAATCAGAATCCTCATTGCTTACTCCTAGCATGTTTATGTTATCATCCTTTATTTTTTCAATTGTTTCTCCATTCTCATTAACATAATTTTCTTGGAAAGGAGGTCTGATCTGTTGATCAGCATCTCTTTGTCTATTTTGAGGTTGATTTCTCCTAAAGTTCTGATTTTGGTTTTGGGATTGGTTTCTATTTTGAGGAGCTGATTGATTTTCTCTAGATTGTGCTCTCTCATAAATGTTCATCCTCTTCATCATCTCATCCATCATCCTTTCCATTTTTGAGTCAGATGTGGAAGGTGCAGCTTCATCCCTATATGATACCCTCTTCTCAGTCTTCATTCTAGCTCTCTTCTCAATCAGATTTGCTTCCACACTAAGAGCTCCCTTCTGCATGTCTTCTAAAGTTAAGGGATCCCTTTCTCTTAGCTAATAGGCCATTTCGAGATCAAATCCTTCAGGTAATTTGGGCAAAGCTAAGCCTTGTGGAGGTTTCAAATCTGGGGGTAATGTGTTATAAACACTATTAAATCTAGTGCAATAATTTTGAACACTTTCCCCAGTGTTTCTCTTGAGGTTGTTGTAATCTGAAAGTATTTGGAGAGGGTTCTTCCTAATTTCCCATTTGTTTATGAATGTTTGATGTAAATAAGGGAGATCATTTATGCTGTTAGGATTTAAACCCTTAAACCATTTCTTGGCCTCTCCTCCTAAACTTTGGGCAAATATTCTCATCTTAATGATCTCATCTTCTATTTCCATATAATCAAAGGCATCGTTCATCCTGTCTACGTACTGTTGAACAATAGTGGGTTCATTTCTGGTGAAATGGGGAATTTTGGACATATATTCATTGGGTAAAGGAACCAGAGGTTGTGGTAACACTAGTAGAGCATACCATGTTGTCATGATAGGAGGTTGTGGAAAAAATGGGGGGTTTACAAGTGGAGGGTTTATGAAAGGAGGGGGAGGATGGAATGGAGTAGTTTGAACAGTGGGTGTATGGACAACAGAAGTACTTGGACCAACAAGAGACTGTTGAGCAGATCTAGGATGAGAGAAACCAAAGTTATGAATGAAATGCAGATCAGGTGGGGTGGTTTCTCTACTATCAGTATGTTCACCACTATGTTGGGGTGAGAGTGGAGGCTCAAAGTCTATCTGTTCTATATCACTGAATGACTTAGTTCTGGATGGGTTTCTTATGGATGGTAATTCAACTTGTGTATCTTGCAGATCTGAGAGATTTTCGGGGGCAGAATTAGCTCTATGAATTGCTCTAACAACAGTTGAAGTCTTGAATTTAGGAGATTTCCTAAGGATACTTTTTGGATTATCAACTATCTCAGGAGGATTTGGGTCAAGATAGGCTCTAGTATAAATTCTTCTAGAAGCCACTATGTGGTGTTTTTAGACCTAATGATGAGAAAATTTCAACCAAGTATGACAGTCTCTTAAAGGCTAACTAATCTTTTTCAAAGAAAAATCAATCCTCAAAGTCTTCTTTACTGGGTTTGAATGATGTTTGAAGGATTAAATAATTTCCCAGTGGAGTCTTAGGAAAAACTAGTGGGGTCAGCAGGCCTACGGAATACCAATGGAGTCGCCAGGTGAAGGATTTTTACTTTTTTTCAAGGTTTGATTGTTGTTCACCATCAACAATCAATAATAACCAATCTTGGTGACACTTGATTCATTTAGGAATAGGGGTTCGTTGAGTTGTGAATTTATCTATTACTCAATATTCCCCAGTATCGTCGCCACTATGTTAGGGTCCCTGTAGTTTGCAAGATTTGGAAGAACAAACACTGTAGGGCCTACATCATAACCACTTTGGAATCCTAGGATCTAGCCCTCCTAGATTCAGAGAGGGATCTCTCTATATAAGTGTTTTCAAAAGATATTATATTAGGCTATTTATGAAGCTCAAGGGAACTTGTTTTGGTTTTGGTTGGGTAGGATATCATCAAAATAAATGAAGTCCTTTGAAGGGTAAAGGTGTGAGCAGGTTGAAAGAATGGTTCAGCTGATATGATAGGTAAGAGACAGTATCAATCCATTGGGCTATGGAGTCACAAAAGGGTTTAATTGCACAACAAGTTTCAAGAATGGTCCATGGGGCAAGTCATCTATATCAAAGGATCTCTTTAGATTAAGTTGTGGTATGGAACATTAAAAGTGTTGTGAAAGAAGCAAACAGATAAGAAAACAAAGGGCTTCCTAAGATCAGGTAAGGACTTTGAACCGATCCTGCTTTTGGTATACTCTTAAGGGATCTTTTCAAAGCAACTGTTGGAGATAAACTAGAGGACAGGGCTAACCATAAACTTCTCTAGTTCAACTTTAATTAGCAAACTTTTTAAGAACTTTCAAAGACAATATCTCAAGTTGTACTCAGGAAACATGGGCTCACCAACACTTCACTGGTTATACTCTATTGAATTATCTTCAAAGCACAATTAGAAGGAAAAATAAAGATAAAGCTTATCAGTGAGACTTAGGGTACCTTTTATAGTAAATCCTAATCTAAATTTGTTGTTCTTTATCAGAGAAAGTGGACAGTATGAAAAGCATGAGAAAAACAACAATTACAGTAAGAAAAACATCACCATTGACATGGACCAGGATCCCATAAATCAGCTTGTAAATTTGATGTTCAAACCACTTACAATCTCCAAGTCCAGTAGGTCTTTACAGCTTCAAACTTCTCTTCTCAGCCTATCTTTCTTCAATTAATAATAGAGATTCAGCAGCTTCAATAACTATTTACATTCAATAATTATTCAACCAACAACAATATTAGGCTCCTCATATGATATATTTAGGTAAATTGAGGAGGTGGAGTGAAAGGAAGGTCTAACTATTCAATTAATACATAGTAAATGCTTCTCGACCTTTGGGAGGCCTAATGGAGAAGATATCTAATGTCTTAACTCTGTTAATTGATTTTTACATTAAGTTTCATCAACTTCAGTCACTTTTGTTGACTTTTGAGGCTTTTTATCGCTGTCAATTACTTTCTGAGCTGTCTTTGGCAAATATTTTTGGCTCTGCATTAACTTTGTAGGCTTTTGAGGCAAAATAAACTGGTAGGTGGCATTTTTATCTTTAGAGAAGTAAGGAATTCGGTGATTTGGAATTTGAGGCCATCTTTATGTTGATCTGTCATGATTTTTTGCTTTAAACACTGATTTGCCTTTTATTATGCTTTAAGGCATTCTTTAATCATCTTTAGTTTTAAAACTATGTCTTTATCTTTAATATTCATGCTAATCTCTACTTTTCTTTGATTTCTTCGATTAAGCCTTTAATCTCTCTGTTTTCTTGTTTGCAGGGGTTTTCTTGGCACGCTGGAGGGTTTCCGTGATTACATCGATGGTCATGAAGTATCGATCGAATGTTCAGAATCAAACCCCAAATCCCTTTTCTGCATATTTGGGCCATAGAGGATCGTCACCCTCAGCCTCTATCAACATTTCTTGACTGTGGGACTGCTTTTACGAACAACCGCCATTAAACCTACACAAACCACAAAAATGTTATAAAAACCTGTGCGATGTGGATTAACTACTTCAGAGAGCTTTGGCGGAGGTGAAGGAGGGAAACTACAGTGGAGGTGAGCTTTCATGGATGAAACTAGGCGGAGAAAGGTTTAAACAGGATTATGGCACGAAATATGAAAAATCGGTTTTGCAAAACCAAAAGTGGTTTTCGTGCGGGGTCAGAGCGGTAAATGGTTTTTTAGAAATCGAGCGCTATGCGCGTCAATGCTCGACACGTGGCTTCGACAAACCACCCATTTCATGTGCAAGATGCACGGTGGGAAGGTTTGGAGAGATCAAGCGCAAATATGATCGCTAGCCATCGGATCTGAGAGTGGTAGATCTATGACCACATGGGAGCGCGATGGTGAAAATTTGCGTGGTCGAAGATGATGGTGGGGAACAAATGGCACACAATGATTGGTCGGCAAACTGTTAGTGGAAGGTGGGCCATCAGGTGACGTGGGCTCTTTTTTCGGGTAGCGGGAGTGCACGTCGGGAGAAGGAGGAGAAGTGGGGAGCGCGATAGCTGTTAGATCTATAAGATCTACGGTTGAGATCTATTGCGGGGGGAAAATATATGTGGTTTGGTTGTGTGAACGAAGAAAGGGGAAAATCATGATTGTTGTTGGATCAGTCAAGATCAACGGTGGGACTTTCTTTTGAGGATGAACATAATCGAGGTGAAAGGATAAAAATTGTCGGGAGGATGGGTAATAAGAAGGGTGATGATCACCGTCGGATCTAGATGACCCACGATTGAGATTGTTTCAGAGAAAAGTGGATGACAGGGGTCGGGGAAATGGAGGAGAGCCGATGGCCATTGGATCTAGAGAAGATCAACGGCTGAGATCAAATGCGGGGGGAATGGGGGGTACGGAGGGATTTCGCAGCCTGTGCCTCCGTCGTAAATCTCAGCCGTAGATCTGAGATCTCCTACAGTCAAAAGAGTCAACTGCAAGGGTACCAGGGAGTACGGGCCACTTTGGTTGGATGCCCCCGCAGTGAACCTGCGCCGTTGATGTGGATTAATCGGACAGTTGTGATGAAATTGGAGGATCGGCCATCGGCAGAAAAAAGGTGTGGGAAAGAGGAAATGGGAGTCGCCGAAGTGCAATGGAAATGGGGGCTTAAGACGTGGTCGCAGGACCGGGTCATATGGCAGAAATGGGGCCAGGGGCTTAAGCGAAAGGCGCTTAAAGCCTTATGCATAAAAAAGGGGTGAAAGGGTTAAAACAAAGGTTTTTAAAGGTTTTTTTTTAGGTTATGGTAGGGTGAAAAGGGTGTTTTTAAACTAATTTAAAGGGGATTTCATGGTTTAAAAAGGGTTTTTAAGGGAATGGAGGGCATAAGAAAGGAAAATGGGCCTTTTTAGAGGGGAAATGGTTGTTTAGAACAAGAGTAAAAATAGGTAAAAATGGGTGAAATTTGAAACGTTATGAAGGTGAAATGATGAAAGAGGGGCTTGAAAATAGTCTCCTTGTGATAACAGCAAGGCTTTCTTTGAGGAATTTTGAATGAATATTTATCAATGGAATGGATTTCTTAAGGATAAAGAACATAAAGAGGCTTCAAGAAGTCACGGATTTTGCATGAAATTTGTTTCTTGAAGGCTAAAGACCTATTTTAGCCATCTTTGAATATGTCAAAATTATGGATGGCTAACATGTTCATCGATTAATATGCCATTATGTTATCTTCATGCATCATCGCGTATTGGCACTAATCATCTATGTCATGTTGTGAACCTTTCTTAGTTCAAATCATAAATGTACTTCTCATAGTTATTCCTGCTTAACTGTTGATTTTTACTACTTGTATGCTGAAAATTCTCTGATATATAAGAAGAATTTGTCATCGGAAGGGAGCTTAGGCTACCACCCTTCATCCATCAATTTATCATTATGGATTCTCTGGCAGCGGGCTACTACCCGGAATATTATCATCAATCAACATCGGAGAGCATATCATCAAGGAGCACATATTTACCTATAATTGCATCGGGGAGAAAATCTCTACCCGGAATCCCATGGGGGAGATATACCTCCAAAACCCCAGATCTAGAAATAGGATATCCATCCACACATGGGAGCCCATCTTGACCCTGGGATTACATCAAGGAGCTCAATCTCCACCTGTAACTTCATAGGTTTATCTCAACCCATCCTATTTTCTATTGATATTCCCATCGATGAACCTGAATAGTCATGAGGTAGAACATCTACATCATAATCGACTTGGGTTGTACACCCCAAGTACATTCTCAACTCGTTGGCCAAACGAGGAGCGATATTCCCGACAAGTTCTACTTGTGGGTATTATTCCAAATGGGGTATAATTTGCAAATACATATTAGGGGAGCAGCATTCTCTGGCCCTATGAAGATAGGGAAGCATCATCTAAACCCTATGGGTAATATATAGGGAATACACCCTATTGTCTAGAGTTACCTCAACCCAGGAGCCCTCTATCTCAATTCCTTGTCCTGGGAGCTTAGACATGGAGGAAGAGCTGGCTCATTGTCCTCAATCAGTGCTACTCTCATCTGGTATCTAATTATTCCTATTAGTTAACTATTCCTAATCAAAATTATAATTAATATTAATATTAATAAGAATAAAAATAATAATTTAATATTATCCCTCTCATTAAAATCATAATAAGAACAATAGTATGTACCTCTAATTATTAATATTATCCCACTCATTAAAATCATAATAAGAATAATAGTAAGTGACTCTAATATTAATACTAATATTAATCAACATAATAGTATTAGTACTAATAGTTAAACCATTCCTAACTAATATTATAAGTAATATCAACATTTTTAATAAATAATAGTATCAATTTAATATTAAACCTCTCATTAAAACCTAAGATATTTATACAATTTCATAAATGTGACACTAATATTAAATAACATTAGTAACATTCCAAATTAATATTATAATTAAAAAATTTAATAATAATAATAGCATAATTTAGAGGCATCTAACTATAGTATCATACATTCATCATTAATTTACATAAATAATCATTAATTCGGAACATGTAATTTAATATTAATCTTAATACACTTATAAAATCCTCTCTTAAAACTTAATTTAATTTTCTAAATTAAATAATTCTAACGATTTAAAACAAATAAAGAAAATTAATTAAAATCAATTAATAAGTCCTTAATAAACCATAATATTAATTAATCTAAACACAAATTATTAGAAAATTAAAATAAATAGATAGAATTTTACATTAATGAAACTTTATTAATTTTTTATATATTATTTTATTGACATTTCTTGACATTTGCTAGTTGACTTATGCTCTCTCCTCCTCCCTTCGTTCATTTCTTATATTTATTTCATCAAACCTCCTCTCTTCTTGGCAGGATTTGTCTTGATGATGGGTCTTAATCTAGACCCGAAATGTAGATGCAAAAATGAATACTGTGGAGATTCTGAATTCCCCAGATCATTACCAAACATAGTTTATCAAGATCAATCAACCAAAACATGTAGCACAATCCTCAAACATAATGACATATCCATATGAATTTCTCGGTCATCTACAAACACAATTCGGTTCAAACATACAAACTTTCCCTACTAACGGATCTTACTGGTATCTGCAACACATATGCATAACTGACATCTTCCAAGTGACCATCTTATTTCATGCTCAATTCCAACAATTCTAGAAATCAGTTTACAATGGAAATACATGTCATAGATCCCTAGATTTGGAGTATAGAAAAAATTCATTGTACATAAATTTAATTCTGTCTATCAGGAATAGTTACATCTATGGGAATTCCTTTGAATGAGTGAGGCTCAAACCCCTATTGTGGATCAACAATGTCAGACACTCATAAATCATAGAAGATCATGCAATTTCATTTTCATTCATTTCATCACTTATCTTTACTGGAGTCATGCAGCAACATATATTGTTATATCATAAACACATATATATCATGACCATCAACCTCATGTCATCAACTTTCATCAAGGGTTGGTCTTGAAAGATCAGGGTAGCAGGCTGATGTGACAACATAGTCTTATGAACCCAATAACAATACATCAAGTTAGAGCATTTAATTTCACCATATGCCATAACCACAGGTAGTAGGATATCTATAACATCAATCTCATATATATGCCTCTATGATCATGGTCACCAATACCATGTTTATCATGATCAACTATATCAAGTTAGGTTAAGCGATAAACCAACAAAGTGAAATCTCTCTTTCCATGAGATTTCATCATGTTTATCAAAAGAATTATCAATACCATATCAATGAGATAAACTTCTATAAGAGACCCAATAGATCTCATGCATATCAAGAGTCAAAAGTACCCTTTACTAGAGTCATAATCAAGATCTCAAAAATAATATGTAATGTTCCAAATGGGAAAATTAGGCTCAGTAGGCAATATCTTAAGATATTCCACTATGGAATTACAGCAACATGGAAAATGCACTGGAAACTTCTAAACCAAAGATAGACTGGTAGGGCATTTACTGGTTAGATCACCTCTAAAGAGAGGGTGAAAACCAGAGGCTTCCTGGCTCGTTCCAGACTCTGTCTATAGAGAACTGATGAAACACAGCAAGTGTGGGAATGACGAACTCCTCTTGGATTTTGTTGCCCTTTTTAACCTTATATCTACATATCTAAATAATGGATCCAAAGAGAAGCAAAAACCAAACAAGTGAGAAGCGAGAAATTCCACTCTCAGGAAAATCTGCAATAGGCTCAAGGAGGATGCTGTATAAGAAAACCAGTGTTAGAATAACGTATACCAGAGATGTTTTCCCTTATTTTATGCTATGTGGGACCTCCATGCATATTTTTAGCAAAAATAAATGAGTTTAGAGGGCTTAAACAGATCTCCCACAATCAACACTAGCTGAAAATCAGCTAAAGGAGGGAGCTAGGTTAATAGAGAAACCCTCCTTCAGGAATTGCGCAGTTCCTGCTGGAAGACACTGGAAATTAGTCATTAAGCTCATATTATAGTATGGTAGCAAGAAATCAGATCCATAATGAATTTCCTTTGTAAAATCATTGAATTTACATGAAGCAAGAGCAAGAATCCCTTCAGAAATTATAGCAGAAACACATGGAAAAGCTGCAGAAAGACTTGACAGTGTTTTATATGAGGAGCTTCAGCTACTGTAGGTTAAATATCAGATCTACAACTGATAAATGGCTGAAACATCAGATCCATACTAGATCTTGAAACTACTCAACCTTCTTAACAAGATCCCTTGGGGTTTAATCAAAATAATGCATAACAACTTGTAGATCTAACTTTTAATACACTAAACTACAGAAAACTTCAGAGATTTCTGAATATGGCTTCATTACATTATATATCAGATATGAACATGAATATATCAGCAAGCTGCTTTACAAATCTCAAAGGGAGAGGCAAGCCTCAATCACCAGAGAGCAAGTACAATAAGAAATCTAGACAACATTGAAGCATGTACATGAAAATAACGCAATATATGGAAGAGACTGCGCAGTAGCTGGAATGAACTGATACAAAAAATTTAGATTAAAAATCTGAAAGTGAAATAAGAGTAAGATACTCTTCCGGGTGGTCACAAGACACCCTCCCTGAGAGAAATCTCCTCTAAACAACTAGATCTTGCAGATCTAGTTCCCCCACTTGCTACAACTCACAAACAACTGCAAAACCCTCAACAGGACCAGTGCTGCTATAGAGATGAGCTTGGCCATAATTCCAGATAGTGGAGATATGCATCACAATCCCCTCCAAAGAGCTACTCCATGGAAGGAGAGAGGATTTATAAACAGGAAATCCTCTTCCCTTAGGCTAAACAGCCAAGAGACTTGAGGTTCTGCAACAACTTCTTAAAATTCTTCAACAACCTTTGCTTGCTGCCTCTCCTTCTTTTTATAACATGAGGGCTTGCCAAAACCTTGAACCACCTTCTTCAACTTATCCTCTTTCACACATGAGATCCTATTCTAGAAGTACGTTGTGCTTGATGGATAAGCTTCCTCCAATCCGCGCTATAGGTGGGGCCAAGATTGACCCATTCAAATGAATTTCCCCTTTTCACACTTAGGGGTGTTTAATATAAAAGCCCAGATTTATCCCCTTTCACATTGGAGATGTATTTATTCTCAAATTAGGAGTTTAATAAACCTCCTTCACATACCTTTATTCATGAATTAAGCAAACTGAAGTTAAAATGCAATCTTCCCATTAGCAGCAAAAATTGGGAACATTACAGTCTCCCCCGGCAAAATGTTTCTTGCCCTCAAGCAACTCTTATTGTAGATGCAAACCATCTATTCCCTCCAAATGGCATCCACAGAAGGAAGGCTTCCTCCATTTTCTGCAATAGGTTATGTATGTTTGGTTCCAAATTTGTCTTCCACCAATGCATGAGATAACCTCCAACTGTGATGTTAGATGTCCTCTTCTTACCATGAAGCACAAGATGAAAAATACATGATGTTGAATACCATCACAAACACATGAGAGACATAAAGTAAGGTAGCTCCTCCATAAAGGGAAAAGCTTCATCATGTAGAAGATTCCTCCATCCCATGTTTGTGAACTTGAATGAGCATTTCTATGCCTCCATTCTTAGCCTGGTTGGCCTTATTGGATCCAAACTCCATCATTCAGTGTTATGCAAAGAAGAAAGGGAAGGAGTAATATGGGTAAACCAAAGAGGTCAAACCATATTCTCCCAGAATCAACCACCAGAGCAAGGCCCTTTGCTGCCATCCTCCATCTCCTCCACGTAAGATGGACAAGCCATGCTTCCCAAAAGATGATGTGCATGCTTTTCTTTGCTGCAAGTTATCTTTTATACATAAGGCATGAACCAAAAAATTATGAGTCATGGGGTGGTCACCATACTCATTCAAAAGTATCAAAGCAACAAGGGATCTTGCTGCCCTCTTCCCTCCTCATGTGCATCATGAAACCAAGCCATGCTAATGGACATATGATATGTCACATCAGTCCAATAATAAGTACCATCATCAATGCACATCTTGAGATGATCATGCCAAGTTCCACACCATGAAAAACACATAGACATAGGAGATGTCATGTGGTGGCCATACCTTCTCAAGTGAAACAAAATTGTACATGCCTTCTTTTGCTGCAACATAACATGGAAATCCAAGCCATGATTTAGAAAATAATGAGCTATTGGGTAGCAAACATACTCACCCAAAATCACCCCTAGCAACAAGGACTTTGCAGCCTTCTTGCCTCATCAACATGTGGATCTTGGAGCAACAATACAATGATGAACATGTAAAATGCCTCATCAACATAGTACAAGCAAGCTCCTCATACCACATCATGTGGGAGTCATTCCTCCTCCCAAGACAAATTTCATGCATGAAATATACCTCCAATAGAAATGCATGTGGTCATATGAGACATACTTCAAGCATAGGTGAATAAATGGACATAAGATTTAGCATGTGATGTCCAACTCTCCTTCTAACATCCACATCATCCATGCTTCCTCTTCATATGATCTACTAATGATGTACCAAGCATGAGATAAGAGAATGAGAATCTTTGGGTAGAGAACATGCTCACCCCCAAGCAACCAGCATTTCCATGCCTCCTTATTCATCTCATGACCATTATTCAAGGCATAGATTAGAAAAATAGGCACCTTTGGATAGTGATAGGAGTCTCCCCAAGGCAACTAGCATAACCAATCTTGATGGTCCATGTATGTCTGTAAGTGATCATGTGACCCTTGCTCACCATCCTCATCCACTCACTCAAATATGGAAGTTGAGTGATGTGTTGCAAAATCATGGCATTCTCCTTTTGCAGAATACCATCTCCTCGAACCCACTGAAGAACTTTGCATCTCATGAAATACTGAAATGCATCTTTTTTGAGATCTCTTAGTGAGACCTTCCTCTCATGTATGATCTTCCAGAACCAATGAAGCTTTGGATCTACAGCAATACCTCCAACATGCTCCAAGAATGATGAAGCCTCTTTGTCACAGACACTATGTGACAGCCCTGTGATATACCTTTGCTTCAAATCATCACTTTGATCTAACCCTTGGCTATGCATGTATCTTGAAGTATTATGTGTTGAAATCTCATGCATACCTTGGATCAACTGATATGTGGGAACCTCTTGACAGAACACAAGAGTTCCTCCATCCGAATCAATGATGCCTCCAACTGCTGGTAAGAATGTTGGCCTCCTTTATTCAATTATACCGGCGTTGGAATCTTTCTTCTCCTCCTCATGCATCTCTTGATCCATGCATGGGATCCCATAGGTTAAGAACCCAAGACTACCTTGCAAAGATGCAAGTGCCTCTTCTCTAGATGCAAGCTCCTTAGCAGCAAGTAGTGAAAATGGAGATCTCTTGTCCAAAGTGACAGGATTTACATTCCCCTTTGTTTCCTTGGGAGATGTCTCTTTGTAGCTCTTCTTTTTCCTCTCTTCCTCAAACTTCTTGAGATTTTCTTCAATACTCTTCAATGCTTGAAAAAGAAGCAATGAGATCTCTTCTTCAGTAATTCTCTCTGCCTTGTGATAACAGGAAGTGTATAGTCCTTCCTCTTCATCTTGAAACCTTTTAGGAGTTTCTTTGCATCTCTTTCCTTCATTGCTATACCCTTCACCTTCTTCAAATAAAATGGGCATAGTGGATCTATGAGGAGATCTAGGATCCTCCGGTCTTTTGCTTTGCTGATAGGAAGTGCTAGGGCTTCCTTCTTCTTCTTGTAATCTCATGCAACTCTTACTGCAACTTTCTTCTTCTCGAAACCCTCTAGGAGTCTCGGTGCTTATTCTTTCTCTCTTCTGATTTACCTCTTGGGAGAGGCCCTTCTTAGATCTAATAATGATCAGAATGATATCATCTACTCCATAAAAATGATCTCTGCTTCTTGTTACACCATTTTTTGGTCATCTAACCTATTATCATTAGATGGACCCAAGTACACCATGTAAGACCAATTTTAACCTAAGTAAAATTGCCTTCACTATGTTAAATAACTTAATAAACCACATTTATTAGGTTGTTTATGGTCCAAACAGGAAACCCCAAAAGGAAATATTAAACAAACCTATATTTGTTTGATTTTCCTCATGGAATAATTAATTAAACCATAGATTAATTATTATTCCCAGTCATGTTTAACCCAAAAACAAAGAAATTAATGAGATAAACCCTTATTTATCTTACTATTTTCTAGGAATAATTATTAAATCTTATTTAGATAATATTCCTTGTTAAATATGACCAAATTACCCACCAATAATCAAATAAATCATTATTTATTTGATTATCTTCCAACCACTTCCTTAAAAAGATAAATAAATCATTTATTTATTTATTTTTCACTAATCAAGGGATTTGACCCAAGTCAAACACCCTTTCCCTCCAACAAATATAATAAAGTAATCCCTAAAAGGTGGATCTAGATTTGGTTAACATTATTTTAATCATGCACAAAGATCTAGAATGACCCAATATTTTGTTATAAATAGGAGGGTTTTCCCCATCATTTCTCACCTTTTGTTGCCTATTAGATCACTCTGGATCTATACACTTGGTCTCATTTTTCATCATTTTCTCCCATTGAGCTTCATTTTTGCATTGGGTTTTCTACACCTACAAGAGGGAGAAAGCTTAGATCTGAAGTGTTGAGGACTACAAAGAACCCATCCCATTGAGGAGAGCTGGATACACCTTCTTGTTTTCCTCCCAGGTGCCCTGTAATATAAAAATTATTTCAAAAAATTGTGTTCTTGTCTTGTCTGTTGGATGCATGGAGCAAACCCTTTATTTTACTGCTTAATGTCTTTCCGTACATAGATCTGGTGTTTTGCAGCTATTTTCTTGTCTAACTAATCGCAGATCTGAAGATATTGGCAGCCACTTTTGTTGTTAGGGCTATTAGTTATGCGTAGCTAAAGTGGTCCTTTTTCGTACACCTCGACAAAGGATTCATACTAACACTTCTTCTCTTTGATTCACTGGTATCTTGATCTCATAGGTTGTGCTAGAGATCATGCACTGATACCACTGTAATGTTCCAAATGGGAAAATTAGGCTCAGTAGGGAATATCTTAAGATATTCCACTATGGAATCACAGCAACATGGAAAAAAAACCAGAAAATTCTAAACCAGAGATATACTGGTAGGGAATTTATTGGTTATATCACCTCTAAAGAGAGGGTGAAAACCAGAGGCTTCCTGGCCCGTTCCAGACTCTGTCTATAGATAACTGATGAAACAAAGAAAGTGTGGGAATGAAAAAATCATCTTGGATTTTTCTGCCCTTGGGAACCTTATATCTACAGATCTAAAGAATGGATCCAAAGAGAAGAAAAAACCAAACAAGTGAGAAGCGAGAAATTCCACTCTTAGGAAAATCTGCAATAGGCTCAAGGAGAACGTTGTATAAGCAAACCAGTGTTAGAATAACGCAGACCAGGGATGGTATCCCTTATTTCAGGATATGTGGGACCTCCATGTATATTTTTAGCAAAAAGAAATGATTTTAGAGGGCTTAAACAGATCTCCCACAATCAACACTAGCTAAAAATCAGCTAAAGGAGGGAGCTGGGTTAATAGAGAAACCCTCCTTCAGGAATTGCACAGTTCCTGCTGGAAGACACTGTAAATTAGTCATTAAGCTCATATTATAGTATGGTAGCAAGAAATCAGATCCATAATGAATTTCCTTTGTAGAAGCATTGAATTTACATGAAGAAAGAGCAAGAATCCCTTCAGAAATTATAGCAGAAACACATGGAAAAGTTGCAGAAAGACTTGACAGTGTTTTATATGAGGAGCTTCAGCTACTGTAGGTTAAATATCAGATCTAAAACTGATAAATGGCTGAAACATCAGATCCATACTAGATCTTGAAACTACTCAACCTTCTTAACAAGATCCCTTGGGGTTTAATCAAAATAATGCATAACAACTTGTAGATCTAACTTTTAATACACTAAACTACAGAAAACTTCAGAGATTTCTGAATATGGATTCATTACATTATATATCAGATATGAACATGAATATATCAGCAAGCTACTTTACAAATCTCAAAGGGAGAGGCAAGCCTCAATCACCAGAGAGCAAGTACAATAAGAAATCTAGACAACATTGAAGCATGTACATGAAAATAACGCAGTATAAGGAAGAGGTTGCGCAGTAGCTGGAATGAACTGATACAACACATTAAGATTACAGATCTTAAAGTGAAATAAGAGTAAGATCATCTTTTGGGTGGTCACAAGACACCCTTCCTGAGAGAAATCTCCTCTAAACAACTAGATCTTGCAGATCTAGTTCCCCCACTTGCTGCAACTCACAAACAGCTACAAAACCCTCAATAGGACCAGCGCTGCTATAGAGATGTAGCTTGGCCATAATGCTGGATAGTGGAGAGATGCATCACAATCTCCTCCAAAGAGCTACTCCATGGAAGGAGAGAGGATTCCTAAACAGGAAATCCTCTTCCCTTAGGCTAAACAGCCAAGAGACTTGAGTTGCTGCAGCAACTTCTCAAAATTCTTCAAAAACCTTTACTTGCTACCTCTCCTTCTTTTTATAACATGAAGGCTTGCCAAAACCCTAAACCATATTCTTCAACTTATCCACTTTCACACATGTGATCCTCTTCTAGAAGTACGTTGTGCTTGATGGATAAGCTTCTCTCCAAACTACATTGTAGGTGGGGCCAAGTTGACCCATGCAAATGAATTTCCCTTTTTCACACTTAAGGGTGTTTAATATAATAGCCCAGATTTTTCCTCTTTCATATTGGTCATGTGTTTCTTCTTAACTTAGGAGTTTAATAAACCTCCTTCACATACTTTTATTCATGAATAAAGCAAACTGCTGTTAAAATGCAATGTTCCAATTAACTGCAAAAATTGGGAACATTACAGCATCCCCTGGAAAAATGTTGCTTGCCCTCAAGCAAATCTTATTGTAGATGCAAACCATCCCTTCCCTCCAAATGGCATCCACATAAGGAAGGCTTCTTCCATTTTCTGCAATAAGTTATGTATGTTTGGTTCCAAATTTGTCTCCTACCAATGCATGAGATGACTTCCAACTGTGAGGTTAGATGTTCTCTTCTTACCATGAAATACAAGATGACAAATACATGATCTCCAACATCATCACAAACACATGTGAGACATAAATTAAGGTAGCTCCTGCCATAAAGGAAGAGCTTCAACATGCAGAACATTCCTCCATCCCATGTTTGTGAACTTGAATAAGCATTTCTATGCCTCCATTCTTAGCCCTGTTGGCCTTGTTGGATCCAAACTCCATCATTTCAGCGTTATGCAAAGAAGAAGGAAAGGAGTAATATGGGTAAACAAAAGACGTCAAACCATATTCTCCCAAAATCAACCACCATTGCAAGGCCCTTTGCTTCCATCCTCCATCTCCTCTATGTAAGATGGACAAGCCATGCTTCTCAAAAGATGATGTGCATGCCTTTCTTTGCTGCAACTTTTCTTTGGTACATAAGGCATGAATCAGAAAATTATGAGCCATGGGGTGGTCACCATACTCATTCAAAGCACCAAAGCAACAAGTGATCTTGCTGCCCTCTTTCCTCCTCATGTGCATCATGAAACCAAACCATGCTAATGGACATATGATATGTCACATCAGCCTAATACAAAGGACCATCATCAATGCACATGTTGAGATGATGATGCCAAATTTCTCACCATGCAAAACACATAGACATAGGAGATGTCATGTGGTGGCCATACCTTCTCAAGTGAGACACAATTGTACATGCCTTCTCTTGCTGCAACATTACATTGAAATCCAAGGCATGATTCAGAAAATAATGAGCTATTGGGTAGCAAACATACTCACCCAAAAGAACCCATAGCAACAAGGACTTTGCAGCCTTCTTGCCTCATCAACATGTGGATCTTGGAGCAACAACACAATGATGAACATGTAAAATGCCTCATCAACATAGTACAAGCAAGCTCCTCATACCACATCATGTGGGAGTCATTCCTCCTCCCAAGCCAAATTTCATTCATGAAATATACCTACAACAGAAATGCATGTGGACCTATGAGACATACTTCAAGCATAGGTGAATACATGGACATAATATTTAGCATGTGATGTCCAACTCTTCTTCTAACAATCACATCATCCATGCTTCCTCTTCATGTAATCTACCAATGATGTACCAAGCATGAGATAAGAGAATGAGAATATTTGGGTAGAGCTCATGCTTACCCCAAGGGCACTGCCATGCCTCCTTATACATTTCATAGCTGCTCTTCAAGGCATAGATCAGAAAAATAGGCACCTTTGGAGAGTGATAGGAGTCTTCCCAAAGGCAACCAGCGTAACCAAGCTTGCTGGTCCATATATGTCTGCAAGTGATCATGTGACCCCTTGATCACCATCCTCATCCACTCACTCAAATATGGAAGTTGAGTGATGTGTTGCAAAATCATGGCATTTTCCTTTTGCAGAATACCATCTCCTCGAACCCACTGAAGAACTTTGCATCTCATGAAATACTGAAATGCATCTTTGTTGAGATCTCTTAGTGAGACCTTCCTCTCATGTATGATCTTCCAGAACCAATGAAGCTTTGGATCTACAGCAATACCTCCAACATGCTCCAAGAATGATGAAGCCTCTTTGTCACAGACACTATGTGACAGCCCTGTGATATACCTTTGCTTCAAATCATCACTTTGATCTAACCCTTGGCTATGCATGTATCTTGAAGTATTATGTGTTGAAATCTCATGCATACCTTGGATCAACTGATATGTGGGTCTAATTTGTGAGAACACGAGTTCCTTATGCGAATCAAAACTGCCTCCAGAGAAAGTTTCTTTGAGTAAGAATGTTGGCCTCCTTTCTTCAATTATCTGGCGTTGGAATCTTTCTTCTCCTCCTCATGCATCTCTTGATCCATGCATGGGATCCCATAGTTAAGAACCCAAGACTACCTTGCAAGATGCAAGTGCCTCTTCTCTAGATCTGAAGCTCCTTAACGACAAGTAGTGAAAATGGAGATCTCTTGTCCAAAGTGACGGGATTTACATTCCCCTTTGTTTCCTTAGGAGATGTCTCTTTGTATCTTCTTTTCCTCTCTTCCTCAAACTTCTTGAGATTTTCTTCAATACTCTTCAATGCTTGAAAAAGAAGCAATGAGATCTCTTCTTCAGTAATTCTCTCTGCCTTGTGATAACAGGAAGTGTATAGTCCTTCCTCTTCATCTTGAAACCTTTTAGGAGTTTCTTTGCATCTCTTTCCTTCATTTCTATACCCTTCACCTTCTTCAAATAAAATGGGCATAGTGGATCTATGAGGAGATCTAGGATCCTCCGGTCTTTTGCTTTGCTGATAGGAAGTGCTAGGGATTCCTTCTTCTTCTTGTAATCTCATGCAACTCTTACTGCAACTTGCTTCTTCTCGAAACCCTCTAGGAGTCTCGGTGCTTATTCTTTCTCTCTTCTGATTTACCTCTTGGGAGAGGCCCTTCTTAGATCTAATAATGATCAGAATGATATCATCTACTCCATAAAAATGATCTTTGCTTCTTGTTACACCATTTTTTGGTCATCTAACCTATTATCATTAGATGGACCCAAGTACACCATGTAAGACCAATTTTACCCTAAGTAAAATTGCCTTCACTATGTTAAATAACTTAATAAACCACATTTATTAGGTTGTTTATGGTCCAAACAGGAAACCCCAAAAGGAAATGTTAAACAAACCTATATTTGTTTGATTTTCCTCATGGAATAATTAATTAAACCATAATTTAATTATTATTCCCAGTCATGTTTAACCCAAAAACAAAGAAATTAATGAGATAAATCATTATTTATCTTACTATTTTCTAAAGAATAATTATTTCAACCTTATTTCAATAATATTCTTTGTTAAATATGACTAAATCACCCTTAAATAATTATATAAATAATTATTTATTTAATTATTACTCAACCACATCCTTAAAATGATAAATAAATAATTTATTTATTTATTATTTACAAATAAAGGGATTTGACCTAAGTCAAATTCCTTTTCCCTCCAACAAATATAATAAAATATTCCATAAAAGTTGGATCTTGATTTGGTTAATAATATTTTAATTATGCACCAATATCTAGAATGACCCAATATTTTGTTATAAATAGGAGGGTTTTCCCCATCATTCTTGACCTTTTGTTTCCTACTAGATCACTCTGGATCTATACACTTGGTCTCATTTTTCATCATTTGCTCCCATTGAGCTTCATTTTTGCATTAGGTTTTCTACACCTACAAGAGGGAGAAAGCTTAGATCTGAAGTGCTGAGGACTACAAAGAACCCATCCCATTGAGGAGAGCTGGATACACATTCTTGTTTTCCTCCCAGGTGCCCTGTAATATAAAATTCCTTCAAAAAATTATGTTCTTGTCTTGTCTGTTGGATGCATGGAGCAAACCCTTTATTTTACTGCTTAATGTCTTTCCATACATAGATCTGGTGTTTTGCAGCTATTTTCTTGTCTAACTAATCGCAGATCTGAAGATATTGGCGGCCACTTTTGTTGTTAGGGCTATTAGTTATGCGTAGCTAAAGTGGTCCTTTTTCGTGCACTTTGACAAAGGATTCATACTAACACTTCTTCTCTTTGATTCAGCAGCATCTTGATCTCATAGAGTTTGTGCTAGAGATCATGCCGTCTATGTCATTCCAAATGGGATTTTTAGGCTCGGTGAGAATATCTTAAGATATTCCACTGTGGAATCACGGCAACATGGAAAAAAAACCGGAAAATTCTAAACGAGAGATATGCGGTAGGGAATTTATTGGTTATATCACCTCTAAAGGAGGAGAAAACGAGGAGGCTTCTGGCCGGATTCAGGACTACGTACATAGATAGCGATGAAACAAAGAAATTGTGGGAATGAAAAAATCATCTTGGATTTTTCTGCCCTTGGGAACCTTATATCTACAGATCACAAGAATGGATCCAAAGAAGAAAAAAACTTCAAAACAAAAAGAGAAGCGAGAAATTCCACTCTTAGGAAAATCTGCAATAGGCTCAAGGAGAACGTTGTATAAGCAAACCAGTGTTAGAATAACGCAGACCAGGGATGGTATCCCTTATTTTAGGATATGTGGGACCTCCATGTATATTTTTAGCAAAAAGAAATGATTTTAGAGGGCTTAAACAGATCTCCCACAATCAACACTAGCTAAAAATCAGCTAAAGGAGGGAGCTGGGTTAATAGAGAAACCCTCCTTCAGGAATTGCACAGTTCCTGCTGGAAGACACTGTAAATTAGTCATTAATCTCATATTATAGTATGGTAGCAAGAAATCAGATCCATAATGAATTTCCTTTGTAGAAGCATTGAATTTACATGAAGAAAGAGCAAGAATCCCTTCAGAAATTATAGCAGAAACACATGGAAAAGTTGCAGAAAGACTTGACAGTGTTTTATATGAGGAGCTTCAGCTACTGTAGGTTAAATATCAGATCTAAAACTGATAAATGGCTGAAACATCAGATCCATACTAGATCTTGAAACTACTCAACCTTCTTAACAAGATCCCTTGGGGTTTAATCAAAATAATGCATAACAACTTGTAGATCTAACTTTTAATACACTAAACTACAGAAAACTTCAGAGATTTCTGAATATGGATTCATTACATTATATATCAGATATGAACATGAATATATCAGCAAGCTACTTTACAAATCTCAAAGGAAGTGACCTCGATACGAAGGAAACAATCTGATAAAATCTAGACAACATTGAAGCATGTACATGAAAATAACGCGTGCTCAAGGAAGAGGTTGCGCATTAGGCTGGAATGAACTGATACAACACATTAAGATTACAGATCTTAAAGTGAAATAAGAGTAAGATCATCTTTTGGGTGGTCACAAGACACCCTTCCTGAGAGAAATCTCCTCTAAACAACTAGATCTTGCAGATCTAGTTCCCCCACTTGCTGCAACTCACAAACAGCTACAAAACCCTCAATAGGACCAGCGCTGCTATAGAGATGTAGCTTGGCCATAATGCTGGATAGTGGAGATATGCATCACAATCTCCTCCAAAGAGCTACTCCATGGAAGGAGAGAGGATTCCTAAACAGGAAATCCTCTTCCCTTAGGCTAAACAGCCAAGAGACTTGAGTTGCTGCAGTAACTTCTCAAAATTCTTCAACAACGTTTACTTGCTGCCTCTCCTTCTTTTTATAACATGAGGGCTTGCCAAAACCCTAAACCATCTTCTTCAACTTATCCCCTTTCACACATGTGATCCTCTTCTAGAAGTACGTTGTGCTTGATGGATAAGCTTCTCTCCAAACTACGTTGTAGGTGGGGCCAAGTTGACCCATGCAAATGAATTTCCCCTTTTCACACTTAGGGGTGTTTAATATAATATCCCAGATTTGTCCTCTTTTACATTGGGCATGTGTTTATTCTTAACTTAGGAGTTTAATAAACCTCCTTCACATACTTTTATTCATGAATAAAGCAAACTGTTGTTAAAATGAAATGTTCCCATTAACTGCAAAAATTGGGAACATTACATAATAGATGTTAGCCAAACATCAAGCATGCCACTATATCCAAGGTCAACAATAAGTAGCTTTGAAGAATCAAGAAGATCATCATGATCAAGGTATTAAATACCAGGTGCAACATTTCATTATAGGAAACATAAATCCAAATCACTTTCATATGCATGCATGAGCCATTCGAGAAGGAGACATTCTCAACATACCATAAGGATTACTTAACCATCCAATGCACATCTAGAATAAAATATACCATGTGTACCTAGTGGTATGACCTATGCATTGTCACATAGACAACTTGTAGTGCTCGAGAGCCTCTTTACCTTTTCCAGATCCATCCATATTTCCTTCATTTCAAAAATATCCTCAAGAGGGATCCACTCATCACATCTCATCACGGAGGTTAGAAATATCCAGGTGCTCAAATATACATGCAAGAAGTAATGACTAGAAAAAATAATCATAGTAATAATATCCATAAGTATAAACAAAATTAAGGTCATAAGTCAAGGAATACGTATCTTCAATGAGATATGATCCTATCCCTCTTGAACCAACCTTCAAGAGCCATCCATAGACCATAAAACAATGTTTCCCTCAATCAACAACTTTATCAACAACCAGGTCATTTGTCAAACCGATCCCAAGTGCTTCACATAGATAACATCTCAAGACTCTTAACATAAACCATGGTTTCTCTAAAACCCTTAATCAATAAATACGAAGGGTTTTTTTCATACCCTAGGATTATTTTAGGTCTCTACCATCATATTCTTGCTTCCATAAAAGTGTCTCCATTGGGGTGATCTTCATGATTTTCCTTCAGCCCAGCTTTTAAACCATGTTAATTTTCCATAGAGAAGCATTGTTTTTTGCATTGATAGTTACATTTCTTTAATAACATGTTAATTCACCCCAAATCATTATATCATTACCCATATTTACATTATTAACCATTAGAAAATGAAACTATGAAGAAAACACAATACCATCATCATCATCTAAGCATTGTAATGAAAAGAAACAAGAGAAGAGAAGCATGCACACATAAAGACACCATGATTGGTACGAGACCAAGGAAAACCACACTATGGGGAAAACCCCTGAAAATTTTTCTTCTTAGATCATCATCAAATGATTCAATAATAAGAGTACAATGATCCATAGATCTATATATTCATGATGCAGTCAAACAAATGACAAGCATTGTTGGAAATATTGAGTGGGGGGGGGGGTTGAGTCAATATATCTTTTCAATTGTTATTTTTATCATTTAGATCACTTATATTTAGTACACAAAATGAAAAATATAAATAAATACTTTTATTAATCTCAATAAATCAAGTACAATATATGTGTAGGGCTCCAACCTTAGATGAATACACCAATCTTCAATCTCCCAAGCTCCAACCTGTATTTTTCAAAGCACCAACTTGGACTTTCCAAGGCTCCAACCTTGTCACTTTGAGGTACCAACCTCTATGGCTCCAACCCTATCTCTAGTACAGGCTCCAACCTGGTCTTTTGTGGACTCCTATCCTCTAGGGCTCCAACCCTATCTTCCAAGGCACCAACCTTGTCTCTATGAGGCTCCAACCTCCTGCTTCAATTCATTAAGATAAGTTTGATGATTTTTCACGGCTCCTAATATCTTTTTCAATGAGCCCAATATATCTTAAGCAATGCCTTCACTTAGTCTCCAAGTCACTTCATCAATGGAAGCCTTGTCTTATCAAGAATGCGTCACCACTATTCTTCCTGATACCAAAACCAAAAATCCAAAGTTACTCCATGAGGACTTCAATACAACATCATGTCTCCAAGTGTGCATTCAAAATTTCAGTTTCAAGATATGTCTTCACAAAGCTTCAACTATTTCAAATTCTCTTTCAAAATTTCTTCAAGGATGCTTCAAGGCCTTCAATAAGGTGCCCTAGAGACTTCTTAAAGAATACTTCAATTAGGAATACTACTCAAGTATTCAATAGTTGTTACACGAAATCACAATAGCTCCAAAGATGCCTTCAAGAATTTTCATCTACACACTGGACTCCAAGGGACCTCCTATTGTGGCCCGATAATTTATAAGATTGGAAAGAATAAACGATAGAGGACAGCACCAAACCACTTTGGAATCCATGACCTAGCCTTCCTAGACTCAGAGAGGGCTCTCTCTATTTTTACAATTTAGCTTGATGGTTATAAATGTTGATATTAGGCTAGTTGTAGAAATTATGAAGGTTATTTTTTTTTTATTGATTATGTGGTTGGACAGATAGAGCTGTGAAACTTAATCCATGGGCTATGGAGTCATAAAAGGCTGGATATTGCATCAACTTTTTGAGGGAATTCAAAGGGCAAGCTAACTATGCAGACTAGATCTTACTGGCAGTGTCAATATGAAATGAAGGAAGGCAGTGAGTTCAGTAATAGATAAAGAGAAATTAAGAATTATTTAACTACATTTCAAAAGAAAACATTAAGATAGTAAACAGAGACAGAATTAAGGTGATCTCTGAGCAAATCTTATTCTAAATTTTCTGTTTTATAATCAGATAAATCGATGCACAGCATGAAAGAGAGAGAAAACATTAACATAGAGGAAAAACATCACCATTAACATAGCTCAAGAATATTTTGAAAGATCTCTTATTATTGTTTCCCAACTCAAAACTATAGTGCTCCAATACAATGATTCTTACAACACGGAGTCTAACAAGGTCCAACCCCTAATAATGAAAATACATGTATTATTTAACTGCAACTATGCCGGTTTCCGTCATCTACTTCGGCAACCTTCATTAACTACAATTTAATTAGAACTAGACATTTGTGGCCATGCAAGGCCCGAACAAAAAATATCTCTAGAAAAACAACAACTGTAACATTAACTTTGGCAGCTCTTCGTAAATCAAAAAGTAGGATTAAGGTGGCTGAGGTGGTCATGAAGAGGCAACAATAGTGGTCTTAACATATGGCTCTACTTTTGGGGTCGTTCTTGCTGGATTATTAAATATGACGCGATGTTGTCTCTTCAAATCGATCGATGGTTGTGTTGACGTGTCCATCGTGCCTTTTCATTCTTGGTACATGCACAATTTTCCCCACTCCTTCTTGCCTATAATTCTCGTACCTACAACTTGTCAGTACACTTCATCCACCTTTGTGTCTTTGCTAAAGGTAGGCATGGTGATAAAAACATGCTTCAACTCATGTTGAATCAAGATATCATTGCTCAAGAGATCCAAGACAACCTTCCTAGTCACGTCCCCTTTAATGTTGGCAAATTTTGTGGTATCCTTAGCCGCTTCCCTGAGCTTGGTCATGTAATCTCCATTTTGGACCAGCTTGTTGTTAATTACATACAGTGAGGACAGTCCCTTTGCCCTTAGGGGCTCAATATTGTTTAATAATCTTCTGATGGCCATGTCCAATTCATGACACTTCTCCTCCAATTGCCTCACTAAATTCCTCTTAGTGAGGACCCTTTTCACCTCTAGTATGGTTGTTGTTCTGTCCTGCACATCCAGCTCTTCCAGCTCAAGCTGGTTTTGGAGTTCAGGAATTTTATGATCTTGGGGGATCTTATTGGCATATTTCCCAACTCCTTATTTTCTTTCTCGATAGCCACTTTTCATTTGTCAATTAGCTCCTTCTGTTCAAAAATAATGTGGATGGAATGCCATATTCCATCCACTTACTCTATGATACTGCCCCAAATTATCAGCTTCATTTGGCCCAAAATGTTGCTTCCAGAAAATTCCTTTTCTGCCTTCTCCAACCTCTCAATCTTCTTCTTGGCTATCTCATGGGCAGTTTCTGATCTTTCCTTTCGATCCCTCAAGATGCCAATCTGTGTCTCCAATTTATTGATCTCTTGTGATTGCAGGGTCATGCTTTCCATAGCTTTTGACAATTGATATGTCCCGTTGGATGCTCCAACAGTTGCTGGAACAAATGATGGAAGTGATGAAAAAGGAACTGCCTCTATTGGGATGAGTGCCCCTCGAGTTGCTTCTTCTTTTTCCTTCAGTAGCTTCTCCATCTCGCTTTCCATTTGTTTGATTTGGGCAGACTGTTTGATAACTAACTTCATTAACTCTGCCTTCTGTGACTCATCTTCCTCAATGCCCTTAGCTAAGGGGTCTTCTGTCACTAGCATATTGAGTTGTTTCCTGAGGGCTTGTATGTCAGTATTCTTTTTCTTCAGAAGCTCCTCCACAACTTGAACATTGGTTGGGTCATGCCCAAGATTCACTATTAAATCTTCTAAAGACTTGATCCTTGAGTCTCTAGAAATGGCAGATATTCTCTTCATCTTGAGATGTGATTGGGTATTGGATAAGGACACCTACATTTCTAACAAGCTCACAACAGTACTTGTCAAGGTTGAGGCTACCATATCCCTGGTTTTCTTGTGTAATTCCATCTGGTCAATAGGATGGATGTCCTTGGTGCTGAACTCCAATGATGCTTTCTTATATTCTCCTACTCATTGAGGCTATGGGACCAAATCTTCTAGAAATTCCAACTGCATCCTCTTTTTTTCAGTATCAAAGGCAGACAATGACCTGATTTGTGAACTTGAGGTCTGCTTCTAGAATTGATTGTATGTATTAGTCTTCAACACCTCATTCCTAAACTTTATCTCTTTGAATATCTCAAAGATAGACTTCTCTTGGCTTTCTATGGTAGGTTTGGAAGCAGATTCTTGTAGACCTTGTTGATGAAAAAACATTGTGGCTGATGATGTAGGTGAGGTCATTGTTTCTCCACCTACTGGTGATGACTTAGGGGTGTCCATGATGTGAATCATTATCTGTTGCTCTGATTCCCCTCCTTTATCGATCTCCATATGAATTCGGTACCTTTTATTATATTTTAGCTTGAATTATTTGCAAGAGATATCAGTCACCGAAGGTGACTGATCCTCTCTCGGCCTCTTGCTCCCTATCTCTCTCTCTAGCTCTTTCCCGTGCCCTTTTTTTCTTCTACACTCCTCCTTTCTTGTGGTGTTGGGGTCTGAATGCCTGAAGTGGAGATCACATGTTCTTCATATTCTTGGAGGGTGTTGGTCACCCATTCTGTTTGATTGGCATACTGCTCAATTGCAGGTCTATGTGTGTGAACATAGGGTGTGGATCTGTTTTCCACCCTTTTCTTGGAGATAATCCCTATAGGGTCATAATACCAAGTGAAACTGTGACTGAAACCCTTCCCCTTTAGTATCTTATCTGCCTCTTCTCCTGCTGCTATGTTGTTACCGATGAAAGGCCCAATTTGTGTCTTGATCTTGAAATGAGCCTTCTTCTTTACAGAACCAAAGTGGATCTCATCTGCATCTATCATTTTCCTTATGTACTCTAGTGCAAAGACCCTCATGGAGAGGAACTTTGGCAATTTTTAAGGGGCTAGCTCACTTCCATAGACTCGAATCTCTGTGTAATTTTGGTGCAAGTACCAATCTATTGTCTTCACTTGCTCTGTTAGTTGCATGGTTTTCTTGATTTCTTCACTTATCCTTGGTTCTGCTGCACTGTTGAGGGTGTTGATGGCTGGATGCACAAAAAAGTCCACAAAATCCTTATATGTATAGTTCTTTTATTCCTTAAATAGTAGGGTGGTCCAGAAGATGATAGATTGAGGCTCGGCATCTTCATTTACTTTGGTCATTTGAAATTGAAACCTGCTGGATTGGAAATAAACAAACATATACACCAGCACGAAGGTGTATTTGAAAACATTCTCTGTGTTAAAATTTAAAAACTATTCATGAATGGCATCTGCAAGAAACTGGGCATAATTAAACATGATTGTGGGTTTTTCTTCTGAGGAGAGAATGGACAAAAAACATATCACAGCTTCATCGACCCACTGATCAGAGTGATAACCTAATAAATAATATAGAACAGTGATAATCTGCTTGGTACTTTCGAGAAAAATAGATGAAGGGTAGAGTGGATTTTTATAGGCGTTGATGTATCAATTGCCATGAAAAGTTGCAGATTTTTGGCTCTGCTGGCAAAATAAATTCTTTGATAAAGTTCCCTAAGGGATTCATAAGAGAAGGGGACTATTTTTTTATGAGTGGGGGCCGCATCATTTGCTGAATGGAATGGGCATTAATGGTGAACATGGTTTCTCCTGTTGGGGTGACTATGGTACTTTGATTAATGTCATAGTAGGCCTAGCATTTTCTGATGAATTTGGTGCAACTATGGGTTTTGGGAAAGATGTACAGAGGTATTTGGGTCTCCCAATGGCTAATGTCATCGGCTTCATTGAGAAATTTGTCCTCGAGCCAACAGTAGACATCGAACAAGTCGAAGTCTGAATCTGTATCGTGAATTTTGTAATCTCGGTCTGCGAGGGTTGTATGATCTAAATCCACTTGAGGGTAAACCATGGGGTTGAAAGGCTCCTGGTCCTTCTTAGGAGGCATGATTTGTCTTCTGTAGCTTATTTTCAATCTGCAATGAAGAATGGGATGTAAGAAAAAGGGAGCAGAGAAGATGAAGTGATATCAAGCATTATTGGGGAAGGGAGATAATAGAAGGGACCATGATCAAAATGGAATAGTTTAAAGGGGACACTGTAATCTTGTTTTCTGAGAGTTTTTTATTATTTTGATGAACACAGGTTCTTCTGCAACAATTGTTTAACCTGTGATTTCTCAGTAAACCTCTGTAGATTTGATATCTGCAACCTTCGATCAAAATGAGCATAGTAAACTTTGTATTGGGCATGATTTTGGCCTTTATTTTGTGATTGTTGGGTCGTTGAGGTGGCGCGGGCCCATTGGACAATGGCCCAACCATTTCCGATGCAACGACTTGCTTGGCAGGAGTGAATGTGATTGGATGGGAGGGACAGGTCAACGAGGACGTGGCACAGAGGGAGTGGGAAACGGTTAGTCCAACGGTTGGCGGGTGCAATGGTTTTATTTGGTAGCGAAAACCACTTTCGAAGGGGGGTGGTAAAGGTCTGTGGTATCGGGGGGGGGAGTACGAACAGACGTGAGCGCAACACGTAGCAGGTCAGACGGTATTGGGTACTGCCAATTTTGGACCGCCTCCCCCCCCCCCCCCCCCTCGTTGTTAATGTTCGGAGGGTGTGGGGGGGCTAGAACATAATGTGGGTCGTCGGATGTGTGGTGGTGAGCGGGGATGATGGGGAGATGTGAGGTTGCTAGCAGGGATGGGAGGAGTGATGTGAGGTGCGACGGGACATGTGATGGGATGGTGGGGTCAGGATATGAAAGTCGAGGGGTAGTGTGAAACTTTAGGATAAGGAAAATATGAATGGGGCAAGGGATAAGAAGAAGTGAATGTTGTTGGGACTTAGGATTAGAAGCATACCATAAGGTCCCTAACCTTTATAGAATCACCCCCTTTTCGGACCTTTGGAGTATAACTCTTCCTTTCATTTTGATTTCTCTTCTGTTATCATAGGAAAACAACAAGCAATTTTTTAGGCTGCTTATTTATAGAACAAAACTTACATTTTCCTCCCTTTCTCTTTTCCAAAAAATCTACCTACCCTTTTTAGTGTGCATTTAGACTTGCAGACCCTGAAATCATTTTTCTTCTGAATTTCTAACCTACCACATATCCCTTATTTCTCCTATTAGTTCAGATTAAGTTGTTGAACCAATGCCATTTTCTACCTATCTACTCATAAGCCAAGCTTAAATGGTTTGACAAATATTCATTTTCTAACCTATCAGAAGAAAATTCAAAATTGTACAATCATGCTTAAGTTGTATGATTGAAAAAGCTTTTCTAAATAGTAGTGGCATTTTGATTTCCAACACTTTCAGAAATATTCATTTTTTGTGGGGCTTTCTTTTTCCTTTTTTAACACCCTCTTTTCTTCTTTCTTTTGTTTCTTTTCATCTTCTTTGGAAATTATTTTTGAATATTGAAATATATGTACAATATGAAAATTTGCAAGTAAGAAATACACATTAACCTTGTGATACTGTAAATTGTAGGATTCTAACACCTCCAACAATCTAGAGATGCTTCACTTGTCCAAAAAGAAAAAAATTCTTCATTTACAAATGCCTTAATGCTTCTCCACTACCCAATGCCTTAAAAGTTAGAATCACAAGTAGTTTCTTTAACCCTTGACCAAAACATAGAAAATAGAATAGAGTGTCCTCTTTTAGCTTGAGTTTGAAGGCTTATGTGCAATGGAAATTTCTTCAAGTAGACCACGCTTCAAAGAGGCCCAACAAACAAGTGAAAAATAAAATAGTTTTGAGGTTATCCACCATAGATACGAGCTCCAAATTAGGCTGCAACGTGTATAAAATCCAAGTGTAAAACATGTCTAAGTACTTCCCACAAGGTCCACGAAGATTTGTAACTATTCCGATATTCTAAAGGTGCTTGCAACTTAGCTTGAGATCACTGCGGTGACGACTGTAGCTAGGTACAAATATTTATGCACAAATCCGAGTTGTTTCTTTTGTGCTTAAGGATGATGTCTATGGGTGTCTACCTATAAATTAATCTGAATTTTGTGGTTGCTTGTCTGAAGTTCTATGGTTGGTTGTAGCCTAGTCCGAGCCCTTACAGCTAATCCGAGCCATTGCAATTTATGCTCAATTCTGAGTCTTGTGCTATTTTTTCGAGCTCTTGATGTCACCTCCCTCAAGATTTCATAGTAAGTCTGAGTTCATTTATTTAGCCCAAAAAATCCTCTCCGTCCAACTGTAACTTTTGTCTCTTGTACGAATGTATCACCAAGTTCTTTTTTTCTCTCTGTATCTTTGTTTTCCACGGATCTCCTTTTTGAATCTTTTGTTGTCATGTATATATATGAATGTTAACGATGATTGTTGGCATATAGGGGAGCCAACATTAAAGGAGCTGAAGTCGACGGGATGAGGTAAGTTAATAATCCCTACAAATGTTTCTTATAAAGTTTAAACTTTAATATAAAGTTTAAACTTTAATATAAAGTTAAAACTTTAATATAAAGTTGAAAATTTAATATAAAGTTAAAATAATAAATTTTTTATAGGGTTTTGAGATTTTTAAGGATAGATTCTAGGGTTTGAGAATTTAGGGATTAGGGTTAGGGTTTTTTGAGTTAGGTTTTAACTAGGGTTTTATGCTAGGATCAAATAATTAGGGTTTAGCTAAGGTTTTTATGCTAGGATGAAATAACTAGGGTTTAGGGAAACATCGCAAAAGGGTTATTAAAGGATTGTTTCAACTAGGGCTTCACATAGAATCTAGGGTTTTCCAAACTTAAGGTTAAGGGTTTCATCAAGGGATTATGGTTTCATGAAGAATTAGGGCATCCAAGATTAGGGTTAGGGTTTAATCAAAATATTAGGGCAAGAGGTTAGGGCAACATCAAAACATCACAAGAATATTTTCTGTCTTCAACAATGCTATATGAAATCAATGACAACCTTGAATAACATGCATAATGTGACCTTACACATATCTTTGCTGAAGGAACATGATTCTTTGAACTGACACTGGCTAAAGCATATTGATCAATACTATTGATACTGAGTGAAGACTATAGATACATCTTACAACGGAAATACATGGATAAAATCTATAGATCCGTAGATCTACAATACCAAGAGCACAGATCCGATGGATCACCAAGTGATCTCAACTACCAAGTCCTAGATCTAAATCCAGGATGTTGTAAAATATTTTTCTGAAGCAATTGTGACTAAGCGACGTAAGAATGAAGACACTGCACAAGAAAATAAATGTGGTCCAATTCAAATATTCCCAAGAAATATATTAACTGTGGCTTTAACACTCTTAGCTCGTGACTGAAGATACCTTAACCGTGACATGAGCACTCTATGCCTACGACAGAGGTCTTGATTAGCCCAAAACACTAGTCATGCCCTGAAGACAGTCTGCTCGTAGCTATACCAGCTAAGCTACGACCTTCACATGCCTTGCCCGCGGCTCTGGCAAAGCTCAACTGCTACCTCATCGTGGCCGACCCGCGGTTCTAGCCAAGAATACCTAGATCACCTATGATCTCGATCCTTTGCGCGAGCTTCTTCTGACGTACCTGTGTGAGCCAAGACATAAAAATACGAACCAATTTCAATATAGCATGAAGAAGATATCATGAGAGAATGTGTACAAATGAGCTTCAAGTCACCTCTATTTATAGCTTTCGTGTGTGATCGCTTGGGGTTAAGGCTAACTCCACATGTGGTTAGGCCGACCCATTCCATTTCACTTTAATAAATAAATTAATTCATAATTTAATTTTTTCTTAACCGATTATATGTGTAGGTTGATTTTGGTCCTCTCGAGAAGAGGAATCTAATGCAATTATAATCTCGACCATCGAAGATATCCATGGTTTAATTTGACCGTAATTGCATAATTTTAACATCTCCCTGATGTGAAGTCCCAATTACACCTCACAACATTTGGAGTAGGATCCCCATTTGGAGTATTGTCCCGGCTACCAAAACTCTAAGGTTTTCCTTTTCTGCAATGAATCACATAAGAGAGTATGCACATAACCTTTGAAATAAACAAGTAAGATGACACTATGAAACACCAATTTCAATGTATAAATGAAGACTTTCACGAGAGGGAAATAAAAGTGAGCCTCTAGAAGGGAAATAATAGTACTATCCTAAGAGAGACACATGAGATAAAATAAAGGTTCTTTAGTTATCTAGTGAAATAGGTCACATAGACACAACAAACATTAAAGAAAATACAACACATTTTCAACAAGATAAGTACCCTCGATATAGTTTAATTTCCTTAATACATGTGAACAAAACACATACCAAAAACATATAAATAATAGTATTACTACATTTGGAATACATGCATGAAAATGTGTTGGGTCATCGAGTTTCTGGTTATTAGGTGAAAGATCCAAATATACAGTTACAATGGCAAGCCACTAGCTCCAATAGTGGAACATTAAGTCACTTCTTGCTTCTCCAAAGAATGATTTTCTCTCCTATGCTAAGCTAGAGAATCCAAGGCTATCTCTCCAAAGGATAAGCCTCCAAAATCCATTTTATTGAGTTATGAGGGTGTATTTATAACAAGAGGGGTTACCCTTCATATCCCTACAACCCTTGAGCTTCCTTCATGACTCTAATGTGAGCTTTGGACTTCTATATGACTTTTGGACTTTTCCTAAAGACTATTTTTTCCATATATGACTATGTGACTTTTCATATTCCACATATGACTCTTGAACTTCCACACATTACATTTTTTCCTTTCCTTTTTATAATTACATCATTATATCCACAAATAAGGTGGCAATACACATGAACACACATGACATTCTGATAGCACTGGTACAAGTCAGAACTTGACAATGTTGACATGGAATCCATGATGAAGTGGCAATGCTAAGTTGTTCCTCTTGCTACTTTGTCTTCGATCTTGACGAGAGGTTTGTTTAGTACTTCATATTCATGAAATATCTGCTTTATTCTTCATCTTCGCCATCCAGGATGCTGAAAATAGGAAGTCTTCACTGTCATCTTGATCTTCCAACTTCTGTCGCATTTTGATAACCCTTCATGTTCTTGTGCAATGATCGACCAATCTTTAAAACGTCATAATTTTATTATAGTTTGGTATCCTCCTCCTCTTTATTCATAATCCTTTCAAAAATAAATATAGTACCTACAACTAGAAATAAATCATGACAAGATGAAATCAATCCAAAAACTCCTAATCGAACAAGATTCATAAAAATCACTGATGTACCCCTAAGAGGAAAGCTCAGGGATTTCACAGTTCATGTTTCCATAGGGAAGGAGTATGAGACTAAAGCTTGCAAATATTTAATGCATAGTTCTAAAGGGATATTGGTCAGTGGATTGCACAATTTTTTGGTTCAAGGACTCAGGGAGATAGCTTTATGACTGAGACTACGTAATGTGAAATAAGAGACTTGTTGGGAGGTAGCATTGCATAATTTCTAAGAGTAGGGAGGAAATCATTGAGCACAGTGACTATGAAATGTGTATTCCTTATAGGAAATAACTATGTATTTCGTAATTCCATGAGGAAATGGATCAAATTGAGGCTTCTTAATGCACAATGCATAGTTCAATGAGGCTGAGTGAGGTCAAGTTGATCGAGCAAAGGATCTTCTTTAATTTGGATGTGTGTGTGATCAATGAAGAAAATATGAAACCAAAGTAATACATGAACATGATCACACACTCAAAATAATCGATGACACAACATAGAACACTCAACACTCAGAAACAACATGATCCCCTTAATGTGACAACGAAACAATACTCTCCTCCAAGTGCGACACTTAGGGTACACTTTGTGACGACATTGACGACACTTGTATGACAATACATGAAAATTTGAGAATGGATTTAATATGTGTCTATATGATAAATAGACCCATTGACACAAAAATATCCCCTTGAAATGAACCACAAATCCACATTTTCCAATGTGCGACACTTCCCATGTTAAAAGATGACACTTGCGAAAGTAAGGGAAAAGTGAAAATTACACTTGAAAAAGCTTAAATAAAATTAAAGAAACACATGTCAAAGTGAATATAACATGAAAAAAACACTTATAAAAGTTAATTTAAGAAAAAATGGTAGTTTCAAACGTGAAAGAAACACTTGATAAGACAAAGGTGGGATAGAGCGATAATTGAGAAAACTCATCTAAATGAAAATGAAATTGAAATCGAAGTGAGGGTACTGTCAATGGAGAGAGAACACTAACTATAAATATGTATTGAGAAGTAAACTATGCTTATGAATTGCGCAATCACTATCACTAGTGATTGCACGAGCTTTACTTCCAATAATAATGCACCATCTATGTAATCTTGCATCAAAAGAAGTGCACTTGTGAATTCTTCAAGAACTAAGCATGCATAAGCAAGTGTCTTTAACACTTAGAATATGGGCGAACATCAATTGACCATAAAGAAAATATAAAAAAATCAAGGAATGACATATCCTCAGATCACAGGTAGGCTCCAAAACTCAAGTGTAAGAAAAATTTTGGAGGGTGTTTGTCACATCAACAACACATAATCAATATGATCCTTGAATGCTAATGGAAGGCCACTGATGAATCTTTGAATCTTTGTCTTCTCGTCCTTGAGATAAGGCACATACCTCAACAAATCCAAAAATTTAGTCATGTAATCTTTGAATATCATACATAACATCTTCAACTCATAAAACTCCTTAGCCTATCCCTCCCCAATTCTCTGTCTTCCGAAAGGAGTCTTTTCGTCGTGCCAACTTAAGGCGATTTCTATCTTCCATCTTGGCTTTCATATTCTCTTTGTAATCATGAAATTTGAAGAACTTATTCATCCCAAGCAGCCATGCTTTTGCATCTTCCAATTTCTTCATCTCTCCATAAAATGTAGGAGGCTTGGCTTTCTTTAACTCATTTTGAAAGTATTGCTTCCCACTCCTCCTATAAGGATGATGGTGGTAATGAAAAATATTTATCCCTGAGCTAGAATTGGAGTAGAACACATAAGCACTACCTCTCCTATAAGGTGTATCCAACCATATTCCACCTGTGACTGTATCATCCCTACCCAACATGTATCTTGACTGAGACCTGCTACCATATGCCACATTATTCCTCTCCTCCTATCCATATCTAATCCTCGGTTTTCCCTGTTAACACTGGAAAATCATACAAGAAAAATTATTAGAAAATATCAAGCATAAGGTACAAATAAATATCTACAGGGAAGAAATACATTACATGAGCTAAAAATGTTAACCTTTCCTAGGGTTAAACAGGAAAATTTATTCAACTACACACAGGAAGCACTGACCCCAGACGATCATTGCGGCTTTTTCTTTGATAACCACGAAGGTCATCGTGGTTATCCCTCAAAGAGTCGTGCGGTCCTTAGGATGTGGAAATTCACCATCCGGGACCACTTGGCACACTTGGAGAAAAATATTCTCACTCAAGCTAGCTAAATATAGTCACCTTGAGACTTTAGTGCTGCACACAAAAGAATCATACCCCCACTCTTGCGTCAACATCCATATTGTACCAAGAGTGGGAGGGAAATTTTGAAATTTGTCTATAATAGCCAGCCATGGGAAGAGAAACATGAGAGCACATTGTTATGCTAACCAAATTGCTCAGAAAGAAGCCAACTTGTGTTTTCTAACAGCAACAATATTGGAAGGATTCAGTTGTTGGCCATCCAACACCTCAATCCAAGAGAGAATATTTCACCACATGTTCGTCGATCTACCAACCTTCGAGAGGGAAGAGAGGCTTGTTGAAATCTTGAGGGGAAGAGACCCCCTTGTCTTGGATATTGGAGCTTCATAGCTCTAAGGATCCCCTGCAATAGATATAGAATTCTATCTTTTACTACTACCAGCACCTAATAAAGGGAGAGAACTCTTCATTGTAGTGTGTTTTCTCGATTAAGCGCGTTCTTGTACATGTTATTTTGTTTTTATTTCTTTGTTTATATAGCATGATATGTTTCCATTTAACTAAGCTTATTACATGTTGAACTTGTTCCACTAACATTTTACAAACCAATTGACCTATGACCTGCTTATAGGAAATTAGCCTCCCTATTAAGCACAGTGTATTTCATCCACCCATGCGTCAAATACATTACAACAAGAATGGCGAATCCACTAGATTATTTCTTTTGAGCTAATGGTTTTTGATGCAGGTCCTCTCTTCTCCTCAGACTTGTTGCAAAATTACTCCAGCTTCCTCTCAAAACTTTTCATTCACACTTAGTGAGAAATTTGGCTCAGAGAAGGCAGATTTTTTCAGTGTTTGCAACCCGCACACATATAGTTTAGACAGACACGTAGTCTCCATGCATGTGTGAAGATGCGGCCACGCGATAGGCAGTGAGCTCAATTTTCACTATTTTTTCTCAATTTTTTGCAGTTGTAAGGTGTTGGCAACCCATAATAAATTTTCCATCACTGTGCTCTGTTATTTCATGACTGGTTAGGGCACTTTTTGCTGGATTTTAGCCTATAAAATGACTTGTTTTAATTTTTAGTTTTTTATTATTGCAAATCACACATAGTTTAAGTAGGGAAAAGTAAGTGGCCTTCAATCCACATATGCTATCTGAACAAACGATTTTTTGATAAAAATATATCGAACACATAGGGTGCTTGTTCCTAAAAAGCAGAGAGGTGTCAAAAGTTTCCTAGGGTTGGATGGATACTGTAGGAGGTTCATTAAGGACTTCAGTAAAGTGGCTTCTCCGTTCTTTGGACGGTTGGCCAAAGATTCTAAGTTTATCTGGTCTCTTCTCTATCAAGAAAATTTTGAGCTCATTAAGGAAAATCTAACCACTTCCCCCATTCTTCGAGGTTCAAACTGGGCTCTACATTTCCACATCTAAATTGATGCATCAGATAAAGCTATGGGGGCAGCCTTAGGGCAGTTAGAAGACAAATTTCCCTGTGCCATATATTTCATTAGCAAGGATCTGTCCAAATCTTAACTTAACTATATTGTCACAGAAAATGATATTTTAGCCATTGTCCATTCCTTAAACAAATTTAGGCAATATATTGCTGGTTATCAGACCTTTAAACATCCTGACCATGCAGCCATCAAGTACTTAATGAATAAACCTGATGTTAATGCTAGAATAATTAGATGGTTGTTATTATTACAATAGTTTTATTTAACAATTGTTGATAAACCAGGAAAGAAGAATTTTGTTGTGGATTTCTTATCTAGACTAACTCTACCTACAGATGAAGGAGGTATGGTTGATGATCAGCTTTCAGATGAACACTTATTTTCTATCTTGACACTCTCTCCTTGGTTTTCTCACATAGCTAACTACTTGGTTGTTGAAAAGTTTCCCCTGAACCTTTCATCTATGGAGAAGAACAAGATTATCAGGAAAAGTGCCCTTTTCACCTGGATTGGTGGAAATCTCTTCAAGGTTGGTCCTGACCAAATTCTCAGAAGATGTGTGAGGGAAGAAGAGGTTTTTTACATCTTCTCGGCATGTCATGATGGTCCCTATGGGGTCCACTTTTCTGCTAATAGAACATCCTTGGAATCTTTGCAAGCAGGTTACTATTGGCATACCCTCCACCAAGATGGCAGGAGATACACCAGTAGATGTGATCAGTGCCAAAGGATGGGTAGACCTACACCGAGGGATGGAATTCCCTTGCACCCTCAAGTGGATTTAGAGTCATTTGAAAAGTGGGGCATGGACTTCATTGGACCCATTGATCCACCATCCGAGAAGAAAAGGTATATAATAGTATGCACCGACTACTTGACCAAGTGGGCTTAAACAAGAGCTGTAAAAGTAGTAACAAAAGAGAAGGTATTTGAGTTTCTGAGAGAGAATGTGTTCTACAAGTTTGGATACCCCAGAGATTTAGTCATTGATCAGGGGGCTCAATTTACATCTCATCTCATTGAAAACCTCCTGAGGCGACACAAGATTAAGAACAACACTTCCACTACCTATGATCCTCAAGAAAATGGCCAGGTGGAAGTGAAAAATAGAGCCTTGGAGAAAATCCTCACCAAGGTTGTGAGCAGTAGCAGAAAATATTGAACAGACATATTGGTGGAAGCCACTTGGGCTTACAATACCACTTGGAAGACAACCACGGGGTTTACTCCCTATGATTTAGTTTATGAGAAGAAATATTTTCTTTCCATTGAGTTTGAGTACAACACCCTGAGAATGACAGCTCAGTTAGACCTGGACATCACAAAGGAAAAACAAGAAAGGTTGTTGCAGCTATATGTTTTGGATGAGTTCAGAATGAAAACCCTCCTTCACACAGAGGTAATTCAGCTGCAAATGAAAGTTTGGCATGACAATCACATCAAAGAAAAGACATTTCAAGAAGGAGATTGGGCATTGCTCTATGACTCCAGATTCAAGGACTTCAAAGGAAAACTAATGAAAATATGGTAAGGGCTTTATGAAGTGAAAAAATTCCATGACAATGGGGATGTTTAGATCAGAACCATAGATGAAGAGGGGATCCCCCTGCTTGTAAATGGCTATAGACTCAAAATGTACAAAAAGCCCCTCTCTAGGCCTGATTTTACCAATTCAAAAAACAGGGAGGTGAACATGGGAAGCTCCATAGTTTCCAGCGCCTCACCTTCCTAGAGGAAAAAATAAAGAAGCATGGGTGAAAACCTCTCTGAGGCATCCAAGGCCAACTCCTAGGTCGAAAACCTCCATGAGGCAATCCTAGAGCAAAAAAAAGGAAAAAAAAAAAAAAAAAAAGATCCTTGGGTAAAAACCTCTTTGAGGTGCCCAAGGTAGGCTTGTGGGTTGAAAACCTCTGTGGAGGCAAGCCACTGGTGTGAAACTAGCTCCAAAAATAGAAGAATAGAGAGATCAACGCCCTAGAAATCAGGCACTTCAAAGGGGAAACCTCCAATGCATTACACAAATGAAAAATTCTTCAATGCTACAAATGACAAAACCTCCTTTCTATATATAGGAGTACATGGGGCCACAATGTAATCCTAGTGGGGCCACAATGTAATCCTAGCCGACCTAACAATAATAATGTAGGGGCACAATAATAACAATATGGGGGTTACAGGGGTACCACAATAACAATAAGGGGGTTACACTAACAACAATAAGGGACTATACTAGTAATATAGGGACCTAACATGCTCCTCTGCTTCAAAAAAGTGTTGTCCTCAACGCTTTAGTAGCTTCAGGTGCTTTTGTATAAAATTCTCATCCTCCCATGTAGAATCTTCAGTGGGTAAGTTCTTCCATTTGATGAGATACTCTGAAATTGATCGACTTCGTAGCTGTCGAGTTCTTGTTTTCGTGACTGCTTCAGGTTCCAATATGGTTTTTCCTTCCTCATCAAGTTCTGGAAATATTGTTTGAACTGGAAGTTTGTCCCCTATAGCCTTTTTTAAGCATGAAACATGGAAAACTGGATGCACTCGCGAAGAAGTAGGAAGCTCCAATTTGTATGCCATAGTACCAATCTTTTGCAACACCTTGTAAGGACCATAGTACTTTGGTGATAATTTATTATCCTTCGTAGCTTGCTTGAGGGACATTTGTTTGTATGGTTGTAGCCGTAAAAATACCCAATCTCCCATATCAAAACTTCTCTCACTGCAATATTGATTTGCATGTTGTTTCATTTGATTTTGGGCCAAATTTTGGTTATCCTTTAAGAGTTGGAGAACTTCTTGTTGATGCTTGATGTGATCCTCCACTGCTTGAACCCTAGAATGTTCCCTTAAAGAAGATGTGATGGATGATCGATGATATCCATAAATTGCCATAAATGGGGTCATTTTCGCTGCAGTATGGAAGGAAGTGTTATACCACCATTTAGCGAGAGGTAACCACTTGACCCATTGTGCTTGCTTATCAGATACAAAACAATGAAGATATCCTTCCAAACATTTATTCACTATCTCTATTTGACCATCAGATTGAGGATGATAAGATGAGCTATGAGCTAGTTGAGTACCCAAACAAGAAAATAATTCCGTCCAAAAATTTCCTATAAAAATGGGATCTCTGTCACTTACAATAATATTCAAGTTTCCATGTAGCTTTTGAATTGTTTCCATAAATGTAGTAGCAACTGTACTCACTTTAAATGGATGAGATAATGCACAAAAGTGTGCATACTTGGTAAGGCTATCAACTACCACCATGATGACACTCCTTCCTTCAGACTTAGGTAAACCTGTGATAAAATCCATTGAAATCTCCTCCTAACATTGACTTGGAATGGATAAAGGTTGTAGAAGACCAGGGGTCTTAATTGTCTCAACATTATTTTGATGGCAAACCAAACATTTCACCACAAAATTTTGAATATCATATTTAAGGCCATCCCAAAAAAATTCTTTCTTCACCCTTTGGTAATTTTTTAAAAATCCCGAGTGTCCTCCCAAAGGAGAAGTGTGCAATTCCAAAAGAATCTTTTGTTTTAGTTGGGAATTCTTGCAAATATATAAGCGATATTTGTACCATAAGGAATCATTTTTCCAACTAAATGTATCAGATGTACTAGGATCTTGCTGCAAATTTTGAATGAGTGTCCACACTTCTTCGTCCTTCTTCCATTCGTCCCTTGCTTTGGTTATCCAATCTAGTTGGATAATTGAAATGGCACAAAGCAATGCTTCCACCTCTTCATCCTTTCTTGAGATTGCATCTACAACAACATTTAACTTCCTTTTTTTGTAGATGATTTCAAAGTCATAACCCAACATCTTTGTGACCCATTTTTGCTGCTCTTCTGAAGATATTCTTTGTTCCAAAAAGTGTTTAATACTATCATGATCAGTTTTTACCTTGAAGTGTCTTCCCATTAGGTAAGGTCTCCATTTCTTTAGTGCATGTAGTATTGCCAACATTTCCTTCTCATAAATAGCCTTTTGTAAATACTTTCCTTTGATTGAACGACTTTCAAAACCAATGGTCTTCTTTTCTGCATTAAAACAAGACCAATTCCATTTTCCGAGGCATCACATTCCACAATAAAGGTTTTTGTGAATTTCGCGTAAGCAGATCGGAAGCAGTACATTACTCTCTTAAGATGTTCAAAGGCCTTAGTTGCTTCAGAGTCCATGAAAATGCATCTTTATTCAAAAATGTTGTTAGAGGTGTCGCTATTCTCCTATAATTCTTAACAATCTTGCGATACTACAGAATCTAGAAATCCATGCAATCGCTTTATGGTTGTGGGGATTTCCATTCCTTAATGGCTTTAATTTTTTTAGGGTCTACCTTAACACCCTCATGAGATACAATATGACCCAGATATTCCACCTCTTGTACTCCAAAGAAACATTTGGATGTTTTTGCATATAATTGTTTCTCCTCCAATAGTTTGAGCACCCTGTCAACATGTTGAACATGATCCTTACAAGACCTGTTGTAGATTAGTATATCATCAAAAAATACTAGCACAAATTTTCTACCGAAGGGTTTGAAAATGGAATTCATTAACCCTTGAAATGTATAAGGTGCATTGGTAAGGCCAAAAGGCATGACCAAAAATTCATAATGACCCTCATGAGTTCGAAATGTTGTTTTCGGAATATCTTCAGTCTTCATTCTAATTTGATGATATCCTGAACAAGGATCCAACTTGGTAAAATAAATTGCTCCATGTAATTCATCCAATAATTCATCAATCACGGGAATGCGAAATTTATCTTTAATAGTGAGCTTATTCAGCTCCATATAATTTGGACACATGTGCCATGATCCATCTTTCTTATGCACCAATACTACTGGAGCAGAGAAAGAACTTTGACTAGGTTGAATTATACCAGCCTCTAACATTTCTACAATCATACGTTCAATTTCGCTCTTTTTGGACATAAGGATATCTGTAAGGCCTGATGTTTGGAGGAACACTTCCTGGAATCAAATGAATAGCATGATCATGATCACGAATAGATGGGAGTCCTTTGGGAGTATCAAACACCTTGGAATGATTGTCCAAGACTTTTTGGAGCTCTGGAGAAATAGATGATTTTGATGTTGGAACTTCTAGTGAGAATAATTGTGCAATTACGCCTTGTTGTTCTTTCTTCAGAAGCTTTTTCATGACATTAGAGCTTATTATCTTTCCTGGCTTCCCTGCGATACCCCGTAATTTGATTTCCTTTCCTTCAGAACAAAATTTCAAGAAAATTTCTTGAAAATTAAAAGTTATTGTCCCCAAATATTGTAACCATTGTACTCCTAGTACAACATCAGCACCTCCCATTGGGATGGAAAGCATTGGACTATTCAATACATATTCCCCCATGGCTAGCTTGATATTATGGCATTTTCCAAATCAATTTATAGTTCCTCCATTTGCAACCATCACTTGACATTCTGGTGCTAGGTATAGGAAACAATTCAATTCCTTGGCTACCTTACAATGAATAAAATTATGGGTACTACCCGAATCAATCAACATTATTACCTTTTTATTCTTGATATGTCCTTCTATATTGAGAGTTTGAGGAGTGGTAATTCCTGCCAATGCATTACATGATATGGTCGGAGTCATTTATTCTTCTTCTAGGGTTTCTTCCTAGTGTATATCCTCTACTTTTGAATTTTCTTATTCATTTTCTTCGTCCTCTTCACAATCTATGTAAAATAATTTATTCTCAGCGCACTTATGACCTTTAGTGTATTTTCTATCACAACTATAGCAAAGCCCTTTTGCTCTTTTTTCTTCCAATTGTTATGGTGTCAACCTTGCAGGTTGTGGAAGTCTAGGAGTAGCAACACTTCCATCTTTATAGATGTGAGTGGTAGGCTTCCTTGTCGCCATAATTTTACATTCAATTTTTCTTGCCAACCTAAATGCCTTCTCCAATGAAACAATTCCCAAACGCGAACTTTATGTTGGATGTTGTTCTTTAAAGTCCCTATGAAGACATCAATTATGTGTTCCTCTGGAATATCAGTTACCCTTCTATTCAATTTTTGGAAATCCTCAATGTGCTCCCCCACTGAACCCTTTTGTTTGAGATTTATCAATTGGCTAAATAAGGTGTTTCTCTTTGTATCCTCATAATGTGCTATCATTTCCTCTGTAAAAATTGACCAAGTGACAATTTTTTTACGGGAGCAAAGCCATCGATACCATACAAATGTATTTTGTTCTAAATGCAAAGTTGCAATGCGTACCTTTTTTTTTTACATTATTGAGATCAAAATATTGCTCCATCTGTAGTATCCATGTTACGGGATCCTTTCCATCAATCTTCCTCATATCCATTTTTGGAATATAGTGGTTCTTCCCTCCAACATTAGAGTTTATGAAATCATGATCATCGTTTATTTTGTTCTCATCATGAGTTTCCTCTACTATCTTTTCACCATTGGGAAACAATTCTTGTATCAACTTTTTCAAACCTTCCATGTCTGCTTTTAGATCATTCTTCATGTTTTACATTTTTTCATCGATCTTAGCTTCCATGTCATACATCTTAGATTCCATGCCAACTTCCATGCCATCCATCTTAGCTTCCATGCCATTCTTCAAACCATCCATCTTAGATTCCACATCTTTCTTCAAACCATCCATCTTAGTTTCCACACCTTTCTTCAAAACTTCCATGTCATTTTTTGTTGCTCTTTGCGAGAGCAAAATTTGTTGCACTTGCTCTTGTAATTTTGATATGTCATGATGCCATTCTTCGTCTTCGTGAGTCATAGTAGAGCCTTCTAAAGGATTAATGGGTGTTGAATTCCTTTTATGGGGGGGATTTTAGAACCCAATACTGATATATATGCTCAATAGGCCCTTGGAATCACTTCAAACTTATTTTTTACACAAGACTTACGTAATTCGGAAAAATAAATAAATAAATTAATTAATTAAATTAAATTAAATTAAAATACACACCTTTTTCTTGCTTTTGAGGAGCTTGATATTGAAGCTGAATTATCTTTATGATATTAGGAATTTGGCTTCTGTGATCCATAAAATGTGTGTAATAATTTTCGGTGAAAATCACATAAAAGAAATTTTTGTCGACGCGTTTCGAACTAGCTAGTGTGGTTCATCATACCACACTGGCTGGTTCGAAATGTGTCGACAAAAATTTCTTTTATGTGATTTTCACTTAAAATTATTACACATATCTTTATGATTTCGGATCTTCAATATCTAAAATTTGGCCTTGAGGTAGCCCTCTGAATCCTCTTTCGAATGCCATAGGTATGACTTGATTTGGATTCTTCAAGGCAAATTTATGTCCAATCTCCCACAATGACCTAATTATGGACTGGTTCAATAGAGAGAACTTGTACGACTTGCCACGTGTCAATGTTTCCTTCTTCAACTCTGAAATTGATAGACAAGAAACTACAGTTTGTGTACTTGCAGCCACTCTTTACAGAATTCCAATCTGATTCTCAGAGAGAGAGTTATGAATATTTTCCCACGATCACCTCTTTGAGATGAAATTCGGGAGCCTGAAAAATCCCTAACTTCCACAGATCTCAACTCCCAAAATAATGTGAATCAATATCTGAAATTTTTCCACAATGTTCCTCGGGATTGCAACTTCGCTCTGTGAATTTTCACTTCTAAAACCTCATAGAAAAAAATTTATAGCGAAAATGTTGCGATGACCTGTTTAGGTTAAATTCAAGAGCCTGTAAAAAGCCCTAACTTCCACAGACCATATCGCCAAAACTATTGCGAACCAAGCTCTGAAATTTTGCAACGATGTTCCTCAAGATTTCAGCTTTGCGCTCTAAAAATTTTAGCTTCAAAACCTTCATAGAAAAAAAAAAGTTATAGCGAAAAATCCACGATGACCTGTTTGGAGCAGTGAAACCCTAGAATCCAAAGCTCTGATACCAAATGTTGTGAAACTAGCTCCAAAATAGAAGAAAAGAGAGATCAACACATTATAAATCAACCACTTCAAGGGGGAAACCTCCAATACATTAAATAAACAAAAAATTCTTGAATGCTACAAATGACAAAACTTCCTTTCTATATATAGGAGTCCATGGGGCCCCAATGTAATCCTAGTGGAGCCACCTAGCAATAATAAAGTAAGGGCACAATAATAACAATATGGGGGTTACAGGGGTACAACAATAACAATAAGGGGGTTAAACTAACGAAAATAAGGGACTATACTAGTAATATAGGGACTTAACAGCCACTTATCTTTTAAAAAAAAAAAAGAGAGAGAAAAAAGGATGAAACAACACCTATGAACTCACCTATTTCTGTTTTGCAGGTTTTCGATCAAGGAAATTTGGGACAAATAAGAGCAACATCATTTCTCTCTTCTCTCTCTCCTTTACCTACCCACTTCATGATCAACCCTAGTATGCATCCATCCATCCATGTATCCCTCCAGGTGAGAAAAAACCCTGTGTTTTCTTACTCTCTGCAGTGTTATAGGATTTCCTAGGCTACTACAGGATTTCCTGTAGTGCTACAGGAAACCCTATACTACTACAGGAAAGTCATCCGAGAGAAAACAAGCTCACTCAAGGAGACCTAACCCTCAAGGAAGACATGAAAATCATTATTTTTCCCATACCTACCACTCCTAACGATCACTCCACTCCATGCATAAGTATTCACTCACTAAACCCTCTATTTCGCCATTGTGAGCTAGTTTAGCTAAATCTTTAGACAGGACCTCTCCCCTCATCTCTCCACCACTCCATTCACTCCATAAATCCATCCCTAGAATCCCTGCACTATTTATCCTAATTTCTCAGCTAAGTGGAGCTCCAAAGAAGTAGAAAGGGGACTACTACAGGAGGATGATCACTTCCTGTAGCAATCATGTACGTGTAACAACAAACCAAAAATGAAAGAGGTAGCTAATGAAGATGGCTCCAGATGATCACAAAAGGACTCTAGAATGAAGGCCACACCAGCAGCAACACCTGAGTATCTCCATGAAACACCTGCAAAAAGAATCAACAAACAAAAATAATAAGCAACTCACTCAGAAATAAGTTGCTCACTCAAAAAATATGAAAAAAAAACACAACAAAGAAAAAAAACTGATGGCTATCAGCAGACTTTATCTCCCTGCATAAAATAAATTCTACAACTCCTCAGCAGCAGCTAGGCTCGGGTATGGCTCCCTCACCCTCTCGCTACGCATCATATTGGCTAAAATGAATTAATGTCAAGAATAGAGAGTTAAAAAGGCAAAAAGGTGGCCAATTAACTTGGTCACCCTCGTAAAGTTAAAGTGAAGGAGAAGTGGAGTTTTGCATGCCACCTGGGCTGACAAATCAGTTAAGGGAGAGATCACGAGGAGTTGTAGGTGATTATGAGGCAGATAGAAATGATTGGCTCGAGTGGGACCAACGGTCCAAAAGTGGAAACCCCATGCCAAATCCAAATCACCACTTTGCTCCAAGTCCGCTCAATTTGGAATAAAGGTGTGCTTTGGCTCATTCTCCTTCATTTCATTGTGAATTTTGAAAATGGTTAGATCTAGAAAGAGACAAGAGCCATCGAGGAATTTCGCACCAAGGTCAAGGTTTGCATGCAAGCCTGTGCTATAGAAAGTCTACTGGTGCTACATGAAACTCTCCCATTGCCACAGGAAACTCCAGACGTGCCACAAAAAGAGTATAAGGTCATGGGTGAGGAATATAAGGAAGCCTGGGAAGGGCAAGAGGCCCGAAATGTTGAAAAAGAGGCACAAATTGAGGGGCGGGATTCCAAAGGGAAGGAAGAGGAGGAACCAAAGGAGGAGCCTGCCTCTCTAAAATCTGTTCCAAAATACATATCAGCAGCTACACATCCTAGCCCACAGCCAAATATAAGCTCCTACAACACATTCATTGAAGGAGGAATTTTGATCCCTCAAAATCATTTAGTTCCCCTATTTTATCATCTAAAGTAAGAGAGAGCACGCACACATCACTGGATGAAAATTTCCAAAACAAAGAGTGTGCAAGATGTAGGGATCATGGAAGAAAAATTCACTGAGATGGGGAGATATTTGGTTGATGTCAAACTTAGAGAAACGATGTTAAAGGAGAAACTACAAGAGACACAAGCAGAAAATACAAGGTTACAAAGCCAACTTCAGCATAAGGACAAGCAGATTTCCACCATGGCAGATTTTTGCATGGAGGCAATACAACACATGCATCCTTAAAACCATTACGCTATCTACCTAAAGGAACATTGGCTACAGTTTCAGATCAAAACACTAGCATCCTATGGGTCATTACCTTTTCAAAATTGCAAGCAATTTATTGACTTTTGCAATCACTCCAACATAGCGGATAAGGCCAAGTTGGTAGAATTTTATATGCATAATCTTATCTTGAATGATCTAAACATTTGGGATCCTACCCCTAGGTTGGGGGATATTCAGTTGATGGTCTTGGCCTATTGGATAACCAATTAGGAGGCTAGGGAAGAGGAGATCAAAAGGGTGATGAGAAGAGAAGGAAAGGAGCCTCTCTATATCAAGGCATAAATATTCGGCCCTAGAGGGGTCATTAACAATCACCTAATGATAGAAAATGATGCCAACCTTGCAGATAAATACCTCAACACCGAAGCACAGGCCATTACACACTTTGATGACATTTCTATACTGTTGGGAGAGGAATGTGTAATGGCAAGTCAGAGAAGATGGAATGGCCTCCCTATTAGCCTCAGAAACATGGAGTATCATACTCCAAAGAGATTGAGAAATGCCCTAGAAAGGGCACCTTTGTAAAAAAGGGCTATGCAGACAATGAAGATCCAATGGCTTGGCTTAAAACCTAGTCCACCTTTGTTGTTGGGACTGGGTGAAGGAAAATACCAAGCTGAGGAAAACAAATAATGGTAGGAGGCAGAAAATAATGCTGCATTCTACCTTCCTAAGGGGACTCCTTCACTGATTCCTTGAGATGTCAAAATGGCCACTAAGAAAATAAAAGAGATAAAGAAAGAGGACTAAGTTTCTCAAAGGATGAGAAACCATTTGGTGGGGGGGTGATGATGAGAACCATCATTAGGTACATTTTAAGGGGTTAATTGTCACCTTTTTATCCTTATTAGTCTCTCTTTCTCACATTTAATTTCATTATGGTCATATGTTGCTTAGTGTAGATGGTGTATTAAGGGTGTCATACTCTGAAGACCTAATGTGGTTTAAATGCAGGAAAATCAAGAGAATATGCCATTTTTGTTGAAGATTTCACAATCAAGGCTCGGAGTAGACAACAAGGAGTGATTTAAGGGGGTTGCCCACCACCTTAACTACCAAAGGCAGCCAAGGGATCCTCGAGATTCTCCTCCAATAGTTCGAAATAAAAGGAAGCCAAGTAAGTGGAAGATCAAGTGGAGCAAAGCTCCACTTCTCTCGAGCTCCAAGGAGACAAATCACCTACTTTTTGGGAGCTATTGGTGGCTACCCTTTAGGATAAATAGGGTGGAGCAAGAGCTCATTAGGATTCGATTTTTAGAGATAGCTAGAGCACTCTTAGCTCTTGTATTAGACATTTGTGACTTTCATATGCTATGTAACAAGATTGGTTATGAAATCAAATAAGTATTCAGTTTCTTCTTCACTGAGTTAATTTCATGGAGCTAAGCTTGTGGGTTAGGTCCCAATATATTTGCCTTAGTCTCTCTTATGTATTTTTGTTTACCTTTCATGTTGTAGTTATTTTGCTTACATTTCATCTCACTGTATTTATTTTGTTTCCATTTCATGTTGTTGCCATTAGTTTCTGTACCTTTCATGTTGCAGTAGTTAGTCTCTTTCGGTTCATGTTGCAGTAGTATATAAAAATCCAAAATTGTGTGTTATAGCCTCCCTCTCTCACCTCTTCCATTAGAGCTTGAGGAGGGTAGATCTTCACCACAGACCCAAAATTGCTTTCAGTTTATGATTTCTTGGAAAATTTATATAGGTTGCCTTGTTTATCATGAACATGTTGTAGATGCAGAGTTAGTTTTATGTTTTAAGTGCATAGGTAGGTTTGCTTAAATTCAACTCATCTTTTCCACCATTTTCATAATAGATTTGTCAATGACAATTGCATGAACAGGAAGTTTTCTTGCATGTTTGAGTTGAACAACAGAGGAGGACTCCACAAACACCATAAGCTTTAGTTTCCACCCCTCATCAACCAACTTCAAACCAAATCGCCATCAAACCTATTTTTGGACATCTCCACCACAATACCGAGAGCCACCTTGGAGGTACAATATAGGATTTTAGAGAAGTTCTGAGCTTTTACAAAGGATTTCCTACCTTCCATCCACCTAGATACACCTTCATTTCATCTCTCCTACCCCTTTCCTCACCATTTATGGCCTCAAACTACCCTTGGCCTGTTTCCTGTAGCATTTCAGGACATCCTGTAGCACTACAGGAAATCCTATAGCAGCACTAGTCATTCACTTCTTCGGCCCAAAACCTCTCTTTCACCTCATCTGGCACAACCTCCAAGACACCTTCAACTCTGAAACCATGAGTCCAAGACCCTCTTAGGTCACCTTAGTGCCTCCTTCGTTTGCTGCAAAACAGAGTATTTACAAGCATAGTTAGGTCATTGATATATGCATTGTTAAGCGTAACAGTTAATCATGAGATAGAAAGAGTTCAATCAGTCATTTGGTTCAACATGTGTGCCTAGATTAGTTTCCCTTTCTACAAGTCCAATTCAGCAATTTAAATAAGGAATTCCACTTAGTTTAACATTATTTTTTGCATTAGTTTAAGTGTGGATTTCCTTTCGTGCAGATAGCTAAATGAGTATTTATGATCTAGAATAGTTTCTTGTCTTGTTGATAGAGTAATGTTCATGAGTTACTTTCAATCTTAGTTTTCATTCAGAAGTGTGACAGACTTCATACCCTAGAAGTAACCCTACCAGTAGCACCTCATCGAAGAACTGAGAAGAGGAAATCACAAGTCGAATACATCTGATGTGTATATAGCATTGCACCTCCAAGTTTGTACGAACCCCGGGTTGATAAAGTAAAGTAGAGTAGCCTCTGGGAGTTGCAACACTCTTGGTGCAATACTAGGGCTCACCAAATGTCAAATACCACACACTTTTTATTTTTCTCAGTTGTGTTGAAGGATTGAGTGGATTGTATTGAAAATTCCACTACATAGCCTTCTAACACATTAGTTAACCAAAAGTAAACAACTATAGATATTAGGTTACTTACTATGTTCTCCCTTTGTTGCAGTTATGGAATCCAATTGTATAGCTTTGGTTGAGTCCATAGTCCTCATCGCTCTAATTGTCACTGTTGGTTTTTGGGGTAGCATCAGATGTGCTCTAGCTCCAAAATTTTGTGGAGGGGCTAGAACACATGATATCTCCAAGACCCAGAAATAGTTTGGAGAAATTCCACCCACAACTTAAGTTATTCAAATCATTTATTATTTTAATGGGGACCCTGAATCTAACTTAGGGAAATTAAATAATTAAAGTGAATTAATTTAACATGTGGGTGAGAATGTTCTAAGTGACGAAGATCAAGTATTTTCTAATATTAGTCGTCGATTAGAGATTAGATCACGACCATTGATTCATCAACAAGAAAAGTATAAAGGAAAGGCTTGGGGTCAGTTGGAGAACACACATTGTGAGTCTAAGAGATCGAATTATTCTAACGGATCAGTGCTCAAATGAAGATCAGATCTGAGTGATTCAGAGAAGCAGTGAGGGGCAGATACAGTAATTGGTTAGAGGACGAAGAGTACATAACAGAGTAAGGGCAGCAAAAGCAGCAGAGGGACTAGCACAACCACCAGGAGAGGTGACGTAGACCCGAGAGTGGGTGATGCAGGCCCACACAGGGCTCACGCAAGGGCTATGCAGTGGCTCCAAGAGACAGTTAATAAATTTCTAGAGACTGAGGCTTCTAAGCCAGAAGGGCTGAAACGCAGTTTTTGAGAGGTAGATCAGTGCAGAGAAGGGGTGATGCAGTCCTCAACTAGACCCACACAGGCCTACACATCTACTGCGTAGAGGTAGCGCAGAGGCATCTAGGGCTTCACCAATTTCTAATCTGGATCAGCCAAGACTTGCAAAGTGAGGTCAAACTCACGATTTATTTATGTCTGCCAAGGATTCCTCTGTTGGGTAAGCTAGATTTTGGCAACCTAGATGTACTCAGAATATTATTGCTTAATAATATAAACCCTCAGATCTGTTGCACCGGTTTTCCTACATTAGGTTTTCAAGGGACATTTGTCCAAAAAATTTGTGTGTCCTCACTTTGAACGTGTCACTTATTTTTCAATACTTCATATGTATAATTGTGTAGGATGCAATGTATTTGCATTAGTATTTTTACTGAAGATTCAGAAAAATAATTTGTAATTTAAATAAGGCAAGTAGGTATTGCAAATCAGATTTATTGCAGTAGGATTTCTGGTTTAGATTCAGAAATTTTCACATGGTATCAGAGCAGTTGCAAATAAAGTAGAGCTAGAGCCATCAACGAAGAGACGAAGGGAAAAAATTTCTGCAGGAAAGCAGTTGTCTCAAGTGACAATGCAGATCCAAAAGAGGCGAGGAAGGGTGATGCAGTCACCAAAGGGGCTCACACAGAGCCTGCGTTAGCCAACTAGGGTGACTTTGTAGCTACGCAGAGGAAACAGAGTGTTTGTTGGGCCAGTGCAGAGGTTTTGAGCCTCCGTCTTTCCGGTTGCCATGGCTGGAAGAGTAGTTCATTTTTATTTAAGAGTTCCTAGTGGGTCATTGTTTTTATTGGTGCATAACATTATCTAGTGGGGATGTGGAAAAGTAGAGGGAAGCAGTTCCTCAGAAGTCTTCTTGCCAAGAATTCTAGATCTAGTTTTGATCAACAACAAAGAGTGATCGGAGAGGACTGATTCGACATCAGTTAGCAGAAGGATTTTCGTGAAGGAGATCGAGTTTCAAAGGGAGATTGTTCCTTAGAGGGTTTGTAGTGCCAAAGAAACCCAAATCCGAGTTTTGTTGGGGCGGCAGCAAAAGAGGGAGAAGAGAACCAGTTCGACATTTTTGAGGAGATATGGCTGCACATGGACTGAGGGATCAAGAAAGGTGGGATGGAGCAGCCAAATTTGTCATCTGGAATGCCAGGATCCTGTCAATTTTGGATGACCATCACATCAAGGATCATGTCTTGCATGTAGTTGTTGTTCCTGTTGATGCTTATCCACTCAAGAAGTACAAGGAGGCTCAAGCGAAGGAAAAACACTTGATCATGGATGGATTCAAGGATCATGTGATCCCACATATTGCTGAGAAGAAGAAGGCAAGGTAAATGTGGATTTCCTTGACCTCGATGTACCAAGGATACTCCGTCTAGTGGAGGATGTTGCTTGAGAATCAGCTGAGATTGCTTCATATGCAGAAGGGAGAATAAATTGACCCCTTCCTTATCATATTATGAGAGATCCGAGATCAGCTGGCTTCCGTAGAGGCTACACCAAATGATGGACTTATGGTCAGAACTACCCTGAATGCAGTCACGGAAGACTGGGAAACCTTTGTCCAAGGTATTTTGGGTAGAGCAGCTCTTCCAAACTGGGAGGATATGTGGGCATCTCTTCGACAAGAAGAGATCAGAAGGTTGACCAAGGCGGGAAGCAGCAGTACGGGGATCAAGATCAAGAAGGAGGAAGAGGAAGATGTGGCTCTCGCATCTAAGGGACAACATGGGCAACAGAGAAGGAAGAAGAAGTACCTCTTGAAGGTCAGATGTTTTAGGTGTGGTGAATTGGGACATTTCGCCACACAATGCCCTCAGAAGAAGAAGGGCAAAGAAGGTTTTGATTCGAAGGCCGCTGCAACAAAGGGCGATGATGGGGATGATGACGATGTTTCCATGAGTTCATATGTACCTCAAGAGAAGAGGTGGGGCAACATTGATCTGTAGCTCTTTTGAGCTTCAGTGAGGGGCAGGATCCTTGAGGTGCCCAAAATCTTGGATCACATACGAGTTACGAGAGCCCTTAATGATAGTAGCAGGATGACTGGAGTCAGTTGGTGTGAGGAGAATGGAGCAACAATGGCAGAGCTAGGACGTTGAAGACTGAAGCAACACAGAGAAGAGGCAAAAACAACGTAGTAGAAGCAACACAGTGGTTGATGGACTTCAACATCTCAATGCTTACGCAGTGCAGAGTAGTAGTAGTGCAGAGTATTAGAGGGTCAGTGTAGAATTAGTAGCAAAGGGAGCTTCACTATCAAGATACATCTAAACTTAATTGTATGTCAAGTTTTTGGGTGGATTTTTCAGTTGCTTAACTCTCAGCGACTGAGTTTTAGTGCAACAGTTAGTAGTGGCAGTTCTATGGGCAACATGATGCAGCTTTTAAGAGGGAGTTGCAGTATAGATGAGGCAGTGACAAGTAGCAGTGTCATGGGCAGTAGTATAGAAGGCAACAACGCAATGGATGAGGGGCAACAGTCGAGCATCAGCAGCGCAAAGGACCGATGCCATGGATCAGGGTAATGCTTTTGGTATTGAACTACTGCTAGAGCACATTCCTCGCTAAGAGGGAGTGTTGATTTTTGGGGTAGCATCGAATGTGCTCTAGCACCGAAATTTTGTGGAGGGACTAGAACACATGAGATCTCCAAGACCCAAAATTCGTTTGGAGAAATTCCACCGAGAGCTTAAGTTACTCTAATAATTAATTATTTTAATGGGGACCCTAAGTCTAACTTAGAGAGATTAAATAATTAAAGTGAATTAATTTAACATGTGGGTGAGAATGTTCTAAGTGACGAAGATCAACTCTTTTCAATCTTAGCCATTGATTAGAGATTAGATCACAGTTGTTGATTCATCAATAGGAAAAGTATAAAGGAAAGGCTTGGGGTCAGTTGGAGAAAACACACAGTGAGTCTAAGAGATCGAATTCTTCTGACGAAATAGTGCTAAGATGAAGATCAGATCTGAGTGATTTAGAGAAGCAGTGAGGGGCAGATGCAGTAATTGGTCGGAGGACCAAGTGTACATAGCAGAGCAAGGGCAGCAGAAGCAACAGAGGGACCAACGTAGCCACCGGGAGGGGTGATGCAAACCCCAGAAAGGGTGACACAAACCCACGCAGGGCTCATGCAGGGGCTGCGTAGTGGCTCTGAGAGACAGTCCAAAAATTGTGGGAGACTAGGGTTTCTAAGCCGAGAGGGTTGAAACTCAGTTTCTAAGAGGTAGATCAGCGCATAGAAGGGGTGACACAATCCTTAGCTAGACCCATGCAGGCCTACGCATCTACTGTGGAGAGGCAACGTAAAGGCAGAGCAAAGGTTGTTGGGGCTTCACCAGTTTCTGATCTGGATCGACCACGACTCGCAGAGTGAGGTAAAACTCACGATTCATTTCTGTCTATGAAGGATTTCTCTGTTGGGTGAGCCGGATATTGGCACCCTAGATGTACTCAGAATATTGTTGCTTAATAATATAAACCATAAGATCTGTTGCACTGGTTTTCCCGCATTGGGTTTTTCCGGGGACATTTGTCGGAAAAAATTGTGTGTCCTTCGTCTCAATGTGTCACTTATTTTTCAGTATTTGATCTATATAATTGTGTAGGCTGCAATGTATTTGCATTAGTATTTTACTGAAGATTCAGAAAAATAACTTGTAATTTAAATAAGGCAAGTAGGTAATGCAAATCATATTTATTGTAGTAGGAATTCTAGTTTAGATTCAGAAATTTTCACAGTCACTTGAGTGAATCTCACAGGATGACAAGGAACTCCACAAAGAAAATCCTATGGAAATCAGAAAAATGTACCTCCACAACCGTTCTTTTAGACTGATATGCAGATTCTTAGACTGTTCCACCATAAACTCACATTGTCTATGGTCCAACCACTATTCTACTTGTTCTTTGTTCAGCCTCCACATCCCCTCTCTAATATAGACCTTCAGGTCTCGAAAAAGGAACCATTTTTTGGCATGTGAGAGTTACCAAGGGTTTAGAAGTATGCCCAGAAAGCCCCTTCAAATACCAACATTTTCCACATCTGCAAATAGGTGAGGTCTCACTCAAGGCATATTGATGGTTTGTAGAACCTTTGAAGGTTATGCAAGGAAACAAGGGAAATAAAGACGACTTTGGTTCAAAGTAACCCACCTCGAACTAGTGCAACTACCATATGTCGCAGAGATACTCATTAAATAAAAATACATTCATACACCCTTACAACATACATTGAAATAGTCCCAGCAACTATGATGTGTATTGGGTGAGCATAATACATTGTTTAACCAGAAACATAAACATTGAATATGAATTCATTGTGTGAGTGCAAAGCCAACTGTGATGCAAAACAAAGGAAACAAATTTCATTCATTTATACAGTGACACAATTATTTACAATATACTTCAAGTACCATAAACTATCCACATTAATCATTCACTAGAAACCTTGTAAAGACTATAACTCATTCATTGATCCCACCATTGGTACAAAATACATAGGTGACAAAACCACGGAACTAGAACAAAAGCATTGGACATTTCATATTTATATTAAGCATCGGTAGTACAAGTTGTACACAAGCTCTATACACCTGAATGCAGGAAGTCAGACTATCATCATTCATATCACATTATTTGGCCAACACCATTACAATAACCAAAGTGGATATTAACAATAGATTAACAGGCTATCAAAGCCACAGTACAACCAAAATAACATAACTATCATCCAACAGTTAGAACAAAAATAACATCGAACATAACCCTCTATCATTGACAACAACTCTTTTTGTAGCTTTAGTTTCTAGCATCGTGCTCCATGGAATCTTTAACCAACTCACCTTGATGAGTTGTCCTTGTACGTGTTGAGTCGCAGTTGTTTGCTTGACCATACTGGGTTGAATCACCACCACTGCCTATATCTAACCAACCTGCATAGTTGGAAGTGCATTGTTGACGAAAGAATCTTTCAATCATCGCATGGTAAACATCTACATGATTTGTCAAGTATCTACGCAACATGTTGCTCAGTGTCCACCATCCCTTATGCAATATTTTCTCACTTATGCAAGGTTTCAATTTTTTTCCTCTTTTTCCTTCTTAATCTTAGCACATATCTTGTGAGAAAATTTTGATAAAGCCTAGATGCACTGGTTAGCTCTACCATGAACCTTTAACCATGAGATTTGACCATTTGACCCAATAGTATGATGAATACTAAACCTTATTTATCTACCTCTCTTAAATACCTAGGGAAAAATCTTATCATGAGAGAAGAATTTAATCGATATGTATCATGAGAGAAGAATTTATCGATGTGTATCATGAGAGAAGAATTTATCAATTTATCATGAGAGAAGAATTCTCGATTTTTTATTTCGATTATCGATTTCGCGGGGAATCAAACTCGCACCGCAGGAATTCCAAGCCCACTGATTTCTTACCTATTAAGTAAACGCACGCGACCTGAAAAATATTGCTGCTCTGACATCAAGGCCATTAATTGTTTCATTCTCCACAATGTGATAGCTCACTAATGGCACTGAAGAATTGTGATCACAACCATGGCACTGAGTTAAATTTGTAGGAGTTTGTGAGGATAATTAAGAGCCATAATCACAATAAATCCGACATAGAGAGAGGCATTAGGAGGATATTAAAAGCCAGTCATTGATTGACTGAGCATGCCTACACAATAACTAACTACAGTACTCTCCACAGTTTTATGAGGCCAACATCACCCACGGCATATGACTGCTGTTATTACAATTGACTGTTACAATATCATGCTGTATTTGCAATCTTAGCCATTATTCTTTTAGAGCATATTAAACCCAAAGGAATACCATTTAAGGACAAGAGGATATTAACAGCCAATCAGTGATTGAGGGTGCAAAAACACCAATTATATTTTTATGACACCCACATCACTTTCCCATATCAAGCTCACTGCTACTGCAAATGACTGTTACAAACACCAATATCACTCTCCCATATCAAGCTCACTGCTACTGCAAATGACTGTTACACCTGTTATCATGTCCCCTATGTTATTTTATTTTCCATTATGCCGATATTCTGTTAATGCTGATTGACCGCATCTTGTATAGATATTGCTCTCATATATATGTTTGTATGGTCTTACATATATTTGTATCAAGCAGTTGCAGTGTCACTGATTATCATTATTAGCAATATGGCCTTTTGGTACTATGATTTTCTGAGTTTGGAAATGCAGGTTCCAACGCTGCTTTCAATGGAGGAGGAATACAGTTTGCTAAACTCTAATTATGAATTTGCTCTTCCATTCCATGGGCCTCTGGAAAATACAGAAGGAATACAGGACTTTGTATCACCAGCTGAATCCACTGATAATCTTCTTGATCATGTTTCAGACAACCAGATGGCTGTTTCTTCCATGGGTGCAATTGTTGGAGCAGAATATGTTTATCATAAGAGTTCCCTGCAGCCTTCTGTGGATTCAAACAGTCATGCTATGAAATCTAGTGTTCTTTCTATGGAAGGATCTAATGGCCCTGATCTTATTGTACAGAAGAAGAAGAAGAAAGAGGTCATGAACATTAAAGTGAAAAATGGAGGTGTTGGAAAAAAATCTGCGGGCTGCTCCTCTGATGACAATCATGCAGCGAAAGCCTTCAGGGGTGTGAGGAGGAGGCCTTGGGGTCGATTCTCGGCCGAGATTAGAGACCGTATTGGCAAATGCAGGCATTGGCTTGGCACTTATGATACTGCAGAGGAAGCTGCCAAGGCCTATGATGCTGCAGCCAGGAGACTAAGGGGGTCCAAAGCTAAGACTAATTTTGCTCTCCCAAGTAATTCTATGCCCCCTCAAACCCATATGCAATCTCACATCAATACAAGCTTGTCTAGTCATGCATGCTGGAATGTCAGCTCTAATCCTGAACATATTGATGGAGCAAAATTTGCGACAAAAACTCGGCGAGAACATGCATACAAAGAAGGGTTTTAGCGGAAGCTCGTGGATATAGGAGCATAAGGGTTGTAGCGCAACGGCGTACTAAGGAGCATTAGGGTTTTGGTGTTCGGAAGTGATAATTTACAGCGCAGTAGTGCTTTAACCTAATGTGTTTTAGGGTTTCGGATGTGATAATTCGAAGAGCGATAATGCTTTAGCATAGCCGATTTTTAGTTTTCGCAATTGGGGTTGCAGGGGTTCGGAAGTGTTAATTTTCACGGGAAGTAGGGCTTCAACCGCGATACTGAGAGCTTCTTGTTTTTGTTGGACTCTCCCGAAGTTCGTGAAGTGCACATCTTCAATCTGTGTTCTCTATGCTGTGGCATCAGCAGTTTTAAGGGTTGTTTTGGCTGGTTTTGGGCTGTTTATAATATATATTTGGTCAAGGTGAACAACATCGTATTGGATTATGGAGGGAACTGTTTGACATTAGTATGTAGTAGGGTTTGATGCTACCTAATTTTTGCCTGAACTAAGTTAAACTGATGGTTCAATGTGCATTCGCTGAAGCCTCTGCAAAAACAGTCATTCGTAATAGTAGGGTTTGATGTTTCCAAATTATTGTGTGTCTGTGTTAAACTGATTGTTCAATGTGCACTAGCTGAAGCCCCTGCAAAAACAGTCATCTGTATATGGTAGGGTTTGATGCTTCCTAATTTTTGTCTGAACTGTGATAAACGGATGGTTGAATGTGCATTAGCTGATGCCTCGGCAATAGCAGTCATTAGTATATAGTAGGGTTTCATGCTTCCTAAATTTTGACTGGACTCTGGACTCTGAAGTTTGAACTCTAGACTCTGAAGTTTGAACTGTGTTAAACTGAAGGTTGAATGTGCAGATCTGAAGCCTCTGCAAAAACAATCATTAGTATATATAGGCTTTGATGCTTCCTAATTTTTGTCTGAACTGTGTTAAACTGATGGTTCAATGTGCATTAGCTGAAGCCTCTGCAAAAGCAATCTGGATGATGAACCATGTACAGAGCTAGGGAAGATATTGACATTTTCCCAGTGAGGCTATTGTCATAGTTACTCTGACAGATCCTCTTTGACAGTGAGCTACCATTCAAATGCTATTTTAGGTAGGAAAACCATTCCAAGGTGTTTGCAGCATTTAAGCTATACATGCACAGTCCTATTAAGCTCATATAGTGTTCTCACAGTAATTTTTTGATAATGAATACGATCAACATTTCCAATGTTTTTCTTCTGGTGCTTACAATGGCTGATCTTGTAATAGTTTACTGTGTTTATCTACAAATGGAATTTAGTTTTTCCTACTGGTGCTTACAATGGCTGCTCCTGTAATAGTTTACAGTGTTTATGTACAAATGAAATTTCCCTAAGTATTGCTAGAAGGGTATTTGGGTTTTTATTGTGTATTGAGTAATTGGAATTCTCGAGCCGTTAGATCCATTATAATAGATGTTGAATGGTTTTGGTTTGCAAATGGCCCGCAGACAACTGGAGTGGTTTCTTATATAAACTAGGGTCCCGAAATTGCTGAAGTGGCTCTTTGGATAAAGAAAAGCTTTGGGGTTGCAAAATTCATCTCTGTTTTGGCAGGTCCAACCTATGAAAATGAAGAGGTCCCTGTAAAAACACAAAATGTGGTTCTGCTGTCTTCACCGGTTGATAATGTGCATTCCATTGCACGCTTCCACACAGAAATTGTTGATTGATTTTCAGACAATGCTAACTTGAATCTTTGTTAAAATATATTCATGATTATCACCTATTATAATGACTTAAAAAGGTGTCTTGGCTTTTTTATTATCAGAAATTTAGTGTTTGTCTTTTTTCAGAAATTTGATGAAATTATAATTTTTATTTATTTTTTTGAAATCATAATATAAATAGATTCAACACTAATTTTTTTGAATATATAAATAAATACTAATATTAAGATTTTAAAAACTTAAGAATTATTTTAAATAAAAATATTAAAAACATACTAAAAAAATACAACTTTAAAATAAGCCTTAACACTTTGCAATAAAGTCGATACCAATAATAATGAAGATCTGGTTATGGATTTAAATATCTTAAATGAAAGCTCATTCCACCTTAATCTTAAGAACAGGTAGACTACCTATTTGTGATTGGATAGGATTATTCTGAGCTATTTGGAATACCATGTGTATGGAGTTGCAGTGATATTTGGTCTACCTTGAAATGTGATTATTTGAGCTTTCGTCCCACCTTTAATCTTAAGAAGAGGTAGACTATTTACTTGTGATTGGATAGGATGATTCTGAATTATTTGTAATACCATGTGTATGGAGTGGCAGTGATATTTGGTCGACCTTGAAATGTGATTTTGGATAGGATGATTCTGAATTATTTGTAATACCATGTGTATGGAGTGGCAGTGATATTTGGTCGACCTTGAAATGTGATTATTTGAGCTTGTTTGAAGACAAGTATATCCAAATTTATGGAAGGAGACACTCTCATTATGATACATAATTCTTTGAGTTTGTTTGAAAACAAGTATATCCAAGTTTATAGAAAAAGACACTCTTATTATGATATATAATACTTTCATTTCAAAATAGAATCCATATTTCTATTTCTTAAAACTTCACAAATGCAAAATGGAATCCAGGAAAAATATTAATAAAAATTATAAAATAACGAATTGGCAGTTATGACAAATTCTAGTTTGAGGAGGGAAACGAAATCTGAATGCAGGTACAAAACAAGTTTGTGTCCATTGCATACAAAATCAAATAGTGTGTTTATTTAAGTTTCCAAATTAATTATAATATATAAAGAAAAACAAATGATTAGCCAAATTTAGCTATTGAAATAAAGCTTGAAACTATAAAGTGGATGACAAGATTGGAGAGTAAGATCCACAGTGTGAAGAGCTCTGAAAGTATTTATTCTTAAACCCCACACTCCTTCAATATTTACTGTTTGCTTACGAAATGCCACAACATCAATGAAAGCACTAAAAATAAAAACAACCTTTTATGTTTACTGCTTGCTAACAAAATGCCACAACATCAATGAAAGCACTAAAAATAAAGTAAAAGAAAGAAAAGACAAGACTCGAAAGGAACCTTATAAACTTTACAACAAAATAAAGGAGAATAAGAGAGTTGAAGAGTTGGGAACTCGTAACTTTTAAACTGATTCCAACAAGTGCTGCTGATAAATTAATGGATAACATTTTGATATGGGATACTTTCCACATAGAAGAGAGTGAACACATCACAAATTTGGGAGTTTGTGATATATGATATTCCTTTGAGTCAAAGTTCAAAATGCCATTGTAATGTACTTTTTGAGAAATAAAGATTGAACATAAACATTTGATGTTATAGTTTTTTTCATGTTTTTTCTAGTGTATTTTTTTTATGTTAATTGTGTTTAAATGTTGTCAAGTTTTCACTAAATTGGATTTTGTTCAAGGTACCAATAAAGTTGGATGAAGGAGGTGGACATTTTTAAGGGATTTTTTCACATTCAAGAAAGACACTGAGTTTTTAGCATAACTGCATGGGAACTGTTCTGTGTTTTCATAATCCATGGATCTTAAGAATGGGAATGAAATATCCGCACTTGGTTGGGAACCATAATGGGAACTTGGAGGTTTTTTTGGAACTTCAACTTCAAAGAAATGTGAGTTTGAAAATGAGTTTAGATATCAAAAGTTTTAAATTAAAAATTTATTTTTGGTATTAATAAATACCATTTTCAGTATTATTAAATTAAAATACAAATATTTTTATTAAATATAATTTTGTTATATTTATTCAAAAAAAAAAAATTCCAAGGAAAAATTCATAATTTTATATTAAAACAAAATTACATGTTACATGTGCTGGTAATTGTCAATCAAGACAAACTAAGAGGTTGCAAGTAATTAATATATAATACAGGGGGAGAAAAAATTATGTTTTTCTCCCTTTCTTCTTTTCGACCTTCCGCCAAGCACCTTGTGATGGCGGGCGAGCTGATTATCTTCAGTGTTTTTACCATTGTCTTTATCTGAATCTGAATTGTCTGAGGTGTGATGTCTTTTGTTCCCTCCTAAGTCTGGTGCCTCATGGTCTTTTGCCAACTGGACTGTGGAGGTAATGTCAAAGGGGTCTTGCATCTCCTGTTTTTTTTACTCTGTTTCAGTGGTTGTCCGATGATGTTCATTTGGTTTGTGAACATCCTCTTATTCTTTTGTCTCTGTTTCTAGTTCGCTTGAGGAAAATTGCCACCCTTTTGGAATTTTCACTGTCTTCTTTTTGTTTCTGTTATCTCTTTTTGCTTGTGGGCATGTGTTTTGCAAATAACCGGTGTTTCTGCATATTCAGCATCTGAATGCAGTGTTTTTGAAGTCAAAATGTTGTGTCCATTTATGTTGTTTGTGAATCAATTGTATGCATTCTGACAGCCCTTCACTGAGGTCCACTTCCACACATATTCGTGCAAATGTGTAGACTCGCTTCTCCAAGCGCTGAGTGTATGTTTTGATGTATCTCCCAATAATGATCCCAATGCAAGCCAAGATACTTTCATTCCAAAAATGCAGGGGCGGGTTGTAAAGCCAGACCCAAACCGGCATTCTAGTCACTTCCATGGTGTTTGCATCGAAATCCAGGTACCAAGGTGTGATGAAGAGTCTAGTGAATCCCCAGAACCATGGTCCATCCCTTAGGATGATATCTCTGGCCTCCAATAATGAAAACTTGAAGATGAAAAACCCCTTTTAACAGAGGTAGATTTCACAGTCCATAGTCCAATTTGTGAATATTCAATGGAAGAAATCCATTGGTTTTGGCCAGAAGCTGTTAAATCTGCAAATTATCGCTTCAGATTCAAATGCAGTTCTGTGCTGTTCAACGACACCCCCTCAATCTCAGATTGAGAATGATGGTGGAACCAGAGCATATGGAATAATCTTATAATGCGCAGAAATCTTGGAGGGATCTCCCCTGTGGATCAGTGATTGTAGATGGCTAGGATAACCAGTTTTATGACTGATATTTAATTTCAGGTCTGCAACCCCATCATTTTTCTGTGCCCAAATCAAAATATTGTTACCCTCGGGGGTTTTAATAAAAATCTGAAAGCTTACAGTGCTTACCTCTGTGTCCATGATGGCTGTGAGGTCATCCCTGAGATTCGGTGAAGGTTGCAGGGTCCGCAGGGGGTCAGGCATAAATGCGCCGGGGAAGGAGAAATCGGGGGACAGGGCATCTCCGACTTGCGTGAAAATAAGGATAGCGCCAACATCATGATTTTTCCGTGAGTGCCGAAGCCCCAGGAAGAGGCACAGGGCCCTCCCCATCACCGCCAGCGCATTCCCCATCATATCGTTGTGCTCTAGTCTGATGCGTCGGTTGATCTGATATTCTCCCCTGTTCACATCTAAAGGCGTACTCCAGCAGACACATATTCTGAGCACCCACAGTCTAGAGCGTGCAGGGGAAAGCGGCGCAGTGGATAGTCTGAAAGGCGCGAGTAGGAGTCGGAAAATAGCCACGGTGGGGGCCGAGGATTTGCAATGCCAAATCTGTGACATGGGTATGTTGAGGGGGTGCTCCCTGTGCCACCTCTCAGCAGATGCACAGGCGAAAGTGGTCGCCGCCAAGCCTCCCTGGTGACCAAAACCATAAACCCTACCTGCTATTTTTTTTTTCCGCAGAGCTCCCGCCTATATTTATTCAAAATATTGCTATAATATAAATATTAAATTACATGTAAATTTTATTTCGAAAATTATTTAAATTAATAAAATAATATTTATTTTATAGTTGTGGATACAAATCACTTTTAATGCAGATATGTTTGTGGTTGTGCTCTACCTAGACAAGAGGAGTCTAATATGTTTGCGTTATGCCTAGACATGAGTGATATTATTTAACTTTTCATATGTGACATTTAATTTTACAAAGAATATGAATATATGTGTGTTGTTTCTCATTTTTAAATGAATATTTATAGATATTAAATTTTAATATTTTGTTTAATATGTTCTTATAGAATTTTTATTTTTATTTTTTAAGAATGGATAAGGTATTTACATTAATAAAACCTCTAATTAGGACTAGAATCCTTACAAAAGTTTTCATATACAAAATTTCTAGTTTTGTCAGATTAGACAAAATGCTTACCAGCACTGAGGATGTCAAACCTTCTTAATCTAAAGATATTACCATTATAAACTCTACAAAAAGACCTAAGAATATGACAAAATTTGCATAATATCATAGAAAACCAGATAATTGAACAACATCAAACCACATTTTGTAAGACACCTCTCCCAACTTCTCATACTGCGAACCTCAACAAAAACCATGGCCAATAGCATCAGCCCCCTAGAACACTGGGTTCTATTTCTTTCCACAACATCTCTATAACGAGGACCTCCCATCCCTTGTCGTTTGTTAACATTACTTATGATTTCCAACTTAGACATGCACACACAGAGGGAATGGACCTCCTCCCTTGAAATTTTGAGAGAATTCTCCATATCAGAGTGGTGATGGAGAAGTCTCCAAAAATAGATGAAAGGAGCATCGTTTCTTTTCGACCATGTCTTCCAATCTTTGAATAGAAGCCAACAATGCTTGAGAAGTGTCAAAAATCCTATCGAGAACCATGCCTACATTGGCATTCTCGGGAGAAGCGGGATTATTCACCATCTTTGTAAAGGGATCCAACACCAAACTCTTTAATACTCTGTTGATAACTCTCTCCACATCAATGGATGAATGAATCAATTGAGTAAACTAAGAGGTTGAGAGATTCAACATATAACCAGAGCTGAGACCATGACACGAGCTAGGTTGCAACACAAATTCCAGAGCCATCTTCCTAACCTCATAAGGACAAAAAATCGATGTCGAGGAGATATCCCAAGTCAATTTAATTAACTCCATATCCCCTCGCAATAGATTGATCACCACGGTTGAGGAGATTTGTAGCAGATATCTCCAAGAGCGGCATAAACAAACAAGACATATGCTGAGGAGAATATACGAGGATATCTGCCACTTGGTGATTGCATTAAGACACCAGGGTTGAGTCTTGTTATAAATGTAAAGTGGCAGCTTATTAATTTTAGTTTCTTTACCCTTGACACTTGCTTGTGAATCTTAGTTATCTTCTTTACGTTCTTTTAGTTAGATATTTTCATCAAACAATATCCAAAAACAACAACAACAAAAGAGGACACAGATGTAGGCTCTCAGCCAGGGCAAAACCCCTCCAAGGGGAAAACCTGGAAACTCTTCTCTTCTTATAATCTGCTTCAAATGAGATAAAGAGACCCAATCCCTAGGCCAATTCCTTCACCCGGACCAATTAAACCCTCCCTCAAGTCCTTCTTGTATCTACATCAAATTGCTACACACTACAACTTCGACTTGCTAGCTACAAAACTGCTACTCGACTTTTAACTTTGATTTGCAACTTTGGCCTTGCCACTCCTAAAGAAACCCTAATATAGCCTCTTTCCGAGACCTTCCAAGAACAAGACAACTCTTCCTACGGTTAGTGAGGTCTAAACAAAGTTTCCTTCCTCCAAGCTAATTTTTTTTGCACTTTCGTCCTCTTGCAAATCGAACTTGAAATTTTGGCTTGTTTTTGCAACCCATAAACCCTAGAATATCACACGTGTGAGAGAGATAGAGCCCAAAGACAAGATATTTCGGCCTCCCAGCTTCTTCCAGAACTCTTTCTGATGATCGATCTTGTGAGTGAGTGTGTCTCCAAATGAAGTCAAACTACTCTTTATATAGCCTTCTCAAGGGGTCGAATTCCCTCCTTTATGCCAACTTGAGTTGACTTGTACTCTTGGAGATTCCAAAACTTTCTAGACTCGAAAATAATTAATTTTACCATTACAAATTTCCCGAAAGGGTCTTATAAACATGATGTTCTCCATTAACTCATGACAATAAATCCTATGACCTAACAAACCCTAGAAGCACGAAGAACATCTTTTTTCCTAGAAGACCATCAATAATGAGCATGAAACTCGTGCTTTAATAATAATTTTCTTTCTTATTTTGTTTTTTGTTACATAGGATACATATTGAAATGAGTACAACAATTATGAAGGCCGAAACTAGTTACATTTCTGAATAGCGACACATGGCTAGAAAAGGAGGAGCCACAGGAAAAAAAGGCCCATCAACTCTTAAGGGGTGAAGAGAACCAGCTGCTTCCTCTATGAGTGCAACAAATCATTGATTTCCCATTTAATTTAGGAATGATTTCCCTTGGGGATTCTGAACTTACTTGGTGAGTGGAGAATGATGAGGGGGTCCACTCCCCAGTTAGCCTGAATATATCATAGCAAACCCAACATAACTAAGGGACTGAGGAAATTTCAAGCTTGTGATCCAACTCTATTATTCCCTAACCCAGAGCAACATTTATTTTTTCTAACACAACAACCTCAAAATTAAAATTCCTAAACACATGGGAGAATTCCAAGAGATCAAACAAGGAGGTGAAGGCGAGCATTCTTTAAGTGAGGGGAGAGGACTCAAAACCAATTTTTTTCTTTACCTTGGTCAACTGTCGAATGACTAACATGGAGTCCCAAAAGACTAAAAGTAAGGTGATTTTATGATCATTATCTATCTCCAATCCTTTCCATAATGCCAAATACTTTTCATGGTGTTGGGAAGGTAAATCCTCTATGTGAACAGAGATGATCCCTCTAGCCCTAGATTGGATCTAGCAACAAAGGGACAAGCTAAAGTGTAGGTTCCTAGTTAATGAATGAAAAGGACGGAGTAGATTGGCCTACCTGGAGTCCAACGCTGTCATCGCTTTAGTGGTGGTAGCATCTTGATCTCTGCTTCGATGGGTCACAATCCTTCTGCAACAATGCTCGTGTTAGCTCCCCGTAATTTGCTAGATTGGTTGAGATACAAATGGACAGGGGCAACATCAAACCAAGCTTTGGAATCCAAGGACCTAGTCTTCCTGGATTCAGAGAGGGATCTCTCTGGTAGGTGCAAAGATGTGAACTTGTTTGCTGATTAGGGTTGATTTTAGGCTAGATGTTAAGTGCAGGGTATTTTGATTGTTTTTGGTTGGGTATGATGCTCAGATATATTTAGATAGAAAACATGGAAGATTGTTAAGTCATTGCACAATGGAGTCTAACAAGGTCATGATGAGTTCATCAATGGTTTCAAGAGCATTTGCAGGGCAATTTTAACTTGGTTGGTAGGTCTTTGAGGTTGTGGTGGATGATGAGATGAACATTAAACTTGAGAATAAAAGCTAGTGAAGGGCAGAATTGAATCCTTAATAAATTTTTAGACTAAGGGAGTTAGAAAATCATAAGCATGGAAAGAGAATCAAAGGCATAAGTGAAACCTAATCCATTTGATTTCAAACAGAACACAGATGATTATCCAAGACAAACATTCAAATGAAATTATAGAAAGGAAAGAAACTTATTTAACTTTCATAGATTTCATTATCAAGAGCAGAAAAACATTTAAGATGCACAAGTAGTTATAACCATAGAAGAAGAGAAAACTCTGAACATCTAAAGTTACAGCTGTGAAGGTTCTTTGAAACAAATTTAGCTAGTAAAGGCAAAGAGCATGATTCAAACAGATTTCATTAACAAACCTAGGCAAAGCTGCTTTAAAGAGGAGATTTCAAGGACAGAGTATTTCAGTGGCCACAATATGCAGGGCTAGCCATAAATCATACTTGACACTAACTGGTCTAAACCATTCAAGAAATGAACAAGCTAAGAACTTCTTAGAGAGCAAGAGATGGATTCCCTAACATATCTCAACAGAAGAAAACATTGAGGCAGTGAAGGACAAATAGAAGTAAGGTGCCATAAGGAGACATTTCTTAATCTAAATTTTTTGTCCTACTGCAACATAGCAAGATGAAAAAATAATGGAAAACTATAAAACATAAACATAAGAAACACTTCACCATCAACCAAGCTTATGGATCCTGCAAACAGTCTCTATCCATCAACAAGCAAACCAGGGCATGCATGAGCTCCAAGACATCAAATTGTTATCGAAAACTCCAAGAGACTATGTATTTGCTTCAGCATAAGTCATCAAAATCCAAAAAAATACATAAGACCCTAATGCTCTATTTATGGAGCAAATGAGGAGGTGGAAACCCTAAGAGGCTTCTAGAAACCCTAATTTAGCCATAAATGTCATAAATGTGTTTTTCAAGACACATAAGAGATAAGATAATAAATGAAAAACACCAAAACATAACTCCCAAATCAAATCAAGAGTGATTTTCCCAAGAAAATATTAAAAAATCATCTTGCCATAAATTTTTGTGTTTTGTTGACTTTTTGGCAAAAGTTAGTCTAGGAGCGCAGCGCCACTTTTGCAAAAAATAGGTTGTTTTGCAACCAAGTTTTGGACCACTTCCCGATGTCGGATTTGGCCCCGTGATGGCTTGTTGGAAATCTTTAAGAGTCTAATTTCCATAAATACTTGAGTTGTGCTGAATGGATTCCATTTACCTGCTCAAAAATCCAATCTCCCATGACTGCTCAGCACGCAGCGTCGGGCCTAAAAAGGAGGCAGAAAGGTCATTTTTGAGGTGTTTTTTGACCTTTTGAGGGGGAAAAAATGCTCCAATTGACCTGAAATTTTGTGGGTAGACTGCTGGTGACATGAAAAGCCCAAAAATTTAAACTTTAGCAACTGAGGATTCCCCAAAAAAGAGCATAGCGCCTAGGGTGTTGCGCTCTTAGGGCCTCAAAATTTCAAAAACATAAAAACTTCTCCTGTGTGCAGCGCCATTTTTTAGACGGCATTAGGAGGCCTTCCCAGTGTCGGAATGAGCTCCGTGATAGCTAGTTGGAAATATTGACTAGTCTAATTTCCAAATATACAATTTTTTTCTTTATTTGAGTTGATTTTCCTTGTAAAAAGTTTATTTTCCCATGACTAGTCAAAAAGTGCTGAGTGATGGTGCAGAAATGCAGAGTGCTGGTGCAGACAACTTTTGGAGGCCTTACACAACTCCAAATTGAGCTCATGATAGCTCATTGGAAATATCCTGAAGTCTAGTTGTCATTTGACTTATTAAGAAATTCATTTGGACACTCCAGCTGTGAGAAAAACTTATTTTCCCAAGGTCACTCCAGAAGTGAAGAATTTCTCTCGTGACACTTGTATTTTTGACATTGATCTCAAACCATGATACCTGTGTAAAAACGGAAGGAGGTTTTTTTTATTGGCCCTATTATGTACAAAAAACTCTCTCACGTTTTCCAAATTCATCTTTGTTTGGTAAAAAACACAATTTAAAGCAAAATTAGCCCTAGGTGTGATACATGGCTTGTCTCTTGGAATGAATTCTTGGAAAATGATGGAGGCATGATGTTTATGAGCTGGTATAGACTTATTATTGCTGACATGATATATAAAATGAATCATTTTCTCTTGTGCCTCCTTTTCATATCAAACCCTAGCTTAGTTGGAAGAGGAAATTAGGGTTTGGTGTTAGGATTTAGGACTGCCTTGCAGAGGGAGGGGAATGACGGGGTTAAGGGTTGTCTAATTTCTTGGGGAAATTTTTGGGGATAGGGATAGATGTTAGGGAGTAGGGGAAAGTGGAATATCAAGAATTGAGTGAGGGGAAGGGTTCCAAAAGGTCAAAACACATGCCTAGTTTCAAAAAGTGTCAAATTGTGGCAATAGACTAGGTTTTGTAGAGAAATGATGATTTTGAGGGATAGGAGTGATGGGAAGTGTTTATGAAGGTATGATTAAGGATAGGAGGAGGTGTAAGATCATCAAGATATAAGACCTGTTGATGATTTAACCATGGAGGTCATGAAACCAAGAAAATGCCCTCAAAAACCCTAGTTTTCTCTGAAAATAGGCATGCTGCCTCTCCTTTGCTGCAGATGTCTTTAGTGATGAGTTGGCCTCTTACCTTACCTAGTTCTCTACTAATAGCCACCTTGAGACCTCTGCAGAAATGTAAAAATGGGTAGCTTTCCTTTGCAGACTTTGTGTTTGGCCAAGGAGGCCTTCCTTAGAAGATCTTCTGATCTTCTTTGGAGAATCACTTGTTGATATTCCTCCTCTTTGATTTTACTTTCTTGGCACATAGAAAAACAGTGAATTAGATCATTCAAACAACCCTACAACCTATGAAACCCTAAATTACCTAGTGGGAGGCTCTTTGGACTTGGCCTTTGTTTGAAAACTTGAGTTGGGATCCTTATGTGAAAAATGGTGACCTTAAGTAGCAGTGGAGGGGTTGGGCAACACAAGAACAATGGGCTTGAGGCCAAAGGTGACCAGACATGGTGAAGATGAATAACATAAGCCCATGATGGGATTTTTGGGAGTAGTGAGCAGACCTTGACACGATAGGATGATAAGATAGCGAAAAAATTATCCTAAGGATAATGAAGGTAGTGAGATTTCTAGAACTCACAATGTTCATGAACTTTGTTTCTAGAAATCTAAGACAAGTATTTAGTCATCCATACAAAGCAAAAATTACTGATGACTAATAGTGGCTCCACTTGGGGAGGGCAGCTCCCTTTCAGAACACTAGTACATTTAGAGGAAATTCCGACACTTTTGACCAAATGTCGGAAATTTCCCCAAATTTTATCAATTTTTCAAATCCCACCCACAACTGTCGCTATACCAACGTTTGGAGACAAGTGTCGGTATTGCGACACATAGAAGTTAGTTTCGATCTTGTGACGTTTGTAGCAAAGCGTCGGAATTGCGACAGTTTGGGCAAAAGCGTCGGAATTACGACGGATTAGAGCTAAGTGTCACTATTGCGACATTTGGAGGAAAGCATCGCTGTTGCGATAGTTTGGGCAAAAGCGTCGCTATTGCGACAGTTTGGGAAAAAGCATCGCTATTGCGAAAATTTGGGCTAAGTGTCACTCTTGCAACGTTTGTATGAAAGCGTCGCTATTGCGACGACTTGTAAATTAATTTCTTTGGCCTCTCCTTTAATAAATAATAATCTAACTTGGGTTCCCTTTTTGAATGGTTGGAGCAACATAATAAGATATCTTTAGTTGAAATAACACATTGTGATGAAGATGGAAGGTGGTTATGATGGGACTTCTAAGGAGTTTCATAAAATATTAAAGACGTGATGCGCTCACTCCTTGGTTCACTTCTAATGTGTGCCCCCAACCACGGTCGGGCGCACCGTGTTGCGCAATGTGAGGTCACCCGACCGGGCGCGTTCAGGTCGGGCCATTTCGTTCGAGGGCACTCGTATCAGTTTTGCTAAGTTGTGACCGCCCGAGTGCCTTGTGCACATTCGGGTGGCCCGTTTTCCGTTTTCTCCCTTGTGGCATCGTTTGTTCGGGCGCGCCGTGTCACGCTGTGTGAGGTCGCCCGATCGGGCGCGTTCGGGTTTGGTCGTTTCGTTCAAGGGCGGTCGTATCAGTTTTGCTAATTTGTGACCGCCCGGGTCCCTTGTGCACGTTTGGGTGGTCCATTTTCCGTTTTCTCCCTTGTGGCATCGTTCGATCGGGTGCACCGTGTCGCGCCATGTGAGGTCGCCAGACCAGGTGCGTTTGGGTCGGGTCGGGCCATTTCGTTCAAGGGCACCCGTATCATTTTTGCTAAGTTCTGACCACCCGAGTGCCTTGTGCACGTTCGGGCAACCCGTTTGTTGTTTTCTCCCTTGTGGCATCATTCGGTCGAGCGCGCCGTGTCCCGCCGTGTGAGGTCGCCTGACCAGGCACGTTCAGGTCGGGTCGTTTCATTCGAGGGCGCCCGTATCAGTTTTTCTAAGTTGTGACCGCCCAGGTGCCTTGTGCACATTCGAGTGGCCTATTTTCCATTTTCTCCCTTGTGGCATCGTTCGGCCGGGCGCGCTTGTCGCACCGTATTGTGAGGTCGCCCGACCGGGCGCGTTTGGGTCGGGTCGTTTTGTTCGATGGCGCCCGTATCAGTTTTGCTAAGTTGTGACCACCCAGATACCTTGTGCACGTTCGAGTGGCCCGTTTTCCGTTTGATTTCTTGTGGCATTGTTCGGTCGAGCACCGTGTGTCGCGTCGTGTGAGGTCGCCCGACCGGGTGCGTTCGGGTCGGGTCGGGCTGTTTCGTTCGAGGGCGCCCGTATCAGTTTTGCTAAGGTGTGACCGCCTTGGTGCCTTGTGCATGTTGGGGCAGCTCGTTTTTTTTTTTTCTCCCTTGTGGCATCGACGTTCGTTCGAGCGCGTCGTGTTGCGCCGTGTGAGTTCGGCGCCCGACCGGGCGCGTTCTGGTCGGGTTGTTTCGTTCAAGGGCGCCCGTATCAGTTTTGCTAAGTTGTGACCGCCCAGGTCCCTTGTGCACATTCGGTGGCCCGTTTTCCGTTTTCTCCCTTGTGGCATCGTTCGGTCGGGTGCACCGTGTTGCGCCATGTGAGGTCGCCCGACCGGGCGCGTTCGGGTTGGGTCGGTCTGTTTCGTTTGAGGGCGCCCGTATCAGTTTTGCTAAGTTGTGACCGCCTGGGTGCCTTGTGCACGTTTGGGCGGCTCATTTTTTGTTTGCTCCCTTGTGGCATCGATGTTCGTTAGGGCATGTCGTGTCGCGCCGCGAGGTCAACACCCGACCGGGCGCGTTTTGGTCGGGCCGTTTCGTTCGAGGGTGCCTGCATCAGTTTTGCTAAGTTGTGACCGCCTAGGTCCCTTTTGCATGTTCGGGCGGCCCGTTGGCATTTGGTCCCTTGTGGCATCGTTCGGTTGGGCGCATCATGTGAGGTCGCCCGACTGGGCGCATTTGGGTCGGGTCGGGCCATTTCGTTCGAGGGCGCCTCTATCAGTTTTGCTAAGTTGTGACTGCCCGGGTGCCTTATGCACCTTCGGGCGGTCTGTTTTCTATTTGATCCCTTGTGGCATCGTCGGTCAGGCGTGTCGTGTCACGCCGTGCGAGGTCGCCCAACCAGGCGCGTTCGGGTCACGTTGTTTCGTTCGAGGGCGCCCATATCAGTTTTGCTAACTTGTGACTGCCCGGGTGCCTTGTGCACGTTCAGGTGGCCCATTTGTCGTTTTCTCCCTTGTGGCATCGTTCATTCGGGCACTCTATGTCACGTCGTTTGAGGTCGCCCGACCGGGTGCATTCGGGTCGGGTCGTTTCGTTCGAGGGCGCTCGTATCAGTTTTGTTAAGTTGTGACCGCCAGGGTCCCTTGTTCATGTTCAAGCGGCCCATTTGTCTTTTACTCCCTTGTGGAATCGTTCGGTCGGGCACGCAGTGTCGCATCATGTGAGGTCGCCTGACCAGGCGCGTTCGGGTCGGGTCGAGCCGTTTCGTTCGAGGGCGCCCGTATCAGTTTTGCTAAGTTATGACCACCCAGGTGCCTTGTGCACGTTCGGGTGGCCCATTTGTCATTTGCTCCCTTGTGGCATCGTTCGTTCGGGCGCTCCGTGTCGCGCCGTGTGAGGTCGCCCGACCGGGTGCGTTCGGGTTGGGTCATTTCGTTCGAGGGCGCCCGTATCAATTTTGCTAAGTTGTGACCGCCCAGGTCCCTTGTTCATGTTCAGGTGGCCCGTTTTCCGTTTTCTCCCTTGTGGCATCGTTCAGTCGAGCGCACCGTGCGACGTGTGAGGTCGCCCGACCAGGCGCATTCGGGTCGGGTTGGGTCGTTTTGTTCTAGGGCGCCCGTATCAGTTTTGCTAAGTTGTGACCGCCTGGGTGCCTTATGCACGTTCGGGCGGCCTGTTTTCTATTTGCTCCCTTGTGGCATCGTTCGGTTGGGCGCGTTGTGTCGTGACGTGTGAGGTCGCCCGACCAAGCGCATTCGGGTCGGGTCGGGCCGTTTCGTTCGAGGGTGCTCGTATCAGTTTTGCTAAGTTGTGACTGCCCGCGTACCTTGTGCATGTTTGGGTGGCTCGTTTTCTATTTGCTCCCTTGTGGCATCGTTCAGTCGGGCGCGCCGTGTCGCGCCATGTGAGGACGCCCGACCGGGCGCGTTCAAGTCAGGTCGTTTTGTTCGAGGGCGCCCGTGTCAGTTTTGCTAAGTTGTGACCACCCGGGTGCCTTGTGCACGTTCAAGTGGCTCGTTTTCCATTTTCTCCCTTGTGGCATCGTTCGGTCGGGCGCACTGTGTCGCACCATACTGTGAGGTCGCCCAACCGGGTGCGTTCAGGTCAGGTTATTTCGTTTGAGGGCGCCCGTATCAGTTTTGCTAAGTTGTGACCGCCTGGGTGCCTTGTGCACGTTTGGGTGGCCCGTTTGCTGTTTTCTCCCTTGTGGCATCGTTCGGTTGGGTGCGTCGTGTCATGCTGTGTGAGGTCGCCCGACCAGGCGCATTTGGGTCGGGTCGGGCCGTTTCGTTCGAGGGCGCCTGTATCAATTTTGCTAAGTTGTGATCGCCCGGGTACCTTATGCACATTCGAGCAGCTCATTTTCCATTTTCTCCCTTGTGGCATCGACGTTCGTTCGAGCGCGTCGTGTCGCGCCGTGTGAGGCCGGCGCCCGACCAGGCACATTCCAGTTGGTTCGTTTCGTTCGAGGGCGCTTGTATCATTTTTGCTAAGTTGTGACTACCCGGGTCCCTTGTGCACGTTCGGGCGGCCCATTTGCCATTTTCTCCCTTGTGGCATCGTTTGGTCGGGCGTGCCGTGTGAGGTCGCTCGACCGGGTGCATTCGGGTTGGGTTGGGTCGGGTTGTTTCGTTCGAGGGCGCCCGTATCAATTTTGCTAAGTTATGATTGCCCGGGTGCCTTGTGCACCTTCGGGCAGCACATTTTCCATTTTCTCCCTTGTCGCATCGTTCGGTCGAGCACGCCGTGTTTTCGTTCGAGGGTGCCCTTATCAGTTTTTCTAGGTTGTGACCGCCCGAGTGCCTTGTGCACGTTCGGTTGGCTCATTTTCCGTTTGCTCCCTTGTGGCATCGTTCGGTCGGGCATGTCGTGTCGCGCCGTGTGAGGTTGCCCGACCGGGCGCATTCGAGTCAGGTCGTTTCGTTCGAAGAAGCCCGTATTAGTTTTGCTAAGTTGTGACCGCCTGGGTGCCTTGTTCACGTTCGAGCAGCCCACTTTCCGTTTGCTCCCTTGTGGCATCGTTCGGTCGAGCGCGCCATGTCGCGCCATGTGAGGTCGCCTCACCGGGCACGTTCGTGTCGGGCGGATTCATTCGAGGGTGCCCGTATCAGTTTTGCTAAGTTGTGACCACCCGGGTGCCTTGTGCACATTCGGGCAGCCCGTTTGTCGTTTTCTCCCTTGTGGCATCGTTCAGTCGGGCGCGCCATGTCGCGTCATGCGAGGTCGCCCGACCAAGCGCGTTCAGTTTGGGCTGTTTTGTTCGAAGGTGCCCATACAATTTTGCTAAGTTGTGACCACCCAGGTGCCTTGTGCACGTTCGAGCAGCCTGTTTGCTGTTTTCTCCCTTGTGGCATATTCATTCGGTTAGGTGCATCGTGTCGTGCCGTGTGAGTTCGGCATTTGGGTCGGGCCATTTCGTACTTCGAGGGCGCCCGTATTAGTTTTCCTAAGTTGTGACCACCCGGGTGCCTTATGCACATTCGGGTGGCCCATTTTCCATTTGCTCCCTTGTGGCATCGTTCGTTCGGGCGCAACGTGTCGCACCATGCGAGGTCGCCCGACTAGGTGTGTTCGATTCGGACCGTTTTGTTCAAGGGCACCTGTATCAGTTTTTCTAAGTTGTGACCGCCCGGGTGCCTTGTGCACATTCGGGCGACCCGTTTTCTGTTTTCTCCCTTGTGGCATATTCATTCGGTCAGGCGCGTTGTGTCGTGCCATGTAAGGTCGCCCGATCGGGCATGTTCGAGTCGGACCGTTTCGTACTTCGAGGGCACCCGTATCAGTTTTGCTAAGTTGTGACCGCCCGGGTGCCTTGTGCACGTTCAGGCGGCTCGTTTTCCATTTTCTCCCTTGTGGCATCGTTCCGTCAGGTGCGCTGTGTCGCGCTGTGCGAGGTCACCTGACCGGGCGCGTTTAGTTCAGGTCGTTTTGTTCGAGGGCGCCCGTATCAGTTTTACTAAGTTGGGACCGCCCGGGTGCCTTGTGCACATTTGGGCGGCCCGTTTGCCGTTTTCTCCCTTGTGGCATATTCGTTTGATCAGGCACGCCCATTAAACCCTAATTCCAAACCCCTAACCCATTTAACCCCCTAAACTATAAACCTCTAAACCCCTAACCCATTTAACCCCTAAACCCTAAACCTCTAAACCCTTAACCACTAACCCTTAAACCCTTAACCCCTAACCCATTTAACCCCCTAAACCCCTAACCCATTTAACTCCTAAACCCTAAACCTCTAAACCCTTAACCCCTAACCCCTTAAACCCTATTTCCCAACCGACCTAACCCATTTAACCCCCTAAAACCCTAACCCATTTAATCCCCTACCCTAACCCTTAACACCAAAAATCCTTAACTACTAAATCCCCTAACCCCCTAAACCTCTAAACCCCTATAACCCATTTAAACCCCTAAACCCTAAACCTCTAACCCCTTAACCCCTTAACCCCTAAACCCTAGCTAAAATCCTTAACTGCTAAATCCACTAAGCCCCTAAACCTCTAAATGCGCACCTAACCCATTTAACCCCCTAAACCCTAAACCTCTAACCCTTAACCCCTAACCCCTTAAACACTAATTCCCAACCCCCAACCCATTTAACCCCCAAAACCCCTAAAACCCTAACCCATTTAACCCCTAAACCCCTAAAACCCTAACCCATTTAACCCCCTAAACCCTAGCCTCATTAACTTGTAAGGACCCCTAACCCCTAAAATCCTTAACTGCTAAATCCACTAACCCCGTAAACCTCTAAAACCCTAACCCATTTAACCCCCTAAACCCTAGCCCCTGCATTAACCCGTAACGACCCCTAACCCCTAAAATCCTTAACTGCTAAATCCACTAACCCCCTAAACCTCTAAAACCCTAACCCATTTAACCCCCTAAACCCCAAACATCTAACCCCTAAACCCCTTAACCCCTTGATCTGCTAGGGGCTGGTTACCTTGATATTAATGGTGGTGTATTCATACTCCTTCTGAATAACCAATAAAGGGTCAAGGAAATTGACCAATATTTTGTCAAGTTTTATCTTATCCATCTCTGGGGTAAGCTGCTTTTCAGCTAACTCCACTACTTTTGATCTCAATTTTTCTAATTGCTTCCTTCTCTCATATGATACCTGAGCCTTTGCCTTTCTCTTCCCTTCTAATTCCGTAATAGTGTCATAGTGATGCCAATCAAATTCTTTGGAAAGCCTTCCTAGCGGACAATACTTGTGACCTGGCTGAAGCCTCGACACTTTCAGAGCATCTGGAATGACCTCTCTCTTCCCCAATCTCCCTCTCTCTCTCTCTCTCTCTACCCTACAATACTCTCACAGCTATATCCCTCCCTCTATCCTTCTTTCTGCCCCCCTTCCATCTTTGTGTCACTATCTCCCTCTCTTCCCCTTCTCTACCTCTCTCACTCCTCTCCCTCTCTCTCTCTTAGCTGATCCATTCCTTCTCTCCCCTCTCCTTCAGTTTACCTCCATCTCTCCCTTGTGACTCCCCTTGTCTCTCCACCTCTATCAATCTATGTCCTTATAATTATTCCTTCTCATATATATCTAGAGTTAATATATATCATGACATATTGGGACCTATGATTGGGTTAATTTCGCCTTGTTGGCAAGGTTAAAATGTGCACAAACAGAGACCAATGAAACTATCATCTTAACCCCTAACCCATTTAACCCCCTAAACCTCTAGTAAACCCCTAACCCATTTAACCCCTAAACCATAAACCCCTAAACTCTTAACCCCTAACCCCTAACCCCTAACCCATTTAACCCCCTAAACCTATAAACCCTTAACCCTTAACCCCTTAAACCCTAAACCATTAAACCCGTAACCCATCTAACCCCTTAAACCCTAAACCTATAAACCCTTAACCCCAAAAACCTAACCCCATTAGCCCTTAACTTCTAACCCCTAAAATCCTTAACTGCTAAATCCCCTAACCCATTTGACCCCCTAAACCCTAAACCTATAACCCCTTAACCCTAACCCATTTAACCCCCTAAACCATAAACCTCTAAACCCCTAACCCATTTAACCCCCTAAACCCTAAACCTATAACCCATTAACCTCTAACCCATTTAACCCCCTAAACCCTAAACCTGTAAACCCCTAACCCCTAACCCCCAATCCCCGGCTAAGCCCTCCAAATTCGAATTAGATTTGAAGAAGTAATTGTTTTCTTACTTATGTCTAATTCACTATATAATCATATCATGAATGTGAGAAGGCTTCTGGTTGTAAGCATGGTTGTGGTATGTTGATGTTCAGACGAAAACTACAACTTGTAGCCCTTGATCTGTTAGGGGCCGGTTACCTTGATATTAACGATGGTGTATTCATACTCCTTCTGAATAACCAATAAAGGGTCAAGGAAATTGACCAATATGTTGTCAAGTTTTATCTTATCCATCTCTGGGGCAAGCTGCTTTTCGGCTAACTCCACTGCTTTTGATCTCAATTTTGCTAATTGCTTCCTTCTCTCATATGATACCTGAGCCTTTGCCTTTCTCTTCCCTTCTAATTCCGTAATAGTGTCATAGTGATGCTAGCCAACTTCTTTGGAAAGCCTTCCTAGCACACAATACTAGGTTATGAGGGTATCATGTGTTTGTGGGTAATGCCATTATTACCATGTGTTTGTAGACTAATTAGTAAATTTTAATTAAATTTACTAATTCATAATTAATAAATTGATACATGATTAAAGATCCCTAATTAATCAATTGATATCATTAATATATGATTAATCATAATTAATCAATTGATAGCATTAATACATGATTAAAGATCCCTAGCTTGGCGTATTTTTTTAAATTCCAACAAATTAGCCTAATTACCTTACTCACGCGCCCTATTCCACCTATTCAAATTTTCTTAATCAACCTATTTTTTTTTTTTTTTTCCCACTCTGCTTGTTCGACCTTTATGCCTTCTTTCCCATGATTCCATTATTACCTATGATGCTTGCTTTTTTCCAGATTCTTGCAGAAGCATGGACACTCTGAAACCCTAAAGCGGCCACAGTCCATTAATGGCTCGAAAGCCATAGTAGTTGGTGGAGATATTTCGAGTTTTGTCGATGTTTAGAAATCTGTGGGAGATCTGAAGAGAAATCGATCGTGGTAGAATGCTCTCTTCTTCTGGAATAATCATATTAGTATTTCCCTTGTTTTACCCCATTCAAATCCGCTATTTTCTTCTATGCTATCTTGGTTATGAGATATAGATGGTTGTAGGTCTGAAATATATTACATTTCATGGAAACATTGTACACAGCCTGGTTCTCATGAACTCTGATCATGGAAAAATACTCTTTTTAAAATATTGCTTTAGCATTTGTTTTGAGTGGCAGCAGTAGCAGATACATGAACTTTTATAGTTATCAAAGGCTCTTTGTCTTCATCACTATGTAATGGCGTGGCTGACATTTCTGTCTCCCCTTTTGTATTCTGCAAACTCTTATTGGGCTTTACTGGTAGATCATGATCTGCACCTGTAAGCTCCCTGGCTCTGTGGGCTTGTAGAATCCAATTTGTTCAAAGAAGAATTTACAACATAAGCGTGACACAAGATGCCTCAGCTGCCAGTGGTCTGAGCCAGAGGCCCTCAAAATCAAAATTGAATACGAAGCCCATGAGAATAGCAACTGGCATGCCAACAAAGTAGAAGGAGCCTAGATTGATGTTTGCACCGGTGGTAGGATGGGTTTTTCCCCTGAGAACACCACACCCTATTGTTTGTGGGCAGTTTCCAAGCTCACAGAGGCCTATGATGGGCAATGCCAAAGATGTTAGGGAAATGATTTCTTGGTCATTTGTAAACACTCTGGCCCACCTATGACGCATGGTGGTGGTGAAAGTCATGGCTAGGAATCCCAGTACAACAGCCATAGAAAGTGCTACAATCATGGCCCTTTGTTCTTTTCCAGGCCTGTTGGCAGCTAGCTCGTTTCCTACTCTAGTCGAAACCCCAAAGCTCAATGATGAGGGGAATATGTACACAAGAGAGGTTTTCTGGATGAGAATTTCCATGGAGGCAACAATAGCTTTAGGATTTACAAGCAGCCCACACAAAATAATCATGAACTCGTACCACCACCACTCCAGACAAACAGAAACACAACTCGGGATGGCCAGACTGAGCAATGACCTCCATCCTTTCAAATATTCTTTGGAAAGCCCCTCCCAAGATTTCTTGTACACCCCTTAGAACCACAAGTATAAGGCTAACCAAGAATTTTAGTGTAACTACCAAAAATCTGTCCTGGTTTTATCCAAGGATAAATATTTATATTACGAGTGTATAATTAAAGTTCATGAATAGACCTAAGCCCCTTAAAGTGACTGTCTCATCAAATTATACAAGTCAATATTTTGTCGAACTCTGAGGTGTTCCATAGTCGTTCAAATAGAGAGAATTTTCTATGATAATATATGCTTTTAAAGGGTGCTATTGCAAGTAACTGAGTATGTTAACCTCAAAATGAAACTTCTTTTATTTTTCCATTGTGTGTTTGAAAATTATGTATGTTCGCATGTTGCTGACTCCTGAGTGCCTTTCAGAAGGAATATCTAATGGGAACACAAACTGTCAGAGTTTTAGTTAATATTAAATACTAAATACACATTCTTATCTTTAAAATCAATTGGAAACACCAGTAAAAAGAAGTTGTATAGAGGCAGTAAGTTGGGAAATATGGATGCATATTACAAAAATATTTAGCCAGCTAAAGCCTGGAAATAATATATTCCTTAAAATTTTGGCTACGGAGGATGATTCTTCATATTTTGTTTCCAGTTATCTATTTAAAGAAATCTTGTTCCTGGAGGTAAGTAAATAAAATAGATGGATGATAAGGACTTACAATTGTTGAGGTTCCAACCAAAGCTGCATTTAAATTCTCCACTGTTAATCTTTTCTCTAGCATGAGTCCTGGTTTCTGCTGCAATATATTATTATAATTGATGTTGTATGTAAAGGTCCTGATTGGAGTTCCTGGTCATTCCTTAGGTGCTTTATGTGATATTCCCCTTTGCTGAACCATCTGTAGTACTTCAGACTATTGTGGAAGCTTGCAATTCTCTTGGAGCAATAATTAACAGTCCAGATAGAGAGATAAGGTTGTTAAATTATATTCAAGTTGGGAAGGCTCTAGAATATGCTGCTACCCTAGATGAAACAGTGAATTTAAGTGTTCCTACTCTATTTTGGTTCAGTGTTCCTAAGCTTGTTTTGCAAGTCCTCACGGCAGAAATGATTCTCAAAGCTAGTAGGCCTCCAGTGACTGAGTTAGTCACTCATAAAGAAATAGCTTTTACTGTGTATAACAAGGCTCGTTGGATCCCTCGCTTGACTCCTATTTATGGCACATCACAACAACCCACATTATCACATAGAGCTTGAAAAAGAGCTGTGCATCTGAGCTCTTTTGTTCAAGGACATTGGAATGATTGTGGTATATCTCGCACTACTGGGGGAACACCATCATTATCAAGAGACAATTTACTTGATACAGGATGCTTACGACCGAGTGCTTGGGATAATTCTTGGCAAAAAAGGCAGGGAGAGTCAAATACATGTGATTCAAGTAGGCCTGGAGAGTTTCCTTCCCAAGATGATGCACGCTACCTGTTTGAGCCACTATTTATTTTGGTAGAGCCTGGTTCCTTGGATAACATTGTTTCTAACCCTATGACTAGTGTTGCTACTCTGGATTCAGTGAGAACCATATCTGATGATGCAAGTGGGATTACTCATCCTTCAAATTCAATTGGACCAGGAGATATTGGCTCAAGCACTGCTACAGAAGGATTGGAATCTGACTGTTTAGGGCTTGGGAACCAAAAGGCACCGAGTCTCCATTGTTTTTATGGTTGGACTAAAGATTGGAAATGGCTTGTTTGTGTGTGGACAGATGCTCGTGGAGAACTACTAGATGTCCATATATTTCTATTTGCTGGGGTCAGTGGGAGACAGGATACTAAAGGCCTTGAAAGTCTTTTTATTCAGATTTTGCAGCAAGGATGCCAATATTTATTAGTTACTCCTGATGTAGGTGGTTGCAGACCAAGGAATATTGTGATTACATGTATTGGATACTTTTATGAACTTGAATGCGAAGGTGTGCATGTTTGTCTTTGAATGTCCTATGAATATATGTTGTCCTTACTAAAAAAAAATTGTGTTGCCATCTTTTTAGAAGTTGGCAAATATTAGTAGTCTTGGTCATACTAGTAAACATCCTAACAAATGTTGGGGATGGAGGCTGCATAATGGCAGAAAGAAATTTTTGCAGTAGGTGGGAATGAAGTTAAAAAATGGCTTGTACAACTGTAGTGATTTCCCCTTGATGTTACCTCAGCAAGTGGCGGTGGTAGTACACTTCAGTAGCAGGAAATCAATATGATCCAAGATAGGGCTTTGACTTCTCCCAATCCATCATCTTCTCCTTACAGTTCACATTCAAAGTCATCTAGTTTCATTAAAGGAAACCTTGGGCATGTGAACACAAGAAAGCAGACAATGCCTAGAAATTTACAAGACATACCAAAGGGTGCTTTTCAGTGGGTCCAGAACATCAGTCTAGTCGGCTTCTGTATAGACCATTCTCTGCAACTAGTTTGTCCAGTCGAGATGGCTTCATTATGTATTCTTCCCTTTATATGTTTACTTTTGTTGTTAATTTCTAGCATGTTCTTTTAAATGCTATGCTATATATAGTTGGAGAATGTCATTCATGCTTTCCACAAATGTAAATCAAATGATTATGCCTCTTTTTGTATGTTTAATTGCAAACGAATTCTAACTCAACTCTCTGGTTTGTTGGTAAATTGAAGGATGTGATGTATTAAATATATATCATGCCTATTGGGTGTGTTTGGACAAGTAAACCTTCAGATTGCAGTTTGTCTCACTTTAAGTCAATTCCAAATTGTGACCCTTATGTTGTATATGGCAAGAAATTTCATTCTAGTTTCCTGATTAGGATAATCTTAATTGTTATGCTTTCTTGTATGTATTTGTATTAAATTTGAATATTCTATTTTCTGTTTTCTTGGCAAATTGAAGTACACGTTTCTTTTAAATAATTTTCTCAGCTGCTGGATGTGTCTGTACATTAGTTTTTACAAGTGGTTTTCTGATTGCCTGTAGGTCAAACTCAAGGTGCTTCTTTGGGACTATCAAACTATATGGAAGGTTTAAACTTAGTAAAGTCACTTGCATCAACAACGGTTTCAAACTTGTTTGTTCCTTCACACGGTCTCCGTTTTATCCCTCCCGTACCCCTACAATTGCCTATGCACCTTACATCAGAGTCTCCACCACTGGCACACTTATTACATAGCAAAGGATTTGCGTCCCCTTTTGCTACTAGTTTTGTAGTATCCAAACCAACTCCCTCCATCAGGAGAGATTCCATGCAACGTATTGCCAAATATGAGTGGCCATCTACTCTTATGGTGAGCTTGGTAGATTATTATAGGGGAACATGTACTGTATCAACTGACCAGCAAGGATCTGTTACATCTGAAACTACAGGGAAAGGTAAGCAAAACCGTTTACCCGTTGTAGAAGGAAAGGACTGTCAAGCTAAGGCTCATCAGATTTTGGAGTTTGTAGCAGCAGAACTACATGCACTTTCATGGTTATTAGTGAGTCCTGCATTTTTAGACTGACATACTGCTCTATCATTTCACTGTGATATGGTTCAGCGATTGCGAAGACTTCTCCATTATGCTGATAAGGATTTTGGGATGTCTGGAGTGTAGCCAAAACATTGTGTTTAATTATTGGATTTTGATCTATAGAGTATGCCTATAGCATATGTTGTCGTCTTATGCTTATGATTTCTATACCAAGTGGTGCTCAAATCGACAATTGACATTGAGGGGAAGATTTGAAAAATGCTCTTAGGTTTAGAAACAACAAAGATACAAAGAAAGCCTTGTCAAGCTCATGGTGACAGCTCAAAGTGTTATAAAAGTGAATTTGTTCTGCATAATGTTGTGGTCTAATTTTTCCATCGGTTGGTTGTACCTAAATAGTGAATGCTGCCATTTTTTTGGTTCATAATCTTGGAGTTTTGGGTGCTGGAATTCAAACAATCTGACATCAACCTTACAGTGCGAGATTGCAATGGTGTTCTAGGGTACCACTCTTTCCATATAAAGTCAAATCTTTGTACCAATTTGCATCCTTTTATCGATCCTTTGGATATGCCTATTTGTAATTGTAAATGTGGCAAGAACCTTCTCAGGGGACTATTTATATGACCGAAAGTGAATACTACAGAAATTCGTAACAGGTCCACAGTGTTGTACAGTGGAATGTTTGAGCTTGTAGAGGAAATTCAAATGGGTTTCTTAGCCATAAGATTATTCCATAGAGGAATGTTCTAACTCAACATCACAATGACATGGAAAACTATTTATTTATGACCTTTTCGGTAGTGCATTATTCTTTTGGTCTGCAATGTTGCCTCCTACATGATTTCCACAATCTCTCTAATTAGAGAAATTTTCTTTTAAATCCTCTATCTGAGATTATAATGTGCATTTTATGGAAGGGACGTAACTTAAACATGGTTATCTATGCACACCTTCTCTATAATTAATCCTCAAGATTATTTAAGCAATTTATATTTTTCATTTCAAGAGCATGTGGGGATGCTCCTGTCAATGTATAATACGTATGAATGAGTAATTATCAAATATATCATAACCTAATACCAAATCATCTATTGGTTTATGTAAACCATATGTTTTATACAGTTGCCAGCATAGTAACAGAATTTGGTTGAATTGGCCCTCTGTTGAAATTTGGCTGAACTTTTCTCAAATTTGGATTTATTGGTACAGAAACTCTGTACATCCATATGATATAATTATATTCACTGAAAGTTTATTAATATTTTCATTAATACCATTGTAGACAGTAAAGGATTGCAGAGAGTCAATATTCAATGCAAAACACCGTGTTTAATTTTTTATTTATTATTATTATTATTATTATTATTATTATTATTATTATTATTATTATTATTATTATATATATATATATATATATATATATATATATATATATATATATATATATATATATATATATATATATATATATATATATATATATTTTTTTTTTTTTTTTTATCAAAGCGTCGGAAGACCGATGCCTTCAAAGCGTCGAAAGAGTGACACCTCCAACGTCGGTATTGCGACACCTCTAGCGTTGGAAGAGTGACTTCTGCACAACGTTGGTATTGCAACAATTCGGCAAAGCGTCGGTATTGCGACACTTCTGCAAAGCGTCAATATTGCGACACTTCGGCAAAGCATCGGTATTGCGACACTTCACAAGCGTCGGTATTGCGACACTTCACGAGTATCGGTATTGTGACACTTTGCAAGCATCAGTATTGCGACACTTCACAAGCGTCGGTATTGCGACACTTTCCAAGCGTCAGTATTGCGACACTCTTCAAAACGTCAGAAAAAGTGTCACTCTTTCGACACTTTATTGAAGTGTCAGAATTACAACGTAATGGCTAACCACATTTTGTTCGGCCTCAAACTTCCGCTCTTGCAACGACTATGTGTCGGAATAGCGACGAAGTGGTCGTCGGAAATTGGGCCAAATTTACTAGTGGGAGGAGTCGAGAACTTCAGATCTTTGGCTTTATGGGGACCAGTGCCTCATCCATTGGGTAGATTTTTTCCTCTTTTCATTTGCCGATGCTTGCTTGAAGCTGTGATCTTAGTAATCTTGAAAAACATGATTAACATCAACATCACCTCTACCTACCCAACCTACTTGCCTAACATTTTTTCTTCCTTTGGGCGCACTTGGATTTGCAAACCCTCAACATTTTTTTTTTTTTTGAAAACACAAATAAAACTATCTAATTGTACCCTTATTTCTTCCGAGAGTTCAGATTAGGCTAATGAACTCTCTTATTCTCTACCTATTCTAATCATTTTTCAATATTAATTTATTTGACAAACTTCATTCTCTAAGCTATAAACATGAAATTGAAAGCATGGTTTAAATCAGGATTAGGCAATCTGACTTACCATGAGTTGTGGCATAAGAACAAGCTACACACAAACATTATTTTGCATAAAAGTAAAATAGAAAGATAAGGGTTCTGATCTATCATTTGTTATGCATCCTCATCTTCTTCTTTGGTTCTGTTTTGAGCATGTGGAACTAGTATCTTTTCATTCCTAATCTATTCTCTTTTGACAAGTCAAGTTTACATGATTTTGCAACTTTTTCTTTCACTAACCTATCATCAAATAAATTGAAAACATGTTCAGCCATGATTAGGCTAGATGATTGAACAAGACTTGTTTTTAAAAAACAAGTAGTGGCATTTAGACTTGCACACTTTCAGCATCACTATTTTTTGGGTATGGGGTTGTACCTCTTCTTTTCATCTACCCTCTTTTTCATCTTTTCTTTGTTTTTTGTGTTTTTTTTTTGTCAAAACAAATTGAAACTAAAGCTAGAAAAATGCTCATAGGGTTGAGCTTATTTGCATGCCTATCTATCCTAAGCTAACTTGGAATTTTCTGTTATTCTAGGTGATGCAATAGTACCAATGCAGCCAATTGAGCAGTAACAAAAATAGGTAGACAATTTGACTGCTTGTTAGAGGGAACCACAATATACCTTGATTATGTGTCTTCAAATCAAGGCTACCATAGGAAGTGACAACTTCTGATGTATTTTATTCTTGTCAAGAATCCATGGTTGGGAACTTGAGTCAATCAGGACCTCCATGTAATCTGCTATAGGATCAACAAAAACATGATGTAAAATTTCTTCTCTTAGGCCTTTCATGTTGAAAATGCAGCAAGATGATGGAGCTTAGTGAAATGAAGTCGCCTTCACTAAGTGGGCCCACAGGGAAATTCTGGCGCAAAGTCTATTTTTAGACTATGTCTATTTTTAGACATATGGAGCATGGTCCAGGGGTTGCAGTATGTTATTCTTGGAGTATTGGTCATGTTGGTAAAAATAGATGGGACTCTATTTTTGTGACCTATAGGTCAATAGGTCGATGTCTATTTTTAGACTGCCTATCCTAAAAATAGGGAAGTCAAATATTATTTACCCTTAATAATATTTGGACTCTAAACAGCAGTTTACTCTCTTGGAGCACTTCAGTTCGAGCTACAGAAGTGGCTCATGCATCTGACAGAGGAATCACGTGGTTCCCAAGGGTTTGGTGGCATCATGCATGGTTGACTTCAGTTGGACTTCAGTGGCAGAAGTTTGGAGGAGTTAATGAGACAGATAGTGGAGTTGTGTTCTGTTTATTTTAGTTGAACTAGTTGAGATTAGTTTAACTGGCTAATCAATTAGTTATGAGTGGAGTGAATTAAATATTATTTAATTCATTAATTAGTAACTCATTATTCAACTCAAGAACACATCGGTTCACTACAGTTCATGATCAGTTCAGTGGAGACCAGTGAAAGAGGTAGATGAAAGGGTGGAGTTAGCTATCAGTGGCGACATCAGTTGTGCATGAGATTTGCACCACACTTGGAGGAATTTCCCATGATGATTGCGTTTTCAAGCCAAGGAGATTCGAACCTTGGATCTCTATTTAGACAGGCCATGATTGCGCAATAGAGGCAAGGCAATTAGTGGTGAGTTTTGAACCAGTAACCTGTTCAAAACCAAGCTAGTTGTGTGTAACTTTATGAGAAAGTACTGAGTACTTGTGAGGAGTATTGTACTGAGTTTGTTACATGATTTCTCCATTATAATATACACAATAGCTATGGGTTTTTCAGCTATAAGCTTTCCCCATACATACTGTGTCAATGTGTATGATGATTTGATGTGTTATCGCTTGATTTTTATTTCCGCATGTTTGATGATCTGAGTGGAAGAGATTATGTGTTGCATATAAATTTGAATTGTATGTGATCATGATAGTCTCAGTGGATAATTAATCATTATTCAGCAAATTTCTACATGGTATCGGAGCTATTGAAGCAGAGATTGATCATCACAGTGATTACAAACTTATTTTGGTAGACAGAGTCTGCATGCGGGCCAGGTAGCCTCCGGATTCATCTTTCTTCGGAAAGTGAAAGGTCTGGTAAATGCCCCTTGCAGTCAATCTCTGTGCTAGAAATAATTTTTTCTCATATATCTAGAGCGGTTGAGCTTTGAGGTGGAATTCGAAATTTTGCAGCAGTTTTGTTTTCTTGGTGCCAGTGTTGAAAATGTCTTTCAACGGTTTGCGACTCGAATATGCTCTTGAAGGCAGTTCGAATTATGTTGCATGGAAGGATCGCATGGAGGTAGTATTAGAAGATAATGGTCTGAAGGAGTTTGTAGATACGGATGTCCAAAAGCCCACTGATCCTGCTGAAGTCGAAGCATGGCAAAAGAAGATGGCGAAATGTCGAAGGATCCTGTTGGAGGGCGTCAAGGATCATATTGTATCCAGCCTGCATGGAAAGGCTACTCCATATTTAATGTGGAAAGCTTTGACGGATCTATTCCGGAGTAAGAGTGACCAAAGGAAGCTGGCACTCAAAGATAAGCTCAGGAACATCAAGATGGAGAAGGGCGACAGTATCGCCAAATACCTCACGAAGTTCACTCAATGCAGAGATGAACTGGGAAGTGTGGGGGTTACTGTCGATGAAGAGGATATGGTCGACCTGGCTCTCCTTGGTCTTTCGAAGGCTTGGCACTCATATCAAGATAGTGTCAATGGTCGGGAGAAGCTGCCAGGATGGGAGCGCCTTTGGGCGGATCTCATGCAGGAGGAGATAAGGAGGACTACTTGAGATGGATCTTCATCAAAGGGAGCTAATGAAGAAAACTGCGCTTTGGTGGCCAAAGCAAAGAAAGGGAAGGGTAAGAAAACCTCTCATTCTGGTGCAAAGGGCAAGAAGAAGGATATGGCGAAAGTGAAGTGTTTTCACTGCCATGAACACGGACATTATGCTACCAATTTTCCAAAGAAGAAGAAGAACAAGCAAGCGGGAAGATCTGCAGATGGAGAAGCTTTGGCTTCACAGTTCGAGCTTGAATTTTCACTGATCGCATGCTTGGTTTCAAGTGTGTTGGGATCGGTGTGGTTCTTGGAAAGCGGTGCGTCATTTCATATGACGGGAGATCGAGATTTGTTCTCAGATCTGGAGGACAAAGATTTGGGTGTGCACATCGAGATGGGCGATGATGGTAGATACAGTGCGACTGGTATCGGTACCATATCCTTTCAGAGGGAGTCTGGTAAACCCTTTGTATTGAGGGATGTCATGCATGTACTTGGATTGAAGAAGAACTTGATCTCTATGGCGATGTTGGAGGATAAGGGGTATGATGTGGTCTTCAGCGAAGGAAAAGCCTTCCTGCGCAGTAAGACTACTGGAGAGACCCGGAAGATAGGGGTTCGAACCAAGAACCTTTATCGGTTGCAGGTAGATGGCTGCGCAGCTATGGCATGCAAGGCGGGAGAAGTGGTGAGCCGGGATGATGAGGGCGAACTGTGGCACAGGAGATTGGGCCACCTTCACCATGGAGCTTTGAAGATTCTGCAGCAGATTTCTACTGGGCTTTCTAAGGGCACCCTTGCGCAGTCAGATCAGTGCAAGGGGTGTACTTTAGGGAAGTATGTGAAAGCCACCTTTCACGAGAAGGATAGTCGCGCCACGACGATCCTTGAGAGAGTTCACACGGACGTGTGTGGTCCTTTCTCAGTTGCTTTGACAGCAAAGCACAAGTATTATGTGATCTTTGTTGATGATTTCTCTCGAAAGTGCTGGATCTTCTTCATGCAGAAGAAGAGCGATACATTCGCGAAGTTCTGTGAGTTTAAAGCACTGGTCAAGAAGGATTCGGGGAAGAAGGTGATTGCTCTAAGGAGTGATAACGGTGGTGAATTCATCTCGGCTGAATTCAAGGAGTTCTGCAGCGCAGAAGGGATTCGGAGAGAGCTCATCACACCCCATCACCCACAGCAGAACGGGGTGGCTGAGCGGAAGAACAGAACGATCGTGGGTGCTGCACGGGCGATGTTGCATGATCAGGGCCTACCCCTTCACTTGTGGGCTGAGGCATGCAATACAGCAGTGTATGTGCAGAACAGTTGTCCTCACAAGGTTCTTGGCATGAGTACACCGGAGGAGGCTTATTCTGGCAAGAGGCCTGATATTTCCCATTTGCGGATCTTTGGTTCTCCTGTCTACATGCATGTGACGAAGGATGCGAGAAGGAAGCTGGATCCAACTGCCGAGGTTGGAATATTTGTGGGGTACACTGATACACCTCACAACTATCGGGTGTATTTGTCAGACAGTCGCAAGACTGTTGTGCGACGGGGTATAAAATTTCGGGAGGAGAAAGCCATGCAGTGTTCGCTTGAGAGGGAGCTACACTTGCATGCAGATGAGGAGCTGTTAGTTCCTAAGGAGGAGCTTCCGGATGTGGATCAGCCACAAGAGGAGGTTCGGGAGGTGGAAGAAACCACCCAGGCAGCGCCAACCATCAGAGGGCGCTTGCACACTACAGAAGCTGAGCGACTGGCTCGAGATGCAGAGAAGGTTGTAGGACCACCTACAGCACAGCGCAGACAGAGGCAGTCACCGGATCGGTACACTGGATACATGGCTCTTGTGAGTCAATGTGTTGTGACGGAGCCATCCTCTTTTGAGGAAGCTGTGGAGGAATCCGCATGGGTTGATGCCATGATCGAAGAATATGATTCGATCGTCAGGAATAGTGCATGGGAGATTGTCCCAAGACCGGTGGGGAAATCAGTGGTGGGTTCGCGATGGATCTACAAAGTGAAGCAGGCGGCTGACGGGAGTGTGGAGAAGTACAAGGCGAGATTTGTCGCCCGTGGCTTTTCACAGATCGAGGGGATCGATTATGAGGATAATTTTGCACCTGTCGCAAGGTACTCTTCCATACGGACGATCCTTGCTCTCTCAGCGCAGATGGGGTGGCACATTCATCAGATGGATGTGAAGACTGCGTTCCTCAATGGAGTTATTGAGGAAGAGGTGTACATAGAGCAGCCTGAAGGTTTTGAGATCTTCAGCAGTGAGTCGCATGTGTGCTGACTCAAGAGAGCACTGTACGGGCTGAAGCAAGCACCTCGTGCTTGGTACACTCGGATAGACAGCTACTTCACCGGGCTTGGATTCTCCAAGAGTGAGGCGGATCCTAACCTGTACCAGATTGTGGTGGAGGGGAAGCTGTTGATCATCGTACTGTATGTAGATGATCTGATTTTGACTGGCGATGAGCAGTTGATACTTTCATGCAAGGAGGATCTTGCACGAGAGTTTGAGATGAAGGACTTGGGCATTCTTCATTATTTCCTGGGATTGGAGATTTGGCAGCGCAGCGGAGGACTGTTTGCTTCTCAGGGCAAGTATGCCCGGGAGATTCTGGAGAGGTTCAACATGCAAGGCTGCAAGCTTGTTGACACTCCTCTTCCTGGTGGTTGGAGGAAGGAGGATGCTACTTCAGCGGAGGTAGTGGATGCCACTGTCTATCGATAGTTGGTGGGGTCGCTTATGTATCTGGTCAATACACGACCCGATATGTGCTATGCAGTTAACCATCTTTCGCAAGCTATGGTTAAGCCTACCAAGCTCTTTTGGAAGGCAGGCAAGCATGTATTGCGCTATATTAGAGGCACATCGGGATATGGTCTATGGTACAGACAGGAGGATGGAGCGAAGCTTTCTGGCTTCACTGATGCAGATTGGGAAGGGAGCGCAATGGACCGGAAGAGCACTTCTGGAGGAGTTTTCAGCATTGGGTCGACAGCAGTTTCCTGGTACAGCAGGAAGCAGAGATCCGTGGCACTCAGTTCAGCAGAGGCCGAGTACATGGTAGCTAGCTTGGCTACATGCGAGGCTATTTGGATGAGGAAGATCCTCGTTGGATTGTTCGGGTTGCATTTGGAGCCTACAGTGATCTACTGTGATAACCAGAGTTGCATTAAACTCTCGGCTAATCCAGTATTTCATGATAGGTCCAAACACATCGACATCAGGTACCATCATATCAGAGATTGTGTTCGGCGGAGAATCATGATGCTTTCATATGTTCCCACGGAGGATCAGGATGCCGACATCCTGACGAAGGCGCTCACCAGGAGCAAGTTCGAATTCCACAGAGGCAGGATAGGGGTTGCAGATAATCCATATCTTACTGAGAGGAAGTGTTGAAAATGCAGCAAGATGATGGAGCTTAGTGAAATGAAGTCGCCTTCACTAAGTGGGCCCGCAGGCAAATTTTGGCGCAAAGTCTATTTTTAGACTATGTCTATTTTTAGACATATGGATCATGGTCCAGGGGTTGCAGTATCTTATTCTTGGAGTATTGGTCATGTTGGTAAAAATAGATGGACCTCTATTTTTTGACCTATAGGTCAATAGGTCGAAGTCTATTTTTAGACTGCCTATCCTAAAAATAGGGAAGTCAAATATTATTTACCCTTAATAATATTTGGACTCTAAACAACAGTTTACTCTCTTGGAGCACTTCAGTTCGAGCCTTGGAAGTGGCTCATGCATTTGATAGAGGAATTATGCTATTCCCAAGGGTTTAATGGCATCATGCATGGTTGACTTCAGTTAGGACTTCAGTGGCAGAAGTTTGGTGGAGTTAATGAGACAACTAGTGGAGTTGTGTTCTGTTTATTTTAGTTGAACTAGTTGAGATTAGTTTATCTAGCTAATCAATTAGTTATGAGTGGAGTGAAATAAATATTATTTAATTCATTAATTAGTAACTCATTATTCAACTCAAGAACACATCAGTTCACTACAGTGCATGATCAATTCAGTGGAGACCAGTGAAAGAGGTAGATGAAAGGGTGGAGTTAGCTATCAGTGGCGACATCAGTTGTGCATGAGATTTGCACCACACTTGGAGGAATTTCCCATGATGATTGCGCTATCAAGCCAAGGAGATTCGAACCTTGGATCTCTATATAGACAGGCCTGGATTGCACAATAGAGGCAAGGCAATTGGCGGTGAGTTTTGAACCAGTAACCTGTTCAAAACTGAGCTAGTTTGTGTGTAACTTTATGAGAAAGTATTGACTACTTGTGAGGAGTATTGTACTGAGTTTGTTACATGATTTCTCCATTATAATATACACAATAGCTGCGGGGTTTTCAGCTGTAATATTTCCCCATACATACTTTGTTAATGTGTATGATGATTTGATGTGTTATCGCTTGATTTTTATTTCCGCATGTTTGATGATCTAAGTGGAAGAGATTATGTGTTGCATATAAATTTGAATTGTATGTGATCAGGATAGTCTCAGTGGATAGTTAATCATTATTCAGCAAATTTCTACATTTCATGACTGGTTGGTTATCTGTATCCCAAACATTAGCTTTGAGAACCTCGTCCTTAATCTGGTCCTTGAAAGCACAATCATCTTTTGCCTACAAGTCAAAGGGTAGTAAAATTTCTTCTTGCTTAGGGGAAGGGAGACCTTCCAAAAATTATTTAGGGTCTTGGAAAGTGTATGACTAAATTTGAGAATCCAAAAGCTCAATGTTAGTTTCATATTTTTCAACCATATCTCCAGAAAAATTTTCTTAACTTTAGGATTAAATTTATTTGACCTCAAAATGAGAAAGACAACTTTTAAGAAATCATCATCAAGTTGAAGTTCTGATAACTAATTTGAAATTTCATTATATAAAAGGTCTGACACCAACCATGACATTTTGTTCAATCAGTCCAAAAAAAAGGGGTCACTGCATCTTTATACTAGTCTAGAGTCTTCTACTAGTGGAGTCTCTAGGTCTATTGAGAGTTGTGGAGTCACCAGGTGGAAGGTTTCAACTTTGTTGTCCACCATCAGCATGATTAGGATTGTTTTACTCATTCCTAGGGGAGTTTATGAGGACTAGTGGGGTTAATAGGCCTACTGGAGGCCAGTGGAGTCACCAGGTGGATGATATTTACTGTTTTGAATATGTACTTGTTGTCCACCATCAACAAATGAATACCAATCTAAAAAAGTTTGTGGGTTTTCTGAGGTCCTAAGGAATACTTAGATTGTCACTGACTCATAAGGTCCCATCGTGATCGCCATTATGTTAGCTCCCCATAATTTTCTAGATTGGTTGAGATACAAATGGACAGGGGAAACATCAAACCAAGCTTTGGAATCTAAGGACCTAGCCTTCCTGGATTTAGAGAAGGATCTCTCTGGTAGGTGAAAAGATGTGAACTTGTTTGCTGATTAGGGTTGATTTTAGGCTAGATGTTAAGTGCAGGGTATTTTGATTTTTTTTGGTTGGGTATGATGATCAGATAGATTTAGATAGAAAACATGGAGGATTGTTAAGACATTGGGCAATGGAGTCTAACAAGGTCATGATGAGTTCATCAATGGTTTCAAGAGCATTTGCAGGGAAATTTTAACTTGGTTGGTAGGTCTTTGAGGTTGTGGTTGATGTTGAGATGAACATTAAACTTGAGAATAAAAGCTAGTGAAGGGCAGAACTGAATCCTTAATAACTTTTTAGACTAAGGTGTTAGGTCTCCGTAGTTTGCAAGATTGGCAAGAACAAACGCTGCAGAGCCTACATAAAAACCACTTTGGAATCTTAGGATCTAGCCCTCCTAGATTCAGAGAGGGATCTCTCTATACAAGTGTTTTCAAAGATATGATCTTTAAGGTTTATGATATGATATTAGGCTAGTTATGAAGTACAAGGGTTTTGTTTGTTTTGGTTGGGATGAATATCATCGAAATGAAGGAAGTATTTTGAAGGGTAAAGGTGTGAGTAGGTAGAGGATGATTGAGCTGATAGGATAGGTAAGAAACAATATCAATCCATTGGGCTATGGAGTCACAAAAGGATTTAATCGCACAAAAAATTTCAAGTGTGATCTATGGGGCAAGTCATCTATGTCAAAATATCTCTTTAAGTTGATTTATTGTATGAAACATTAAAGTGTAGTGAAAGAAGCAAACATATAAGAAAACAAAGGGCAGCTTAAGATCAAGTAAGGACTTTTAACCTAGCCTGCTTTCAACATACTCAAAGGAAAACAAAGAATAGCTTAAGATCAAGTAAGAACTTTTAATCTAGCCTGCTTTCAGCATATTCCCAAAAGAAAACATTCAATATAAACAAAGAATAGCTTAAGATCAAGTAAAGACTTTTAACCTAGCCTGCTTTTGACATACTCTTAAGGGAACTTTTTAAAGCAACTGTTGGAGATAAACTAGAGGACAGGGCTAACCATAGACTTCCCTAGTTCAACTTTACTTAGCAGACTTTTCAAGAACATTCAAGAACAAAATCTCAAGTTTTACTCAGAAAGACATGGGCTCACCAACATTCCTTGACTGATTACACTCTATTGAAATCATTCCCAAATACACAATTAGTAGAAAACATAAAGATAAATCTTATCAGTGAGATTCAGGGTACTTTGCAGTAAATCCTAATCTATATTTGATTTTCTTTATCAGAGAAAGTGGATAGTATGGAAAACATAAGAAAAATAACAATTACAGTAAGAAAAAAATCACCATTTACATAGACCACGATCCCATAAATCAACTTTTGTATTTGATGTTCAAACCAGTTACAATCTTCAAGTCCAGTGGGTATTTACAACTTCAAATCTCTCATCCCAGCCAATCTTTCTTCAATTACAAAACAAAGCTTCAGAAGCCTCAAAAGATATTTACATTCAATGAGTATTCAAATACCAACCCTTACAATGTGCTCCTCCTGGAGTTTTTATAGATGAATGAGGAGGTGAAGTGTAAGAAGGGTTCATTTGTTCAATTAATGAAGAGTAAGTGCTTCTCGGCCTTTGAGAGGCCTAGTGGAGAAGAAATGATATGTATTAACTCTTATTAATTGATTTTACCTGATTTTATCTACTTATGCTGCTTTTTTGACTTTGGATGCTTTTGGTAAGATGGTAATTACTTTTGAGATGCTTTTTAGAAATATCTTTGACTGTGCATTCAATTTGTATTATTTTTAGGTGAAATCAGCTTGTAGGTGGCATTTCTGATCTTCAGAGAAGTAAAGGCTTATGATATTTGGAATTTAAAGCCTTCCTTCTGCTGATATGTCTGTCTTAATACTTTAAAACGCTGATTTAACTCTAATTTTGTTTTTTAAGGTTGATCATGCCTTCTTCCTTCTTCTTTGGTCTTCAATTGTCCTTTTGCTGACTGTTTAACTGATTTAGGCCTTTGATACAACTTTTAGGCTCTTTTTAATTATCTTCTATCTTTATTCATTGTGTTTATCCCTTTAAACCGTGGATTAAGCCTTTTGATATTCAACTTTGTGCTTTAATCCCTTTATCTTTAATCTTTTGATTTGGTTTTCACTATTCTTTCTTCTTTGCTATGTACAGGTGGCTTTTAGTGCGTTAGAGGGTTTCGTTGATCAAACCAATGCTCATGAAACACTGGAGATGACAAGAAACTCGACCCTTTGTCCCTTTTTTGCTTTTAATCAGACCCTGAGGATCGTCACCCTTGGCCTTATCCCTTTATGGACTGTAGGGGATTTTCGGCCTTAAAACCACCATAAAAACCTGCAAAAAACCAAAAAACACATCATAAAACCCTGCAAGGTTGGAAAAACTACATGCAGAGGCTGGCAGAGGTGGAGGAGCTTATGCAGAGGAGCGAAATATGTAGGCGGAGGAGCAGAGGAGGTTTCATGGATAGAACACGCGAAAACCGGTTCAAAAACTCTATTTGGTGCGAAAATATGGCTTAGCGGTTTTGGAAATACCGCGAATGGTTTTTGCATTTGATTTAGGTGGTAAATGGTTTTTGTTTGATCGAACACGATTCAATCATTGCACGACACCTATCCCTTACGAAACCAGTGGTCTCGCGTGGATTCGGGTGGTTAAACCCTGGCGTAAAAAGTTATGCAAAATTGATCGTAAACCGTTGGATCTGGGGGGAAAGATCCAACGGTTACGGGGGAGCGTGATGGAGAGAAGTGCTCGGGCGAGAGTTTTAGTGGGGGCCAGGTGACAGCCGGATATTGGTGGACTCTTTGCATAGTGGGTGGTAGGCTTCGGCAGGGTTGGGATGTTGAGTTTGATCAAGGCTGTTGGATCTAATCGATCTACGGTGTAGATTGATTGCAAGGGTGGATGGATAGATATTGGTTGGGAAATAGGAGGGAAAAAGGGAATGCGATGATGGCCGTCGATATTCATAGATCAACTATGGGGATTTCTTGATGGAGAGATTAGGCAAGAAAGAATATAGGAATGGAGGAGTGTGATTAAGGGAAAAAGGAGAAAAAGGGGGGGACGAATCAACGCCATTGGATCATATAGATCTACGGCAAGGATTTAGTCAAAATTTAAGTAGGGCGGGGGCGATACAAAGGAAAAAGGCATTTTACAAAGGGAGAGATGGTAAAATAAAGGTAATGGAAGGGGCTTAAGGGAAAGCGCTGGGAAGTGGTCTCATGGAGGAAAAGGGACCGGGGGCGGAGAAAAGGGTTGAGGGATAAATATTTTTACCACCAGGTCACGAGTGCAAGGTCTTATGGCGGAGAGGGCGAAAAAACTTAAGCCCTCAAGGGCTTAAAACCTCAATGTTGGTTTATAAGCGGAAAAAGGCCTAAATGAGGCTTTTTGGGGGATTTTTTAGTGTTTTGAGTTTCTGATAAGTAGAATAGGGTAATTTCAAACCAAAAAAAAAGTGTTTTCTCGGTCTAAATGGGTTTTTTGATGAAATGAAGGGTAATTTAAAGGGAAAAAGGGGATTTTAGCAGAGGAGAGAGGTTATATTGAAATGAGTGATAGTGAATGAAATGAAGGGTTTTTTTTGGAGGCATGAAATGGTGGAAATTTAGGCCTTGTTAAACAGTTTCTTTTTGAATCAGTAGGACAACTTTGAAGGATTTTTTGAGGGAAAAAGTAGTGAAGATTACTCTTTGAGTTCACAAAGCATTAGAAGGCTTCAAGAATGAGTAATTTTCTATGAAAATAATCTCTTGAAGGCTCAAAACCTGTTTTAGCCATCATCTGTCATGACAAAAATTTACTGATGGCTAACATAAGGGAGTTAGAAAATCATAAGCATGGAAAGAGAATCAAAGGCATAAGTGAAACCTAATCCATTTGATTTCAAACTGAACACAGATGATTATCCAAGACAAACATTCAAATGAAATTATAGAAAGGCAAGAAACTTATTTAACTTTCATAGATTTCATTATCAAGAGTAGAAAAACATTTAAGATGCACAAGTAGTTATAACCATAGAAGAAGAGAAATCTCTGAACATATAAAGTTATAGCTATGAAGGTTCTTTGAAACAAATTTATCTAGTAAAGGCAAAGAGCATGATTCAAACAGACTTCATTGACAAACCTAGGCAAAGCTGCTTTAAAGAGGAGATTCCAAGGACATAGTATTTCAGTGGCCACAATATGCAGGGCTAGCCATAAATCATACTTGACACTAACTGGTCTAAACCATTCAAGAAATGAGCAAGCTAAGAACTTCTTAGAGAGCAAGAGATGGATTCCCTAACATATCTCAACAGAAGAAAACATTGAGGCAGTGAAGGACAAATAGAAGTAAGGTGCCATAAGGAGACATTTCTTAATCTAAATTTTTTGTCCTACTGCAACATAGCAAGATGAAAAACATAATGGAAAACTATAAAACATAAACATAAGAAACACTTCACCATCAACCAAGCTTATGGATCCTGCAAACAGTCTCTATCCATCAACAAGCAAACCAGGGCATGCATGAGCTCCAAGACATCAAATTGTTATCGAAAACTCCAAGAGACTATGTATTTGCTTCAGCATAAGTCATCAAAATCCAAAAAAATACATAAGACACTAATGCTCTATTTATGGAGCAAATGAGGAGGTGGAAACCCTAAGAGGCTTCTAGAAACCCTAATTTAGCCATAAATGTCATAAATGTGCTTAATGACCACGCAAGGTCCAAGACACATAAGAGATAAGATAATAAATGAAAAACACCAAAAAATAACTCCCAAATCAAATCAAGAGTGATTTTCCCAGGAAAATATTAAAAAATCATCTTGCCATAAATTTGTGTGTTTTGTTGTTTTTTTGGCAAAACACAGTCCAGGAGCGCAGCACCACTTTTGCAGAAAATAGGTTGTTTTGCAACCAAGTTTTGGACCACTTCCCAATGTCGAATTTGGCCCCGTGATGGCTCGTTGGAAAGCTTGAAGAGTATAATTTCCAGAAATACTTGATTTGTGCTGAATGAATTCCATTTACCTGCTCAAAAATCCAATCTCCCATGACTGCTCAGCGCGCAGTGCCAAGCCTAAAAAGGAGGTAGAAAGGTCATTTTTGAGGTGTTTTTTGACCTTTTGAGGCGGGAAAAATGCTCCAATTGACCTGAAATTTTGTGGGTAGACTGCTGGTGACATGAAAAACCCAAAAATGTAAACTTTAGTAGCTGAGGATGCCCCAGAAAATAGCGTAGCGCCTAGGGTGTTGTGCTCCTAGGGCCTCAAAATTTCAAAAACATAAAAACTTCTCTTGTGCGTAGTGCCATTTTTCAGAGGGAATTTGGAGGCCTTCCTAGTTTCAGAATGATCTAAGTGATATCTCGTTGGAAATATTGACTTTTCTACTTTCCAAATATACAATTTTTTTCTTGATTGAAGTTGATTTACCTTGTAAAAAGTTTATTTTCCCATGACTGGTCAAAAAGCGCTGAGTGCTGGTGCAGAAAACTTTTGGAGGCCTTCCAAAACTCCAAATTGAGCTCATGATATCTCATTGGAAATATGTTGAAGTCTAGTTTTCATTTGAGGTATTAAGAAAGTAATTTGGACACTCTAGATGTGATGAAAACGGATTTTCCCAAGGTCACTCCAAAAGTGAAAAATTTCTCCCATGACATCTGTATTTTTGACATTGATCTCAAAACATGATACATGTGTAAAAAATGAAGGATTTTTTTCTTATTTTCCCTATTATGGAAAAAAAACTCTCTCACTTTTTCCAAATTGTCTTTGTTTGGTCGAGCTTATAACAAAGCAAAACCCAGCCTAAGAATGAAGTGTGATGGCTTGTCTCTTGGAATGAATTCTCGGAAAATGATGGAGGCATGATTTTTATGAGCTGGTATAGACTTATTATTGCTTACATGATATATCAAATGAATTCTTTGCTCATGTGCCTCTCTTTGATGTCAAACCCTAGCTTAGTTGGAAGAGGAAATTAGGGTTTGGTGTGAGGATTTAGGACTGCTTTGTAGAGGGAGGGGAATGAATAGGTTAAGGGTTGTCTAAATTCTTGGGGAAATTTTGGGGGATAGGGATAGATGTTAGGGAGTATGGGAAAGTGGAATTTTAGGAATTTAGTGAGGGTAAGGGGTCTAAAAGTTCAAAACACAGGCCTAGTCTTAAAAGGTGTCAATTTGTGGCAATAGACTAGGTTTTGTAGAAAAATGATGATTCTAAGGGATGGGAGTGATGGGAAGTGTTTATGAAGGAATTTTAAGTATAGGAGGAGGTGTAAGAGCATCAGTATATAAGCCTTGTTGATGATTCAACCATAGAGGTCATGAAACCAAGAAAATTTCCTTTAAAAACCCTAGTTTTCTCTGAAAATAGGCATGCTGCCTCTCCTTTACTGCGGATGTCTTTAGTGATGAGTTGGCCTGTTAACATACCTAGTTCTCTACTGATAGCCACCTTGAGACCTCTACAGAAATGTCAAAAATGGGTAGCTTTCCTTTGCAGACTTTGTGTTTGGCCAAGGAGGCCTTCCTTGGAATATCTTCTGATCTTCTTTTGATAATCACTTGCTGATCTTCCTCCTCTTTGATTTTAATTTCTTGGCACATAGAAAAAATAGTGACTTAGATCATTCAAAACCTATCCTGACCTAATTACTAGTGGTAGGCTCTTTTGGACTTATTTTGTTTATTGAAAAATTGAGGATTCCAGGATCCTAATAGAAAATGGTGACCTTGGGTAGCAGTGGATTTTGGGTAGCAGTGGAGGGGTTGGGCAACACAAGAATAGTGAGCTTGAGGCCAAAGGTGACAAAAAATGGTGAAAATGAAGAGCGTAAGCCCATGATGGGATTTTTGGGAGTAGTGAGAAGACCTTGACATGATAGGATGATAAGATAGCGAAAAAAATATCCTAAGGATAATGAAGGAAATGAGATTTCTAGAACTCACAATGTTCATGAAATTTGTTTCTAGAAATCTAAGACAAGTATTTAGTCATCCATACAAAGAAAAAATTATTGATGACTAACAGTGGCTCCACTTGGGGAGGGCAGCTCCCTTTCAGGAGGTGTCCAGAACTTCAGATCTCTGGCTTTATGGGGACCAATGCCTCATCCATTGGGTATATTTTTGCCTCTTTTCATTTGTTGATGCTTTCTTGAAGCTGTGATCTTAGTAATTTGAAAAAACATGATTAACATAAACATCACCTCTACCTACCCAACCTACTTGCCTAACATTTTTTCTTCCTTTGGGCGCACTTGGATCTGCAAACCCTCAACATTTTTTTTTTGAAAACACAAATAAAACTATCTAATTGTACCCTTATTTCTTCCAAGAGTTCATATTAGGCTAATGAACTCTCTTATTCTCTACCTAGTCTAATCATTTGTCAAGATTAAGCTATTTGAAAAACTTCATTCTCTAAGCTATAAACATGAAATTGAAAGCATGGTTTAAATCAGCATTAGGCAATCTGACTTACCATGAGTTGTGGCATAAGAACAAGATGCACACAAAAATTATTTTGCATAAAATTAAAATAGAAAGATAAGGGTTGTGATCTATCATTTTTTATGCATCCTCATCTTCCTCTTTGGTTCTTTTTTGAGCATGTGGAACCAGTATCTTTTCATTCCTAATCTATTCTCTTTGACAAGTCAAGTTTACATGATTTTGACAAGTTTTTCTTTCACTAACCTATCAACAAATAAATTGAAAACATGTTCATCCATGATTAGGCTAGATGAATTAACAAGACTTCTTTTTCAAAAGCAAGTAGTGGCTTTTAGACTTGCACACATTCAACATCACTATTTTTTGGGTATGGGGTTGTACCTCTTCTTTTCATTAGCCTTCTTTTTCATCTTTTCTTTGTTTTTTTGTGTTTTTTTTTTTTTGTCAAAACAAATTGAAACTAAAGCTAGAAAAATGCTCATAGGGATGAGCTTATTTTCATGCCTATATATCCTAATATAACTTGGAATTTTCTGCTATTCTAGGTGATGCAATATTGCCAGTGCAGCCAGTTGAGAAGTAACAAAAATAGCTAGACAATTTGACTGCTTGTGAGATGGAACCACAATATACCTTGATTATGTGTCTTCAAAATCAAGGCTACCATAGGAAGTGACAACTTCTGACGTATTTGATTCTTGTAAAGAATCCATGGCTGGGAACTTGAGTCAATTAGGACCACCATGTAATCTGCTATAGGATCAACAAAACCATGATGTACAATTTCTTCTCTTAGGCCTTTCATGACTGGTTGGTTGTCTGTATCCCAAACATTAGCTTTGAGAACCTCGTCCTTAATCTAGTCCTTGAAAGCACAATCATCTTTTGCCTGCAAGTCAAAGGGTAGTAAAATTTCTTCTTGCTTAGGGGAAGGGAGACCTTCCAAAAATTATTTAGGGTTTTGGAAATGGTATGACTGAATTTGAGAATCAAGAAAACTGATATACAATTTCTTATTTTTTCAGCAGTGTCTCAGGAAAAAATTTCATGCTGGATTAATTGTTGACCTATCCAAAATGAAAGAATAACTTTTAAGAAATCATCATCATGCTGAAGTTCTGATAACTGATTTGAAATTTCATTATATAAAAGGTCTTCCACCAACCTTGACATTTTGTTCAATCAGTCCAAAAAATGGGTCACTGCATCTTTATACCAGTCTAGAGTCTTCTACCAGTGGAGTCTCTAGGTCTATTGAGAGTTGTGGAGTCGCCAAGTGGAAGGTTTCAACTTTTTTGTCCACCATCAGCATGATTAGGATTGATTTACTCATTCCTAGGGGAGTCTGTGAGGACTAGTGGGATTAATAGGCCTATTGGAGGCCAGTGGAGTCGCCAGGTGGATGATATTTATTGTTTTGAATATGTACTTGTTGTCCACCATCAACAACTGAGTACCAATATAAAGAAGTTTGTGATTTTCCTAAGGTCCTAGGGAATACTTAGATTGTCACTGACTCAGAAGGTCCCACCGTGATCGCCACTATGTTAGCTCCCCGTAATTTGCTAGATTGATTGAGATACAAATGGATGGGGTAACATCAAACCAAGCTTTGGAATCCAAGGACCTAATATTCTGATTGGGATCTCTCTAGTAGGTGCAAATATGTGAACTTGTTTGCTGATTAGGGTTGATTTTAGGCTAGATGTTAAGTGCAGGGTATTTTGATTGTTTTTGGTTGGGTATGATGCTCAGATGGATTTAGATAGAAAACATGGAAGATTGTTAAGTCATTGGGCAATGGAGTCTAACAAGGTCATGATGAGTTCATCAATGGTTTCAAGAGCATTTGTAGGGAAATTTTAACTTGGTTGGTAGGTCTTTGAGGTTGTGGTGGATGATGAGATGAACATTAAACTTGAGAATAAAAGCTAGTGGAAAATGACCAGATCATGTCTTTGAATAAGGTTCAAAATCTTCAGCATGGAAAGAATCAAAGGCATAAGAAAAACCTACTCCATTTGATGTCAAACTGAAAATAGATAATCAACCAAGACAAACATTTAGATGAAACATAGAAAGGCAAGAAACTTATTTATTTTTCATAGATTTCATCATTAAGAGCAGAAAAACATTTAAGATGCACAAGTAGCTATAACCATAGAAGGAGAGAAAACCATGAACATCTAAAGTTACAACTATGAAGGTTCCTTGAAACAAATTTAGCTAATTAAAGGCAAAGACATTCAAACAAACTGATGACAAAACTACGCAAGCTGCTGAGAGATTTGAGATAAAAATACCCAAATTAGCCACAATATGTAGGGCTAGCCATAAATAATACTTGACACTAACTGATCTAAACCATTCAAGAAATGAACAAGCTAAGAACTTCTTAGAGAGCAAGAGATGGATTCCCTAACATATCTCAACAAAAGAAAACATTGAGGCAGTGAAGGACAAACAAAAGTAAGGTGCCATCAGGAGACATTTCTTAATCTAAATTTTTTGTCCTACTGAAACATAGCAAGATGGAAAACATAATGGAAAAATAGAAAACATAAACATAAGAAACAATTCACCATCAACCAAGCTTATGGATCCTGCAAACAGTCTCTATCCATCAACAAGCAAACCAGGGCATGCATGAGCTCCAAGACATCAAATTGTTATCAAAAACTCCAAGAGACTATGTATTTGCTTTAGCATAAGTCATAAAAATCCAAAAAAATACATAAGACCCTCATGCTCTATTTATGGAGAAAATGAGGAGGTAGAAACCCGAAGAGGCTTCCAGAAACCCTAATTTAGCCATAAATGTCATAAATGTGCTTAATGACCATGCAAGGCCCAAGACACATACGAGTTAAGATAATAAATGAAAAACACCAAAAAATAACTCCCATATCAAATCAGGAGTGATTTTCCCAAGAAAATATTAAAAAATCATCTTGCCATAAATTTGTGTGTTTTGTTGACTTTTTGGAAAAAGACAGTCCAGGAGCACAGTGCCACTTTTGCAGAAAATAGGCTGTTTTGAAACCAAGTTTTGGACCACTTCCCGATGTCGGATTTGGCCCCATGATGGCTCTTTGGAAAGCTTCAAGAGTCTAATTTCTAGAAATACTTGATTTGTGCTGAATGGATTCCATTTACCTGCTCAAAAATCCAATCTACCATGACTTCTTAGCGCGCAGTGCCAGGCCTAAAAAGGAGGCAGAAAGGTCATTTTTGAGGTGTTTTTTGACCTTTTGAGGGGGGAAAAATGCTCCAATTGACCTGAAATTTTGTGGGTACACTTCTGGTGACATGAAAACCCTAAAAATTTAAACTTTAGCAGCTGAGGATGCCCCAAAAAAGAGCGTAGTGCATAGGGTGTTGCGCTCCTAGGGCCTCAAAATTTCAAAAACATAAAAACTTCTCCTGTGCACAGCACCATTTTTTAGAGGGAATTTGGAGGCCTTCCCGGTGTCAGAATGAGCTCTGAGATAGCTCGTTGGAAATATTGACTTGTCTACTTTCCAAATATACAATTTTTTTCTTGATTGAAGTTGATTTTCCATGTAAAAAGTTTATTTTCCCATGACTGGTCAAAAAGTGTTGAGTGCTGGTGCAGACAACTTTTGGAGGCCTTCCACAACTCAAAATTGAGCTCATGATAGCTCATTGGAAATATATTGAAGTATAGTTTTCATTTTACTTATTAATAAAGTCATTTGGACACTCCAGATGTGAGAAAAACTGATTTTCCCAAGGTCACTCCAGAAGTGCGGAATTTCTCCCGTGACACTTGTATTTTTGACATTGATCTCAAAAAATGATACCTGTGTAAAAAATGAAGGAGGTTTTTCTTCTTGGCTCTATTATGGACAAAAACCTCTCTCACTATTTCCAAATTCATCTTTTTTTGGTCAGAAACACAATTTAAAGCAAAACTAGCCCTAAGTGTGATACATGGCTTGTCTCTTGGAATGAATTCCTGGAAAATGGAGGCATGATGTTTATGAGCTTGTATAGACTTATTATTGCTGACGTGATCTATCAAATGAATCCTTTGATCTTGTGCCTAATTTTCAAATCAAACCCTAGCTTAATTGGAAGAGGAAAGTAGGGTTTGGTGTGAGGATTTAGGACTGCCTTGCAGAGGGAGGGGAATGAAGGGGTTAAGGGTTGTCTAAATTATTGGGGAAATTTGTGGGGATAGGTATAGATGTTAGGGATTAGGATAAATTTTAATTTTAGGAATTGAGTGAGGAAGGTGTTACCACTGATAATTTGTCACCGTCCCTACCATTCCCCGTCCCGCACAATGGAGGACCCATTATGTGACCTGTGAACACTATCATGCCTTGAAAACATCATCAATGCATCCCTCTGAGTATGAACTTCATTTTCCCGTGAGACATCTCCTTGAAAAATCCGAAAGAAACTTGACTCTAAAAAAAATTAGTAGCCGGAGTGGTGATTCCGGTGCCTAGCGCCACTCGGGGGAAATCTGTCGGGAGTCAGCACGCAGCTCTGTGTAAATGACAGTAACCACCCATTTTAGGGGTATTTTTATATGGATGAAGTTGAGTTAGAACAAACTCACAACCTTTTCTCTTGGGGTTGGAGGATTTGGCCTGGGGAGTTCTATGGAAGGGAAGTAGTTTTGCCACCTTCTATGGAACCTTCCTTGTTGATAGGGCCCATCCCATAATAATAGGGATCCCAACTCCCTCCTTCCCCATCTATAAAAGCTTGCTCAGATCCATGGCAAGCTAGTCTTGAAGTGCTGAAGCTTTGCATCTCCTATTCCCAAGTGCCTTTGTGCTGAAAAGAATCCTTCCCTTCCCTTAAGGCCCATTCGAGCAAGGAGACCATTGTCACGAGACTCTGGAGAGGTTTCCCTTTCCCCCGGCGAGCTTTGCGAGACGTGGACGACCGGATACCCGCGCGAAGGAGGCTGCAGCGTCAGAACTTGGTTGTAACTTCTATTCGTTTACCACTTTAATAGATGACTATGATTATGGTTCCACTCCTTTTCCATTATGTTAATGCGAGTAATGTCTTTTCTGACCGATGTTTAGTTACGTATGCTGGTTCCTATGCTTGTATCTGTTTGTTCTTTCTGTGTGCAGGTGTTCATTCACGGAGATCGTGGAAGGATTGTGATCTGCCAGGACTGAAGGACGGGGACATCTCTTTTCAGTCAATGGCCCAGTACCCGAGTAGGTTCTTATCCCATCAAATCACCATTTGTCTTAGTAGCTGCGTCCATATGTTGTTTGTTTGTTCTTGAACCCCTATTTAGGCCTAGTAGGGATCATCTCTGTCCATGAGAGGATTTACCTTCCCAACGAAGGGTTCAAAAGGTCAAAACATAGGCCTAGTGTCAAAAAGTGTCAAATTGTGGCAATAGACTAGGTCTTGTAGAAAAATGATGATTTTGAGGGATAGGAGTGATGGGAAGTGTTTATGAAGGTATATTAAGGATAGGAGGAGGTTTAAGAGCATCAGGATATAAGACTTGTTGATTATTTAACCATGGAGGTCATGAAACCAAGAAAATTCCCTCAAAAAACCTAGTTTTCTCTGAAAATAGGCATGCTGCCTCTCCTTTGTTGCAGGTGTCTTTAGTGATGAGTTGGCCTCTTACCTTACCTAGTTCTCTGCTGATAGCCACCTTGAGACTTCTGAAAAAATGTAAAAATGGGTAGCTTTTCTTTGCAGGCTTGACCTTTTTTTGAAAACTTGAGTTGGGATCCCTATGTGAAAAATGGTGACCTTAAGTAGCAGTGGAGGGGTTGGGCAACACAAGAACAGTGGGCTTGAGGCCAAAGGTGACCAGGCATGGTGAAGATGAATAGCATAAACCCATGATGGGATTTTTGGGAGTAGTGAGTAGACCTTGACACGATAGGATGATAAGATAGCGAAAAAATTATCCTAAGGATAATGAAGGCAATGAGATTTCTAGAACTCACAATGTTCATGAACTTTGTTTCTAGAAATCTAAGACAAGTATTTAGTCATCCATACAAAGCAAAAATTATCGATGACTAACAACTCGGATACCTACACGAATATCAGCAAAGAAGAGCAGCATACAAGACAATTATTTCATTCATAATCAACTAACCAGTCAAGGAGGGTTAAGCATATTGCATCAAATAAAACACATTAACGCAAGATGGGAGCTAGAAAATAGTCATGTATATATATAAATAGAAGGAAGAGTTACAACTGGAGTCTTGACATCACAGCCTCCTCCAGCGGCGTTTAGTCGAAGCGCATCTCGAAGGTTTGTTGGGGAATTTGGACGAGGTGAGGACACAAGCCTAAGCTCTCTCGACAAGGGTCTCTTTCCGTTCTATCTTTCTAGCGAAATGTTCAGGAATTCTCTTTAGCATTTTAGCTATAACATGTTCAACTATATCATCAATGGAAGATGGCTTTATTTATAGAGGGAGAGGAGGAGGTTGGGATCCCTACAATGGTGGAAGGGAGGCCTTATCCCTTGGGAGGTTTCCCAAAAAGGTGGAAACAAGAGGCCAAAGGAGAAGGGTTGTGGTTATTCAGTCGAACCACTCCAGATGACTTTCCCACGAAGTTGTTAGGATAGAAACTTCACCTCTATATTTAAAAAACATTCCATAAACAGGTTGGCATGGGTAGATCATTGGGACAGAGAGCCAATGTGCGTGGGGCCCATTGTTAATATTCCTCATTGGTGCGAGGGCATAATGGTCTACTAGCGCCAAGGAAAAAACATGTGTTTGTGATGGTTTACTAAGGAAATTGTCAACAGAAGGAATGTTGTCCTCATGGAAAGGGATGCAATGATGGTCTTTGCAAGGCATGACACTTTGTTTTAGTCACAGAAATGATCCTCAAATGTGCGGGATGGGGATTTCAGGGACAGTGACAAAATGTTGTGTAATAGATGCCCCTTAAAGCATGAGGTCCGAGAGAGAGGGAGGGGTGAAATGCTTTACGAGAACGAGTTTGAACCAAACACCACTATTGAAAGACCTGCAATTACAAATACAAATGATATCTCTGATACATGAACATGTGGCATGGGCGCAACCATCCATAATAGAGTACATATAAAAACTAAGATCCGAGGTGTGGACATAGCCATCCAGTAGTAAGGATCAACAAATAGACTCAGGTATGGTCGCAACCATCCAGTTAAAAGAATCATGATAAACCACAATATCCCGCAGCCTGGATTTTATCAGACAAAACCCAGGGTCTTGCGCTCCATCTCAAATCGAACAAGTACAAATTTAAGCATGTGAATATGTGAGCTGAAGTCGAACATGCAAGAAAATCACCTGATTACCAGCCAATGATGAAAGTTGTTAACATGCATGAGAGAAACCACCAATAATGGAAATGGCTCTCAAGGTACAACAGGTACAATCCACGGGATGTGGACAGTGATTTGGCGTCGAACACCCGTAGAAGCACTTGATCAAAGGCTAATGATGTGGACTTGTCGTCGAATGTGAAGAACTTCCCATTGAGGCATGCAAGCTCCAAGTTATCGGAAGGGAGTCTCTAGATCAACTTCCTAGATAATGAGCTGAATTTGATAGGAAGTGACTCGGTCGAAGGAGGGCCATAATGTTTCCCATATCATCGATACGAGATAGAGGAACATGATGATAGTGAATCAGAACTAGCAGAGAATCAGAGGGAGGTTGAAAACTGTAGAGGAAAACTTCTCTTGAACATATCAGTGACACGACTCTAGATTTGGTAGTATTTGACATTAAGGAATCTGAGGTCATGATGACGTGGAAAAGAGCAGATGAGAGGTCAAAACAGATTACCTAAACCCATGGAGGAAAAAAATGACAAAATGAGATATCCCCAACCCGACACGAATGCAGACGAGTGTCATGTTCAAGAGTGACATAATGCCAACACAACTAAAAACTGGTTCCATTTTCCCCCACCATTTTTGGCAAGTTTATTTTTGAAAAAAAAGATTGAAGGGGATAGCATATGCTTGTAATGTAAGTTTTTCCTTTGGAAAAATCCATCCTAGTACATTTTATGAGCCCTAGGAAGGAGGAACTCGAGGAACATCATGGTGACGATTTTCGATGTCATCAAGATTTAATGAGTCTGACAAAGGAAAAACTCGGCATCTTTTCATGTTTAGAGAGTTTGAAAAGAAACGGAAAAGAAAAATCTAGCATGTCCCTTTTCGTAAATAGTCCCTCATATCCGAAAAGGTAGAAAATAATATCTGAAAGAACCTCTTAGTCGCGATAGGCTAAGGTATTCCTTTTTCATAAATAATCTATCCCAACCCGAAAAAGGGGTAAACATATACTAGGTAGATATCGTTTCACAACCATTTAACGAGTTCAAAACTACAAGAGTCTCGGCAATCTTTTTAGTTTTAGAGAGTTAGAAAAGAGCTGAAAGATGACTATAGCAGTGACTTTTTCGTGTTTTTACCAAGTCCAAAAAAGTATAAAATACAACTCGTTACTTCATCACTATCTCATAAAAAACTTGCCGCTGCATAAGAGACAAATGTAAAACCCATTTTTCGAAATAACATCGTGAAATAATCGAAAAATATGTCTTAAAACCTAATTAGGGTTCCGAAAAGCTATAAAATGCCAAAAATGGAAAAAAATAATTACTTTTCACTTTTACCTCTTGTGGAGCAATAATTATCCATTTTAGACTGTGATTTTGCGGCGACGATGGTAGGCGATCTAACAGATCAATCTCGAATCCGTCAGTTCTAGGTAAGAGCCGACATCCTTACCTGCATTTTGATTCCTCTTTCATTACCTGCAACCCCAAATTTGGAATTCAGTGGGGGAATTTGTAAAATATATGGCACGACGGTTGGCACAAGTATCGGGCATGCACTCGCGCCAATCGCTCAGATTTCTAAACTGGGGCACGCCCATTGGCGCGACTATTTCCCAAACAGTCGCGCTAACTGTGCAAACCTTTTTAACTTACAATGCAAGCAAGCCCAATTTTCACAAATCAAAAGCTTTTAATTTGGCTAATGATGTTCATATGAACATGTTTGCAGGTGTAAAGCGGCAAAATGGTTATCGAATGGAAAGAATAGGAACACAGTGAAGAAGACGAGCTTGCCATGGAAAATGAGAGATGCATGGAAGCTCTCAGAGACTGTGGACTGAAAAAATTCTTCATGACACCATGCCTTAGAGCTCAACCGGAGCTACTACAATACTTGATCAATATCTGGGATGAGGATCAAGAAAAATTCATTCTTAGTGATCAAGAACTCGAAATTGATGTTTCAGACATTTACTTCATAACAAGACTGTTGCGGAGGGGGGAAATACCAGCCCTGACCGACACCCAGCCCACCATGGAGAACATGAGTATGGAGATCGACAGGGTATGCCAAGGGGCACGGAAAGGATCAAGAAGCGGGAAAGTGGATATCCAGACTATCCCGGACTTGGCACTAAAAGTAGTGCTACACACCATCACACGAGCTGCGGGATCACAAGCACCGCACGAAGCAATAAAAACATAGCTTCTTCTTGTAGTACACTGTCTGACACCGACCCTCTACAACTGGGCATAGGCAGTGACGATCAATATGAAACATCAAATGAAAAAATGCAAGAAGACCAAACTAAAGCAGTTCGGATATGGATCCATCCTTGTATCGTTCTTCTTGGAACGACTACCAATTTTCCAGCGATAGGAATTTATAGTCCCAACACCACCAGCACAGGAGCCACGGATGGCCCGTTGGGCAGTGCTGATGCCAAGGTCAGGGGGCGGTCAACATATGTCCTAGAGACCAGAGTTCTTTGATTGGATCTGTCGACAGCTGATTTTCATGGAGGACTGGCCCTAATTTGGCACAGACTTCACTGGTGATCCATACCTCCCACTCGCAGAAGGAGAGGATTGGGATGAATCACTTGGTAAGACTCATTTTTTATTTTTATGAGTATTATGATTTTTCTTGTTATATATGTTTTGACATTAAATCCATGTGTTATTGCAAATTTTGGATCAGAAAGACCTGCAGGCACTTCTCCGATAGCGAGGCAAGTCCCTCGCGACTTTGATATTGCCCCTCATGGTGAGGGAGGTGAGGAGGAGGAAATCGTGCGCAACCTGGAGGGAATATCTCATGGGGTCCCGGACTATGCGTGATTCGACGATGTTCCTCGTGCATACCATAGGCACATTGTAGGAGTGTCAAACTGATTTCACCGCTTGCTGAGGCGGCTTGTATGGGCAATGACATGCTATCATGAGCATCACGCCGATTAGACACCTAGGATTTATTTCTGCATAATTTTTAGAGACATGATGTCTCAGGATGTAACAGAAACACACATATTTTGAACTTATGATGCACACTGATGCAAACATTTGATATAGATATATACATCTATATTCCTATATGGATATTTTTCATGTGATGATGATTTTACAGATTACGCAAATTTCTATCTAATACAATGTTAGCCACTGTATCAGTCAATGCATTCATTCGCCTAGGAATATGTGTTGAACCCTTAGTTAAACTGAGAGGGGGGGGGGGGGGTGAATCAGTTTAACACATTCATGCACTTTTAAAACTTTTCATTAAACTTTATTAACACCTTCATTTCATGATCAACATAATATGTGATAAATCTTAATTTTTGAGCAACAATTAATAAGCAAATTAGATAATGTACCAGCAATCTTAATATGTGAGCAGCAAGTGTTAAGCAGAATAGATATACCATATCAACACATAGAAATCATGCACATAGATAGAAGATATAAGTGGAAACCCATAAGGGAGAAAACCACATCTTATTATTGTTGTGATGCAAAGGAAAGCTCCAACTCCCTCTCACCACTGATTTTCTGTAGGCACCAACCTACAGGAGGCTCCTACCTCAGTGCACGAGCTACAACTTGCAAGAGAGCTCAGCTCCCATCAATTTTGCAGGGCACCAGCCTGCGAGCTCTACCTCGATCGGCTACAACTGACATCTATCAAGCTACAACTTGATAGGGAAGCTCCAACTTCCTTACTCTTTCAAAAGAAAACACTTGTTGATTTACCTTGGATATCAGCTCTATTATGTTCCTTCCTTTTTGCTGTCCATCAGTCCTCATATCTACCATGTATCATCTCTGCATCTTCTCAGATTCTCTATCAGCTCCTCCTTCTTCTCTGCCTCACTGCTTCATTTCTGCATTCTCTAACCTCTTGCAACTTTCTTATATTCTTCTGCTTTCTTCCATTCTGTAGCTTTCTCACAATCTTCAACTCTCCTCAATTCTTCTGCACACTCTCTTTTTCTCTCTCTGTTTTCGTAACCTTCTACACATGGATATTACCTGTTTTATACAAAATAACTTCATAGTTGTTTGCATTCTATAGGAATTCGAAGCGAATAGCCATGACTCTTTGCCTTTTGCCTTCTCATTTCTTTGTCCAGCTCATTCAGAAAAATATAGCAATTTATACAAATTTCAGTTTTACAGTGGAGTTTTTTTTTCCTACTGGAGACTTGCCAATGCATCACAAACAATATAAAATCAATTAAAAAATTTACATTCACATTTTCAGTTACATATATCAATTTCACTCAACCCTTTTTTTGGCCTTTGGCTTTGCTGTTTTTGTCTTTTCTGCTGCTGTTAAGTAACTGTTATGCATACCTCTGTTGTTTACTGCAATTGTGTGCACCTATGCATGTACACATGTCAAACCCACATTTTCATTCCTGTGCATATTCACCTGTTCACTACAATTGTGTATCTGCTATATAGATAACTGCGTTTCCAAATTTAGTCCCAAATAAATCTCAAAGTCTTGTGCAAATTAAAATGCCTCTCCATTCATTTTCCCTGCGCTGGCAATTAAATAAATGTATGCAGAGGCTTTTCTTTTCACATCTGATGGTTATCAAAACCACATTCCCCGGATTTCAAATCTGAGTCAATTTAACTCACATTCTGGCAATTATAAAACTATGCGGAAGCTTTCTACAAGTAAAGCTTATAGAACCATATATATCGGGACCCACATATTCCAAAGTCTTCACCCTTAATTTATTTCAAAATGAAATGAACCTTTTTAATAGGCTTACCACAGACCCTTTGAGTTAATTACCTCTCGGCGTTGTATTCATTTCTCAATACACCACCATATCCTTTGTAAACAAATAAACATAAATCACGTCCGCCACTACATTTCAATCATACCATTCATATATAAAATATATCAGCATCCCCAAATCAAATGTTATCAAACAAGTAAGCTTTGGACTTTATCAAGACCCCGACAAATATTAAAATTTGGTTGGGTCCCACAGCAATCATACTTTCATTGGTTGACATCGTTAAATCCAAAGTAACTATATAATCCAATGCACATAGATGTCTGGCCCACAACATATGTAGCTTACCATGCATTCACATCTTCATTACTTGCCAACTCCATCCAACAGCGTGATATATCTGGCCCACAGTTTAACAATTTGTATTGGACAATATTCATATGCACTCGTCAACATAACATATATATATATATATATATATATATATATATATATATATATATATATATATATATATATATCCCATAATCCAATCGTTATAGCGCGTTCATAGACCAACTCGCAATTCTTCATCTTCGACCTTGGCTTAAAACTAACATATGTAATGTTTTCCTACAGCAATTCCCAATGTATATAAATGTCCTCGGGCCCACCATAAATCTTCAAATTCCACTTATAAAATAACTTTTAATTCTATGAGCGCGGGGCCATACCTGTGAGTTAAACCTCATGCAACTTATCGCGCGATTGTCGTTTGATCTCTCACCCTCCAGATCGAACGCCTCAATTGGATATCGCATTTTTTCTCGAACTGAGGTTTAACACCTGAAAGTTGCGCGATGTGAGTGGGTTTTAAAAACTGCTTATGGACACGTGTCATCCAGTTTGTGGCATCTCGTTTTTTTGTTCGATTCCACTTACCACTCCCAACCGCACGTGATACTGCTGGTATTTATCTCCAACCTGTTTTCACTATTCAACTTCACGGTTCCCTTCTCATGGTTCTATTCCTCACCGTCGTTTACGATTCTACCTCTTTAACTATTGTTCTTCATGCATGTTTTATCTCTATGCTTCCATTTTATTCAAAGCTGCCTCTACTACCCATTCATAGAATCGATCTACTCAATAATATCCTCTCCACTTTCTCCATTGCTTTGATGTCTAATACCTCTGCGACTTGTAACCATTTTGACTATCCACGGGTTCATGCTCCTTTCAACCTCGCTTTCTACCTAAGGCGACCTCAGTAAATGTGAATCCTCTGCATAAGTGGAAGCGGCATACATGAAAGCCCTTCTAGAGCTTCAGTAACCAAGTTCCTTCACGCAGATGTAACTTCACTCCCTTTTTCCAGTATTTTATGTCAATTTTACTTCATTGCACAGACTTTGTGTCCAAATGTATCCTCGTCCCAATATTTAACCGAGGTCGTGTATTCAAATTGGATTGAACTAATACCAATCCTTCTGCAGGATTGTCGATCCCTCCAGTGATCGACCTTCAAACCTTATATCGCTTCTCACAAGGAATAAACACATTGATATTAACTCTTAATAAAGAGGTTTATCACGCACTAGTCCTTATATGATTTCTTATTGAAGCGCAAAGCCTACTACACAGATTTTATGTCAATTAATACTAGAACAAATCCTTTCACATAACTTCACTTACAGAACTTCTACTCTCACTCTGTCCTCGGCCAAATTTTCAATTTCAATGGCCTTATATTCTCACTTTGTCTCTAATAACCTCTATCTATTGCTACAGTGCAAATAATCTTTGACTCTGTTCTTCTCATGCTCCAAACTCTCTTCGGATTTTATCAAATATTCTTGAGAAGAAAGCTCTGAGATCCAGACTTCAGCCTTTCTGGAATAGTAACTTCGTGTATTTTGCAATAGGGGTTCTTCAAAGTCACTCTTATACAAATTGAGGTCAGCCTCCAAATTCTTTTCCTTATGACCCTTTTTCAACTTAAACAAGTGCTTTGATTTCCAGCCCAATTTCGGGTGTCTCAGCCTCAACTGAGAGCCCTCCATTCTCCTGTGAATGTTACTACACCATTCACCAAAATCCTATGCCCCTCTTCTCTACTTCAATTTGCTGCTCCTGTCTTCTCCTTTTCCTTGTTGCTGTTTCAGGTGCTACTCCTTTGCCATAAATGACATCATTTCCAACAATATGTTGATATGTAATGTAATCAAAATGTCTTTCCAGCAAAAAAACACGTAAATACAACCTTAAAATCTGAAGGTTTCTAACTGAATAATTTCCAACAAGTTGTGAGTCTAGATTTACAACCAATGCACGAATGCTGAGGGTAATCACCTCGGTTAATAGTTCAATGACAGCACTATACTCAGTGACATTGTTTGTAGTTCGTTCTAGACAGATACCTTGTAGATCTACCAACTCACCAGCAGGATCATAAGTCACCCAGGCTGCCGAAGACAAGTTCCGGGTACTGCGGGAAGCACCATCCATGAAACCGACATAAGGGGTAATAGACATCTACACAATAAGTAACGACCCAAAAAGCAGGAAAACACTCGCAAAGCACACCAAGCCAAAAATGTACAAAAATTAAAAAGAACACCTATGTACACAAAACATGCATGAATGATTCATGCATAATATTTTTTGAGATACAACCCATTTCTGGGTTGATCCAGAGGATGACCTTCGTAATCAATGAGCTCATAGGCCCCATTCCGCAAGACACATTTAACAATGTAGGGCCCATGCCACATGGGTTGAAATTTTCCTGCCCCCAGCTTATCATGAGCTTGGTCATACAGGAGGACAAGGTCTCCTTCTATGAAGGAACGAGGGGAAACCGACTGGTTAAAATGAGCTTTGATCTGCTTCTTCTGTGCCTCGATGACCAAAGCAACAAAGCGGCGAGTTTCACCTAGGATTTCTAAGTATAGAATACGTTCTTATTTTGGCGAAGTTTTCGGCATCAATTCAACAACCAACTTGAGCGAAGGTATTTCACACTCAATCAGAAGCATAGATTCCAGACCGTAAACAAGCTGAAATGGAGTGAATCTGGTCGCATCCTTAAGCGAGGTTCGGTACACCCAAATAGCTGAAAATAAAATGAGATGCCAATTGGATTTATGCATCCCAATCATACGTTGAAGCATGGTGAAAATAAATTTATTCACGGCTCCAACTTGGCCATTGGCCTATGGATAGTACGGCGTTGAGCTGTCGTGATGCAGACCCAACTTGGAAGTCAACTCTTCCACCATATAATGCCGAAAATGGGAACCATGATCGGTAACAATGGCTTGAGGGACACCAAACCTAGAAATGATGTGATTGAATATGAATTGAGTTGTTGTCTTACCATCGGCGGCAAGTGTAGGCATTGCTTCGGCCCATTTGGTGAAGTAGTCAACAACTACGGTGATATAAGCATTCCCCCCGGCCAAGTGAGGATTACACGTCATAAAATCGATGCCCCACTTCACAAAGGGACCCACGGAAATGATAAGGTGGAGATTTGAAGGCGGTGAGCATCTTGCATTGATAGATCTGACAATCATGACATTTTTGAACAGCAACAACGCAGTCCTTGAAGATGGAGGGCCAGAAATACCCAGCATGAAGAATCTTCTGTGCATTGGCATAACCAGACATGTGACTGTCACGGGCACCACTGTGACAATCATTCAGGGCTTTCTCAGCCTCCTCGAGAGTCAAACACCAGTGGAGAATGGAATCTACTCCAATGCGGTAGAGTGTATCTCCGACTATACGATAAGGTTGTGATTGATGACGGATGCATCGGCGAGCATCCTTCGTAAACTCAGATCTGAAAGAAGTTTGAATATATATGATGGTATCACCATACCAAGGATCGAGGGTGCTTATCAGAAAAAGTGTATCATTTGGAATGCATTCCTCGGAACCAAATGGAGCGGAGTCAGAGGGGAGGGAGTAGATCAGACCGGAAAAGACTAATGATTTCTTAGACTTGGCGGTAGTAAATTCCAAATTGAACTCTTGGAGGATGACAATCCACTTCGAGTACTTTTCCCCCAACAATTTTTGAGACAATATATAGGTCATAGGGTTGCAGTAAGAAATCACAGTCACAGTACGCAACAAAATGTAATGACGAAAATGTTGAACTTCTTGAACCGCAGCCAATGCTAACTTCTCGACATGAGCATAGCGTGTTTTGGTATCAAGAAGGTTACGAGAGAGGTAGTAAATAACATGCTTGTCACCGTCGTCATCGTCTTGCACCAAAACCATGGCAATCATGCTTAAAGCGGCGAATAAATAGAGGGAAAAATCGCGATGATATTTCAGAGGACGCAGTAGAGGAGAGTTGACAAGCAACGTCTTTAGAGCATCAAAATACTTTTGGGCGATCTCATCCCAAAGGAATGGGACACCCTGCTTTAGTAATCGCGTGAATCCTTTAGCCACTTTGGCACAGTTAGGTATAAAACGGCGCAAAAAATTAGCCTTCCCCTGCAGACTCTGCAGCTGATGTAATGAGGATGGAGAGGGGAGATTGATGATAGCCTCAACTTTGAGCGGATCAAGGCGAATCCTGTCTTTGGAAATGATAAGCCCTAAGATTCTACCGAAATCGATGCAGAAGACTCACTTATGCGGATTTAACTAGATGTTATAGTGTTGACAGCAAAGAAATATCTGACGAAGAGGGTCAGGGTGGTCCTTACGTTTGGCTGAATGATTCGGGATTTCATCCAGATAAGGTTGAACGATGTGCTTAATATCATGAAAATCATATGACATCGCTCGCCGAAATGTGGCCCCAGCATTTTTTAAGCCAAAAGTGAGCTTTTTGTACACGAAAGTACCCCAAGGACAGATGAAGGCAGTCTTATGTTGATTAGTTGGGAGAATTTTAATCTAGTTATAGCCGGAAAATTCATCCATAAGGGAAAATATCTCACTCCCAGCACAGTCATCAATGATTTGATCAATAAAGGGAGTAGGATAATTATCCTTAGGACATGCCCGATTTATGTCACGATAATCAACACAGACCTGAATGGTACCCTGTTTCTTATCTATAGGGACAATTTTGGACACCCATTATGTCAAGGGAATCAGATAGATAAAACCAAAATTGAGAAGCTTTTCAACTTCACCCTTAATGGTGGCAGTATTTCTAGAGTGCACAAGATGAAGGCGCTGACAAACAGGCTTCGAACCAAGGTAGGTAGGAATCTCATGCACCACCATACTAGGATTGATGTCGGGCATTTCTTCGTAAGACCATGCAAAGACGCCACAGAACTCACAGAAAAGGCTAGTATAAACTTGAACTTCATCTGAAGAAGAGGTGACCCCGATATGGATGTTCTCGACGATTCCCGGTTTCACGAAAATGTCGATAGGCATCATTTGTGTGATGTTACTAAAGTTACCCTACGTAAAAACTTCATGTGTCAGAATAGGAATTTCAAGTGGAGGAGAAGGAACATTAGATGCAAACCTCTCAAGACATGTAGACATGGCCCCAAGACCAGGCATGAACGAGGAACGATGATGACTATCATCCCACATAATATCCTCGAGATACATAGTTTCCACAATGGCTTCATCGGAGGGAAATATCTCTTTCAAGGGATTGAGCGAATCCAAATCATCGAGCCAAGGGGATTGAGAATAAGTGTCAAGGGACATGCTTAAAGAAGCATGATCAGAAGGTGGAGGCTTCGAAGCCGAAATAAGTTCACAATAACCAGGTTGACCCAAAGGAGGACCGTAGGGTTGTCCTTGTTGCACAAAGTTTTGGCCTTGTTGAACATAAGGTTGTTGTTGTTGTGCAATAAGTTGTCCTTGTGGTGGATACATTTTCCCCCCAGGAACGTAAGACGCTCCTGGTTGATATTGATATTGAGGTTGACTGGAAGGACCGTAGGGTTGCTGGATTGAAGGTTAACCATGTAAGGTTGTCCTTGTAGATCATAAGGTTGTCCTTGCTAGATCAAAGGTTGTCCCTGTGAGGGTTGTCCTTGTATTACCGGCCCTTGATGAGGGACGATTCGATAAGGATCAGCCAGAGGCAAATAAATAGCCTAAATAGGATCAACAAGACGCAAATAAATGGGGTTACCGTAGACATCATAGTGATGTGGAGGATTGACAGGAGCTTGGGGCTAGGTTCTCAGAGTTCTGCTGTTGAACAGTCAACAGATACTCTTCAAAAGTAAGGCCTCCAGGAATAGCAAAGGAATTCGTAGCCACATTAGAAGCAAGTGTGGCCTCCACAGCGTGAGGTTGTGATTTACCCAGGCTGGGATTGACAGGCCACGTAGGATTAAGAAAGATAGCCTTGCGAGTGTGAAAATATCCTGACGATTGATGTGTAACAACCAGTGCAAATGAAGCCACATAGATGGTAGGTTGGACCCGGACAGAGGTAACAACCGTTGATGAACTAGGTATTGAAGGTGACAGTCCTAATGAAGGAAGAATCGAACTCCTTGCAGGAGTCGAAGTACTGGAGTGTGCTATGGACGCAACACTAGAAATAATCTGACTCAAACTCCGATAACTAGGTGGAAGTGACACCGATGGAGGGGAAGATTGATTAGAGACACACGAGAGATCTTAAGGGAAAAGTTGATATTCTCCTGTGGAAACACGCATTTCCTCAATACTGACAGGACTCAAAGAATCCATGTCTGACGAAGCTGTAAGATATTCGAAAATATGACGAGGGCTAGGAGGTATAGCAACAGCTATGAAAGGTGATCCTGAAGTAATAGGAGGGAATTCTTCCTCACTCCCAAAACTAGACCATGAATCTTCAGGAGAATATCAGGTAGCAAGAGGTTGAACACTCGGGAGAATAGGCTATGCAAGTTCAGCAGACCTAGTGGACTAAGGGGTTTCGAAAGAAACGTCAGGAAAAGAACTACCACTAGGAGGCAGTGAAGAAGATGATGAAACTGGTGGTTCCACCACTATGACAATATTTCAACACAGGAAGGAAAATGAGATAGCCAGTTCAAGGCTTCAATACCAAACTCTAAGGAATGACAAAAACAAGCCAAGTAAAAAACTTTTAACGGGCATGTGGTTGTGGGTAATTAATTTTACAACCCTTCAACAAAAATTTGTTGTTTCATGTTTTAAGAGTCGAGAAATAAACAAAAGATGACTCTAGTCACTTTTAATTTTAAACGAGCGTGAAAGGACAAGTGCTCGATGATCTCTTCTATTTTTAAGGATTCATGAAAAGATCGAAATGACTACTCAGGTAATCTAAGCAAGAGGGTGTACCAAGTTTCCGTGAACTACCATATACACCTTGGTGATCAAATGAAAGAAAAATGACCAAGGACTTAATGTACGTGCAGGTAGTCTCCCCGAATGTTGTGTTCGGTGTATCACGATTACAGGACGGAAAACTCGGCTTCCTATGGATAAAGGATTTGAACCTGCGAGGGTCTACCTTTATATACGCGACGGTACAGGGAGCACAAGTTCATACTAGTGCTGTCTAAAGCCAGATGGCGAATGATAGCTACTAGGTTTAACGACGCTAGAACATGTCACTAGCCTAGACCTCTAAAAATGTTTGCGTTAGATTCCAATGCTTCCTTAGGTTAATTGAATAAATTTTACAGTTGATCTTGAATTATTGTTTCAGTTTCAAAGCCCTACCGAATTTGATCTCAAATTTTTTAAATGCAAGCTACATGCAAAAGAACACCATTTTCCATTCGATGAATGCTAACTAAGAGAAGGATAGAGATCTTTCAGAAAGCAGAAAAAAATTAAAACATAGAAGAAGTCCCCTAATGCATCTAATACAATCAAAATGGAAAACGAAAAACTCTTTCCTAGATGCAAGCGCTAGTTATGAAAAATAATGTTTCATTTTCGATGCGACGAAAGGATGAATTTTTTTTTTTTGAATAAATAAAGCACACAATGCATTAATTACATAAAAAATCAAATCAAACGCTAGTTTAGAGCACAATGAATGTAGAGATGTCAAGACGAACAATCCTAAGGCAATATAGACATAAAAATGTACTCAAACCAATGATGCACTCTTTCAAACAAAATGAAAGCTCTTGAAATTACCCAAACGAGCAATGTGATCTATGCTTGAAGTGAAGATATGGAGAGTCAAACAAGCACAAAGGTAATCATTCAAAAAACCAAAATCTCAAAGGATCAAGAAAGACTAAAGCAATCGATCAGGGAATGGAATTGACAAAGAATCAACAAGACTCGAACTTCAATCAGAAGGTTCAGTGAGCGAAAGACACCTAGAAACCCTAGGGTTGTGAACTGCACCGATGAGAAAATAGACAAACAACTGAGAAGAGCAAGCCTAAAGTAGTCAAAACAACTCCAAAAAGACCAATTTCAAATCAAGAAACAAGCCAGAGTCAAGCACAACTGACCAAAAACTCAGGAAAAGGGTCAAACCAAATCCTATAGGATTTGGTGCGACTGTGAGGCAGTAATCCGTGCCAAACAGGGGTTGGCACTACTGCAACAAAAGCAACCAACACCAATTGGCCCGACTGTTCAAAAAAAACTCGTGCCAAGCCAGATAACTATAGGAGGAGGGAAGAACCAGGGAGAAGAGGTCAATATTGACACTCTGGGGCTGAACAAGAAGATTCCAGACAATCAAACAAGCCAAAAAAGACACACAAGCAAGCAAACGACCGAAGTCGACCTGACCAAGCAAACTCCTAGAAGGAAACGAAACGAAAAACTGACACTGATCCCCAGCGGAGTTGCCAATTTGTTGGGAAGGTAAATCCTCTCTGCAGACAGAGACGATCCCTCTAGCCCTAGAGTGGGTCTAGCAACAAAGGGAAAAGCTAAAGTGTTGGTTCTTAATTAATGAATGAAAAGGACGGGGTAGATTGTCTTACCTGGAGTCCAACGTTTTCGTCGTTGTATTGGTGGTGGCCTCTTGATCTCTGCTTCGACGGGTCACAATCCTTCTACAACAATTCTCGGATACCTGCACGAAGATAAACAAACAAGAGCAGCATACAAGACAATGATTTCATTCATAATCAACTAATGATTTAAGGAGGGTTAAGCATATTGCATCAAATAAAACACATTAACTTAAGATGGGAACCAGAAAATAGTCATGTATATATATAAATAGAAGGAAGAGTTACAACCAGAGCCTTGACGTCATAGCCTCCTCCAGTGGGGTTCATTCAAAGCACATCTCGAAGGATCGTCGGGTTATTCAGATGAGGTGAGGACACAAGCCTAAGCTCTCTCGACAAGGGTCTCTTTTCGTTCTATCTTTCTAGAGGAATGTTCAAGAATTCTCTTCAGCGTTTTAGCTATAATATGTTCAGCTAGCTCATCAATGGAAGATAGCTTTATTTATAGAGGGAGAGGAGGAGGTTGGGATCCCTAAAATTGTGGAAGGGAGGCCTTATCCCTTGGGAGGTTTCCCCAAAAGGTGGAAACAAGAGGCCAAAGGAGGAGGGCCGTGGTTATTCAGTCGAACCACTCCAGATGACTCGCCCATGAAGTTGTTAGGATAGAAACTTCGCCTCTATATTTAAAAAACATTCCATAAATAGGTTGGCGTGGGTAGATCACTGGGATAAAGCACCAATGGGCGTGGGGCCCAGGGTTAATATTCCTCATTAGCGCGAGGGCATAGAAGTCTACTAGTGCCAAGGAAAAAACATGTGTTTATGATGGTTTGCTACGGAAATTGTCAACAAAAGGAATGTTGTCCTCATGGAAAGGGATGAAATGATGGTCTTTGCAAGGCATGACACTTTGTTTTAGTCACAAAAATGATCCTCCAATGTGCGGGACAGGGATTGTAGGGATAGTGACAAAATATTGTGTAACACATGGTTATTTTTTGCTAGTCCAAGCCCTAAGAAAACTGAGAAACAATTTTTTCATCAGGGTAAAAAAAAACCCCTCTCACTCCTGCCTCCCTTAGATTTCCTCTTGAATCCCCATTGAGAAAAATATTAAACTTAGATTATTTCGATCTCCATTTGCTAAAATATGATTGACTAAGCCTAATGCAGGGGACCTTATTGCTTTCATGATGAATCTTATATTTGGTGAGGGGGATGTGATCTAATCCTAGCTTTATCCAATAAAATTCCTCTTGGTTCAAGACATCGATCTATTTTATGTTGAAGCCTCTAACATAAATAGCCTCAAAGAGCATGGATGAAGCTTTGAGGATGACTGATTATGGGGATTGGATCTCATTTTTGAAGACATATTTTTTCCTGGTGATCCAAATATACCAACACAGGTACTTTGGAAGCCCTTCCCAATAATGAAGAGGCAATGAGGAGGCTTTCCTGCCAAAAGGATACTTGGATCTCCATTGAACAAAAAATTCCTCCCATATTCTAGAGATGGAATCAATAGGAGAAATTGTTGCAAACGCTAGCCACCAGACCTCGAAGGCAAAAGGGTAGAGCCAAAATAGATGTGGAATTTTTTCCTCGACATTATGGCATAGAGAACATCTTGATGGGCCATTAATTTTATTCCTTCTTAGGTTCTCAACAATGAGTATTTCTTGATGAAAAAGGGACCAATAGAAGGTGTTGACCTTTGGGATATCGTCATTACTCCAAAAAAAATTCCACAATCTACACTAGGGGGGGGAGGGGGTGAGGCAACCACTTAATTAAATGGGAATACACCAATTTGACAAAGTATGTATGTTGTGCGATTAAATTCCATGAGCTTCAATCCTTCAGAGAGATAGATATAGGTTCCATATTTTTTAAAATTATATTCAGACCATCCCATTGAGTTCCTAGATGAGGAGGGATCTCAAGCCTAAACCAACCTTTTTAGCGTCCTTTTTCATCCCAAATCAAAATATCTTTCAATTTGTGCAAACCCTTATATTGCATCCATACTGCCAATTTTATGAGATTATTAAGAGCTTCAAGAGGGCCGGTACAAGAGATTTTATCTTTCCAGAGATTGATTTTAGCACCATTCCCTGCGCACCAGCTGAGATGTTCAATAATGAGAGGGGCGCCCTCCTTGCAAAGTCTACATATATCAGAGCCAAAGTCAAACCATTTTACGAGGTCCAACCTTAGCATTAAACTTCTATTGAAATATTTGCAAAATTTCGTTTTCGACCATTCCTTTGTATTTGATATTAACCTCCAAATATTTTTGCAACAAGAGAAATGTTCATATAGAGAGGGTATTTTATAGCCAAACCATCATTTTCCTTTGGAAGGAACACAATGTTCTAGTGGATTAAGTGAACACTCATTTGTGTGACCATAGATCTAGGAGTAAGTAAAACAAAGCAGAGATGTAAAGGGAGGGAGCATAGAAAAAAATTTACTAGGATCACCTGACTAACGGTGGTTAGCCATTAAGCTCCTCGAGCCTAGATTTTCTTCTTGAATTTATTTATTTTATCAATCTAGATGTCTAGATTTTAGGCACCTAGAGAGATTGGGATTCCAAGATAATTGAAGTACTTCCACTCGGTCTCCAGAGAAAAACTAAGAGCCTTGGATATCTCCTGAAGAGCAGAGGTGGGATTGTTCCATCCGAACAATTGTCTCTTATTTTTCTTGATGAGACCCCTTGAAAGATGCAAATATTTGTCAAGTATTTGTTTGTAAGTTTTAACCCTGTATAGAAATTAGCTAGAAATGAATCCTTAAAACACAAAAATAAACAATGGCGACAACATAAAAAAATATACACAGATATTTTCCCCTGGATCCCAAAATCGGGACTAGCACATTTATTTTTCATTATATTACTTTAAATTTTATAGTACATATATATACATGTTGAAGCATTCATAAACTCAAATCCACTAACCCTAGATTAGAACATAACCATAGTTCCCTTGACCGTATCTACAAAATATCATGGGAAGAAAACCATCATGCTCAAAACCATGTGCAAAACCCATGCACAAAACCATCGGTAGGTCCGCACATTGTCTTTGGGTCTCCCCCCAATCCTTGGGTCCGCATAAAAAAAAAAATCATGGGGCACTGCCCTGAACCACATGCAAGGGGGTTATCGCCCCCCTGTAAACCCCCCGAGAGGGGGGGATTTCGCCCCCCCTGTGACCCCCCTATTGCGCCTGCCACAATGTATTGTGTGTGGGACTATTTGTGGAAATAATATAACAAAGACCCAACATTGTTTAAATATGATAACAATTTTCTTTGAGGCACCACCAAATAAAAGGGCATAGTCAGAAAAATGAGAGTCATTAACCTCTTTGATATTCTCGGAATGCTTAAACCCTTTATTCTTCCATAAATTCTAGCAACATACATATTTCTACTTAGGATTTAAACCACATGAATGTATAAAAATATGGGAGAGGGGGCAATATTTCCTCAGACACTGGAAGCTAGAAATAAATTGCAGGTGCGACCATTTATTAGAGGGGAAATCCACAGATTACAGATACAAGCCCTTATCCAATTGACACAAAACCTAAGCTTTTCCATGATAGAGAAAATGAAGGAATGACAGACCCTGTCAAAGGTGTTCCTCATGTCAACTTCCATAACCATGCATCGTTCTGCACTTTGTTTACTAGAATTAATAGCCTCTCGAACAAGGATGACATTGTCCAAGGTTTGTCTATGCTTCAAGAATCCCCCTTGGTTTTTGTTGGCTCGATGGGTCCTGACCTAGGTTCGGATGTTCAAGGTTTACCAACAAACCCCTATACTACTAGCCCTTTCGGCAGTGACCTACTTGCCCAGGCCAAAGTCTCACCCGAAGTAATATGGGTGGGTGCTGGAACTAGGTTTCTGCACCCTAGGAGAGGGTAGGTAAGTCAAGTAGAGCTACATTCAACCTTATAGTGACCAGATATTGTATCACAGAGCCTATATCTACAGATTCCCTTCGCATCCACGTGCGTAATAATAATGATACTCACAGTAATAAACAGATCATGAACTCACATAACGATAACATAGCTATTCCAGATATTCTTGCATGAAGTGAAACAAAACAGATCTAGATCACAGCATAAATAAGTAACACAAGTATATTCGCATCTTAAATCAATAATACAGCAGCATATATTAAGTAACCAAACATCACAGATTCATATCACAGTAATTCCAATGGATTCAGATATTCAAAATACTTCCGCATTCATTAATCCTTCAGATCTACTTACAATACCCCAAAACCCAACCTGCGCACACAGCAGCACGGTCCGCACACAGCAGGACAGAGGCCTTCCGTGCACATAGAAGCAGGAGTCCTTACCCAACAACCCTAACCAGATCTATCGACTCACACTTAGCATAAATCTCTTGTCTTTCTTAGTTGGTCCTACAACTCAAAAAGGTTCAACTACATATAATATTTTAGCCTACGCATCCAATGGTCTGCAACCCATGGTTTGCGGACTCTTGTTCTACCCTTGACCCATTTACAATGCTTTAGGGGCTTTAACCCACCCCAAAACCCCTGTGCTAGACTAAATATAATAAAAAATATACAAAATGGACTAGTTTCACAGCTTGCAGGAGACCCTGTTCCAACGGTCCCCCAACACAATCTTGTGACTCGTCCTAAGTCACTACGATGGTAGGTTCTCCACCTGCGCGCGTAGTGCAATGAGGGTGGCGATTAGTGTCAGCAGCACCTCTTGACTCTGAACTGCGATGCTCTGCACAAGTTCCACAAGCTTTTGGGATGTTGGTCCTTCAATTGTCGTGGTGACGTTTTCCAATGTCTGGTTTGGTCGCGTGACCGCGTCATCGGCATCTTGTGAGAGCTGGAGGGTTGTGGTAGCCCATGGCTTTAATCGTTCCTCAATGATGCGCTTCTTGCGTTGGAGTTTCTCAATCGCATCCTGGATAGTGCTGCTGGTCCTCAAACGTGCTAACCATTGTGCAGGCACCAAGGTGGGAAATGTAGCCTCGACCTGTGCAAAAGCTTCTTCCTGCTGTCGTAAGTCCTGATTGACCTTTTGGAGGACCGGATTGAACTAGACTGTGCTCTAGAGCTGCATGGCTTTTTCTAGCAACTGGGCGCCCTAAGAAATTTTCCCTGTGATAGTGTTGGTAGCTTCGGTCACCAGCGCAGTGCGCTAGGCTCGTACCTCCAACAGAATGTTAGGCTACAATGTGGCTTGTAAGTCAAAGATTTTCTTCTCCAGTTGTGCCTTGATGATCTGCATTTCTATCAGAGACACTTTTACTGCTGTAACCATACTTTCTACCTTGGCCCGAGGTATAGCTACGGCCGGGATTCCGTTCAGAACCTTCATGCAGAGCTGGTGGATCATTATTTCAAGCTCCACCTGCTGCGATATAGCGAGGGAATTTTCTGCGTTTTTTCGCACGATGGCCCACTTGGCCACACCGAGTTGTTGATGCACCTCTAGGTCTCGCTGGTGGATCTCCCGAATCACGGCGATGTGGAGACCCTGTAATGCCTCGTTGGGAAACTTAGCCAGATCCAAGTGTATCCCTGTATCTACTTGGATTTGGGTTCCTACAAGGGCAGTGCTAGGCTAAGAGCAGAGATGGCTTTCTTTCGGTGCTAGCACTGTACTGCTAATTGCCAAGGGAGCCCATCTTTGAATTACACTGGTCTGCAGCGTATCTGCCTTCCACTGGAGGGCGCTAAGCTCGGTCTGAAAGGTGTTAATTGCTACCTGTTGTTGTTCCTCTATGGCTGCCCATCTATCCTTTGTAGCTAGTGTAATTTCGTCCATGATTTGTTCGAGGTCACCATCAGTTAGCATGACCGTCGCATCATATTCATGGCGTTGGGCACGTTGATTTTTTCGAGGCCGTTTGTCAAGCTCACCTAGCCGCTTTGTATTCTGGAGGGAGGTGGTATCTTAGTTATTCGTCCCTTGCATGCTCAGTTCTAGCTGCGGACCGGCCCCGACATCCTTATCGGTGATCTGTGGCAGTTATGAGTCCCTTTCCACGGCTGCGTCCGAGCCCCTCTCACTTGGTCCTATGGTTTCCTTGCAGTCGATAGGGGGGTTCACTCCTGTTTTTCAGGTCCCTCCGATGCTCTTTTCACCAGGGATGAAGCCACTCCTCCACACAGGGAGCCAGAGCACAATTATCCTATCGATTTCTTTGTCCCCCGACCCAATCATGATTTCGTCAAGTTCAGGCTCTGTAGGTATCGAAGCTTCCGCGAGACTAGGAGCTGCTATTTTATTGGGAAAAGGGACTTTCGATTCTGGGGGCCTATCGGCAGCGGGAGTGGGTTGCTTTGCCATGAACAGGATGCTAGAGGTCCAGAGAACCGTGTAGCATAAAGAAAATACATACCGGTTACGGAAGTGATATGGAACTTTTGTCTGAGCTAGCCTTCCTACTTTATAGTGCCTATGGCCATCCAACGGTAGCGTAAATTTCACTTGGAACTTACCATCAAGAAAATGGTAAAAAATCTCAAGGAATCGCCCCATTAATTTCCAGCCGCCCGCTCCACTCAATGGTAAATTCTCCTCTTTACCAAACTTTACTATTCCAACTATCACTTTTCGCTCCCTATGTGCACTCAGCGTACCTGCTGAGCTTGGAATAAACACCTGCGCCTCTTGTGCATCCTCCCCCAACACAGGCTTGTTCCTAAGGTACCTCACAACCAAAGACATGTTTTCCCAATAGGTGTCATCCCAACTGAACTGGTCCCCCTGTGTAAACAAGTCTCTCAGAGGCGCTGTAAGTAGCACATATTCCTAAACAAACTTTATGTAAAACCCTGCATGGCCGAGGAGTGAATGCAGTTGTTTCCTTGTTATGAGAGTCGCCAAATATATGATAACTCTGCCTTCTGTATCTGCATCCCCATTCATAGCCAATGTAGGGTGCATCCCATTACTACCCATTCGCATCCTGAGAGGCTCGGTAGTTGTGTACACCCCTTCCAATTCTGAGTCAGAAGCAGCTCGTGGATCATCCTTACCCTCTGTTGGGGCTAGGCTATGGTAGTTGACCATGCTTGGTATCCTCTTTTCCCATGTGGGTATTTCCGGTGCGATAAACAGGTGTGATTCACCCCATACCCCAGTGTCAATGTCCCGTAGGACTGCGTCAAGCGCCTCTATCCCGCCTACTAACCCAAATTTTCCCAGGAACTCTTCCTTCAGCATCCCCCAGTGGCAGGTGCGCCGATGTAGCTCCGCATCTAAGTACCATGCATGAGGAAGTGGCCCTAGGGCATGAATCAACAAGTGAACCCACTCTTTATTCATTATGTTACACCACTGTTCTTCCCATGCGAACATATATTCGCGTGGATCTTCTGATCCAAGGAATGTCTTGTCCCGCACACTGGTTGGGGCTTAAAATCATAGGATCATCATATCCTAAAATTCCTCCCAATCCTAGAATGCCTCCTCTTGCATCTCCCACCAGTGCACGGGTGTTCCACGCATGGCTAGCTTAAGGGCCCATAGCCTTCGTCCCTCGGGAACCTCTGCTTTGAATGCTCGCAAAATTCCTTAATGCTACCAAAACCATCAAAGTAGGGTAGGTCTCTTACCTCTAAGGAAATGCAACAAAAGTCCCTTGTGACTCGAAGACATCATAGCGTCGAGACATCATGTAACCGGTTTTCCCAATTATCCATCTCCCCATTAGAGTCGGAGAAGCATTCACTGTCCTTTTCCCAGCAGAGTACTCCTCCCACCGGGGGATTGATCCAATCTTCGTCCCGCGCAGTCAACTTGTAAATGTGATCCACCTCCTCTTCATCGTACACTGGCTCTGTGTATCATTCACCTTCCGCAGGATCTAATGGTACTATCACCCTTGTATCGTTATTCTCAAACACCATGCTTCTATTTTTGAGGTTGATGATACCACCCATATCTATGGCCCAGTCCAACCCTAAGAGCACATGGTAGGGGTCCGCATCTTCTACAGTTTCAATTACCTCAAATTCAGCTCGAGCCTTTACTCCTGCGATATCCACCATAATTTTAGGCAACCTTCCTAGTGGGATGATTTTTTACTGATTTTCCATGCGTAGCTGAATAGTGGACCATTCCAACTTAGGATCTCCCAATTGTTTCCATGTCTATTTAGGTAACACATTCGCATCTGACCCTAGGTCCAAAATAACCTGATTCATTTCGTAGTCACCAATCTGCGCAGTCAACCGCATTTCTCTCCCAATGCATTTCTTATACCTGTATAGCTTGTGCACATCCTTGACCTCCAGGGGTAGATGGGGTCGTGCTTCACAGCTATCTATTAATGCCTGAAGATTCTCCACATCCTTTGGGTTGCGCAGTAGCTTCATACATGCCTATAAAATGGGCTCGACCTCCTCATCTACCTTGAGGTTCGCAGGTGCCCGAGTAGTAGTTTCCTCTACTTCAACAAAGTCCTTGCGAGCTGCGAAAAATGTTTCTTTCCCATTTTTTAGGTCTAAACCTTCTTGTTTGATAACTGCTTTTCGAATCAGAGGTTCCATCGCAGCCTCCTCCTCAGGTCCCCTGGTAGCCATCCCACTACATGTCACAACATTCACACTTGGATTTTTGTCTCGCAGCTCAGCCTTAACTCTCTACACATTCTGCGTAGGTGTTGACTGCTTTTCCTGCACTTTTGCTATCAAGATTGAACAATCTTCAATTGCTTGGTCCAGTTGTCTGCAATATCGGAAGTATTGCCTTGTAGGATTCGGACAGTCCCTTGAAAAGTGTCCTACTTCTCCACAGTTACAACAGATTAGTTGACCTCGTCCCCGACCTGCACTTCCACCTCGGCCCCCTAACCTGCCCCTTGATGGGGAGCCACTTATGCCTGCGGGGATTCTTGGCGATGCAAGGTCTGATTGTACTCTATATAAGGTTCCTTGATCAATCATCAAATCATATGTCTGATAGTTCTGTTCATCATGTCCCACCGATCCGCATAACTTGAACCATTGTTGCTTTACCTCTGGAACATCCGCAGCAAGGTGGGGACAGTGGTTGGTATCGTGCAGCCCAACAACACAAAAATCATCGCACTATAGCGTTGGCTCACTGGGTCCCGTAGCTTCCCTAGGGCGCAATGGGCTAGGCCCCCTAGCCTGCATATAGTCTTCTAACAGAGGGCAGTTATCCTTGGTATGACCATTCACCCGGCATCGTATGCACCATCTCTCGAGGCTATCCTCTACCCCCTCGTTCCTTCCATAGATTCTAGATCTCTATGTGCATCACTTCCAGTTGTCCCTGGATCTGTTGGACGCCCAGCTGAGTCTCGTCCCGAGGCGCAGCGTCTAACTTCATGGCACCCTCCAAGGATTTCTCCTGTGATTCGAAAGTTTGGTGCCCCATAGGTACGCGTAGGTGGGGTAGCAACATAGCAATGAACCATTATGTGTGTTGTCTGTCATCATATTGGAATCCACCTTATCTGATCACCTTCTTCAGTCATTGATCGGCCTCTCACACAGATTCAGAAGGCCCTTGCTTGAAATCCTTTAGATCAACCAAGATTTGAGAGTAGGACTTAGGTTTCTTGAACTGTTGTTTCAGGGCATTCTTAATATCTTCAATGGTTGTATTTTCATTTTGGCCGATGTATCCCATGTACTAGTGCAAAGCTCTTCCTTCGAAGGCAAGGTACATCTATGCCCTTTTCACCGAATCACTAGCTACATACTGCACATTCCATACCGATCCCGTGACAAACCAGAACTGATCCATGTCTTCATCCCCCACACCCTTAAAGGTCGGAAACTTCATGTGCGCAGCCATGTCGTCTTCTGGTGGCGGTGGTGTAGGTGAATTCTTACCCCTAGGTTGGTTTGAAAGCGATGTCGCTGGAGGACTCTGCGAAGCTGATTCTCTTACTAGACTGTAGACCAATCTATCTCATTCTAGGTTGGTTCTATAGTACTTTCCACTTCGTGTTGTGTTCCCGTCCAGATCAGAGGTCATTCACTCGGTATGGCTACACATAATACTCTTTTCGCATAATAATATCTTGATCAGCAACGGTAAGGTCTTCAAAAACTTACCTCGGAACCCCTTGAAAAATCTTCGCTCTACTTCAGAGTAGGGGACAAACTGATCGATGGCAAATTTTGTCACAAATCCTCCTAACACACTGTCTACCCAATGGTCCACCATGTGAATGATGGTATTATCGACCTTTTCTAACTACTAGATTAGTTCGGGGGTCCACTCTGTAACACGCTCGTCCTTCCAACACTTCTGAAATTCCACCAACCTTGCGAGCCACTCCTGGAGCTCGAACGTTACAAAGAAGATCTCGTAGATCTCTGTGAAAATGTACTTATTCTTCCACTCTTCGGTGGTCAACCTCTCACTGTGGTTTTATTTTACAGCAAATTCCTAAACTTGCTGTTTAAACCATTCATCAATTTCATTTCTCTCAGGCTTCCAGTACGGCCTTGGCATTACCCGATCCCTCTCTCAAAATGCTCCAGGTCCCGACAACAGAACCATTTTTTGGCTCGAGGGGTCCTGACGCAGGTTCAGATGTTCAAGGTTTGCCAACAAACCCCTATACTACTGGCCCTTTCGGCAGTGACCTACTTACGCAGGCCAAAGTCTCACCCGAAGTAGTGTGGGTGGGTGTTGGAATTAGGTTTCTGCACCCTGGGAGAGGGTAGGTAAGTCAAGCAGAGCTGCGTTCAACCTTATAGTGACCAGATCTTATATCACAGAGCCTATATCTATATATTCCCTTCACATCCACGTGCGTAACAACAATGATACTCACAGTAATCAACAGATCATGAACTCACATAACGATAACGCAACTATTCCATATATTCTTGCATGAAGTGAAACATAACAGATCCAAATCTGAGCATAAATAAGTAACACAAGTATATTCGCAGCTTAAATCAATAATACAGTAGCATATATTAAGTAACCAAACATCACAAATTCATATCACAGTAATTCCAGTGGATTCAAATATTCAACAATACTTCCACATTCATTAATCCTTCAGATCTAATTACAACACCCCAAAACCCAACCTACGCACACAGCAGGATAGAGGCCCTCCGCGCACACAGCAGCAGGAGTCCTTACCCAACAACCCTAACCAGATCTATCGATTCATACTTAGCATCAATCTCTTGTCTTTCTTAGTCTGTCCTACAACTCAAAAAAGTTCAACTACTTATACTATTTTAGCCTATGCATCCAATGGTCTGCAACCCGTGGTTTACAAACTCTTGGTCTACCCTTGACCCATTTACAATGCTTTAGGGGCTTTAACCCACCCCAAAACCCCTGCGCTAGACTAAATATAATCAAAAATATACAAAATGGACCAGTTTCGCAGCTTGCAAGAGACCCTGTTCCAATAGTTTTCAAATATTATTGCAAGAAGGATCTTCCTAAGCCTATTGGAAATCATTTTGGTCAACATATTATAGGAAGAGTTTCGCAGAGAAATGGGTCTGAAACGAGAGAAGGAGGAAGGCTTGGATTCCTTTGGGATGAGGGTCAGAAAGGAGGAGTTAGTAGTTCTACTAGGGTTCCCCTTAACTCTAGAGGAATTCATCACTCTCATAAGTTCATTCTTAATAAGGACCCATCAGGATTGGAAAAAAATAATTGAAATTTTTTCCGGGTCAAGGGATTTATTCAGATCAAGAAACTAGATAGCCTCAATCAATTCTTCCTCTTCGATTGGCTTCGTAAGCTAAAGGTTTTCCAAATCAAAAAATATGGAATGTATACATGAAACAAAATATTACGCTTCATCATAAGCATTAGCTTTGTCCTCAAAGTAAAGGTTCTTGAAAAAATTCAAGGCTTCAAGCTTGATTTCATGAAAGGAGGATATATTAGATTAAACCTTCGGGGTAATATCTTTAACCCTGTTTTTTATCTCTCATGCTCTACCCTTCTTGTGGAAAAAAGAAGTATTTTAATCCCCTTCCCTTAACTAGAAGACTCTCAACTTCAAACACAAATACTCCTCTTATTGTCTACTAAGGGTGATAATTTTCTTACTTATGTGCTTTTCTTTTTCACTAGAAACCGTTGTTTCTAGATTAGCCTCCATCTAGGATTAATGGTTCTCCAATTGCCTAATAAGGTCTATTTTTTCTTGTCCTAGAGGCTTGTAATTGGACTTTTCCTGGGTTCGAAGGACTTTCTTCACCACTTTCAACTTGGTCTCTCAAACAAACACAGGGGATCCTTTTACTAGGGTTTTCAATTCTTGCATTATTAGTTTGGCAACTCCATCTCTTTGAAGCCATCCAAGGTTGAAACGAAAGGGGATTGTGCCAAGGCCCTCAGGAGGTTCTATATTTATCTCAACGGGTTGATGATAAAAGTCTCATCTTTCCAATATTGAAGAGGAACATTCTATTCCTTTAACTAACCATCTATTATAAATAAGGAAATGGTCCAACCTAGTCATGATGTGCTCATGGTCACTTCTCTTGTTAGACCACATGTATTTTCCTTTTTTCGATGTTATATCCAAGAGGTCCCATTCATTGATGAGATCTTCCATCCTTTCACAAAATGGGTCTCTGACAATGTTTTCTCATTGTTTCTCTGTAGAAATTAGGACAATGTTGAAATCTCCACCAACTATGTTGTTAAGATGCTATTTCTCTTATTTAAGCCTGACTAAGGAATCCAATAATTCTTCCTTTTCACCGTAGAAAATCGAGGCATAAACATTGAAAAATGAGAATGTTTATTTTATATTCTTTTCTTCTAGCTTGACTACTACCCATAAGTTATACTTAGAGGTATTTTTTTAAATGAAACAAAATTTCTACCAAAAAGTACCCAGGCCTCCAGAGGCACCATTGGAACATTGGACGATACCATAACTATCTTTCCAAAATAGCCTATATTGGACTAGAATTTCCTCTTTAACCAACTTTGTTTCTTGCAAGAATAACACTTGGGGTTTTTCCATTCTTATTAAATATTTGACTGCCTGGGATTTGATGGGGTTTCTCAATCCCCTTATATTTCAGGACATAAATTTCAGTTAAATTTGAGGCAAAAGACTTACCTCCTCCAGACTTTACGCTTATTTGTTCCTTATTGCTCACATTCCTAAGGATTTCAACGTTCTCAGATTGGCTCCCCATCTTGATTTTTTGTTCAACCTCTGATTCCCTTGCATTTTTATTGAAAGGCCTTCCTTTAGATTTTTAGTTTTCCAACTCATGGATGGAGGAGAAAATAGACTAGTTTAATCTTTCCCTTGTGATTCTTGTGGGGATATTCCTTGCCCCTTCTTATTTTTCTTGAATTTCCTTAGGAGCACCTTCAAAACATTTATCTTTCCTTTCTATATTCGGGTGTTATAATTAAGTTCACCGCTGAGAGGTGGTGGCGGGGGGGGTGGTGTGAATCAGTAGTGATGGGATTCATTTATCTTCTTAAAAAATTTTCATCAAAAATAATAAATATGTATCCCATAAATTAGTATTTGAAACTAGCATAAAATAAATGCTTAGAAACACCATGAATAACATCAAAACATTCACACAAAAGAACACAATTTTTTTTTCCCCTCTAGGGGAAAAAATCACTTGTTGTTGCTGCTGCTCAAAATTTTATTATTCTAAGCAAATTATCACATAGAGGAGATACCACCCAGTAGCTGGAAGTCTTTGTTACTAACACAATTTTCTAGCAATATCAGTTGGAAAGTATCTTCTATCATGACTCTAAGAACAACCATTCGCTGGAAGCCACCACAACAAATGAGACTCGCCCAACATCACTAGACTTTGGATAAATCTACTTCATGTTCAATTTGTTTGTTAGAAGGCACCCACCTTATCTACACATTTTCTATAATGAAGCCTCATGCCTTCAACACCTCCATGTGAACCATATGTCATGCATTTTCAAACTAGGCTATCAAACCTAGTCAACATGAGCAACTCAACAACCTCACTGATCTGAAAATAATATATGTTAAAACATACAACCCCACATTGCTACATATATGCAATAGGATAGATAAATCACTGTAGCACACACTCACACACCTTCAATCCATACTCACTCGCCATGAACCAATACACTCTCAAAATTATATGTTAAATTATTATCAGTAATCCTCCACGCGAATACCACAAGAAAAATACTATGGTTATCCAATACCAAGAAAACCCCATAGTAAAATCCAGATCAATACTGCATGTCAATAGCATGGTTATGCCAGTACCATGGACCCCTGTACCATGGCAATCTTCAGATCAATACCACGAGTAAATGCCATGGTTATGCCGATACCATGGACCTCTGTACCATGGTAATCTTTTGGTCAATACCACGGTTAAATACCATGGTTATGAGAATCCCACGAACACTTGTACCATGGTAATCTTCAGGTCAATACTACGGGTAAATACCATTGTAACACTAATATATGTAATGCCAATACTAAGTGTCAACCTAAACCACACGCAAACCAATACCAAGGTAATGCCAATGCCAAGTATACTTGTACCATGGTAAAATCATCAACCATACATTACATAAACTCATCAACCATGAATAACATCTGCCATAGAAACCATACATAAGCCAAACCAAACCACTTGCAACAATCATCTGCAACACACACCTAGGTTGACATCAATGCCAACCCAACACCATTTGACCTTGGAGAAATCTACTTCCTATTATGATCTGTCTGCTAGAAGGAACCCACCTTATCTACACATTGTATATAATGAAGCCTCACGCCTTCAACACCTCCATGCAAACCACATGTCATACATTTTCAAACTAGGCTCTCAAACCTATTCAACATGAGAAACTCAACAGCGTCATTTATCTGCAAATAATATTTGTTAAAACATACAACTCCAAAATAATACATATATGCAATAGGATAGATACTGACTGTAGCACACACTCACACACCTTCACTCCACACTCGCCACAAACCAATACACTCTCAAAAGTATATGTTAAATTATTCTCAATAATCCTCCATGCAAATACCACAGGAAAAATACCATGGTTATCCAATACCAAGAGTGCTTATACCATAGTAAAATCCAGGTCGATACCATGGTTATGCCATTACCATGGACCCTTGTACCATGACAATATTCAGATCAATACCATGGTTATGCCGATACCACAAACCCTATACCATGGTAATATCCTGGTCAATACTATGGGTAAATACCATGGCTATGAAAATACCACGAACACTTGTACCATGGTAATCTCTAGGTCAATACCATGGGTAAATACCATGGTAATACCAATATTTGTAATGCCAATACTAAGTGTCGACATGGACCACACAAAAACCAATACCAAGGTAATTCCAATGCCAAGGATACATGTACCATGGTAAACTTGTCAACCATACATAACATAAACTCATCAACCATGCATAACATCTACCATAACAACCATACATAATCCAAACCAAACCACCTGCAACAATCATCTGCAACACATGCCTAGGTTGAAATAAATGCCAACCATCAATCACTGTGACCAACAATTGAATCATCAATGCCAACAATCTCCCCCTTTGGCATTGATGGCAACCCCTGCTGAACCATCCACCTGATGTCGACCTCTGAAACTAATCTTTGTAGAAACTCCCCCTTTGACATTAATGAAAAAGGGGTAAAACTCATCAGTAGCATCAAAACTCTATTGATCATCAATAACTCCCCCTGGACACAAGCCGAGTCTCAACAAGAAGCAACAACCATAACTCACTTTGTCCTAAAGCAACAACAACATACTCAACCAATAGCTCCATCTATATGGACAACACTACCAAGCCAAATCAAACAACAACAAAAAACCATATCCACTAGCATAGTGTGGGCAGCAACAACATCCTCTCATGACCATCTGCAACAAAAATCTCTCGTGAAACAACAACGCACTCTCCTAACTCAAGAGTGTAAAAAAAAAATAAGCATCAACAAGAGTATAACATGAGCAATAATAACAACAAAATCATGAATCAACGACACATACATAGACAAAGCCAAAGCAGCAATCATGGCCATCCATACTCCCACAAGAAAAAAAATTACCATAACTTATCAACAACTATAAATGCGCTCCTTGAGCATCATCATCATCACCAACTCACACATTTGGAACAATTGCAGTGTCTGCAAGTCAGCAGTTTTCATTGCACCAAGCTTCTAATTCAAGTTCCAGAATGCACCAACAACAACAACAATATATGCAAAATTGGAGCCCTGACTCAAATCATATTCCATTCTCTAAAAATTCAAGCTACAGGCTCACAACACAATATTTTCAACACATAAATTTACATTACAAAAAACAGTGTGCACTAGTGTAATATTAGGACAAACACATTTCCAGTGCATGGAGCCATCTGGCATAATTTCTGATCACAACTATTTGGGGACAATCCAGGACTACAATGATCAACAATTAACGCACCTTTTAATCACACATTTCTCAAGGTCCTTAATCGATGCATGTCATACCCTATTTGTGCCACTTTTATGCAAATCACACATTAATCCTCCTCCATACACGGGCTGCATATACATTGTCTAAAGCTACATCCATCCACAAACCACCAGATATCTTCTCCTCCTCTAACTGCATCAATAATTATTTGAATTTCAAATACCGACATGCATGCGAGGGAGTGGTATTTTCTGCAACTATAGCCATATTATTCGGTGTCTAACCAGGTCTCCTCATGGTCAGAAAAGCAATAGATCTCGTGTTCTACATCATGGAATATTCTACACATGACATCTTTAGGAAAGAAGCAAACACATTTTCCTATCGTCGACATAAACCCAACTTCTAGTAACAACAACTTTTCTTCAGCTATGGCATGGAACTACTCGTTTAGAAAATCAATTATGACCGACAACTATTGGCACCGAGCCCTCGACGTTTGAAATTACCTTGGGGTATTGTGCCTCTGCCTTCACATAGAAGGAATATCCGGTTCATGGCCGCTCTGTAATGGAAGATCTGATCCATTTCGTCTGAAATTTTATGGATAGGAACTTCTCGGATATCTTGGTCGGGTTATCAGATTGTTTGAAACAGGAACTAGTCCGATGATGAGATGGGGCGAGCGCAAACAAGTATGGTGTGGCCTTCCTAGTAATTCATTTAAATAGGTGTGCACTATCATTTCAAATCGACTTTGACAAACAACCTAAATGATCATCAAATATGACAACCAATCTCTACTGGTGGCCATTTATTTTCTTGAGCTCAGCTGCATTTATTTTCTTGAGAAAAAATTAAATATATTTATATTTGAGAAGCAGGTAGATAAATAAATGGTCAACATGGATTTTTTAAATATGTGAATTTTGAAACTACGGATTTTATATCCAAGTTTTGAAATGTGAATTTTGAAACTAAGCATTTTATATCCAAGTTTTGAAATGAAAATATGTTTTGGCATGTCATTGTATTTTTCAATTATGTTTTACATTTTGTATATATATATACGGCTTGAGTGGGCCTAATGGTTAAGAGCATGTGTTTCCTCTTAAGAAGTCACAGGTTCAAAACCAAAGGGGGCTAGAGTATGTATGCCTTCATAGACTTAGCAGTGAAATCATTATGCAAAGGTGGGTTCCTTGTCCCACAAACAAGAGAGTCTCATACACCAATTTTGTATAGTGAATTCATACTTCTTCACATTATATGGAGGCGCAACTACTCATCATTATAAAAAAATGATTTGGTAGAGTTAATAATTTGGCATGATGCCATGGGTTTAAAAAAAAAAAAAAAAATTCATAACGATGCTCTTGAAAAATTCAACATAATTATTTAGCCTCTCAAGTTATTGAGCAAAGAGTTTGCATTTGCGTGACGATATATATATATATATATATATATATATATATATATATATATATATATATATATATATATATATATATATCCCCACTGTCATGTAAAAGAAAATTGAATGATCTTCTAGTGCAGGTGAAAGACAGATAGTAACTCATTTAAAAACTACTCAATCCCGCAATGCCCATTTTAACCATTCCTCGTGCATATTGCAAGAACCCAGCAACTCTCTGCATGATTTAAATCTTAAATTGCAATGATGATGTTATCACTACTTTATTCATTAAAATAAGAGTTACATTTATACTCCAGGTGACATGTATAACTCCCTAACTGAATATAATTGAATTCTAACTAAATGCCTAATTGTACCAAAATCTCATAGTATTACAACATTTCTCCCTTAATTCAAAGGGACATGTGCCATTTTTTATGAGAGCATAATATTCCTTTTGCATTGCATCTTTCCACTGGTCATAACTAGTAGCTTATTCAAAACAAGTAGGTTCACAATCCACATAAAAATTAAATTCACAATGAGAATAGTTACCTGAGGAACTTCCAGCCTTAAACTCATCATATTTCTTTGTAAATGTTTGAATATGAGTTGACCTTCCCAAAGGTTTTGTTGGAAGTTGCTCAAGAATTTTCTCATCTTCTTCATCTGTCTCAATTCTTGCCATTTATGTCATTATTTCTGTAGAAACACTTGCATCAACTAATTTCTCATCAACAAAAAAATTATCATCATCAACCAATTTATCATCATTGAGATAAGGAAACTTCATAGACTGATCTAATATAGGAATCCCCCCTTCAATATGGGGAAGTATATTATCTGATTCATAATAAAAAAATTGAGGCACAAACTTTTCTATCTGATTAAGTTCTCTATCAACAATGAGGGAATCTTTATCAGATTCGAGAAAAAATACATTTCTTGATAAAATAAACTTCTTGTTCTCTTCATCATATAATTGGCATGCCTTAGAAGTCATGAAATACCCCAAAAATATATGTTTTCTGCTTCATTCACTCAACTTATTCCTCTGTTTTTTAGGAATCAAAGCTTAACATTAGATCTGAAAATTTGGAAATGTTTAATAGTAGGAAGACGATTATACCACATTTCATATGGAGTTATGTTCTTAATGACAGAGGAAGGTCACCGATTTCCAATGTATGCTACACAGAGCACTCCTTCGCCCCAAAACATCAATTTTACATTCTTAAAAACATCATTTACCTTACCATATTAAACAATGTTCTTTTCATTCACTCTGAAACACCGTTTTGTTGTGGATTATGGTATTGTGGTCTGGTGTTTGATTCCATTCTCTTGCAAATATGATTCAAAAACATGTGAAGTATATTCTCCCCCATTATCAGTTCTTATAGTATCAATAGTTAGTTGTGCTTCATTTGTTATCAAGAGATGAAATTTCTTAGATACATCAAAAACTTGTGATTTTTCTTTAAGCAAATAAACCCAACACATCCTCGAATAATCATCAATAAAATTCAATATGTATTTATATCCATTTTCAGTTGGTATAGGCATAGGTCCACATATCAGAGTGTATGATGCTTAATTTCCTTGTAGCTCTAGAATTATAATTCTGAAAAGATTGTTTGTGATGCTTGCCCAATATACAAGCATTACATGGGGTCAATTTTCTAGGAACTGTTAGAAGTCCTTTAATCTAACTTCTTGTTTCATAATTCTAATACTTTCATAATTAATATGATCGAAGTGTGCATGCCATAATAAAGAATATCTTAGAGTGTCATTTTGTTGAACCAAATAATTTGTGTTTAATACAACAGACGACACAACAATTTGTCTTCTTCCACACTAGTCACTACAGATTTATTATCAACTGCTCTTCTAATTTTACTTTACCATCAAATATGTGAATGGAATGTCCATGTTGTCTTATTTGTATAAGAGATAACAAATTCCTTTGTAACTGTGGAATGTAAAGAACATCATTCAAAGTATAATTTGAAAGTCCAATAATTTTTAACTGAATTGAACCAATCTCTAATGGTTTGATGTGTGACTTATCAGCAAATACACAACTGCGCCAATATTAACACTGAATTGATCAAACAACTATCTTCTAAAGGTCATATGAAAAGTGGCACCTGTGTCTAAAATCCAACTGTCATACCATGAAGAAAAAGAGGTATTAAAAATATCTTCCATGTGAAAATTACAATGAGAAACAACATAATGTGCATTCTCATAAGATTGTCCTTTGTCTGGAATTAGATGATCTTTCTTTTCAATCATTTGTTCTCTTATTTCATTAATTTTATCATATGGAATTCTACAATTTGTAGCAGTATGTCCAATTTTACCACATCTAAAACATTTTACGTCAACTGGTTTATCGAAAAAATTTATTTGTTTTTCATTCTGCTACCTATCTCCCTGAATATCTCTGCCCCACTACCTCTATAATTCTTCCTACCTCGGCCTCTATTACCCTTATTATTTCTGACATTTTCTTCTTGAGGTTTTTTATCTTTTTGAGCAAGACATAGGATTTCAGTATTAGAATTATGTGTTGTTTCTTTCTTGCCAAAATCCATCTCTCTTTCTGCAATTTTCCCTACTAATTTGTTAAAATTTAAATCTTTTAATTTCCCACTAGCTTGGAGAGATTCCAAGTAGTGTGAATAACTAGGGTAAAGATATTTTTTAAAGGCAGTAAGCTGCAAATCATCTTTAACTCCAGTAGATTCAATTTCACGATTGATGGATTTGATTTTAGAAGAAAGTTTTATAGGATCATTATCATTCATTTCCAGATTAAATAACTTCAACAATAACTAAATTACCTCCAATTGAGAATGTGAGTCATAAAGCTCTTTTAGTTTTTTTATGGCATCATATGTTGTTTTACTCTGAGCAATGTATCTACTTACCTCGTCTGAGACTGAAGTGGAGATTAAGGCATAAGCCTTCTTATCCTTATTTTTCCAAATTGTTAATTGTTTCCACTCATCAGGCTGCTTTGGTGCATTCCCTCCTTCTCCTTCACAGACTCCATCCCATAAATCATTAAAAATAAGAGTATTTTTAACCTTCCTAAACCATTCCTGGTAAAAAAAAATTTCCAGAAAGGACAACCCCAATTAAAGACACCAAGGAGTTCATCTTGACTACCAAAATAACATTTTTTTGACCATAGGCACACAAAAAAATTATGTTTCACTCACAACCACATGCACGAAAAAAAATTTATGTTTCACTCACAACCACAGACAAACATTTTTCTTAAAAAAAATTGTTTTAACAATGCTAAGATTTAGCAATGCACAAATTCAGGCTTCAACAATGCTAAGCGCTTTTGTCTCCACCACAACCATACACAAATTCCCCCCCTTTTTTTAAACTGTGTTCTTTGATTTTAACTTCTGGATTCAATTTTATTCTTTTTAAACTCTGGTTCCTATTTGAACTTGCATATTAATAGGTTTTCAATGCTTTTGTTTCCTCTATAACAATGCACAAAAAAAAATTGTTTTTACTTACTGATCTCCATTCCTCATAATCTCATTCCTCCACATCGATACTAGCATCGCTGGTCATTTATGCCACAATAAAAATGTACGCATATTTTTCCGCATATTTTTCCACAAATTTGGGGTTCGCACCAAATCCAAACATTGGTTTTCAAAATTCTTGCTTCATCACCTCTCAACACCCGCTCCACATAAAAACATTTAAACTGCCCTTTGGATGGTTAGCGAGCACACGTTCGCAGATTTGCAGCAATGGAGGATCTGACATTTGAATTAACTAGGCTTTGATACCACTATTAAATTGCAATGATGATGTGATCACTACTTTATTCATTAAAATCAGAGTTACATTTACACTCCAGGTTATAGGTGTAACTCCCTAACCGAATATAACTGAATTCTAACTAAATGCCTAACAGTACAAAAATCCCATAGGATTATAACATTAAATCTGTAGATACTTTGTTTCTTTCTTTCTTTCTTTTTATTTTTTATTTTTATTTTTCAAAAGAAAAAAATGCTACATATTATATTAATAAAAAGTAGTACAAAAGTCTTGAAAATTTACATTCTTGAAAATGAACTACATTCAAAATCTATCAGCTATATGTCAGAACATTACATCATTTATGATGTTACAAAACAAGAAAAAACCCTTAGAAACAAACTTAAGTTAACAGAGGAACTGTTCAAATGTTTAATCATCTGTTACTTTCAAATCACATGCAAGTGTATCTAAGCCCAGTTCTGCATTCCCTAATCCATCACCTTCCTCCACTTTGCAAAACAAATTATCCTAGGAGTATACGACGATACCTGCATTTACCAGCAATCCATGATCATGAGCATTGAAAAAAACCTTACCACTTTCCTTACGTATGCCTCTTTTTGAAAGTAGATCCGTGGTTCCATTATGTTCCCTATATAGATGCTCAAAAATTAAATTAGTAAAGGTCCTTACCAGGGCTTTGATGTGAGCCATCCAATTGTTTAGAATCGGTGGATTAAAATCGTTCTAGCCCTTTACCCAATCGATGACACCTTTTGCATCACCGAAATTTTGTATCTACTCTATACCCAACCACCTTGTAGCACTTAGCACTCCCCAAAGTGCTCTGATGTTCGTTCCTCTACCCCCCTCCCACAAAAAGTGAAAAAAGACTTATTTTTCTAAATAGATGGAAGCTCCACAACCACAAGCTCTATTAGCACTTGCTCCGTCGAAGAACCCCATAGGAAAGGATGTCGATATTTCCTTGGATCTGAAATTTCTGTGACCTTTGTCCAGCTAAACTGAGCCAAGTTCACTGAAAAAAAACCATTGTTTTGATTATGTCCTCATGTGCATCAGTGTTCTTTTGTTCAAATATAATGCATTTCGCCTTCTCCATATGGACCATAGGACATATAATGACAGTGCTATGTATTTCTTGTCCTGTGTCCATGCCTTCAACAGAGAAGTGAGTTTTGTGTAGATGCCTTTATTTTTTATGTTGTAAACACCCAACACACCCTCCCAAATGGTCGACGTGTATGGGCAGGTTGTAAACATATGGTCGATCGCATCCTTACCCATTCTACATAAAGCGTAAATTCTCGACCCCTAGAATCCTTTCTTTTGGAGATTAGGTCATGCCAAAATGTGATTGTGATACACAAGCCAGCCAAATATCTTGATATTATTTGGTGCCCGCCATTTCCAGATTGTATTAAAATGCTTTATATCCTTTGTAACCCCAAAATATGTCAGAATTTGTGTATATATTTCCTTGACCAACAGACTCCCCTTCTTAAATTTTCTAACCCAGCACATCTAATCCATACTAGTTGTAAGGAACATCCCTGCATGACATAAACCATTAGAGTGTTTCTCCCATTCCTTGTGTAAACCAACATGAAATCCCAACTGTGCAACTGTCCTCTAAGCTTTCCTTCCCAAATATTGTATTTCGGGGCTTGAGACCTGATTTAGGGAGGACATATGTTTACTGTGCAATTTTTCTAGCAACTGTACATATAAGGTGTGTCTAGTGGAAATTATAGCAATTGCATCCAAGCCAACCTGAATCCTAGTTCCATCTCCAACCTCCCATCTCACATTTCCCATGATAATTTGTAAAACCTAATGCATACTTCTCCATACATATGATCTCTTTGTTTTCTACATAGTGCTGCTAAAAATCTAGCTAGTGAAGGATTGACCATAAAGATACTTGTCTTGGATAATGCATGACCAGAGGCCTATGCCCATGAAAACTCACCACATGTTCTTGATAATGCCAAGTTCTAAAATTCCCCATCCACCATCTCCAATTGGTATGGCGATGATGGACCACCAAACCAGGTGAATTTTTCGAACATTTCTAGCACCCAGGTTCGCACCAGACCACAAAAACCTACTCATAATCGATTGTATTATGTGAAAAATTGCCTTAGGTAGAATGTATATATGCATTAAATAGATAGAGAGATTTTGTGGGACCGACTTAAGCATGATAAGCCTACCTCCCATAGTCATCCACTTGTGAGTCCAACAATCCAGATTTGATTTGAATTTTCGAATTTACCAACACCAGTCCTTATTCTTAAAACCAGAGGGTTTAAGTACAATCCCCAAGTAAGTGAATCCTTCAGTTAAACTCTTAGTATTCACCCCAAATAGTACATTTATTTCCTAAATATTATTATCCCTCTCCCCTTTGTGTATGAGAAGGGATTTAGCTGTGTTCATGAGAAGTCCTGAAGTCGACCCAAACTCCTTAATGGGTCCATGTATGGCATTCCATTCCTACATAAATTCCCTAAGCATACACATGGATGTCACACAAGAGGAGTGAACATCTCCATGAGGGAAACAAGGGTTTCCACAATCTAGGAAGTGCAGGAGGCACAAGGATAAATCATACTTGATCAGGGACTAAATGGCTATATTATCAATACCTATCTCTCTCTCCCTTTTAGGCCTTCCCATTAGGTGTATTTATACCACCCAAAAACAGGTTTTTTATTTTTTTTTTAAATTGGGATATAGTTAGGCCTTGGGATCCTATAGGTAGGATTTCAGTGTAACCCATAAACCTCACCCATAAAATAGGTAATTTATATTTTTTTCATATTTTAAATTATATACACAGGTTTGGTATAACTGGACCCGCGTGTGCATATGCTTTTGAGAGGGAAAAGTCGCGTATGGAATTCAAAATAATGTTTTTTTAGGTAAAGGACCAAGTCTGAAGGGAAAGAGTTGTCCAAGGCCATAACATAGAGAATCAAGTTTATAGAGGTGATAAATGATGCTATAACACATACTCTTTCAGATTTACTTGGTAGTGGTCCTAGGTCAAAATTTCATGTTTTCAAATCAATTTGCAAATAAAATTTTGTTCACTGAATGTTGTCTAGGTATGTAATGCTACTCCCTTCACTACATTCATGTTCATCATCATTTCAATTTCATGGCATCCATTATCACCTAGGGTCATAGGTCAGTCAACATGCATTCATCTAGGTCATGGTCTAGGTCTCTTTTGTTTCGCCACCAAATGTCCAATCATGTCATAAATGAAGGAAAACAAAGAGTCATTTTCACCATAAAAAGCATACTCATTGGGAGTTAGCAATGATAGGGAAATAAAGTAAATTAAATTTTCCTTTTTTCAAAGAAGTATGATACTTGATTAAAGTTTTTCAAAAAATATTTTTTTTTCAAAAAGAGCTTATGATTTCACTAAAGGAAAAAAAGAAAATTGGTGATGTTATAAGAGGAAAAGAGGCTTCTTGAAGTCATTTCATTATTTTCTTTCCAATAGAGATCCTCTCTTATCATCAACACACTCCATGGCTACCAAAGGTTGAATAAAAACAAGAAAATTGTGCCAAAACTACTTTTGTTACGCTTTTGGAAGGTTGTGCTACACTTTTGGAAGGTTGCGCTACGTTTCTAGCAAGGGTGCTACGTTTTTTGTTTCGCGCTCCAAAACAGCCATCCAAGGGTCAAAACATCTTTCCCAAAAGTTCACAGACCTCCTATTATTAAGTGTATACTTCCTCACACCTCTTTCAAGTCAAATTCTTCAGCAAAAGGGTGGATTCCCTCCTTAGGTTTTCTCCACTACGTTTTTGGTGTTTTCCATATTTGGCTTGTTTCAGTTGATAAAACCATCATTTCACCATATAAAACCTTCATACATATTCCATATACCTTATCCAAACACTCCCTATTACTCATATCCCTCCTTGCCACCGTTTTCATTGAAAACCTAATTTTCACTACGTTTTTGCAGGGTAACTAGAAAAACCATGTGTTTTGACATTTTGAGCACATTCCTCATGCCCATTTCCAAACATTCCACTTGCATCTTGTATCCAACTCATCACCCTACCTCCCCACTCTTTTTGGTATTTTTCTCTAACTTCCTTCCATTCCATTTCCGTCCCTAAAACCGCTCTACCATTATCCCCTATTTTCCTAATTTTCTACCTTCCCTCTCCACTACATCAAGCTAGGGATTTCATTGTTGAAAAAAACCATAGAGGGTGAAAAGAAGATCCATAATGGAGGCAACCATTCTAGGTTTTAGCCATCCAACTTGCAGGATATCAATGCTTCTCCTTATTCCAAGAGATGTTTTGAAAACAATGGTTTTTTGAGGTTTTGTGAGAGAATCCAAAAGGTAGGTTGTCATGCTCAATTGACAAGCCTTTTTTCCACCAGCTTCAGAAGAGACAAGGCCATCATAGTAGGAATTAAATTCAAAATATTAGAAAATTTTATTGCTTTAGCAACCAGTATCCCAAACCATGGAGAAATTTGGTTCAAAGGGATGGATTTGGACCTTGAGAACTACAAAATGTTATTAAAACATCATTGCAAATATGCTATTGAGCACATCTTCCCTTTCAGGAATTTACTTGAAAATTATGCCCCTTTGATGAAATTAATTATGAATTATTTTACATGTGAAGGGAGATTCTCAATATTGTACTAGTACCATATCATGTTATTGATGCACTTCATTGCTACTAAGCCTCTCAATTTTCCTAATTATTTATTCAGGAGTTTGGTCAAGATGACTGAAAAGGTATAGAGCAAAGGAAAAGATCATAACCATAGGTTGTTCCACCATGGTTTAGTCAAGATTATTGTTTTGCATCAGCTCTCAGCAATCAATATGACTTTGGAAACTTTCATGGAGATAGTTGCATCAGCACCTACTACTAGTCCACCCATCATTCGTAACACACCATCATCATTAGCACATCCAGAGGAGGTTGGATCTTCAAGTAGGCAAGCAGAGGTTCCAAAGGCTCCTAGGTTTTAAATTCCTCAAACCTATGAGAAAGGTAAGAGAATAGTTTTTTCTCCTAAGACCATCAAAGGTGTACTTGCACTTGAAACCATAGAACCATGGAGCAGCCACCTATTCAAGATAGTGAGCCACCTATGTATGACGAACAAGCGCCCACGGAGGTTGACATGAAAGAGCAGGTAAAATACAAGATATTTGAGGAGATAATAAAGGAAAAGGATGCAGAGATAGCATAGTTGAAGGAAAACCTCTCAAAAAAAAATTTCTTGATTACCTTCCTACAGCAAGAAAATATTCAATTGAAGGTAAAATTGTTGCTCCAAAGCAAACCAGGTGTGAATAGTGAGGCAGAAAAAGGTAAAGGAAAAGAATTGGTAGGTGTTGATCAGTTGGAGGATGCAGAGGCTGAAACAAAACCAAGAAGGCCAAGAACAAGAGGGTTAATTAGGAAAAAAGAGCAAGAAAGAGAGCCATCTCCACCATTAGGTCAGCTAACCTTTGATGAGTTGATCACTGTTGAAATTGAACAAGACAAAGAGCTATGGCTTGATAGGGTAAATGTGCATCTTGAGAATCTTTTGAAGCATGCAAAAATGGATAATAACCTCCAGAGGCATATGGCGAGACATTATTTCACTAGGAACCAAATCGCCAAAGTGAGGGTGAAGAATTTGAGGAAAAATATTAAGGAAACCATAATTAAGCTAAAGGAGAAATATAACTTGGACATGGTAGCAGAGGCATCCTTAGTTTTTTATTTTATCATATAATGATGTCATGAAAAAAATTTCATAATATTTAGAACATTTTGAGCATTTTTAGTTCTTTTTTTGAAAATTCTGGAAAATTGGTCATTGTAGAAGCATCGCGCAGCGGCGCGAAGCTTTTCCTCAGAGCATCCAAATGAGGAAAATTTATATGGTTAGATGGATTTTGAATTCTAATTCACATATATGGTCTCAGGTTAGCATTTCACCCTCCGGTTTTGAAGAAAAATCCAAAAAATAGCCCTTTTCATACTTCTGCCACTCATTTTGCCTGTGTGCAGTGCTTCTAGAGTGAGGTTGGGAGAATGAGTTTTTGAAGGCCTTCCAGGAGGTATTTTCTCAGTTTCAGGGTTTGGGTGGAAAGAGAATACATAGGGATACCTAGTCTAAATTTTAGATTCGCAAATGGATGCCTTAAGGTCAACCAAATTCACCTTCAAAGTGGCACGATGCTTCTGTTGGGAGGCGCGATGATTTTGCTAATTGGCGCAGCGCTTCTGTCTTAAATTCCTTTTGGATAATTGTCAAGCCAGAAAATTCCAAATTTTGATGTTTTATTTTTCCTATGAGTTTTCTTTTGTAAGAGAGTTTTTTTTTGGCTCTCATTGTGGAGGAATCATGTAATTAATCAAGGAGACATATACTCCTAGTTATTAGCTAAATTTGAGGGGACTATTTCTAACTTCCCTAAATTCTAGGTAATGACTCATAGAGTGCATTTATGATGTATTTTGGATCATGTTTCGACCCGATAAGGTGTCATGACTTCTATTTTCTATATGTATTCCAACTCAAGTCATTTTATAGGTTGGATAGTTGTTATTTGTAGTGTGTAGCTATTGTACAAACGTTTTTTACTGAAAACAAAGACATGTTGTAGCTATAATGTTGGGACTCCACCGGTATGCTTATGAGAATTTTTTTTTCTCTATAACCTCATCAAGTTGAATGTTATGTTTTCATGCCATCATATGTATGATTATGTATGTTGATCTTATAAGTCTATGAACAAAAATATTGATTTTCATGTTCTATTTTATAAGATTTTCATGAATGTGTTTGTACTCTTATGATAAATGAATTCATTTAACATGATGATTTTGACTCTCTCTCTCTCTATTTTCAAACCCTATACATAATGATAATTAAAGTATGTTCTTAGGTATACCTACTTGGCCTCATCCTTTTCTCTGCAACTGAACCTTTTAAATCAAACCTAAAACCTAGACCTAGTTCCTTGACAGTCATTCCTATCCAGCAAAAACTCAAAACAAATAAAAACCTAATTCACTAAGCATTATAAGTAACCTAATATCCTGACATATCCAGTCATCTCATTGGTTGCAAAAGCGACATTGAGAGAGCCCTCTCTAGTTTTGGTAGGGCTAGCTACCAAACCTAAAGATTGGTTTGACGTTACCTTGTTCAATTCCATTCTCAGCCTTGAGAGATAGGGGGAGTGATAACACTATGGTTGCAAACAAAATGTTCTTAAATGATAATTAAAAAAGTGACTTGTATTTTTACTATTTTAATAAACCTTACATAAATCCTTTCACATATTTTTTTGGTTGCACATCGCTTTTTTCTTCACATGTCTCGCTCACATATCTTGTACTAATGATCATAATAATCTAGCCATGAGAGAGATTTGTTTCCAGAGAAGCATATTACTACACGTAGTTTCGATTATGCTCTCTTAAATGGAAAAAATATAAGCGAGATAAATTCTAGTAGGAACGAGAACTAAATTCATGGATAGATTATCACAGGTTTACCTAAGTCCGAAGGAAAGAGTGTCAGCATGGTGGTAGTTGATAGACTTACCAAGTATGCACACTTTTGTGCATTATCTCATCAATTTAAAGGGAGTAAATTTGCTACTGCGTTTATGGAAACAATTCAAAAGCTACATGGAAACCCAAAGATTAATGTAAGCGATAGATATCCCATTTTCAATGGAATTTTTTGGACGAAATTATTTTCTTGTCTGGGTACTCAACTAGCTCATAGCTCATCTTATGTTCCTCAATCCCATGGGAAAACTGAGATAGTGAACAAATTTTTGGAAGGATATCTTCGTTGCTTTGTATCTGATAAACAAACACAATGGGTAAATTGGTTACCTCTCGCAATGGTGGTATAACACTTCCTTCAACACTGCAGCAAAAATGACCCATTTATGGCACTTTATGGATATCATCTGTCATCCATCACATCATATTTAAGAGAAAAATCTAAGGTTCAAGAAATGGAAGATCAAATCTAGCATCAACAACAAGTTCTCCAACTCTTAAAGGATAACCTAAATTTGGCACAGAATCAAATGAAACAACAAACAGATAAACATCGAAGAGAGAGAAGTTTTGATGTAGGCAACTTGGTATTTTTATGGCTACGAGCATACAAACAAATGTCCCTCAAGCAAGCTAATAAGGATAATAAATTATCGCCAAAGTATTATGGTCCTTACAAGGTGTTGAAAAATATTGGTACTATGTAATACAAATTGGAGCTTCCTACATCTTCTCGAGTGCACCCAGTTTTCCATGTTCCATGCTTAAAGAAGGTTATAGGTGACAAAATTCTCGTTCAAACAATATTTCTAGAACTTAATGAGGAAGGAAAAATCATATTGGAACCTAAAGTAGTCACATAAATAAGAACTCGACAGATACAAAATCGATAAATTTCAGAGTATCTCATCAAGTGCAAGAACTTACCCACTAACCATTCCACATGGGAGGATGAGGGAGGATGAGAATTTTATACAAAAGTATTCAAAACTACTCAAGTGTTGAGGACAACACTTTTTTGAAGGAGAGGGACATGTTAGGGCCCTATATTACTAGTGTAGTCCCTTATTATTGTTAGTTTATCCCCCTTATTGTTATTTTTGTACCTGTTATCACCTAAAAAAAATGAAGCATTATTAGACAAGGTTGAATAAGTTCATGTGTCAAAAATTAGGTTGTAGGATTCATTTTTTATGCTTGGTCAAGGGAAATATTAAATTTTTATTGTTTTAGGTTACCCTAAGGTCTAAACCCACTCATTTTCAAACTCCCTCATGTCACATCACTCATAATTTTCTGACTGATTTCAATTTCCAAGGTTTTTGTACCGAAAATTCCATTTTAGCCAAGAAACCACAGTTTCGTTGCGAAATACACTGTGAAAAGTCACTTTTCGCTACGAAATTGTTGATAGTTTCGTAGCAAAAACAACCAAATTAACACTAAAAATGTTATGAAAGCGCGGTTTCTTTTCTGTCTTGTCATTCTAGATGTTAGGTGTCAAAAAATCGTTGGGGATGAGTAGGTTAGATGCCATTCAAGTCATGGAGGGATAAAACCAAGGTACATGCTCAAGTTTGCAGTCATCATGATCAGTTTAGGTATTTATGTCATCATAAGATCATGAGGAGACATCAAAACTTCAAATCCTTTCCTAATTCAGTCATTTCTTATTTCTCACTCCTTCTTGTGTGATATTCAGATCTGGAGAGCTAGTACACTAAGCCAAAGTTGCGGTTGGTGTTTTCAAAGGTTTACATTGAGCATCATCAAGCGAGGTTGTGAAGACATTGAAGAAACCATGGCAGAGAAAATAAAGACAAACAAGGGTGGTCAATGGTTGAGATATGAACCTGCAAACATGAATTTGATCAATGAAGACCCAACAACAGTGGAAGTCTTCAGAAGGAAAGGTTGCCTAAAATTTTGTGAGAAACTACAATGCTGTCATACACAAGTTTCCAAAGATTTTTCTTTGAATTTCAGTGGAACAACCACCAAAGTGGGAATGATAAATCTTTCCATCACACCAGAGGTTATTGCAGCTGCTACAGGGATCCTAAGAGGACAGGAGAAGTGTTTCAAAGGTTTCCCATCATCCAAAAGTACTTTACCCGTGAAGGGAGATACCACAAAGTATACTCATATCATTTCAAATTACTTTTACACTTTACTGGTAAGATTTCCCTTGATCTGCCTTTCTATTTGCATAGAAGTTTGTCAAAAATAGAAGATAAGGTCCAAGAAAACTCTGAAGGGAGTGAGACTTCATTATTTCATCATGGTTTAATGAATATGCTGGTCTTAGATGAACTCCAAAGGTTAGGCAGAGATTGGTCATCAGTTTTTTTTGTTAGTGGTTTTGAGTTGGATGCTCTTACTCCTTCAAGAACTCCTAAACCTAGGAAGATTCCATCACCATTAGCAGCAGAGAAAAGTGAACCATTGATAGCAAAACCAAGTGAACCTGTAAGAGTAGAACCAAGTGAGCCAATTGTGATGGAGATAGAGCAATTGCAAAGTTTTAGCACACCAAATATCCTACCTGCAAAACAGAAGTCAAAAGTGGTGAAACCTGCAAAAGAAAAACAAGATGTGAGTAAACAAGAAACAAAAAGGATGACAAGGAGCCAAATAGTGGCCTTAGAAGATAAAATAGTGGTTGTAGAGGACAGAGCAATAGCTAAAGGAAATCTTGAATATATATTGCATTCCATTGACATAGAAGAAACTCCTATAGTCCAAGCTAAGGACATAGAAGAAGGTGGAAAGAAGTTAAAAAAGGCTAAATCTGCAAATAAATTAGAATTTGAGGGAGAGGATGCAGGTTTCATGTTCCAAGCAAGAAAGCCTATGACAAGGCATGCTAGGAAGCTTTTAGAGAGCAGTAAAGAGCTTCCACCACCTACTGTCACAGTCCAACCACCACAGGAGGTCATTGACCTTTCATCACCTACAGAGAAAGATAAAATTAGCAAAACAAAGAAAGGAAAAGAGAAGGTGATGGAAAAAACGAAGTTGCGACTCCTTGAAGAACAATTGAAATTGGCCAATCATGAAATTGTTGTTATGAAAAGAGAAACAAGGAAACATAGTGTAGAGAAGATTCAATTTGAAAATATGAAGGCAATTTGGGAAGAACATGATCCAGGTGGATATTGGTGGTCACCCGCCTATTCCACTTGGGGCTCCACCATTGTCTCTTTCAGTTTTTCAATTTCGGCACAGTTTACTATTTTTAGCAGTTTTTCGAGTCCTGAACTTCCGGAGCCGTTTTGAGGCCCTAAACGGCGTTTTTTGGGAAAACGGAGAGCAACATGGGTCCATGGATTGATGTTGCTCATTCCAAATTTGTATTCCTTGGATAGATCTTTCTAACGAGGTATGGTACGCGTCAAACGGAGATCGTATGCCAAAGTTACGCCCCTGGGAAGTTGAAACACCAATTTACCCAAACGGGGCCCATAGTTTTGGCGCTTCATCTCCTAGGGTTAGGGTTTTGGATGTTTAGGATTTCCAATTGTTTCTAAATGATAAATAGGCCCTCGAGCCTCATTGTAACTCAGTTCAGAGGCCTGTAGCCGCCACATCTCTTCTCAGAGATAGCTACCAGTGCCCTAGCTAGTTTTATTTCCATTCTGTCTGTAAGCAAATTTCAGCTCTTTGATATTAATGAAATGAAGTGTTATTTCCGCTGCATCTCTGTATTTATGGTTATGTGTTTATTCTGTTGCGTTCCTGCATAAATCCGGATCAGTGGTATCAGAGCGGTCTGCTTTTTCTCGATCCTTCCTTGCATGTCCCCAACGAGGTCGGGGTATAAGGAGCTAGGGCTTGATCTGGTGGAACCTTTGCAAGATCAGCCTCGCAAACCTCGACGGACGCCCATGGGGGACGAAAATAAATATGAGGGAGCAGGAGATCCTATCAAAATATTGCTCGAGGAGGCCCTCGAAAAACAAAGGAACGCGATGATGGATAACTTTGCTCAGATCCTTCAACGGCTACCCACCAGCGGCGCATCTGCATCCAGCAGCCACTCTGGAGGCGCAACTCCTTTTAAGGTACAAGTAAATTTTGACATTCCCATATTTGAGGGTCAAATAGACGCAAATGCCGTAGATAGATGGTTGAATCTGTTAGAAGGATATTTCTCGGTTCATGACTTTTCAGACCGGGAGAAGATTATTTTTGCACTCCTCAAAGCTACCCCCCATGTTAAGGACCGGTGGGAAACCTACTGTGAGAACAAGGACCAGACAGAACCCTCTCTGTTCTCGGCCGTACCAACTTGGAACTCTTTCCGAGACGCCGTCAAGGAACAGTACTATCCCGTGGGGAGCTATGAGGACAAGTACATACAATGGACCACGCTGCGACAACAAAGGGATCAAGATGTGCATGAGCTGACGAATCTGTTCCATACCCTGCGCACAAAGTTGGGTATCAAAGATTCAGAGAAACATTTGGTGCTAAAGTATCGCAGTTGTCTGCACAGATACATTCAGAAGGAAATGGAGTTCCTCGACATCTCCTCGCTTGGTACGGCATACCGGTATGCTGCCAAGATTGAGCAGAAATTCAAACAGAAGAAGCGAGACTTTGGATCCGCGAATCAAAAGCAAGGAAAAGGTGCTTCCAAACCGCAAAACAAAGGACAGAGCATGGCGGCTAAAGACAACCCATCAAAGCCACAAGACAAGAACAACACCGTAAAGCCAAAGAAGGACACGGAAAAGTGGTGTGAGTTCCATAAGAGCTCCACTCACAACACAAGTGAGTGTCGGGCCAAGCAGTCGCTAGTGGCCGAGATGAGGGCTTCTGAGTCAAATGCATGCTCCGACTCCGAATCAGAACCTGAAAAGGGGAATGAAAAAGGGAAACAGATTATTGATGCGGAGCCCAACGCCACTGTTGCCACTACAAAGGTCCAGAATGAGGAACCGGAAGATCCAGAGGAGGAGGAACGTCTCTTCCACTCCCAGATGTGGGTAAAGGGCTCCCCTGTACAGTTCATTGTCGACAATGGGAGCCAAAAGAACCTCATTTCAGCAGACGCCGTGAAGCGGTTGGGCTTGCCGACCATATCTCACCCACATCCATACACCATCGGGTGGCTTCACCAAGGACGAGATCTCCGCGTCAGCCAGCAGTGCCGCCTTCCCTACAGCATCAAGCCCTTCACGAATGAGGTATTATGTGATGTTGCTCCTATTGATGTTTCTGATGTATTATTAGGAAAACCATACTTGTGGAAGCGTCATGTTGTGTATGAGTCTCGACCTCGTGCTGTTGTTACTTTGGATAATAAGTTGTACAGATACCGCAGGTACCACCGCCACTATCAATTTGGTTACTCAAAACAATGCGTAAGCTCATTTTCAAAACCAGAAATTCCGTTTTCCCATGATCCGCCCTGTGGCAAAGAAGAAGACTGGTGGCCACAACCTTCGACAAGGCTCCTCCGCACGAAAGCAACAAATGGATAAGGTTTTGGAGGAGTACGGACATATTCACCTCACCCAAAGGGGTTCCGCTGCACTGAGTCAAGCACCCCGATATCCGACCCCAAAAAGGCCGCTACTTCCACGGACCAATCTATCGGCGCCCTATTCTGGAGAATGATGAAATCAAGAGGCAGATTCATGAGCTGTTGCATAAAGGTCACATCAGACCAAGTTCATCGCCCCGTGGGAGCCCGATCATGTTGGTACAAAAGAAGGATGGGACGTGGAGACTCTGTATTGACTATCGAGCGCTGAACAAGATCACTGTCCAGAATAGGTACCCAATCCCACGGATTGATGACCTTCTGGGCGACTCAGTGTGCAAACATTTCAGAAGCTCGGCCCTGGTTTGGGTATCTTTTGTACCACCGAATTTCCGATGTGTGTAAGATTGCCTTCAAAACCAAGGAAGGCCTTTTCGAATGGCTGGTCATGCCTTTCAGGTTGACGAATGCTCCCGCAACCTTCATGAGGATGATGGACGACATCTTGCGGCCATTCACCAACTCATTTGTAGTGGGGTACTTGGATGACATTCTGATCTTCATCCAGACTTGAGAAGAGCACCTTCACCACATCCGACAAGTCCTCCAAACACTGCAGCAACACAAGTTGTGTGCCAATTTGGAGAAGTGCACTTTTGACATGACCCAGGTTCAATATCTGGGATACATTATTGATGAAAGTGGGGTGCATGTGGATCGAACCAAGATCCAAGTCATTCGGGATTGGCCAGCCCTAACCACTATAACAGAGCTTCGCAGCTTTCTGGGTCTTGCTAATTTCTACCGTCGGTTTGTGTTGGGATTCTCTCATATCACTTAGCCATTGAGTCAAGTCACCAAGGGAGGAGCTAGAAAATTCTTTTTGGTCGGAACCTCACCGTAAGGCATTCACAGAATTGAAAAATTGCCTCTATTCTCGCCCCAAAGGCTCACTTTACCGTACCTCTAAACAGCCATTTGAGATCGAGACAGATGCCTCTGACTATGCTATTGGGGAAGTTCTTACTCAACAGGGACATCCAGTGGCATATCATAGTGAGACATTGTCTGACACAGTTCGCAAGTATCCCACTTATGACAAAGAAATGTATTCCATTGTGCAAGCTTGTTGACAATAGAAGCATTACAATTTGGGGAAGGAAACAATCATCCAACAGACCACTAGCCCCTGCAGTTCATACAGACACAAGGGAAGTTGCAGAATGATCGCCATCAGAAGTGGTCCACATATTTGCAACAGTTTCATTTAAATATCAAGTACAAGAAGGGTAGCACCAATAATGTTGCAGACTGCCTCAGCCGACCACCGATCGCGGCGCTCACCACCGTGCTCAACTCGTGGGCACGAGACTTCCGATTGGCCGTTTCTCTATGAGAGTGACCCAAAAATTCGGCCACACTTACAAGGCACTCTTGGGGGGTACGCAAGTTCCAAATTTTCACCTCCAAGATGCACTTTTTTGTCACCTGGGACACCTTTGTGTTCCTTCAAGTGAGCATGCCAAGATGATGTGGGAAGCACACTACAATCGATTCGCTGGGCATTTCGGGGTTGAGAAAACAGTAGCAATCCTGCAGAAGTATTTCTATTGGCCGAACCTTTGAAAGGATGTCGAGAAGCACATCAAATCCTGCACTGCTTATGCCATTGCCAAACCGACCATCAAGAAGTAAGGTCTATATACTCCGCTACCTACCCCTAGTCGACCTTGGGAATCCATCTCCATAGATTACATGTCGGGCCTACCTTCTACTAAGCAAGGAAATGACTGTGCTTTCGTGGTCGTCGACAGATTCTCGAAGATGGCCATTATGGCGGCCTGCAAGAAGAATATCACAACAGAAGCCACTGCTAAACTCTTCTTTGAATGAGTGTGGGTGCACTTTTGGATCCCATAGTCTATCATATCAGATTGGGATAGCAAGTTCCTCCGCACATTTTGGTCCAGCCTCTAGTCAATGCTGGACACCAAGCTCACCAAGTCCACTGCTTTCTATCCCAAAACAGACGGGCAGACAGAGATCGTCAACAGAATGATTGTACACATTCATTCTGCGCATGTACAATTCAAAGCATCCACGCACATGGGACAAGAGCCTCCCCTATGTACAACATAGTTATAACAGGGCTCTCCACGGTTAAATTGGCCATAGCCCCTTTCAGGTGGGCTTGGGATTCCAGCCACTATGTCCCATTGACGTAGCCATGCCATTTGCAACTGCTCAGGCTGATTAAGCTCATGTCCAGTATGAAGTTGACAAAGCAAGTAGCTTCATCGAGTGCATTCAAAACATCCGCCAACAAGTTCATGATATATTGGACGGAGCCAATGCAAAGTACAAGCAACGCTATGATAAACACTGGGTGCCACATAACTTCCAAGTGGGCGACAAAGTATGGCTACATTTGCAGAAGGAGCGCCTCACTGGACCCCACCGCAAGCTTCGCCCGCTCCGTTACGGGCCGTACACCATCACCAAGGCTATACGGGACAATGCCTTCGAGCTTAGTATTCCTCCATTCCTTGGTCTACACCCAGTATTCAATGTGGATCACCTTCGTCCTTACTTCCCACGTCTACTGGACACCTCGGACATTGCAGAACAACTCACACCAATAGAGTTAAACACAGACTGCATGGAACAGGCCACCACAGATTGTATCATGGACATGAAAATCAAGAACACTCACCAACAGAAGATCCAACTGTATTGGGTTGTCAAAGCTGGCCAACTCCTACACCAAGGAAAGTGGTTCACTGTGGACTAGGTTCGCAGGAAATTTCCTCATCTCATCGAGGAACTTAAATCTTAAAATGGGGACCATTATTTCCTAAGGGGAGGAATGATCCAAGGATATTGGTGGTCACCCGCCTATTCCAATTGGGGCTCCACCATTGTCTCTTTTAGATGTTTCAAGGCCGCATTTCTTTCACCCACTAAGCAAGCTTTTTCGGTCCTGAACTTCCAGAGCCGTTTTGAGGCCCTAAACGACGTTTTTTGGGAAAACGGAGAGCAGCATGGGTCCATGGACTAATGTTGCTTGTCCAAAATTTGTATTCCTCAAATAGATCTTTCTAACAAGGTATGGTACACGTCAAACGGAGATCGTATGCCAAAGTTACGCCCCTGGGAAGTTGAAACATCAATTTACTCAAACGGGGCCCATAGTTTTGGTGCTTCATCTCCTAGGGTTAGTGTAGTAATTTTCTGAATAATGAATATTTATCCACTGAGATTATCCTGATCATACACTAATTCGAATTCATGTATAACACATAACCTCTTCTACAATTGATCACCAATATGCAGAAATAGAAACAGTCGCATGCGCACATAAACACAATATGTAATGGGGAAAGCTTATAGCTGAAAACCCATAGCCATTTTGTATATTATAATAGAATATAACATGTAACAATACGTACAATACTCCTCACAAGTACTCAGTACTGTCTCCAAAAGTTAGACACAAACTAGCTCAGTTTTGAACAAGTCACAGGTTCAAAACTCATCCACTAATTGCCTGCCTCTACTGCGCAATACAAGTTGGTTCAATGAGAGATCCAAGTTTGAATCTCCTTGGCTTAAACTGCAAAATCCTCATGGGAAATCTCCTCCAATGCTTGTGCAAAACTCATGCACAACTGATGTCGCAACTAATAGAAAACTCACCCTTTCATCTACCTCTTCCATTGGTCTTCACTGAACTGTCCATGCACTGTAGTAAACTGATGTGTTCTTGAGTTGAATAATGAGTTAATAATTAGTGAGTTAAATAATTTTTAATTCACTCAACTCATCACTAGTGTATTAGCTAGTTAAACTAAACACAACTAGTTCAACTAAGTTAAACCGAACATAACTCCACCAACTGTCTCATCAACTCCACCAAACTCCGCCACTTGAGTTCTAACTGAAGTCAACCATGCATGAGCCCACCAAACCCATAGGAATAGCATAATTCCTTCTATCAGGTGCATGGGCCACATCCGTAGCTCCAACTGAAGTGTTGTAAGAGAATAAATTGAAGTTTATAGTCCAAATATTATTAAGGGCTAATAATATTTGATTGACCTATTTTTAGACAAAGTGCCTAAAAATAGACTTCAATTCGTATGCTTAAAAATAGAGGTCCATCTATTTTTACCAACTCGACCAATCATCCAAGAATAGCATACCGCAACTCCTTAGACCATGCTCCATATGTCTAAAAATAGACATAGTCTAAAAATAGACTTTGCGCCAAAAATAAGACTGGCGGCCCACTTAGTGAAGGCGACTTCCATTCACTAAGGCTCCATCATCTTCGTTGCATTTTCAACAGTTTAGGCTTTGGCCGTTTAGGGTTCTCCATTGTTTCTCAATAATAAATAGGCCCTCGAGCCTCATTGTAACGCAGTTCAGAGGCCTGTAGCCGCCACATCTCTTCTCAGAGATAGCTACCAGTGCCCTAGCTAGTTTTATTTCCATTCTCTCTGTAAGCAAATTTCAGTTCTTTGATATTAATGAAATGAAGTGTTATTTCCGCTGCATCTCTGTATTTATGGTTATATGTTTATTCTGTTGCGTTCCTGCATAAATCCGGATCAGAACAGGTTGACATTGTTTCCAAGACTTTGGATAACACACAACAGCTTATCAAATGGACCATTCCAACAAGGAAAGAGGACAAGCATGTCAAGAGGATGAACATACAATTTAAAGCCACCAATAGAAGATTGAAAGACCAGGTTAAGGACCTTCAAGAGCAAATTGAACTAATTCATGAAGAGTTAGAGAAAAAAGGCCTTAAAATGACAGTGCTTGAAGAGCCAATAGCTTAACCAATTATAAATGAGGAAGAAATGCCTCAAGGATCATAAGGTGAGTTGGTTTATGGTTGTTAAGGCTAATGATATGTTAAAAACAGGGTTTTGGCACTTATGAGGTTCATTTTGCAAGTTATACAAAAATCTGGATTTTCAGCACTTTTCAGCAATTTCATAGCATGCCTGAGCTTGAAGGATGATGAAGACCATGCCAAAGGAAACAATCAAAAATTTTGAGGTTAAATGGCATTTTTGAAGCGCTACAAAAGTACGCTACGAAACTGCCTTACTTTCATAGTGTACTATGTTGGAGCTCTTTTAGCATGTTTTGGAGCATTTTCAGATAGCTAGATCTTATCTAAGAATTAAGGAACCATGACAAGCAGTTATTCAGCAATCAAAGACCACGAAATGAAGATAAATTAGCAGCCAAAGCATTCATGGAAGAAGAAGGCCATTTGCCTAAAAAACAAGGTTTTGTTTCCAGTTTTAGAGGAGGTCAGTTAAGTGGTCATGTAGTGATGAATCCCATCATCCCAATTCAAACATGTGAAAGCATACTTCTCAAAGATGTAATTGTTTTAGAGAATAATGTTTTTAAATGTAATAATGAGCAGTTTGAGTCCTAGTAGGATAAGGACTGTCAAGTAGGATAGCTGTCATTTTGTCATTAAGTAGATGTTTTATGGTTATGCAAGGTGTCATTAGGAAAAAATTCGATGAATCTAGCCAGGAGGCAGATCATCTCATGTTGTAACAAGTATATTAAAGGCCATTGAGTCGAATTTGTCAAGGGTTGGATATTTTTTGGCAAAGACAGCATTATGTAATTTGATTGTTTCAGCAATATAGAGATTTTTTACTTGAACAACCTGAGATTCTGATTGAGTTTTTAGTGCCTACCTATTTTGTCTATATATTTTATGCATCCCATTTTCAATGGTTTTCATTTATAATACTCATAATTCATTCATGTAATGCTCAGACTTCCTTTATAGATGAATTGACTGTGTACTTTCCTATTTCATGTGTGTGTGTACTACTGCTAAAAACTCTTACCTGCCTCAGCTTCCATGTCAAGTAAGCTCACTACTGAATTTCTGAAAGTGTTGACTCCATAAGCCCAATGTTTGCATATTGATACTATTTTCAAACTACATTCATCATAAGCAATTTGTTTCCCAAATAGAGTTAGCCATCTAAACACATATGTATTCAATATCATTAACCCTTTGAGAGAGCCCTCTCGGATTGAAGAGGCTAAGCTTCAGTCAAAATATTGGTTTGAAACAATTACATAAGATTGTTTGATTAGCAGCCTATCAGGTGCAATTTTGTGATAACATTACCCATGTAGTCCCCATTTTGTTATTATTGTGCCCCATAATACCCACTATTATTATTGTTGTGCCCTTGCATTATTATTGTTAGGTCGGCTAGGATTATATTGTGACCCCATGGACTCCTATATATAGAAAGGAGGTTTTGTCATTTGTATCATCCAATAATTTTTCATTTATGTAATGTAAATGAGGTTTCCCCCTCGAAGTGGCTGATTTCTAAGGCATTGATCTCTCTTTTATTATATTTTGTGAGCTAGTTTCATAACATCCACAAAGATTTATGCACATTTGTCTGCACAAAACTTTTTTTTTCACACATTCTGCATACATATCTTACACCAATGCTCATAATAATTTGGCCATGAGAGAGAGTGGTTTCCAAAGAGGCATATTACTGCACGTAGTTTTGATTACGCTTTCGCACATGGATGAAATACAAGCAATATAAGTTCTACTAGGAATGGAATCTAGTTATTGCATACAATAGTAAATTGAATAAAGGTTGTGCGTACTGCAGAAGAAGAAAAAAAAAGGAGTATAAAAATGACATTTCACTAAGAAAAAAAAATTATAGCGATTTGCGGAGAAAGTTCATTATGCAGAAGAAGCTATCAAAATTTCATTATGTTGTTGTTTGTAGCGTGTACTTGAGGCTTTTATTGTTAATATTTTAATATTAGAACATAATCCATATTTTCTATTTGGAATAACATTTTTTATTCTTATATTATTAATAGTATTTTAATTGTAAATAATGCATATCAGCACTATTTAATTTATTCTCTTTTCATTAAGCTTTATGTATAGTGGAATTAAATGATAAATAGATTTGGTTGACGTATCTTTGTTCATGCTCTTGTGTGGAATGAAAATAATTAATTAAAACAAAATAATAATATCAAGATACAAGATACATGGTGGAAAATGATTTTAGCCAGATTGTATATTGACAAAAAATCATGATGGTACATTATTCATGCACATGAGGCCTCGTATTATAGACTTAATCTCATAACAAATTACAAACTTAGCTAATTGGTTGAACCTTCCCCATAAATTTCTCCACAATATCTCCATGAATATCTCCACAAATATGTTAGTTGATTTTGTGTGATATCCATTCCTAAATTCTCTCATTGTCCTCATCCTTGATCATACATAGACTTCTAGAGTGAGTCTACTTTCATGATTAATAATTTCATTATTTTGTTAATACTTGGACTTATTGATTGTTTATGTGAGAATGATCAGTCTAACAACCCACCCCCCCCCCCCACCAAATCATAATTCTAGAGTAGTAACCTAGTACTTATCCAAGTCTTCATGTTTAAACTCCTAAGCTAAGCCTTAATGAGGAACTACCTAAAAAATCGCCAAAATTGGATGCCGAAAAATCCAATATGAAGAGAGAAAACCAAGCGAAGTGAATCAATTGCAAGTATTTACAACTCTGCAAAGGCTTGAAAACTCTATATAATGTCAATTTGTAATGCAAAGGATCTATCTATCCTTTTCTAGGTCTAATGACCATCCAAGTGAACAAAAATGCCCACATTTGCTTTCAATCAACATCCCAATTGCTTTCCCACTAGCAAATTTGATTTCCACTAACAAATTTTGATGTTGTTGAAATTTTCATTTTGACAACCATCATCATCAATTCAATCCAATTTCATCATCAATTCCCCCCTTTATCAACTAAAAGGAGATACCAGTTCACTTTATTTTTGAAATCCCCCCTTAAGATGTAGGAGAGTTTCACCATTTTACTCCCCCTTCCAAACACTTGAGAGCACCATCTTCATTTTACAGTTGGCTACAATGTTTATCTTCATGTGAGATTGAATTATGCGATAAAACATATATAATATTTTGATTATTGACATCCACTACCAATAATCAATCCATGCATAATTAATCTTCAATCTTGCTAGTTTGTTCTGTCTACAACATCTCTCTGATGAGTGATTCTTATTTCCACAATAGTGACACGGATGGAGATAAAAAAAATGATCTTCCATACGACCAGTTCGTTGAAAATGATAGCATTTTGGATTTTCTTCAACTTTCTCATTGATTTCTATTGTTTCCTAATCAAAAAATCCTCCATTGATGAACTTGATTGGTTCTGAATAATTTTGGATATGAAAATTCTTGTCATATTTGTCATATCCTAAACCACGTCGATTTTTGTTACATTGAATTTATTCCAATGGTTTTGATGATTGGCTTGGAAAGTTGAGCTTGATCATGTACAACTTCTACACTTGAATTCGTATCACTGAGTGGCTCGAATACCAATTGAAGTAATTAATAAGAACAAAATATTAGACACCTAAGCTAATCATTAAGTGCGGAGGAAGTCCATTGTACGGAGAAATTTTATTGTACGTAATTTTTCACTTCGCATTAAAATATTTTATTGCTAATATTATTGATAATATTTTAGATATGAATAATTCATATCTTTGTAATTTGTTTTTAGTTTTATTTTAGTTATGAATGGAGTGTTCATTGTGTGCATATTTGTAGCTTAGCACTAAAGGGCTTTATTGCTAATATTTTAGTATGAAATTATCAATAGGTGTTTTTGGAAAGTTCATTTTTTGTTGGAATTGTACTATTGGAATTGATGTCAACATGCTCATGATGTTGATAGTTTAGTTGACATTGGGATGATTATGTTGGCATTGATTTCAACGGTATGATGTTGCTCATGTTGGTTTGTGTTGGCATGTGTTGGCATTGATGTTGATCAGATGATGGAGCTTGGTGGTAGCATGATATTCTTGGAAGAGTTGGCATGTGAATTGATAGACATGTCATGATGGTTTGTTGATGTTGAAAGAAATTTGGATAGTGTTTCTACAGGTAGAGAATGTTGCTACATGTCGATCATACAAATCTACATGTGATAGAGATGGTTCATGGCACAATAGTTGAGTTGTCAACTAGGTCTTCATGTCTATGCCTATGAGGACGAATTGTTGTAGTGATGTGATGGATTGATGATGGTGCTATAGTTATTTTTTCAGTTTTTTCATAGGTGTTGCAGCTTGTGAAGATGATTTTTGCAGAGAGATGGACTTGTTAGCAATGAAACTTGGGAGACATGTTTGTTTGACTTCTAGGTCAATTTGGCAGTGAAACTTGGGAGACATGTTCGATCCACTTTCAGATGTGTTAGAGGCCATGTTAGAGGTCTGGAGGCTAGTAAAAATTCTAGAGAAGGGGATCTAACTAATGGCAGAGGTTTTGATTTGAAGGACCGATGTTTTTCCTCATCCCTAGCCACGGTCGCATAGAGCCAAGCCTATGGGAGCGACTATAATGTTCTAATCACTAGGAGACCAACCTATGGGAGAATTTATAGATCTTACTCACATGGAGTCAATTTCATGCATATGATTGAGGGATTTCACGACATTTTCTTCGCATTCCTCGCATTGTTCGGAAGACAAATAGTAAGGGAATTCCTAGAGGCTTCTAGATTTGTTTGAAAAGGTTAGAAATTGTTTGAAAATTTCCTCTCGTGATGTGAATTCATTTAGTTCACAAGTTGAGGTGTTATCAGATTGTTTTGGTCCAATTTTTTCACCTTTGATCCTAGCACCAAGCTCAATTTATCCCTACATGTTTTACATACTTGATCTTGGAGCTGAATATTGGTTGGTTGAGTATGAGAGTGTGTTAGAGAAGGTTTCATAGAGGGTATATGTTTTAGACATATTGGAGAGATTAGATGCTTCAATATATGAGTGTTAATTATTGAATAATGTGAAAATATGATGCATGTTACAAAATAGATTAGAATTGAAGTTGTTGGTGTAGAGATTGGTAGGATAGTTTTGTCTGCTACTGGAGTATATAATGTTAGTGATCCTCACATTTTTTTGTAGGAGTTATTGATGCATTTGGAACATATCCACAGTGTCTCATGATTTTATTTGTATTATGCAACATTTTATTTTTGTGAGGGTTTGATTGTATTCAAATTTGATGTGGCCATAGTTTTTCTATTTTGGAGAGCATATGTTTTGTGGAGTTTTTATTTGATTTGATTATGAGATCTTACTGCTGAGAGAATGTATGTAGAGCTGATTTCTTATTGATCATAGTGTCTTGGATGCATTTTGAAAATATATGAAAGGAGATCCTCATAGTGGTAGAGGAGTAGTGACTTCATGGGAGAGGAGTAGTGATATAGAACCTTCAGTGAAAGGAACAAGCTTCTCATCCAATAATAGTTGGATAGTCTGATCAGAGTTGGGTGAGGATCGTTGATCATGGTGGCCTTTAGTGGATGGTAGTCCGTAGATCTATAGAGAAAAAATTCTTCCGAGTTGATCAATAGTATAGAGTCTCATAGCCAATGGGTGTTGGCATTTTGTATATGAGGTCGAGTATCCATGCTAATGGGAGTTAGCAAGATATGTAAAAGACCAATTTCTTGACTAATAGAAATTCAGAGTAGAGCAGCAGTAGCAAGGGTGGTTTTTCTCTCGGAAGCGTTCACCATAAATATTGTGTCTCATGTGTGATTGATGTGATGTGCATGTTTATTGTTTTGTATTTTCTTATGATTTTCAGTTATGTTTATGTGATGCACATGTTATTATGTTTATTAGTTGTTAGTTAAAATATGTATGTGATTTAGTAAGTGAAGTTTAAACTGGTAAAAATTGTATATGTATCACACTATTGTTTCACCCGCCGCCCCCCCACCCTCCTTAGTAGTGCTCAAAGGTTTCCAACAATTGGTATCATATTGGGGCTCTTGGTTGCAGCTTGATTGATAAAGAGTATATCTAGGGTTTGTTGGCGGAAATTGATTTTTTTTTCTTCAGAATAACTATCCTGACTACTGTAAATTACAAGGTATGGAACAAAAATGTTAAATATCAACTATTATCTTGTGGATATAACATTTGGAGAGTAGTATGTGAATGGTGTGGCAAGGATCCAATTGCATATAATTTTTTTCAGCAAGATGCATAATCTACAAGAATATTCTTGATGATGATATGAAGAGACTAGTGTGTAATACTCCCAATTAGTCATAGGCTAATTGGAATATTCAGTGTTGTTTAATTTCTTTGTTTAAAGAATAAGAGTGTAAAGGAGTTCCATAATACTCCTGAATAATGAATAAATCAAGGCCAAATGTAAAAAAGTTGAATCTTGGCTGCTAAATCAAGCACCCTTAGGTGTGAAAAGGGTCTGGACATTTTGACTGGGTCAATCTTGACCAAATATATAGCGTTGTCTTGGAAGAGTGGCCATCAATGAGGCACAACGCAGTTTTAGATGGAGATGCCTTGTGTGAAAGGAGTGATCTCATTGGAAGTGGTTTAGGGTTTGCAAGCTCTTAACTTATAAAAGGAAGAGAGTGGTAGCATTAGAAGGTTGTTGATGGTATTATATTTCTAAATATATTTTCTGTTTAGACATATATCATTCTCTTTCTATTTAGCTGGGAATTAATGGTGTTTAGCATTGGGTGTTCCTGGTCGGGAATCCAACCTCTTCCCATTGAGTAGCTCTTGGGATAGTTTTCATTGTATTGTCCACTATCTAGTTGAAGACCAAGATTCTTATTTAAACTTCAATGCAGATCCTGTTGAGGGTTTGGTTTTCTTTGCAAGCTGCAGCAAGTGGAGGCTATATCTCTTCAGATCTAGATCATTTCAATGCTCCTTTTCAGTGGAGAAGATTCCTACTTCATTAGGATGAGAGTATTGGGTGTATTGAGCTTAATTTTTTAATCTTGGCATGTAGCCAACCACATTCTAAACCCTACAATGCATTTTTACTTCCAAATCTGCGTTATTCCTGTAGGTGCAGTTGCAGGGTGTTTTGGCACACCATCTGGAGAGTTGGTTTTTTAAGTGTTGGGGATCTGCCCTTCACTTTGGAGATCCATTGGAGGGGATTATTCTCTTTTTCATATTAGATCAGATCCAGTTCTATATCTGAATATTTTTGCAGATCTGCAGTCTTAAAACTCAGATCTACAAGTTGTACATGGTGTAATACTGAAAACCCCAATGGGATTTTGAAGAAGATCCTATGTAATGTGTGGATCTGTTATAGATCTGACTTTTCATGCACTTATTTTCTCTAGATCTAAAATGTAATCTACAGCTGTTGCAGCTCATTAAAATAACGTTGTAAGGCTTTTTCCAGTCATAATACATGGTTGCAGCACCTCTTTTTGAGGATTTTATTCTATTGGAGACTTGTATTTCATGTTATGCATCTTATGGGCCATCTTTTTTGCTGCTGTAAATACATTTGAAAGGTCTCCATATTGGCCTCTTGCTTTGTCTTTGATGATCTCCGTTATTTTCCTGCAAATCTGCATTGTATTGCTACATTTCCCCATTTGGGAATATTACAGTGGTATCATAGCATCATCTTGGCACAGCCTGTGCTTTCTAAGAATCCAATATGTCTTCTGAAGAAGAAGAGCCTTTTACTGACAAAGAGAAGAGGTATATAAAGAGAAGACAGAAGAATTTTGATTACACAAATTATAATGAAGACAAGGGTAAAGCCCCTTTATCTGGAGGTGAAGATGAAGATAAGGATTTTCCTCAAATCCTTCTTAGAGCCATGCAAGATCTTGCTAGAGAGATCAAAGAGATGAGAATGGACAGAATCCCCTAAAGGATTCCATCTTGGAGAAGGCTCTGCCATGTCTCATCACTGGAATGATCAACCAGTGCATCAGCCACAAGTTTCCCAATGCTCTACCATGCCTACCTTTTTGGCTTTGGGAAATGAATGGTGTCAAGAGCATGAATCCCTTGAAGACTATTTTGAAGAATATGAGTCTCAAAATCAGAGATTCAAATATCACTTGATTTTTCAGGAGTTTTGTCATATAAAGGACAATAGAAGACTAAGGCATCATCATAGAGGTGGTGGATTCATTCAGAATCATGATCGACACCAGACTATGGGAATATTCTTTTTACCCAATTTTGATGGGTCATCCAAGTGTCCTCCCAAATCTTGGGTAGAAAAACTTGACATCTACTTTCAGTTGAACAAGGTTCCAGATATGGAGGCTATCAAGATTGCAGCACTGCACCTTGAAGGTGAAGCACATGACTAATGGTTCCATGGTTTGTCTACATTGGGTCATGCCAGTGTGACTGCATATTCAGAGTTCACTAGAAGGTTGGTGGAAATATTTGATATAAGAGATCCAGAGGAACCATTCATGAGCCTTGCAAAGTTGAAACAATCAGGTAATACAAAAACTTACATTTCTGAATTTTTAAGATTATCTGTTATGGTTCCTGATTTGTCTGCAGCAAGAAGGGTGTACATGTTCATTGATGGTTTAGATGAACCTATTCACGGGTTGGTTAAATCTACCAAGCCCACTACCCTACATGATGTTATTGAAAGGGTTAGAAACCTTCAAGATGCCTTGCCAAAAGCAAAGGAAAATTTTCAGCATAAGCCCTCTTTTCCTTCAAAGGGAAAGGAAGAAAAAGATGCTCCTTCCAAGGAGAGCTCATACAAGAAACCTCTTGATGATGAAGTCCAGAGAGATCTAAGAAGAAGGAAGCTTTGCTTCACTTGCCAAGAATCATGGGCACCTTGACATAGATGTGTTGCTGGAAAATCACATTACATAGAGGTCTTCTCAGATGATAAGGAGGAAGAAGAAGATGAACCAAGAAGAGGTCACAGCACTGATACTGCAGGGGGACAGCCAACACCATCTGGAGATGGGAATGGTGTTGGAATACTGAGAGGGGGGTGAATCAGTATTTATTTTCAATTGTTAATTTTACTAGTTAGATAAATTATATTTAGAACACAAAATTAACTATGATGGAAAAGATACTTTTATTAATTTCTTCTTTACAATAAGTAAATTACAATAATGATATAGGGCTCCAACCCTAGATGAAGACTCCAATCTTCCAGGTTCCAACCTGTATTTTTCCAAGCACCGACTTAGTCTTTCCAAGGCTCCAACCTTGTTAATTTGAGGCACCAACCTCTAGGGCTCCAACCCTATCTTTGGTATAGGCTTCGACCTGGTTTCTTGATGACTCCAATCCTCTAGGGCTCCAACCTGGTCTTCCAAGGTACCTACCTTGTCTCTATGAGGCTCCAACCTCCTGCTTCATTTCGTCAAGATATATTTGATTATACTTCACAACTCCCAATGTCTTCTTCAACGAGCCCTAACAATCTTCAGCTTACTCTTCACTATAGTATACACATCACTTCATTTCATCAATGACAACCTTGATCTTTTCACATGAAGGTGTCTCCGATGTCCTTCATGATATCCAATCAAAATATCCAAGGTCACTTCATGATGACTTCAAAGCATCATGGTCTCCACTATTGTCTCCAAGGTAGATTCTACAAGTTCTCCAAATATATTCAAGCACCCTTCAAGGTGTCTTCAATAGCTTTGAGATATTCTTCAATAGTCAAGTTTATTCAACAACTATTCAAAATTTCTTCAAGAAGGTCTTCAATAAGTTGCCCCAAGAACTTTCCAAGTTGCTACAAAAGTCTTCAAAATTCTCTTCAAACAAGTCTTCAACACTTCAAGAGTTCTTCAATATTGTTTCAACAAGAGTGCTTCAACAAGATTATTCAAAGTCTAACACTCTTTGGTATCCAATAGTACTTTTCAAGGTTGCACAAACACTTTAGCAAACACAAGCTTGTACAGTGTCACCCTTAGGCAATTCTAACTTGATGGAAGGCAATTTTTATGATTCAGATTCACTGTCAGGATCTTCTTCACTTGTACACGCTTCCAAATTCACTGTTCAATAATTTAGAATGCTCCAAGGTTGTCCTTCATCCAGAATTGATTCACTCCTTTTGCAAGGGTAAAGACTTCTTCAAGATGTTTACACAATGCTGCTTTAAGGCTTCTTCAAGAAAACTTATTTAATAGATTTTCTCACCAAACTCCGAGGGATCTTCAACTATGCTTTGAGATGATTCAATGGGGCATTCAATCAATATTTCAAAGGTATATACAAAAGGTTTATAATGTCTTCAATAAGGACTTCACAAGGTTTGTTCTTAGATAAGTCTTCTTCAATGTTTCTTCATACTTTCACCCAAACAATCCTACAACACAGGTTTGATCTCCTTACAAGGATCACTGCCTACCAGCCTTAATGCTACAGTAGGTCCGAGCCTTAGATGAACAACAATATGAGCTCCAAAAATGCTAGTTGTCCAAGCCTCTGTAATTGGTTTGTGGTAAGGTCCGAATTCTGAGCACCCAACAGGTCCAAAAACTGAGTTTTTTTTGCCACGTAGTGCTCCAACAATAATGGTGTACAAATATCTAAGTCATAGCAATCACCTTGCCCAAACAGAAATATAATTAGCTTGAATGATAGGAAAAAAACAACCGAAATATATTCTTCTCGACTTCCTTGTTGTTTTGTCTTCTTCTGTGGCTTCTCCTAAAATCTTCACCGAAAAATGATGGAAAAGTGAAGCTTCTATCCTCATATTTATACACATTTTTCGTTTAAGGTGAAGAGACATGTCACTTGGTGAGAGGCCGACATGAGTAGGCTAGCACAGGTCGGCTCAAGGACAGAATTATTTCCTTAAGTTGAAAAAATCATATCTCCCAAACCGCTTGGATTTTTCGGCCAAGTAAGAGTTCGTTAGAAAGCTAAAATTATTCTCTAAAGGATGGTGAAGGTCTCACAAAGAAATTTTGCCTCTAAGATGGTGAAAAATATTTTTCTTTATGAATGTCCTTAAATTTTATGCATAAAAAGTTTGGGACAACATGAGGAATGTTTGGGACAGTGTGGCTTCTTCATTCCTTGGTTTCTTCATTGTTATCAATGTTATCATAGGATCATAGAGTCATTATGTAGGAGTGCAGCATTCACATAGCATCGTGTATCAACAATGTCATCATATACTAATGCAGTGATATGTCATAGTGCAGCCTTCATTAATTTTTCAAAAACTCCAAAGTAGTCTTCTGATTATGTGAAAGTGTGGTCATTCTTCAAGAGTATGACATCATCACATGTATGACTTCATCAATTATAGTTCTCCACTTCAAAGGCTTGTATATTGGCACCTATGGTCTAGATCACCAATCAAGGCACATGATTGACACTCAGCAACATTATAGTTAGTTCAAGGACTTGTTCGGGCAAGACTTCTTCATTAGTGGCTTGACATCTTCATTGATGGCATAATTATCAACCAAGAGTTATGACATCATCATCTGGAACCAGGCATCTCAAGAATATTGACACATCTTTCGAAGTCATATTGACATCTCAGTCAAATTCATATTGACATCAATGACAACCTTGATTAACAAATGGAGCATTTGCTCCTATTGGAGGGGATCTTGCATCTTTGAGGGGAGTACCTAAGTACTTGACCTTAAGAGTTCAAGTTTCCATATTGAATTAGAGGGTTTCTGTTTTGATTGACAGTGGGGCCACCCATAATTTCATTGATGCCCAACTAGTGCAAAGGAGGGCAATACCCACTGATGCTTTTGAGGGATTCTTTGTTTTGGTCCCAGGAGATAGAACAATGCAATGCATGCATTATGTCCCATCACTTTCAGTCACCATGGGGACTTATACATTAATTGATCACTTCTTTGTGGTTGACATACCTAACACCAATGTGATTTTGGGTGTCCAATGGTTGATTACATTGGGGAAAGTCACCACTGATTGGGAGGCTTTGCAAATGGAATGGGTGGACAAAAAGAGTGGTAATACTCAAATGATCAAAGGCATGCATACATATCCCTCACATGCCACTTCCACACAAAGAACAAAGATGGATTTTCCCCGTGGAAACAAGGACCTTACAGTCCCATCTATCATTCTCATGAGATTGTTGCATGGGACACTGTTATCTAGTGGCAAACCACATGGGAGGCCACCTAATTTAGATTTTGTGGGAGATGTCTCACAACATGATGCTCCAAGCATAGATATAGGAGGGACGGGAGCATTGGAAGACCATGATACAGCACTGGGAGTCTTGGGTAGGCTGAAGGAGGAGGGAGATCTTCTCCCAATATCATCATCACCCACTCTCATTTCAGATTCTGCGTTGTGGGAGGAGATGCATGGAAGGAATGGCCTTCCAACTTATACCTTTGGCATGAGAGATTTCAAGGAGGAGAACATCCATAGGACATACATTTCAATTGATAAATCATCAGTGCTGTCATTGTTGGGGAGTTTAGATCCATATTGGAAATCCCAACTATTGGTGGATTATTCCAAGGATCTTTACACTTGCATGATACTTGATGACCAGCTGCATGAAGAGGGCTATCTAGTCCATGAAGGATTCGTCTATTTTCATGGTAGGATCTTCTTGTCTAGAACTTCCAAGCTCAAGGAGAAGTTAGTACAAAGGGCCTATGAAGAGTTCTGTTTCAGCCACACATATTCCATGAAGATCTACAACATCATCACGAGGATCTTTACTTGGGAAGGCTTTGAAGGAGAACTACATCAGCATTTTCAAGAATGCATGAACCATGTGGAGTTGGGACAACAGCATAACTCTATGAAAGAGTTATTTCAAACATCTCTTCCTTCTTTTTAGAGAGGAGATAGATCTATGCACCACTCCATTTGTATGAGGAGGAACTTTGGTGAAAAACATGCTCATGTAAATAATGTTTCATTTTATTGTTTTTTTCATTCTTTCACCATTTATATTCAGGCCATGACTCCAAGGAGGAGTATTGTACCTTATAAACTTCATGGCCAACTTTGGGCCACAAAAATTTTTGAACATGGCCACTCCCTTGGAGGACAAAGGGAGATTTTGTTTCATGATGGGTGCACTCCTAAGGCACCAAATATACCTCACACTTTCAGCCATAGTGAGATGACTTGGACAGCAAGTAAGTGGTGGGGAAACCACTTACCACATCTTGATCTGATGCAGGCAGGAGATGCACTACATTGGTGTTGTGGTGGATTCAACACACGGGTGTACGAAATCACACGAGCTTACAGAGTGTGGTCTACTCTCTAAACTATTGGTAACAGGAAGTATGTGGGGGGAGCTCAAAAGCATAAAACTTAAATGAAATAATATGCTGAAGTATGTTGTGGTTAAAAAAAAAAAAAAACTAAAACTAAAAACACAAAAAAAGCTATATAGAGAGTTCCAAACAGTAATAATGCAAATGATGGCTCGATGGCCTCTTCTTATTGAATGCTTGGAATAAAATAAAATCTTACCCACTTGCCAAAGGGCCCCTAGGCAATGGCTCTAGGTCCCGATGCAAGGATGTTTTTCTTTCAAGTTCTGCCTTCTGACACAGTCTAACTCTCTCTCTCTGCTATGGTGGACTAAGATGTTGGGTCACCAACCATCGAGTCCTCTTTAGCTCCAGTGCCTTGGGTCACACACAATGCTGGTGTTGCTTGGGAAACTTTGGCCAGCATAACCTTGTGATCACCATTTGTTCATCTCTTGGCAGGTTTATATAGGTGAGCTCCAAATCCTCCTTCCCTCCCTTGGTACATGATGGATGGTGACCCAAGGGAGAGGTGTGATTCCATTGTGTGCTCACATAATTTCTAAGGAGGCGATGGTGGCTGTCCTTAGGCGGCTTTCACATACGGAGTAACTGTCCTTTTCTTGTAGTGGTCCCGGAAAGTGACTTTTTTCCATTTCCAAGAATGCACGCTTTTCGGTCTAAAGGGCGCGCAGAAGGCGCTCTTCTCGAAGTAAAAAGTGCGCATTTGAGCATTTATGACTAGTTCAAATTTGATTTTCTCAAAACCTTAGAGATTTTAAAAACTTCTTGATTCGATAATGTATTCCTATCCTGTAAATCCTTGGGCTCGACATTAATTGATGTCGTCTTCTGCTGTACGATTTTCCAGTGTTAACAGTTGCCCCCTAATGTGTGAGGTCTAGGAAGAATTGTATAGCCGAAATACATTATAGTTTATTTTCTGTATCGTACACAGAGAGAGAGAGAGAGAGAGAGAGGCCTGCGTGTACTTTTGAAATAGACAACACCTTGCACCATTTCCGAGATAACCATGGCCTAACGGACCCCCTACAAGCAGACAAAATATACAACATATTTGCAAAATTTCAACGAGGCAGGCATGTCCCATGCTCATGATGCTATGGCTATTTAAACAAAATTGACATATACATGTGTTGTCTGTGTCACTACGGAGGTAGAGATGCTGGTGGTTGTTGACGACGACTGTTGACGCCCTCAGGGGCATTTTTTATTTGACGATAGGTGGGATGTGGTACCCATATGCGTAATCTTGGTATGGCATATCACTGCACAATGTACGCATATGTACTGGTTGGGACCTTCCCGCGTAAGAATTTTTGTCAAAGACGCTTATAAAAGCATGGGTCTTCGATGGATTTTGATCAAAGTGCAATGGTTGTAAGGTACGATACCATTGTGACATGAAATCTTTTGTTGTAGTCGAATTTCAAGAGGATCGATGACATCTATGGACAATGATGTCTCCCATAGTGCCACTCGAGGATACCCCTTTGCGTGGGGAGGGGTCATCCAAGGTACCGCTTCCTTTTTGGAAAAGAGGTGTTGATGTCGACAAAAAGGAAGCCTTAACCAAACCATGATGGGTTTAACATAGGCATGTTGGTGAGTGGTAGCTGAAAATGGATGATGGGGATTCAGTGGCCTGAGGTCGAAGTATACTTGAGCAGCTTGGCGACAGTCATAGGTATTTCTGAAGGGAAAATTTTATGGAGTTGGTAGGACTTCCAGGGCGGGTATGAACCGGCTATGATTGTCGTAATGGTGCATGGATGGGGGAGATGAAATACTTCGACCAAGGGAGATGGGGGACTGCTACCATGGGAGAAAAGGTGAAATATGAGGGCGAAGTGGCGAAGGGTGTCGTTTGCGGTCTTTGTACACTTACCAAAAGAATAAAATAATGGGGTTTGGTTTGTACAAAACATAGAGGCGGGTACCCCAAAACATGAAAGAGGGTCTCTCACTGACAGTGTGAGGACGGTGTTTTGTTGGGGGTAGGGGTCCCATTGGTTGGTCTCATGTGCAGGTTTGATGAAGCGGAAGATGTCACAGATGGGTTTATGTTGATGGAGGTATGGTGGGCCAAATGCGGTGCGCAGAGGTGCGCTTTCATTCTGCTTGTACAACCCGATCGTCCAGGAAGGGGGTTGAGTTTAAATGGCGAACTTGACCTTATGCATGATATATGGATGGGCATGAGGTGTGTAGAAATTATATAAATTATTTGTTATATATCAAAGATTCTCTTGATCACACACTATTTTAACTTCATGCACAATACAGAATCTATTCCACCATTGATCATCACATGCGGAAATTAAATCAATTTCAATGCACACATGAAACCATAAAAATTCACACACATTAACACAGTTGTTTAACGAGAAAGCCTGAAGCTAAAAACCCCAACTATCTGTATATAATATATGTCATAGAGATCATGTAACAATCCTCATACAAAGCTGAACATGTCAAGCTCTCAGTACAATACAATCGCTACACACTAATCAGGCTCGATCTTGCAAATCCATGCACTGATCTCTGCCACCTGCTAGCCTGCCTCCACTGCGCAATCCCTACTGAATAATGGCTCTGAATGAACTTGAATTTAGCTAGCCTTGCTCATGCAATCCTCAGTGGCATCTCCACTGAGTGTTGGATGCAATCAATGCATCACTATAGTCACACTTGCTCTTTCACCTACCTCTCCACTGGTCTCCATTGAAATTGCCATGCACTGTAGTTAACTGATGTATTCTTCAGTTGATTAATGAGTCATTATTTAGTGAATTAATTAACTAATTAATTCACACCACTCTCACTAGTGTATCAATCAGTTAGACTAGATACAACTAGCTCAACTGAGTCTAACTGAGTTAAACTGAATACAACTCCACCAACTGCTTCTATAACTCCACCAAACCCTGTCACATGAGTTCTAACTGAAGTCTCCATGCATTAGCTCCAGTAAACCCTCAGGAATAGCGCAATTCCTTCTGTCAGCTGCAGTGCCACATCTTTGCACTTAACTGAAGTGCTCCAAGAGAATAAGATAATGTTTAGAGTCCAAATATTATTAAGAGTTAATAATATTCAACATATCTATTTTTAGACTGGCAATCTAAAAATAGATTTCTGCCAATATGTCTAAAAATAGAAGTCCATCTATTTTTCCAACTTGACCAACCATCCACAAATAGCATCCTACAACTCATATAATATGATCGACATGTCTAAAAATAGACTTTGCGCCAAAAATAGCCTGCGGGCCCACTTAGTGAAGGCGAATCTTTTCACTAAGCTCATCATCTTTTTGAATCTCAACACTCCCTCTCAAAAAGATAGGGATTATCTGCCACCCCGATCCTGTCTCTATGGTATTTGAATTTTCTCCTGGTGAGCGCCTTCGTCAGAATATCTGCATCCTGATCCTCCGTGGGAATGTAAGAAAGTAACATGATCTTCCGCTGCACACAATCTCTGATATGATGTACCAGATGTCAATATGTTTAGAAATATCATGAAATACTGGATTAACCGAGATTTTAATGCAACTCTGATTATCACAATATATCACAGTAGGATCTAAGTGTGAACCGAACAACCCGACCAGGATCTTCCTCATCCATATAGCCTCACATGTAGCCAAACTTGCTGCCAACATGAATACTTTTGGGAATAGACGAGTGCCCGATCTTTTTTTCTTAACGTACCAAGCGTTGTAGATCCGATGCGAAAATCCCTCCAGGATGTACTCTTTACGCTCCGTTGGACTCCACTGCCCAATCTGTCAGTGGCTCATACGGCTTCAACTCATCCGACTATCTGTACCACAATCCATATCCCTATGTTCCCCTGAGATACCTCAGGACATGCTTTCCTACCTTCCAAAAGAGCTTGGTAGGCTTAACCATAGCTTGTGAAAGCTGGTTAACAGCATAGCATATGTCCGGTCGTGTATTGACCAAATACATGAGCGAACCAACCAACTGTCAATAAACAGTGGCATCCACTACCTCTGCCGATGTAGCATCCTCTTTCCTCCAACCACCAGGAAGAGGAGTGTTGATAGGCTTGCAGCCTTGCATGTTGAAATTCTCCAGTATCTCCCAGGCATACTTTCCTTGAGACACAAACAGTCCATCCTTCCACTGCCAAATTTCCAATCCCAAGAAATAATGAAGGAGGCCCAAGTCCTTCATCTCAAACTCCTTTCCAAGATCAGCCTTGCATGAGAGTATCAATTGTTCATCACCTATCAGTATCAAATCATCTACATAAAGTACAATGATCAGCAACGTACCCTCCACCACAATATGGTATAGGTTTGGATCCGCCTCACTCTTGGTGAATCCAAGTCTGGTGAAATAACTATCTATCTATGTGTACCAAGCACGAGGTGCTTGTTTCAGCCCATAAAACACTCTTTTGAGCATGCACACATGCGACTTGCTGTTGAAGATTTCAAATCCTTCAGGCTGCTCTATGTACACATCCTCCTCAATGATTTCGTTGAGTATTGCAGTCTTTACATCCATCTGATGAATGTGCCAACCCATATGCATTGAGGGAGAAAGGATGGTATGTATGGAAGAATACCTTGCGACAGGTGAAAAGGTTTCTTCATAGTCGATCCCCTTGATCTGTGAGAAGCCCCGAGAAAATAATCTTTCCCTGTACTTCTCGATGCTCCCGTGAGCAGCTTGCTTCACTTTGTAGATCCATCTCGAACCTACCATTGATTTCCCTTCTGACCTTGGGACAATCTCCCATGCACTGTTTTTGACAATCGAATCATACTCTTCCACCATGGCATCTACCTAATGTAGGGTCCTCCACAGCTTCCTCGAAAGAAGATGGTTATGTCATGATACAATTTCTCATCAGATCCATGTATCCAGTAAATCGGTCATGTGACTGTCTCTATCTACGCTGTGATGTAGGAACTCCTACATTCTGCACTGCATCAAGATTCAGACGCTCAACTTCTGCAGTGCGCTTCCGCCCTCTGATTTTTGGCGCTGCATGAGTGGTTTCTTCCACTCCATGGACCTCCTCTTGTGGTTGATCCACATCTTGAGGCTCATATTTAGGAACAAGTAGCTCCTCTTCTTCATGCAAGTGTAGCTCCCTCTCAAGCAACAACTTCATGGCTTTATCCTCATGAAATTTGATATCCCGTCGTACGACAATCATCCTATTGTCTGGAAAATACACACGATAATTGTGGGGTGTTTCTATGTACCCCAAAAATATCCCAACCTCTATGGTCGGCTCCAGCTTCTTCTTGACATCCTTCGTCACATGAATGTAAACAGGTGAGCCAAAAATCTTCAAATGAGAAATATCAGGCTTCTTACCAGAAAACACCTCTTCGGGTGTACTCATGCCAAGTACTCTATGAGGACAATGGTTTTGCACATAAACCGCAATGTTGCATGCTTCGGCCCACGAAGTGTATGGGGCCACAGTCATGCTACGGCATACTTTGTGCGGCACCCACGATCTTTCTTGCTCTTCCTCTCACGCTTAGTACATTGTGGGTTATGAGGCGCTATGAGTTCTCTTCGAATTCCTTCTTTGCTACAAAAGTCTTTGAATTCTCCAGAGATGTATTCACCACCATTATCGCTCCTTAGAGCTTTCACCTACTTCCCCGACTCTTTCTCAACCAACGCCTTGAACTCACAGAACTTTGAGTATGTCTCGCTCTTCTTCTGCATGAAGAAGATCCAACACTTACGAGAAAAGTCATCAAAAAATATCACATAATACCTGTGCTTTGCTGTTGAAGCAACTGAGAAATGTCCACACACGTCTGTGTGAATTCTCTCAAGGATCGTCGAAGCAAAACTATCCTTCTCATGAAAAGTGGTCTTCACAAATTTTCCCAATGTACATCCCTTACACTAATCTGACTGCGCAAGTGTACCTTTGGGAAGCCCAGTAGAAATCTACTGCAAAATTTTCAAAACGCCATGGTGAAGATGGCCCAATCTCCTATGCCACAATTCACCCTCATCTCGGCTCTGCTTGCTTTTCTTTTCCTTCCATTCTTTAACGTGTCTACACCACCCAATTTATAAATGTTCTTAACTTGAACCCCTATCCCTCCGGTTTCTGCATTTTTTACTATGCGGGAAATTTGGTGTCTCGCTAAAAACAACATCATACTTGCCATCTTCCAACATTGCCACAAAGATCGGATTCGAGATCGGATTATTCTTCAATCCTGGAACATGCATGACATCCTTCAATATGAAAGGTTTACCCGGACTCCCTCTCAAAGGAAATGGTCCCGATACCCGGTCGCCTTTGTATCTACCATCATCGCCCATCTCGATGTGCACTCCAAGATCCTTCTCATCCAGATCACTAAACAAATCTTTGTCTCCGGTCATATTGAAAGATGCACCACTTTCAAGAAACCACATTGATCCCATCACACTTGAAACCAAGCATGCGATCAGCGAAAAATCTAGCTCAAACTGCGAGGCTAAGGCCTCTATAGCTGCAGATCTAGTAGCTTGCTTATTTTTCTTCTTCTGTGGACAATTAGTGGTGTAATGTCCGTGTTGGTGACAGTGAAAAAAATTTACCTTGGACAAGTCCTGCTTCTTGCCTTTCGCACTGGATTGAGAAGGATTTTTCTTTCCCTTCCCTTTCCTTGCTTTGGTAGCCAAAGCACAATTTTCTTCATCTTCATTTTTCGACGAAGATCCATCCCTAGTACCCCACCTTATCTCCTCGTGCACAAGATCCAACCAAAGTCTCTCCCATCCTGGCAGTTTCTCCCGACCATTGACAGAGTCCTCGTAGCTATGCAAACTCTTCGGAAGCCCAAGGAGAGCCAAGCTCACCAAGTATTCTTCATCAACAGTAACCCCCACACTTCCCAGCTCATCCTTGCAGTGGACAAACTTCGTGAGGTATTTTGGTATATTGTCGCCTTTCTCCATTTTTATTTTTCTGAGCTTGTCTTTAAGCGCCAACCTCCTGCGGTACATGCAGCACGGAACAAGTATATCAGAAGCTTTCACATCAAGAATGGAGAATATTTACCTTGAAGGATGGACACTATGCGATCCTTCACACCTTCCATCAGAATCCTTCAACATTTTGCTGTCTTCTTTTGCCATGCGTCAAGTGCGGATGCATCGCTAGAAGCAGGTTTTGGAATTTCAGCATCTATGAACTCCTTCAACCCATTATCATCCAACACCGCCTCCATCCTGTCCTTCCATGCAATATAATTTGAGCTTCCATCAAGGGCATACTCCAATCGCAATCCGTTGAAAGACATTTCAATGAATGCTCAACTTCGACACCAAGAAAACACTGCAGCAAATTCGAATTCCACCAGCACAAAACTCAACCGCTTCAATAATTGCAATCTTCTCCAATGATCAACTGCTCCGATACCATGTAGAAATTATATAAATTATGTGTTATATGTCCAAGATTCTCCTAATCTCACACTATTTTAACTTCATGCAAAACACAGAATCTATTCCACCATTGATCATTTGCGGAAATTAAATCAATTTCAATGCACACATGCAAAACCATAAAAAGTTACACACATTAACACGGTTGTTTAACGGAAACGAAGTTGAAAACCCCAACTATTTGTATATAATATATGTCATAGGGATCATGTAACAATCCTCATACAAAATTTAGACATTTCAAGCTCTCAGTACAATACAATCGCTACACACTAATCAGGCCCGATCTTGCAAATCCATGCACCAATCTTTGCCACCTGCTAGCCTACCTCTACTGCGCAATCCCTGCTGAAGAATGGCTCTGAATAAACTCGAATTTCTCCAGCCTTGCTCACACAATCCTCATTGGCATCTCCACTTAGTTTTGGATGCAATCAATGCATCACTATAGTCACACTTGCTCTTTCACCTATCTCTCCATCGGTCTCCACTGAAACTACCATGCACTATATTTAACTGATGTATTCTTCATTTGATTAATGAGTTATTATTTAGTGAATTAATTAACTAATTAGTTCACACCACTCTCACTAGTGTATCAATCAGTTAGACTAGATACAACTAGCTCAACTGAGTCTAACTGAGTTAAACTAAATACAACTCCACCAACTACTTCTATAACTCCACCAAACTCTGTCACATGAGTTCTAACTGAAGTCCTCATGCATTAGCTCCAGTAAACCCTCAGGAATAGCGTAATTCCTTATGTCAGTTGTTGTGCCACATCTGTGCACTTAACTGAAGTGCTCCAAGAGAATAAGATAATGTTTAGAGTCCAAATATTATTAAGAGCTAATAATATTCGACATATCTATTTTTAGACTAGCAATCTAAAAATAGATTCCGCCTAATATGTCTAAAAATAGAAGTCCATCTATTTTTCCAACTTGACCAACCATCCACAAATAGCATCCTGCAACTCATAGAATATGATTGACATGTCTAAAAATAGACTTTGTGCCAAAAATAGCCTGTGGGCCCACTTAGTGAAGGCGACTCTTTTCACTAAGCTCATCATCTTGTTGAATCTCAACAAGTTGCTTCCCGGACTAAAATGGTATGGCCATGGTGTCACTTACAGGGTGATGTATGGTCTACTTTTGATGACGATCGCCATGGAGGGGAGGCTCTACTAACCATCACGGACGTTTATCATATGCAGGGTGAGGTGATGATAAACGTGGTCGAGTATGAGGACCATATGGTTTATTTCTGATGGAGAAATGATGTCAGGATATGCAAAGTTCTCTGGGACTCTATCATGCTAAGGGTAGAATGATACCTGTTCCAGAAATTTTAGTGGGTGGTGTTGTGAATGGTTTATGGGTTCTTCCTGCAAAAAACAACTACCTCAAGTGAAAGCATCTCATTTTCATCCAATATTATTGAAAAACATGAATTTTGAAAAGGAAGATGGGAGGGTGCATACCTGTCGGCACTTGAAAAAATATTTCTTCAGAAAGAAAATGTGGGGTATCTCTTTCGCTCGTCATGGTATACTGATGATTGTGCAACTTACGGTTTGTAGAACGAACCTTCTGATCTCCTGTTATGGACCTCCGAAGTTTTGGAAAAGGGCGATAAATATGAGATTATGGCCCTAATCCTATTCATTTGTACTTATTGAGTTTTGGGAGATCAAAGATGATATCAGAGCCTTTCTTGTCGTTGCGGTCAACCTGTGCACTAGGGATTAGCGAAATTATGCCAAGGTAACTTCCATGACATCCTGCATTTCAATTTTTTCAATTTGGTGATGTCGGGGGTCGTACAAATTAGGTTTGTACGGCCTCTAAGGGGATGTTTGCCCTAGATTGCGCGAGCGATCTAGGCAAAGAGGCACCCCCCTTACGCATATTTTGGAGGTACAGCTGCGCTGAGGCGTGTTGTTCCTTCCTTTTTGTGCGCAAGGGCACGCCTGTAAACGAAACAGGCGCGCAAGGGCAGTGTTTTTGGAAAAACTTGGGTTTTTTGTTGTTCCTTATGATTTTTCTCCTTTGTACTGATGGGTGCCTGTTGCTTGGTAGGTTTTTGTGGAGAGAATGAGATTGGCTCGAGATCCAGACCGCTATGGTTGCTGATGTTGTAGCACGCCGTCAGTTGGCCGCATGGGGCCTCCTGAAATTTGCTGAAAACGAGTTCCTTCGGTCATAGGACCAACTGTTAAGTTATATCAGACAGCATTGGCATAGGAGGTGCAACATGTTTGTCCTGAGGGGGACGAACTTGATTATCAATCCAAAGATGGATATTTACTTTGTTACCGGATTACTACCTTAGGGCGAGGCATTGAGGTATCCACTTCCTGCTGGACGGGTGAACATGGACAGGTTCCAGAGGAGGCATTACAATGGTGTTCCTCTTACGAAGGGGTGCATCAATATTGCCTCAGTGACAGATGTGGTCGAGCGGTGTGCTCTGGCCATTATTGTGCGACTGGCAAGGTTGTTTGTGCCTCATCAGGCATCAGGCCCATAGGTGGGGGTTTTATGCCATTTTAGGAACGAGCATTTTTTCGATTTTGCCCGCTTCTGCTTTGATGGTCTGGTGTCACAACTGAACAGGGTCCTGCGTGGATCCAAATCATTTGTGTACGCTAGCATTTTGTGCAGCATTATGTACGAGAGATTCGTGATGCTGAGGCCCGTGGTGGCTATGCCTATTGGGGGGCCGAGGGAGCCACGCATGAGGAGGTGGGCTCCGGTGATGCCACGCGGAGATGGTGGCGTGGTGGATCATTATTGGAATGACATGACGGAGGCCTGGTTTGAGGCCAATCCGCAGATTTTTTTTCCATACCCATATGCGGGGATGGACTTTCAGGGTGATCCAGATATTGGTCTCCCTTTCGGTTATCTTTGGGGCCCACAGGTATGTGTTATATTTCTGCATTTACTTGAGTATTTTGTGTACTTGAGTGTTTTTTATTGACACTGACATTCTTCTGGTAACTCGTGCAGATGTTGGTGAGGTGGGACGCCCAATGGCCCGACTTATGGGTCACGATCCTCTACCACGACCGCCGGGTGGTCGGGGAGGAGGTGCCGTAGGTGGACTAGACAGGGGTGCCGATGGACCTGGCGGGGATGGTGCTGTACCTTCCAGTGAGGGAAGCAGCTCCACTGCAGCTAAGGTAGTAGCTGAGAGAGTTCGTGTAGATGCAGCTGAGGCGCGCATCGTAGTACTTATAGCTTAGGTGGAGGCTGTAAAGGACTTCCGGGGTCGAGTGGATCGTTTGACCCATGGGATGCATGCCCGAGGTTTTATGGATGACTTCGAGGAGGCATGGCTAGAGACAGTGATGGCCCGTGAGAGGGACTACCGGCCTACTCTACGACGGGTAGCTATCGCAGTGGCAACAGTAGCTCCGGTGGTGGCACCACGAGCAGTGGTGTGCCCAGGTGCTCCTCTTGAGGGGGCACCCCCCTAGAGTAGATTTGTACACAGGGAAAGCGCCCGTTATGAGGATGCTTCCCTAATTTTTGACAACCTCTGTATTTTTTGGCTGGCCAATGGGCCAGTGATACTCTTTTTGTACTCTGATACACATATTTTTATATATATATATATATATGAGAGATCTTTTTGCAGCTCTACATGGTGTGGTGTCTATTTCGGTTTATGCATTTTGTGTTATGCTAATGGATATACATGTTTTTGGATTTTTATGTATGATGGTTTGTTCGCGATGCATTCCATTCTAGGATATTGTTAGCTATGTGATCAGCTGTTTGGTTTTTATTCCTTGATACATGTGCGAAATTAATATAATCAAATTGTCTGCTTAATCTTCTGGCACGCAAATATTTTCTAAATAGGTTTGTGTCTCTGGTTTCAAATGTTTGGTTTAATTGTGAGACTATTAACTAGGAATCTAGGTAGACATGCATATAGCGGATGCCCTGGTGTAGGGCTTCGCACATTAGTCCGATAACGACATCATATTCTGCTTGATTGTTGGTTGATGATCTAATGCACACGCTGTTTGAACATAATGGTGATCGATCAAGGTAGTAGATGACCCAGGCGGCTGCAGCTAAGTTTTGAGACCATCGCGATGCTCCATCAGCAAATCCGAAATAGGGTTCAAGTTGGTGATCCATGGTGATATTTTGAGCGTGTTTAGGTTTTTTTGGGTCAAAAATATTTTGGTATTGGGGTTTTTTTGTACTCTAACTCTAGGGGATAAGGGCTACAGGGGCGCTTATGGGTATAATTTCTTGAGGTAAAGGCCGTTGACGGGGTTAGTGAGGTAGGTCCCGTTTGGTTCCATCAAGATGTATGCCCCCTGTCGGAGTCAATGTTTAATGATATAGGGCCCTTTCCACAGGGTTTCTAACTTTCCTAGCCCTAAGGCTTCTTTTGCGACATCATAGCGAAGGACTAGCTCTCCTTCAGTAAATGAGCGAGGGGTGATGTGGTGGTCGAATGATGATTTTACCCTTTTCTTATGGGCTTCATTGTTCTGCAGCGATTGGCGCCTGTTTTTGTCAACTAGCTCTAGTTGTACTAGGTGTTGTTCTAGAGGTTGGGTTTCATTAAGGAGTTCGATGGTGGTATGTAGGTTTGGGATCTCATGGAAATCTATGAAAAGGTGTAAGGTGCCTTGGTCTTTTGTGACAGGAATGAAGCGGAATTCCTGTGACAGGGAGGTTGTTGAAATCCTGTCTTGGGCATGCGATGACACAAGTCGTATATGATGAATTGTGTCGCTGGCATGCGGCGGGGGAAGGATCTCCAAAATGGAGCCTTGTGTGAGCTGATGGTTGGCTTTCCCGGTAGGTGGAGGTTTTTTTTACTACAGAGGTGCCTGAACGTTTGTAGCAATGGGCACTCCTCCGGCACGTGAATATGATTGGTGCAAATGGTGCAAGGTATCACAGCGCTAACAGAGTAGATAGTGTGAGAATCTACACTGCTCGACATTCTAGATGTGGACGCTTGGAAAGGGTTGGTTGCAGACCAGGTCGTCTTCTGTTTCCATTGTTGCGTCGTAGGTTGAAACTTGCCTCCCTTTTTGGTGGATGGTTGACTTAATGCCGCTCTAGCTTCTCTTAGCTTGGGGAGGTGCGTGCAATTAAATGTATGATGAAAGTGTGAGCAAATTCTGCAGTAAGTGCGTGTGATATTCTCTTGATTAGAGAGAAGATTTTGGGGGAGAGACGAGATTATGCGAAGACTATTTGCAAGGGGTTTAAGTTCTATGCATTGGTTTATTCGGTGATCGTTTAGATCACATAGGCCGCATGTTATTCTATGCTTGGCCTGGGGTCTACGTGATTGGTGTGTGGTCTTATCAGGATTGATGCACCATTGCAGTGGTGGGGTCGTTGGGTCGACGAGGTATCTTTTATTCCATTCTTGGAGATCACTCGTCCTCTTTTCTACGGCATTAATCATGTCGATAGTGGGACGGATCCGTGAGACATAAGTACAATGTCGTTCATAATGATCATCTTGACATATCAAGAAAAATTTCTATGATATGGGGGTACCATCGTGCGTGGTCTGGGGACGGGCGGGGTACCATCGTCGCAATGCTACTAAGTCGGGGCAGTGAACTACTATATGGTCCATCTGCTTGCATAACGTGCATGCGGGTGGGTTTCATGAAGTTTTGGTAGGGGTAACTATGGGTTCCCTGTTAGGTCGTTCTTCGGATGACAAGAACATGATAGACCCGCTCATCTCCTCTACTTGGGTCATGGAGCTGTCGATGGATTCGGCATCCATATCATCCTCTCGGGAAAGATGCACTATGGCTTAGTGGAGGCTAGCAAGGGCTAGCCGAAAGCAAGGTATGTGGTGACAATCCTCCAATAGGTGATTGTCGGCACATAACGGGCATTTGAATTGAGCTGCCCATAGCCCCACATAATAAACTCTTTTAATTGGATACCATCTATGAATGAGTTCCAATGCGGCACATTCTTCGAGGTAGTGGCCATGTTCATCGCATAGGGTGAAACATATAATGGGAATTACTGGGGGGCGCTCTACATATTGGTGCTCCTCTTGTAAGTACAAGATGGTATGCGGCTCGTCATTAATAGAATGGTTGGAGGGATCCTCTTGATAGGATCGCTCAATTGCGTGTAAGGCGTCCCTATACCGTGCTATTTCTGGACAATGGTGGGTATAATGCCCATAGGTGTCACAGATGGCACATGCGTGATTGGTACGCAGTTGTTTGCTTGTACTTTTGGTGGCAAGTTCCTCTTTATGGGAATTTCGTTTTGAGGTGCCTACCTCGCAACTGAGGAGTGGTTTTAACTCGTCCAACTTCGGGCATATGTGAGTAGGGTGTCCTGTTACATCACATATAGCGCATGCTAATGACTCCCTCTACATGGTGAGGGTTACCACTTTCTTTCCTTTCTTGGAAATTTTCTTTATTGTGGTCGCCGATTTCGCAGTGGGAATTTCCCTTGCAGGGGCGATTTCAAATACTACTTGGGTAGGTTGGGGCTCCTCGGGACTGGGGGGCTTTAACCCAAACGCAGTAACATGAGTAGTTGGCGTTCCTGGAGGGGAAACAAGATACCACACTAGGAATTCCAATGATATATTGGGTAATACCAGTGTTGCCAAGACCTGCTGGGAGTTGAAGCCAGAAGGTGGGTAGAGGAAAGGAGTTTGGGAGGTGGCATAGACTAGGACAATAGTTGATGCCTCGGTGTCGTTACTACTCGAGTCCGTGTCCTGACTAACCTCGATGCTTGATGTGGACATCATGCATACCGGAGCCCCTGTGGCATCGGGAGATATCTCAGGGATAATAGGAGGATCTCCTGGGAATGACCCTAGGACGGATGACAGTTTGAATTGGCGAGGACCATATTATTGATACCGTAAGATACCATCTATGGATGTATCTACATAGGGTAGAACCATATATGTGTTGGTCAAGGGATGCTTTTCAGTGTGCGTCATCTGGTCTATTGTGATGATTCGATCCTCGTGGGGGAACATCATGATGCAGAAAACAGAGGATGCTATGGCAGACATGGCGTACATGTAACTCCGCCCAAGGAGTATATTGTAATCCAAGTGAGCGTCCAAGACTTCAATGTCTATGTGGACCGTTTTTTCGGCTAAGCAGACCGATACATTTTGGAAGAGACCAATGGGGGTCGAGGGACGACCGTCATATGCTCTGAGTGTGATGACGGAAGGTTTGATTTCGGGAGCTCCTAACTTCTACCATACATTCTTTGACATGATGCATGTGGATGCACCCTCATCAATGACACATCGGTGAATAGTGATATTGTGTACCGATACTGGTATCTGGAAGGCGACCATGGAGGGAAGCCTAGGGGTGGCTTTGTCTAAGTCAAAAGCCATCATGCGCGTGTCATTAGGGTCGATGGCGCCTAAAGCAGAAAGTAGGGCTTTCCGTTGCTTCGGGCACGACTGCAGTACCTCCAAAGCAGACATAGCAGTAGGTGACTGGGCTAAATCGTCTACGATGTTGTAATTGTGGGCTGCTTTGGAGTAGTTACCTGCTTGCCTATTAGGCCCTTTTACCATTTTTGGCAATGGTTCCAAAGGAATCTTTGGAATGGTTAAAGGTGCATTCGGCGCGCTCGTACTAGCCCCTGACGTACTGGTGTCTGGTGGGGTGTCATAGCTGTGATTCCGAGTTTGGAAAAACATTTCTTCTCCGCCCATGTTAATTTCATGGTTTTTTTTCCTAGAATCGTCGGGGTTTTGCTACTGAGTGTTGATCGTTCCTTGATAGGGGAAGGGTTCTTGCATAACTGCAGTTGTCTAGGAAGATCCTCCTTGTCCTCGGTTACTCTGAAGCTTTTTAAGCTCAGGGATTTCGGGACAGTGGTGAGTATAGTGCCCGTACTCACCACATATTGAACAAGAATGATTTGTTCGTAGAGGTGGCCTTTTGCCTTGCTTTTGGGCATTGCTTGGCTCCTATTTCTTGTTCCGGTTGGAGTTGTGTCCAGTCCAGGATCGCGGTGGGCGCTGTTGGTTGTTGCCCCCCTGTCCAAGGTTCCATTTGGGTTTGTTTTTTACCTTTCTTTTAACCACGGTAGGAGGGTAGTTCTCCTGATCATATTGGTGTGGTTCATTTTGGGACGGTTGCACAAAATTCACCTGTGCATTGTTTTGCGTCAGTGGTTTATGTGCTTGGGACTGAGCATATTGTTGTCCCATGTTTGCACCTAGCCATTGGGGGGGAGTTCTTCCGTCAGTTTTTCTTCCTGCATACTGGGTCCCCTCAGCCAGAGGGTAAGGTCCTCCTTGGTGATACGCTAGCGCCCTATTAGTCAAATTTTGCTGCTGGATATGATGACTTTGAAATCTAGGTTGAGACATGTTCTGGGTAGACCCATGTGTGTAACTGGGATTATGACTGTTGTTGCCTAGGTACCCTTGGGTCATTGACCCAATAAGTCTGTCTGCAGAGTTCGACATGCCTAGAAATTCTTGATAAGATTGTAGGCGCGGGACATTGGGCAGGATATTGTATATCTATCCTGATTGCGTGTAGATCAGTTCAAGTTGTTGGGCTTTACTGATTGCGTCCTCTTCGGATGTGGGGTTACGTTGTGCCACATCCTTTGAAATCTTCATCGTCAGAGTTTTCAAGAATAAATCTAAAAGGACTCGGTCGTCAAGTTGTGTGGCATAAGCTGTGACGTCATCTCCACTCATGGGGATGTTCTAAAATATGGGTAGAGGGGGATTGTCTGAAATGAGTCAGTAACTCCATTCTCGAATCGTGGTGAATGGGTAACTGAAATTATGTGAGGAACGCAGTAGCGAGGGCACTAAAGGTTCTGTGTGAAGCGGGGGGTTGCTCTACATACCATTTCGCGGCCACTCCCGTAAGAGTGCATTGAAACAGCCTCAACTGAATAGTGTCGTCAATGATACTATTCGATAAGTACCACAGGTGAAAGGTCATTATATGATTCCTTGGGTCTTCCGCTTGCTTTCCTTCAAACTTTGGTATGTCTGAAGGGAGCTTCGTGGGCATGAGAGGCCAATTTGGGTCGTGTGCGATGGGGTCATTGGTGAGCTTGGTCAAATCTGGTAGATTTAACGCCGCTAAGAAGGGTGACTGAGAGGTTGACGCCATGGCAACGTGTGAAGACACGAAGTTCTAGTTAGAATGAGGGTTATTCTGTGACGTACCTAGTATTGAATTCAGCTGGCTTCCCATATGGGATGCACTCTTCTGCCCCCCAGGGAACGAGGGGGGAGTGGTGTGCGGTGTGGTGTTGGGAGACTGGCTAGGGTTCCCAACTAAGGTTGCTCCAAGAAAGGAGGAACCAACCACTGTGGCAACGTTCCGTCTTTGATGCCTAAACGATGAAAGACCTGGAACCCCTCCTGATAATGGGGGGAGGTCCAAAAGACGCCTGGACCGACGAGGTTCTGTTGGAACCGTTTGAGTGTCGACCAAGTAGGTTTTGGAAAAAACTTTTGAGGGGACCGAGTTTGTGATCACGACAAATTTATGGCCACATACATAAAACAAAGCGAAAATGAAATGAATTTTCCTTTAACTTAATCTATGTGATCAATCGGGAAAAAAATGTTTTTGTTTGTTTGCACATGATACTCAAAATCTTAGAAGAATTAAGACGTCCTCACACGCTCAAAAGTAACTGGGCCTTGAGAGGATTTATTGCGAGTGCTGGCACAACGTCCCAAAAGAGCTGGCGACGCCCCCAGTCAGCCGAAGAGAATCAACCAAGGTAAAGGTAGAGGCTCTGGCGCTTGCATGCACCGTCACCTATAAGGTAAAGGATGCCCTAGTTTTGGCCACTAAGAACCACCGTCCCATGTGAGCGTTCAAGTCTTGGGCTTCTTGGTAGTTAGCTAACAGTACCGAGTATCAGTCGGGTCAGGTAGCCCCAACTGATACCACACACACTACGCCTAAGCCTAACCCCCTCTGAATCGGGTCTCTGCTGCGCTCGAGTTTTCTTTTCCATGGGCTGATAGGTGGATTTTAAAGCTCCCTAAAAACACTTCTTCTATGTTTCAAATTTGAAGTGTGATCAAGGCGGCTAATTGGATGCCTACCCCCTTGATCCTAACTTAATCTATAATTTCTCGTGGCCCCTGTGGGGAGAATTTAGTGAGTTGGTTTAAGTTATTTTTAGGTGGGTTTCTTTTCTTAGTGGGTGAATGTGTGTGAGCGTATGGTGAATAATCTCATAATTTGAAAATATGGATAACAATGATCCTTTACAAAATTCCCCTAGTTAAACTATGTGACATTGTTCCTTGCTCAAATAGAAAGCATTTGCGGATAATGGGCCGCTTCCAAAACCTCCTAGTTAGTCTATGTGAGTGACTAAAGGGAGATGGCGAATCACAAATGTAGAGTGTTCATATGCTTGTATAGGGTCACCAAATGGTGCAAAGACAACAGAGATTACTTGCTCTAATTTGCGATTCAATCCTAGTCCTGCAATTTCCTAAATGAAAAAATTGAAATTTAAACTAAACAATTTCTACACTAGCTTATGCATGTGTGGTCATGAGCCACTTACTTGGACTAGTTAAACTAAGTGTGCATACCAGAATTTGCAAAAAACATAAATTTTTTGGAAAGCAATGGTTAATTCACCCCCTACTTAAGCTATGTGAACACTTTTTGCAAAAACCAACTTAAATGAAAACTAACTAAATGCCTACAAAAAACAGCAAAAATCAGTTCTCAAAAGCTATGGGGTATCAACACAAGTGTTGGCAGATACATTAGGGGCTGCCCAACACACTTACAAGCAGAAAAAATGCAGAAAATAGGGAGAAAAAAATCTCTCTGCAATTTGCGCGCAAAAACCCTTGACTGGTGCGCTTTCCTGTGCACAGGTCACTCCTGAACGTGCGCAATGTGCTTCTGTGTGAAAAAATTGCGTGCAAAAGTCCTACAAGTAAAAGATTAGGAGCTTCCTTCTTCAATCTGTCACCTCAGTGAATATAGGGACTGCAAGATGGGTCAGAGGACTGTCAGCTCCACTCCATCATAGACCAAGGGTCTCGTGCAAAAGATGGCACAACCACATAAACTTGAAACACGTCAGTGGAGTCGCCAATCCTATTGTGGTGGATTCGACACACGGGTGTACGAAATCATACGAGCTTAGAGAGTGTGGTATACTCTCTAAAATATTGGTAACAGGCAGTATGTGGGGGGAGCTCAAAAGCATAAAACTTAAATGAAATAATATGATGAAGTATGCTCTGGTTAGAAAAAAACTAAAACTAAAAACACAAAAGAAGCTATATAGAGAGCTCCAAACAGTAATAATGCAAACGATGGCTCGATGGCCTCTTCTTATTGAATGCTTGGAATGAAAGAAAATCTTACCCACTTGCCAAAGGGCCCCTAGGAAATGGCTCTAGGTCCCGATGCAAGGATGTTTGTCTTTCAAGTTCTGCCTTCTAATGCAGTCTAACTCTCTCTCTCTGCTGTGGTGGACTAAGATGTTGGGTGGCCAACCATCGAGTCCTCTTTAGCTCCAGCTCCTTGGGTCACACACAACGCTGGTGTTTCTTGGGAAACTTTGGCCAGCATAACCTTGTGATCACCATTTGTTCATCTCTTGGTGGGTTTATATAGGTGAGCTTCAAATCCTCCTTCCCTCCCTTGGTACATGATGGATGGTGACCCAAGGGAGAGGTGTGATTCATTGTGTGCCTAAATATTCTTTTGTGTGCTCACATAATGTCTAAGGAGGCATTGGTGGTTGTCCTTAGGCGACTTTCACATAAGGAGTAATTTTCCTTTGCTTCTAGTGGTCCCGAAAAGTGACTTTTTTCCATTTCCAGGAATGCGCGCTTTTCGGTCTAAAGGGCAAGCAGAAGGCACTCTTCTCGAAGGAAAAAGCGCGCATTTGAGCATTTATGACTAGTTCAAATTTGATTTTCTCAAAACCTTAGAGATTTTAAATACTTCTTGATTCCATAATGTATTACTGTTCTATAAATCCTTGGGCTCGACATTAATTGATGTCATCTTCTGTTGTACGATTTTCCAGTGTTAACAGCTGGTTCCACATGTGGGACTATGACCCACCTCCATATGAACAAATTCATGTTTGTATGTATGTAGTTTTGATCCCATACATTGATGATGCACTTGTACTTTTTATGGGAATGTATGGATGGAGGATGGGAGGAATGTATGTGCCCTATGGTATGGAGATTCTCCATGTATCTTATGCTTCATGTTTCAGGGAGAACATTGGGCAAACCATGTTTGTTTCATTTGAGCTATTGTCTCCTTATGGGATGGATTATTTACACCTCATGAGAACTTTGGAGGAGCAATTCATGGAGGGATGGATTGGTAGACACTTAGATTATGGAGGAAGCTTATCACATGATGGTGTCACCTATGGAGGAGGAGAAGAGTTGCAGCACTCACCTTATCAGTTGCTTGAGGACAAGCAACATTTGGGAGGGGAGGACTGTAATATTCCCAATTATTCATGGGCTAATTGGAATATTTAGTTTTGTTTTATTTCTTTGTTTAAAGAATAAAAGTGTAAAGGAGGTCCATAATACTCTTAAATAATGAATAAATCAAGGCCTAATGTAAAAATGTTGAATCTTGGCTGCTAAATCAAGCACCCTTAGGTGTGAAAAGGCATTGGACATTTTGACTGGGTCAATCTTGACCAAATCTATAACACTGTCTTGGAGGAGTGGCCATCAATGAGGCACAACGCAGTTTTAGATGGAGATGCCTTGTGTGAAAGGAGTGATCTCATTGGAAGTGGTTTAGGGTTTGCAAGCTCTTAACTTATAAAAGGAAGAGGATGACAGCATTAGAAGGTTGTTGATGGTATTATATTTCTGAATATATTGTTTTTTTAGAAATATATCATTATCTTGTTGTTTAGTTGGGAATTAATGTTGTTTAGCATTAGGTGTTCCTGGTTGGGAATCCCACCTCTTCCCATTGAGTAACTCTTGGGAGAGTTTGCATTGTATTGTCCACTATCTGGCCGAAGGCCAAGCTTCTTCTTTCAACTACAACGCAAATCTTGTTGAGGGTTTGGTTGTATTTGCAAGCTACAGCAAGTGGAGGCTAGATCTCTTCAGATCTAAATCATTTCAGTGCTCCTTTTCAGTGGAGAAGATTCCTACTTCATTGGGAGGAGAGTATTGGGTGTATTGAGCTTCATTTTCTGATCTTGGCATGTGTCCAACCACAATTTAAACCCTATAGCACAGTTTTACTTCCAGATCTGCGTTATTCCTATAGGTACAGTTGCAGGGAGTTTTGGCACACCATCTGGAGAGTTGGTTTTCAAGTGTTGGGGAGCTGCCCTTCACTTTGGAGATCCATTGCAGGGGATCATTCTCTTGTTCATATTAGATCAAATCCAGTTCCAAATCTGAATATTTCTGTAGATCTGCAGTCTTAAAACTCAGATCTGCAAGTTGTACATGGTGTAATGTTGAAAATCCCAAGGGTATTTTGAAGAAGAGCCTATGTAGTGTGTGGATATGTTATAGATCTGACTTTTCATGCATTTATTTTCTCTAGATCTAAAGTGTAATCTACAGTTGTTGCATCTCATTAAAATAACGTTGTAAGGTTTTTTCCAGTCTTAATACATGGTCGCAAAACCTCTTTTTGAGGATTTTCTTGTATTAGAGACTTGTATTTCCTGTTATGCATCTTATGGGCCATCTGTTTTGCTGCTGTAAATACATTTGAAAGGTCTCCATATTGGCCTCCTACTTTGTCTTTGATGATCTACGTTATTTTCCTGCAAATCTGCATTGTATTGTTGCATTTCCCCATTTGGGAATATTACATAGTGGGTTTGAAATGTGCCAAAGAAATGTGGGACGAGCTAGAATCCATATTTGGTGATGGTACTGGAAGAAATAAGGAAAATGAGAAGAAGAGCAACAAGAATAACAAAAAGAAAAAGAACAAGAATCTCAACCACAAGAGTCTCATTCTTCTAGGGCACATGATTTATCATATGATGAGAATAGATCAAAAAATCATGAATCCAAAGGTACAAATATTAATGACTTTATTTGAGTTATAACTTTGATGATTTAGGTTTAAATCATGTGAAGATTATAATGGTATTAAGAGTCTTAGATATAATATTTCTAGACTAAATGTTGCATGCAAGGATCAAGAAAAATTGTTGCAGATCTGTGATGATAAGGAGGCCAAACTCAAGGAAGAAATTGTCATCTTAAAGATTATGTTGTCTGAGTCACAAAAATTTGAGGAAGGTATGAGGAAACAATTCCAAGAGAAGGAAAAAGAATTTTAGAAATTAGAAGCATAAGTGGATTCCTTGAGAAAGCGGCGACAGATTGAAAAGAAAATTTTAGACTTGGAAAAATTGCTTGAGATCCAAAGATCGCCTTTGGATAAATCCAGTCTTGGATTTCAAAAGGGTGAGTCTAGTTTACATGCAGGTAAAATCACCAAAGAACCCAATAAACCTGTAGCAAATAATACGAAAAGAAAAAGTGAGATCCAAGGAAACAAAAAGCAGATCCCACTGCCAGTTAGCAAACAAAAGAACCAGCAGCAGAGAAGAAAATATCAAGGATCACCTACATTCTGAATACCTTTGATCCTAGATATGATCATGGCAGATCCATTAGATTTCAAAGGAAGTAAAGTGCTTTCATTCCTTTTATGCATGATATACAATTCTACAGTTGTCACAAGTATGGGCATATAGCAGCAAATTGCTCGAGCAGAACGTATAGATCACATCAGCAGAGATTCCAACAATATCAGCAGCCAAGGAGAATGGATAAGAGGTATAATCATGATTTGTATGGTTATCGGTACTCATGTCAGCTTTTCTTCCATAAGGAATGTGATTGCAGATATAACCAATGGAGGAGAAGCACATTTCACGCACGGTTTAGATCTAGCATGAGCAGTAGAAGAAGAGTTGATCCTCTTATCCATGTGGAGTGACATATTTTCCATAGATTTTTGAAAATGGGAAAATATTGTTTGTTGCCTCGTTATTCAAGGAAAATCATCTAAATAAGCACAAACAAAGTGAATCTAGCACAAACCCATTCAAGCAAGAGAAGAAGCATATGAAAGAAGAGAGCAAGTGGCACAAGATAATATGGAGGATGAAGGAGAAAAAACTCTTCAACTAGTGAAAAGAATCCACTCATGCAACCCATGATTATACATGCATATTTATAGAGGACTGCAAAATTCATGAGAGGTGCATAACCTCAAGGGGGGTGTATGATGGAGTTTGCAGCAGCATATGATGAGCTCTTTTCAGCCTCATGTACATGCAGGTCCACCGGATCAACCTCTCCATTGGAGGTATATTGAGCTCAAGGGGAGCTATGCATTATATGGATTTACATATGATATTCAACATTTTATAATTATTTTCACTCTGTCATTTGTAGCATATTTATATGTGTTTTCATGAGTGAAAAATAGCACATTTTTCAGCCATGTACATGCTTTTGGTTTCCACTAACAACTGGTTCAAAAGATGGGCATCCATGCAAAGATTGTGATCATACTTCAGGATGTATTGTGATGACATGTGACATGGACCAGCCATGTATAGGTTGTTATATGATGATTACTACATCCATGTATTTGTTAGTGTATCATCATTATGTATTGGTTGAGATTCTTGTCTATAAAATGATGAGTCGTCATGGTGATAGGCATGTTTTGGAGGAGTATCATGAGTTCATTTTTGCAGCCACGTGTATGGGCTAATGATGATGTATTAGTCATGATGTATCATGTATTTAATTCATTGTTCCATAGTATATTATTATATCAGTCATGCATTTCATTTATATATTCATGTAATATGCTCATGGAGCCATGTACTTATGGTGTACTATGTTTCGGGTAGTCATGATATCATTTTATGGTCATATATGAGTTATGTATGAGGTCTTATGTAGTTGCTACAACCATGTATTTATTAATGTTTATGTCACTTGATTCATGTTCATGTGGATTCTTGGTCCATGTGGTGCTTCTATTTGTCAAAGGAAGCATTGTTTGCAATGGAAGCGGTCATTATAGCCCAACAATTGATATCTCTATAGATTGGAGATGGCATGTGCTCAGGAGGAGCGCTATTTTCTCTTATTATTTCAGACATACATTTTTCGCATTATTATCCATTTGGAGGTGTTCATGCTGTGCCTCATACTATGTTATGACAGTGGGTTTCTTGGCCACATGTGATGAGATATTTTGGTAGTTTCCGCTATGTATTCATGGGGGAGATTGTGTGTGGTTGCCTCATGTGGATGTTGCATACTTTTATGATGATTCTATACTTGATGTTTCTTATGGTTGCTTATGATGATGTTTCATATGTTGATGATGGTTGCCTTATGTTGGCATGTACTTGTTTCTTATTTCTAGAGTATGTGTTAAAATTATGAAACTGCAGTCAAATTCAACTTTGGACTACCCACTTGATGGAGATGATGATGGCATTGAGTTTATCTTTCAGAGAGGACCAAAATTAACCTAAATATCACTTCATTCCGATAAGCAGAAGTTGATTTTTGATTTTGCACCAACTCATGGATATTGGATCAGGTTGGCCTCAACATCAAATGAACATCATTGGCACCCCTTTGAAGAATATAAATACAAGTGACCTAGAATATCATTTGGACATCACAAAATGAAGCATCTTCTTCTTTCTTCTATCTGATCGAGTTCAATACATCGACGAAGAAAGAGATCATACAGAGGTTTGAAATCACAGGTCTGAAGGTCGCTCTGAAATTAGGGTTTATGGCTTAACACTAGTGGATATGGGCTATCTGCGAGCTAGCTATAGTCAAGGTAGCGGCTCAGAACCTAAAGTCACAGGCATGCAGTCCTATGGTAGCGGCTCTGGGTTTGATTATTGTTGACTGTCATCTGAAGTTTCCTGAAGCTGCTTGAAAGTTAAATCAAGTTGTCTGTGATATATTTGATCTCTGTGCATAGTTTCATGAAGTTTTTGGGTTATATTATTGTACATATTGTATTGGGCTCATTTTACTATCTATTGAACACTTTATGCCAATATAATAGAAGAATATTTTCAAAGGGTTTTCCCTGTAGTGGGGTTTTCCCTAGTCTTTGACCAAATCGGGTGTCTTTTGTTGATGTGTTGATTGCCTCCTTTTTCATTACTTTTATTGTTATATCTTTAATTACTGTCTATTAATGGAAAGACTAATTTTAATTGTAAATATTTCTAAGTGAAGTTGGGAATTGAGCTAAAGTAATTGATGCATCATTGAACAATATAAAATTAACATGGTATCAGAGCTAAGGTGAAGGACAAGCACAAGAGGAGACGAAGATTGAAGCAATCATCTTTAGAAAGGTTGAAAGAGGCAATCTAGTAAAATCAAGATGACTATAACCACCCTCAAGGAGAATGAGAAATTGGGTGATTCATCCAATTTTTTTGCATGGAAAACTAGGTAGGAAATCATAGTTGACAATAACTATCGTGGTTGACAATAACTAGCCCTGAAGCCTTAATTCCCTTGATATTTACCACTTCCGAACCCTACAACCCCAATTGTGAAATCTAAAAATCGCATTATTTCTCTTCGAAATGATCACATGTGAAACCCTATAACACAATAGGTTAAAGCACTACTGCCCTATAAATTGCCACCTTCGAACACTAAAACCCTAATGCTCCTTAGGACGTCGTTGCACTACAACCTTATGCTCATATATCCCTGCGCTTCTGCTAAAACTTTTCTTTGTATGCATGTTTTGTTATCTAACCAGATCACAAAACAAAAGAAAGATAGATCAACAACTTGAAAATAAGTCTCTTTGAGGGGGAAATCTCCTTTTACATCACATAAATGAACAATTCTTGAATGATTCAAATGACAAGACCTCCTTGGTATATATAGGAATCTAAATGGTCAAAATATAATTAGGGCCTACATAACAATAATAATGTAAGGGCTCTACAATAACAATAGTGGGTTTCTATGGGACACAACAATTACATTATGGGGGTTCTATTGTGCACAACAATAACAATATGGGGGCTATACTAGTAGTTATAGGGACCTAACATGCCCCTCTCCTTCAAAAAATTGTTTTCCTTAACATTTGAGTAGTTATGGATGTTTTTGTATGAAACACCCATCCTCCCATGTGGAATCTTCAGCAGGTAAGTTCTTCCATTTAATGAAATACTATGAAATTAATTGATTTTGTAGCAGCTATCGGATTCTTGTTTCTGTGATTGCTCCAGCTTCCAATATGATTTTTCCTTCCTCGCCAAGTTCTAGAAATATAGTTTGAACTGGGAGTTTGTCACCTATAACCTTCTTTAAGCATGGAACATGGAATACTAGGTACTCGCGAGTCACAAAGATGCAAGCAGCACCAATTTGTATGTCATAGTACCAATCCTTTGCAATACCTTGTAAGGGCCATAGTACTTGGGTGATAATTTATTATCCTTCTTGGCTTGCTTGAGGGAAATTTGCTTGTATGGTTGTAGCACCTTGTTCGTATGATTTTCCCTGGAACACCTTTTTGAGACTGAATTTTGGAGCATGCAGAAACCTTAAATTGCTCGGACCATATCTCTGAAAATATAACGAACCAAGATTTGAAATTTTTATACGAAGTTCACCAATATTTCGCCGAGCTTTTGTTGCAATTTTTGCTCCATCAAATTATTCTAGAGCTTACATTCTAGCATGCATGACTGGACAAGGTTGTATTGATGTGAGATTGCATATGGATTTGAGGGGGCATATAATTACTTAGGAGAGCAAAATTAGTCTTAGCTTTGGAACCCTTTAGTCTCTTGATTGCGGCATTGCAGGCCTTGGAAGCTTCCTATCATATGTGTCAAGCCAATGCCTGCGTTTTCCAATACGCTCTCTAACTCGACCAAGAATCAAACCCAAGGCCTCCTCCTCACACCCCTGAAGGCTTTGACTACAATAATTGTCAACAGAGGAGAAGCCCACAGATTTTTTTCCAACCACGTTCATTTTTCTCTTTAATGCTCATGACCTATTTCTTCCTCTTTTGTACAATAAGATCAAGGCCATTAGATCCTTCCAAAGAAATAGCACTAGATTCCATAGCATGACTGTTTGAATCAAATGAAGGTTGCAAAGGAATCTTGTGATAAACAGATTGTCCTCCAACAATTGCACCCATGGAGGAGAACCGTCTGGTTGTCTAAAACACCTTTCATAGGGCAAGGAATAATATGATCAAACAGATTATCAATGAATTCAACTAGTGATACAAAGTCCCCTATTCCTTCTGTATTTTCCACAGGCCTGTGGAATGGAAAAGCAAATTCATAACTGGAGTTTAGCAAATTGTCTTCCTCCTCCATTGTAAGCAGCGTTGGAATCTGCATTTCCAAACTCAGAAAATCATAGTACCAAAAGGCCATATTGCTAATAATGATAATCAGTGACACTGCAACTGCTTGATACAAATATATCTAAGATACAAGATGGGGCCAGGAAACATTAACAAAATAAAGGCATAAGTGGAATATAAAATAACATGGGGGACATGACAACCGTTGTAAGAGTCATTTTCAGTAGCAGTGAGCTTGATATAGGAGAGTGGTGTGGGTGTCATACAAATATAATTGGTGTTTTTACACGCTTAATCAATGATTGGTTGTTAATATCCACTTGTCCTTCAATGGTATTCCTTTGGGTTTAATATACTCTAAAAGAATAATGGCTTATATTGCAAATACAACATAAAAGTTGTAACAGTTATATGCAATTACAGTAGTAATATGCGAGGGTGATGTTGGCCTCATAAAATTGTGGAGAGTACTGTAATTATTGTGTAAGCGTGCTCAGTCAACCATTGATTGGTTTTTAATAATCCTCGCATTCTTGAATGTTAATGCCTCTCTCTATGTTGGACTTATTGTGATTATGGGTCTTAATTATCTTCACAAACTCCTACAAATTTATCTCAGTATCACAATTTTTCAGTACCATTAGTGAGCTATAATATTGTAGAGAATGAAACCATTAATGGCTTGGATAGTGGTTACTTGTTATGACATCAAAAGTGAAGAATGAAACAATTAATGGCCTTCATAGTGGTTGCTTGTTATGACATCAAAAAAAAAGGCCATGCTTATAAAAGAGTGTTAGTTGACATCCAGTAAACATTTAAATTGTGATATATCATATTTAAGAGAAGTTGATGGATAAATTCAATGGGAAGAAATCAATAAATGAATAAATGTATATGTTTTTTTTTTAAATCTACTTCTTATGTCTTATAAAAATGATAAATTATATATTGATTTAGTTGAGAAAAAATTTAACATTTAAAAATTAATAACGAAAATTTAATTTATTAAAATAATAAATAGTAAATAATTGATTAAAAATTAATTCTCTCCATTTCTTGGAGAGAATATACTTTGTTGGGACGGCATGGCAAATCTGATTATGGGTTGGCTAAGGGTGATGCTTTGTAGAGGTCAGCAAAGAAACGAACTGCTTCCTCTTTCATTTGCTAGGTCTCTGAGATTCTATTGCCATTGATCTCCAACTCTTTTATATTATTTCTCCACGGTCTGTTACGTGCTTGATTATGAAAAGACTTTGAGTTCCTGTCTCTGGCTTGAAGCCAGAGGCTCTGAGATTTTAATCTCATTTCCTCTTCCTCATCCCTAAAGCTTTATGATATGCAGCAAACTCCTCTTTTTCTTCATTGAGTAGTAATTCATTAGTAACCTGTTGGAATTTACTTCCAACTGCCTACATAAGGGCTAAACCGAAAAACTGGACCCGAAAAATTATCAAACACAATCTAAAGTATTTTAGCGTAAAAAATGGCCATGACGTCACTGGGCCAAAGTGTTAAGCGAATTTTTTATTAAAACCAGTTTATAATTTGTTTTGACATCTACGGGACTTAGTGCTGGCCAATCAAATGGCGTTCGCGTGACTTTTTTGAAAAAGATCAAGTCCGATTCATAAATTTTTTTAAGTCCGCATAGAGGTTAAAATGCGCGCATCTTTTAAGCGCGACAATCGTCCGATCGCAAATCTTGCACTGCGGTGGCATAAGCAGCGCAGAGTTAACGTGGGGGGTGCCCCGCAGTTGACCACTCCTCGTGAGTTGACCGTAGATTGACAGTCACGATCAACTGCGAGGCACACCCGATCGTACTGATCTGGCGGTGGGGTGCCCCCGCAACTACCAGGAGGTGGTGTCGCCACTGGTTTAAATGGTGGCGCCGCCTGCAACCACCGATCCACCACCAACTGCCGAAAACAATCAAAATGACATAAAATCCGATTTTAAGCGGTGCCGCTTTAGTAATGAAGCCATCAATGAAGTTTTATGAAGCGGTGATTTTTGTTGTTTTGCCAATTAATGGCATTTAATTGAATTAGGTCTGTAACGAATTTACATAGTCGGTTACTGAACTTATATAGGTTGAATTGCACCATGCAATGTAAAAACTGTGTAATTGATTTTTATGTCCGAAGGCTGAAAACAGAAAGAAAAAAAAAAAGACATTGTAGCACTGTGTGTAACAGTCAAGAATTTTTTTTCGCTGTGAATCAAGAACCTTGTTCTGAAGAAGTTTCTCTGTTTTATGTTTATGTTTAACGAAATAGTAGTGTTATATTTATCTCCCTGTATTTGCAATTTTAATTTTATTCTGTGTGTTGTGGAAGAGGAATTGTCATTATTCCTGTGTCTATTTTGTTAAGGAATTTACGCAGAAAATTCCAACATAACCGAGTCTTCTTCCATTCCAGATTGAAGGGACACCACTTTTCATTAATGGGCTTGGATCACAGCATCCCTCTCTTCACGTTGTGCATGCGCCCATTGGCTTTTTAAGGCATATACCTTCCTTTCCCTCATCGAAATTGGGCTGCCAAAGACCCATGGTCGGTGATTACCTTTAACTAGATCCCGAAATCCTACATAGTGACGCCAGATCGAGTTATATCTGACAGGAATGGACCCATGTTTTAACTTAGTAGAGAAATCCAACAGAATGGGGCGGTGGGCCGAACTATTAGAGGCCGGGACATTCTTGGATAAAAAGGAATCCACAATGAGAAAGTGATCCAGCCTAGCCGCTACGTGGCCTGGAGTGATGCCAGATCGAGTTAGATCTGATAGGAATCGAGCCATGTTTTAACTTAACAGAGAAATCCAACAGAATGGGGCAGTGGTCAGATCTATTCCATGGGAGAATGCACGAGGCCAGGACATTCTTGGACAAAAACGAATCCATAATGAGAGTGATCCAGCCTAGCCGCTACGTGGCCTGGTCCTGATCAGTACATTCCCTGGTTGGGATCCAGAACTGATTTTCAGTTATTACCCTGCGTAAAGAGGGGATTTTCCTGGAGGGTTCCCTTTCTACATATACCATATTTAGTGCCTCACAGCTCTTACAATTTCCTTTTTATCCATTACCTTAACTGGTTCCTTCTCCATTGGCTGGCCCGGCTTTTGCTTTTTTTTTTTTTTTTTTGAGAGAGAGCCTAGCCCTTTTCCTTGGTTACCATTCAGATCTGACTGTCTCTGCTGATTATTAATTTGTCTGGCTTGAGCTCTCCTTTTAGGTTGTTGCCACTATCTCCTCCTGATTGCTAGATATCAGATTTTAGGTTGTTGCCACATCTCCTCCTGACTGCTAGATATCAGATATCAGACCAACTATCCAGGTTTAGATCTATTGCCGCATGTAGCCCCTTATCCAGATCCACTTCAATGCAGATTCAAGAGCAAGAGAATAAATCATCTTGTTGGCTCAGGTCGATTGATACATTTACCCAATGAATTTCCAAGACTTCTGAATGTATTTTAGTTCCAACAGTGCAATGGGAGAAAAGGGAGCTTCACCTACACTGGAACCACAGACAGCACCTTGCTTTGAAGTTAAAATCTGGACTCCATAGATCCAAATATAACCCGTTTATAAAAAGGTAAAAAACCCCTTCCATGGAAAGAAGACCCTGATCATCGGCTTCCAAATTTTCTCAACCCGGGCTCCCACCAATTTTGGGAAGGCTAGATCCCCATCAACTAGACAACCAAACCTCGCTCAACCAACTGCAAGATTCGAGTTCAAGCTTCCGGAGCAAAAACTTTCGGAATTTCCTCTAACTTCTTAACAAAATGAGTCGGCTTCGCCTGCTGAAACTTCAGCCCATTTGCAACTAGAACGAGGTTTAAAAGTTTCTTTTAAGATGTTTAAATCCCTAGCGAGGTCTTCACCATGATTGGTGTCATCTTTATTGTAAAGAACTGTTCAGGGTTTTATTTTAATTTATTTAAATGTGTATTTTAAAATTTTGAATTTTGAATTTATTTTTTATATTTTTTGAGATTTTTATGTAAAATAGTTGTTAAGTTTGTTGTTTCAAATATTCCTAAGTGTTAAATTTAATATTATTTAATTGTTTATTTATATATTTAAAAATATTATTTAATTGGAAACTGTGATTTGGCCCAGCATATTATCATCAAATTCAACAAAAATATAAAACTCCTATATTCACCTTCTAACGGTAATCCTGAATATGTTTTAACAAAGATACAAGTCAGCATTGAGGAAAATCATTCTGCAATTTCTGTGGAAAATTGCAATTGAATGCACATTATCAGCCTGTAAAGACAGCAGAACCACATTTGTGGTTTTTTTACCGGGACCATTTTCATTCTCATAAGTTGGCCCCAAAACAGAGACGGATTTTGCAACCCCAAAGCTTTTGTTTATATAAAAAGCCACTTCAGCAATTTAGAGACTCATTCATATAAGACGCCACTAAAGTTGCATGGTGTGAAATCAATCAGCAATTTGTGTGTGGAAGAGTGCAATGGAATGCACAATATCAACATGCGAAGACAGCAGAACCACATTTTGTGCTTTATACAGGGCACTTTATCATTCTCATGAGTCAGCCTAAAAACAGAGACGGACTTTGCAATCCCAAAGCTTTTCTTTATATAAAAAGCCACGTCAGTAGATTAGAGACTCATTTATATAAGATCCACCACTATAGTTGTCTCCGGGCCAAACCCAGAACCATTCGACATCCCATTACAATGGCTCTAAAGGCTCAAAAAAATTCAATTACTCTATACATGATAAAAACCCAATTACCATTCTAGCAATAATATACTTTGTGAAATGTCACTTGAATGTAATACTGTAAACTATTACAAGAGCAGCCATTATAAGCACCAGAAGAAAAAGCACTGAAAATGTCGATAGTATATACATTATTAAAAAATTACTGTAATTAGGACTGTTACATGAACAGTTTAAATGTTGCAAACACCTTCTAATGGTTTTCCTACCTAAAGTAGCATGTCAATGGCAGCTCACAGTCAAATAGCATCCGTCAGAGTAACTATGACAATAGCCTCACTGGGAAAATGTCAATATCTTCCCTAGCTCTGTACATGTTTCATCCTCCAGATTGCTTTTGCAGGCCTCAGCTAATGCACATTGAATCATCAGTTTAGCACACTTCAGACGAAAAATAGGAGGCATCAAAGCCTATATATACTAATGATTGTTTTTGCAGAGGCTTTCGCTCTGCACATTCAACCTTCAGTTCAACACAGTTCAGACAAAATTTAGGAAGCATCAAACCCTACTATATACTAATGACTGCATTGGCAGAGTCATCAACTAATGCACATTCAACAATCAATTTAACACAGTTCCGGCAAAAATTAGAAATCATTAAACCTACAATACACCGATGATTGCTTTTCCAGAGGTTAACAATCAATTAAACACAAAAATTAGAAAACATCAAACCCTACTATTACGAATGATTGTTTTTGAAGAGTCTTCAGCACATTGAACCATCAGTTTAACACAGTTCAGACAAAATTAGGAAGCATGAAACCCCACTATATATTAATGTCGACTAGAAACCTACATAATCCAATACGATGCTGTTCAACTTGACCAAGGGTATATTATAAAGAGCCAAAACAACCCTTAAAACTGCTGAGGCAACAGCCTACAGAACACGGATTGAAGATGTACACCTCAGGAACTCCGGGACAGTCCAACAAACACAAGAAGCTGTCAGTATCTTCCCTTAAAAATTACCACTTCCGAACCCCTGCAACCCCAATTGCGAAACCTAAAAGTCTGCTATGCTAAAACACTACTGCCCTTCGAAATTATCACTTCCGAAACCCTAAAACACATTAGGTAAAAGCACTACTGCCCTATAAATTATCACTTCCGAAGACGAAAACCCTAATGCTCCTATATATAGGCGCTTCCGGTAAAACCCTATGCATGTTCTCCTCGAGTTTTTCTCGCAATGCACGAGCGTGGTATCTAACCCAGAAAGAATTTGTAACCAAAAAAATATATATATATTTTACCTAAAAATATAATCAAAACGTTTTATTTTCATTAAATCGGAATAATAATGAGGATTGTCTGACCAAAATTGTGGAATGTCAAACCATACCACCCCATACATATATATATAATATAATTTTATATTAAATTAGTAGTAGACATGTATCATAATTTTATATTAATCATATTTAAATATTTAATGTCATTATTAATGGAGAAATCATTTAATTCTCATGGTAAGGGAGTAGGGTATTTTTTATTATTTTGGTAAATGTTGTTGGACTAATCACCACACCTCTAGTCTCGATTTCCTGGACTAGCCACTTTGGAAACTTGGGACCAACTACCCACTCAAGTTGATGTTGCAAATTAGAAGTTTATTAATACTTATCTAGTTTGATGTAATGGGAAACCTTTACATGACATAACGTTGGTTGTTTTAAGAAAACAATGATTTGTTTTCAATCTCTACCCTTGGCCAAAAATCTCTATTGTTTAATGCCTCCACACCTTTGTGTCTAAGAATCTCTACATTGTACAACATGCTCAAACAAACTAGTATTGTTGGTTGCATTTTTCCCTCTCTCTTGGATGTCATTACATGTTTAGGGTTTTCCTAACTGAGCTTTGTCCATGACTACACAAGTTTCATCAAACAACACCCACAACATCCACTTGGAATAGCACCCACATCTCCTCAACTTCCATTGCTAGTGCCATCTGAAATTCAAACAGACGACTTGTGCAACTTGTCTACAAGGAACATTCTTTAATGCTCAATTTGCTTCGAGAGACAATATGCTTTGACAACTTGAGGGTAGGGTTTTAAGCAATTGAATCAAAGGCCAAAATCAATTACCATTTGGTGACTTCAAATAATGCCCACATTATATAACGTCGAATGTTAAAGGAGCTTGATATTATTTTATGGCATTGCATTGAGTACATCATCCTCACAAATTGGGATTCATCTCAATCTTGATATACAAATGATGTTATTGTTCTCTATGGAGTTTTACAAAAAAAATTGACTTCCTGAGGGTATTTAGGAGGCAATTGTTGAGAGGGACAAAATAATATTTTCATCAATGGTTTGTTCCAATGATCTCAGATATGTGTGAGGTTCAATTGAGCCAGTTAGGTGCCAAGAGACACAGTGGAAAGTGAGTTTATATGTTCTATCTTCTAGCCTATGTAATATTGTTGGAGGAGGTGACAAATTTAATTGGAATTAATGTCATTTAGTGAAGCCTCTAAAAACTCAAGAGGCCCAACTGGAGAAAATGGTTGTAGAGAATGAGAAATTCTCTTCCACAATGGAAACCCTAAGTGGAAAGAAGCATTTTAGAGCTAAAGGGGGTAGGCACAATCATTGTGAAAAATATAATCTTCACAATGTTCTTTGTGTCAAGATTAGATATGAGGTAGAGACTTGTCAAATTCCATGGAAGAAGATCAAGGAAAAGCATAAACAAAAGGAAGGAAATGATGAAGCCCTTGAACTTGCTTAGTCTATCATTACTCATTGTAATATTGGCATAAATGAAGATTTGTTCAAAACTTCATTTATCTCTTGGAGACATGCCTAGTTGCTTGATAATGTTGTAACTTGTCACAATACATTTTATATTTCATTGAAGAATTGAATGACAATGTTGAAGGTGCAATAAACTTTGTAGACGGTTATAATATTAAATCGATGAAAGGCGGCACCATCATGCTCAAATTATTTGGATTCTTGGATTTGTTTATATGTTGTTCTTTATCTTCTTGATTTGAAAAGGAACTTGTTGTCTCTTGTGCACATCTAACAACAAGGGCCATTCCATTTGCATGTTCAATGGAAATTTTGAAATAAAAATGTGTTCTCAGAACATGGTCATCATGATAGGATGGGAGAATGACAAATTGTTGAATTTGAAAGGGACATCTACACAGGCATGAAATTCTACATACATTTCTTAGCATGATGAAGTATAATACTCTTTGTACTAAAAATAGAGGAGAGCATGCTCCATTGAGTTTGGGAGTTTTCTTTGCTAGCATGGATAAAACTACAAACAATTGTTCCATGTAATCCTCAGTAGAATGGTGTAGCAGAAAAAATGGACAAGGCACTCTTGAATATGGTACATTCAATGTTATTTTTCAACAATGTGAAGTTGATGTTTTTGGATGATGTAGCTTGATGTGCAATATATGTGAAAAATGTGAGTACATCTCATTCTCTTGGGAACAAGACTCCTTATGAAATGTAGTATGGCCACATTTCTTCAGTAAGGCATCTTCGGGTCTTTGGTTCCACCTGTTATACCTTGATTTTTTATGGAGCAAAGAGGTAAACTAGATGCAAGAAGTTAAAAGTGCATATTCTTGGGGTATTCAAATACCACCAAGGCATGTTATCTTTATAATGTGGTGAACAAGAAAATTATTCTTTCTAGGGATGTGATTCTTCTTGAATCTACCAAGAATGACAAAATTATTGAGGAATAGCTTTCTCATCTAAATAGATTCACTTATGTAAATACATATCACAAATTTGATGATGATATTCCACATCTTGAAGTGGGGATCCCTGTTGAAAAGTGTAACTAGGATTGGTCTTCATATTGACGATGTAAAAGACAAAGATAATAAAATGTATTTTTGTACTTGCTTCATGGGTTTCATGAGCAAGATTTTATTATAGGTCAATAGACTTCTTCTTGATGTCTATTAGGGATTTTCTTCAGTTTAGAAATGTAATTAAGAGTCATGAAAATGAAGTGTCTAGTCTGAAGAATATCCTCCAAGACCTTATTGAAGAATGGCTCATAATAGCCCTCAAGACTGCCCACATTCAACATTGAAGATAAGCCTAATTCTATAGTGAGTTACAGTCGGCCTATTTGCAGTGAGGAAGTCGGCCTACAGCCTTGGTGTAGGGTCGGCCTAAAAGCATAACAAAACATTGTATATATAGCATGACCTGCGACTCATTTGAGGGTAGCAGGATATGCTGATCTCTCTAAAGAAGTAACAGTAGGAAAGTGTGGATTCCTCTACGGATTACAGTGGTCAACAATGCGACTTTAAAAGAAGACAACAGTGCGTACTTAAGGGAAGAAAAGCAATGCAGATTTCTCTAAAATTTCAACAATGATAAAATGTGGTTTTCAACAGTGAAAAGTGCAAATTTCAGAAGTGATGAAATGCGGATTTCATAAGTCAACAAGTGTGGATCACAAAGGTTAAACGGGTGCGGATTTAAGAGGTTAGAGAAGTGCAGATTTCAGTAAAAACAGAAGTAAGGAATTCGGACAAGTTCAGGATTAAATTTGTGATACTTTTATGCGGATACATTTGTGATACATCTGTAGTATAAATTTGGACAAGTATAGGGTTTACATTCTGAAGCAATGGATCAAGCTGATGTGCATGCAGATCTCGAATGATCTTAAGGAGTATCTCAAGATAAACTTAGAGACCAATTTCTCTAATGTTGACGCAGGTCAGTGCACGTTGGTGAAGAAAAGAAAGATTAGTGTTGGAGGAAGACTTAGAAGCAGTGTCAAGGTCTTGGAGGCATTCATAGGTCAAGGGTCTGAGTCTTGGTCATGGTACTTGTCATTTGAAGATCTATAAGAAGAATTGCTTGCGTGTTTTCCTCTCCAAGAGGAAGAGGTTTTGCCCTAGCTCTAGGAGCATTATTTTTGTGTCTCGTGTATTTTGATAATTGACTTGATGAAAGACTAAATAAATTAAATAAGAGACGACATAAGTAACTCAAGTAAGCTCACAAGTAATTATTAAGATGAGAATTTTAATTTCTCTGGCCCTCCAAATTCTCAACATGTTATCAAAGCTAAGGTGCTAAAGACAAGGACTACTTAGTAAGGAGACACTCAAGGAAGCAAGAATCAAAGTCAGAGTCAAAGTTTGCATTGAAGATCCAAATCAATTTGCAAGGAAGATATTGTTAGAAGAGGACATCATCTTTTAAGATATCCTTTATTATCAAGGATCCAAATACACCTACATAGGAGATTTCAATCTTAGAAGAAGTTCGTGACTTTATCTTCATCATTAAAAAAGTTGCAAGCCACTCTATTCAAGTAAGTATCTATGACCTTACTTAAATCTGTCAAGATGACTTATTGTAAAGAGAGCAACAAGTTGGTTGGGTCATCAAACTTTAATGCATGGAAGAAGAGGATAGATTTGAATTTAATTGAAGACTAATTTATGGACTACATCGAAGGATCTACAATTCAACCACCGAAGGAAGATGCTCCAACTCATGCCAAGTACATGAAGGGAGAAATCAGAGCCTGGAGGATTCTCATAGAATCTATTAAGGACTCACTCATTCCCTATGTATCAAAACTAAAGTCTGCTAAAGAAATATATGAGAAACTAGTGGAGTTATTCTCTGTGAGTACTGCAGGAGAAGAAATCTCTATGAGACAAGAACTATATAAAATGAAATTGTCAAGAGAAGAAGGAATCACTCCATACTTTATGAGGATTTATGAAATAAGAGATCAACTGCAGGAATTGGGAGAAGTAATGTCAAACACTGAGATGACTATAGTGGTGTTGAATGCTCTACCAGAAGAATGGGGAAACTTCACTTCAGTTTATATGGGAAGAAAGAAGCCACACCATTCGATGATTTATGGTCTCTATGTAAAATAGAGGAAACAAGAGTGAAAGCCAAAACTGATATAGGACCAAGTGAAGGGAATGAAGCCTTTGCATCCATATACAGGAAGAAAGGAAGATTCAGAAAATTTGGTCATAAAAGAAGAAATGTAGACAAAGTACGATGCTTTGGATGTAATGAACTAGGGCACTATAAAATATATTTTTTTAAATCTGAAAAGGACAAGAGAAAAAGGGAAGAAGCCCATGTCTCAGATGTGAGGGAAGAACTTGATGCAAAGAAATCTAAGAAAGAAGAAGTGAAAGATATCTATTATGATTGAGATTATCTTTCTCTTTAAGTATTTTCTGTTGGTTGTAAAATAGTATGATAGGAAGCAATGTTTATTGATGGCATCATGATAAAATCATGGTAGGAGCTCTTGGTGAAACAACTCCGGCAAAACCTCTCTGATAACATTACTGATGGAAGGCAGTCATCATGGAAACTGGTATTGACATCTTCTAATGGAGTTCTCTATGAATTCACTGATTAGAAAGAAATCAGAATGGTTTCATCAAGAATTCTATGTTACAAAATTATGGGATGTGATGACATATTGATGGAGCAGGTCTAGGAAGTGAAGCTCTTCATTCTAGTAAAACTGCTACAGGATGACTCAAATGAAAAAGGTATAAGGTATATATAAATTTATATGTTAACATTGGATGTTGTGAAGTCATGTCATATGTTTGCACGTAATAGACTTCTATATTTAGAAGTATGATCTATGAAGGAGGATCTCTCGGTGCACTGACAGATGAAATCAACATAATATATCCTCGTATGGAATACAAAGTGGTTGTATATAATCAAGGAACTGAAAATTTGGAAGTTCCTAGGAATAAAGATGTGCAGAAAGGAAGAGATCGTGAAGTGCAACCATGTCAAGAGGCAGCTATCATCCGGAAGCCAAGAAGATGTGACTAGAATATCTCCTGGGAGGATATGTAGATTCTGATAGAAGTCCGGTAAAGAAGAAGATCCTTGACAAAACATATAATTAGGAGTTGTCTCAATTTGAATAAAGGATGTTGATGCCTACAGGAAGGTGTCATGGTGATAGATCATCATTGAGGTAGATTTTTTTTTTTAAATTTCATATGTATATGTTTATTTGGATGAATTTGTACAGGGCTGCTAATCATGGGAAAGGATGTAAGATCCTTGGAGATGATTCAAAAGAAAGTAGCATGGCATATAAGGTGGGCCAGATAAGAAATACCAATGAATCACTTTTTGGTAGATGGCATGACTCATGAATGAATGTGATGGATGATATGTGCCCTATGGAGCTAAAGTTGAAGATTCCTCAATATCGAAATCCATGACATCGAGGGGAGGAATTCTTCATGAGCAGTTGGGTGTCTCACCATTGTTGTTGCAGGTCCCTGATTGAGAGGGACCCTGGTGATCAATTTCTTACTTGGAAGAAACTATGTAATTCCTAAGAATGAGCTTAGGTACATTCCTTATACATGAATGAGTACATTCCCTTGTGGAATAGCTCCTCCCTGGCTGAGAAGGAGAGATAAACACATCATTCTCGTCTTCACTTGGGAAGACAGAATGGAGGATTGTGTAATCATCTGGCATTCGATGCTCTTTGAGAATGTGTTAGGGCATTCAATATATGAGTAGTCGGGGACCGATATTCTTTGAGGGCTAGCTACCCAAGAGAAGAATAGTCCAAGAAGGTCATACTTTGGGAACATGCAGGCGGAGTATGTACCTTGGAGAGACAATGACTATAGTGTCTATAAGTCATGTGTCTCGCCAACATTGTAGCCCATTGTCTCGTTGAGAGATGGGGTTGTTAGTCAAGGCCTTGCACTAGGACAATGATGGTTGATATGATGTTATACATATGTGATTACCAATCCGATTCTTCTTATGAGATTCTTCAATTTGAAAGTGACCATGTACCTGTATGAATACCTCCCTAGTTAAGAGGGAGTGTTGAAAAGTGTAACTAGGATCGTTCTTCATATTGACTATGTAATTATGAACTTATGTAAAGAAGAAGACAGAGATAATAAAATGTATTTTTTGTACTTTCTTCATGGGTTTCATGAGAAAGATTTTATTATAGGTCAATAGACTTCTTCTTGATGTCTATTAGGGATTGTCTTCGGTTTAGAAATGTAATTAGGAGTCATGAAAATGAAGTGTCTAGTCTAGAGAATGTCCTCCAAGACCTTGTGGAAGAATGGCTCGTAATAGCCCTCGAGACTTCCCACATTCAACGTTGAAGATAAGCCTAATTCTATAATGAGTAAGTCAGCCTATTTGCAGTGAGAAAGTTGGCCTACAACCTTGGTGTAGGGTTGGCCTAAAAGCATAACAAAACATTGTATATATAGCATGACCTGTAGCTCATTTGAGGGTAGCAGAATATGCGGATCTCTCTAAATAAGTAACAATAGGAAAGTGCGGATTACAATGGTCAACAATGTGGATTTAAAAGAAGACAACAGTGTGTACTTAAGGGAAGAAAAGGATGTGGATTTCTCTGAAATTTCAACAGTGATAAAGTGTGGATTTCAACATTGAAAAGTGCATATTTCAGAAGTGATGAAATGCAGATTTCATAAGTGAACAAGTGCAGGTCACAGAGGTTAAAATGGTGTGGATTTCAGAGGTTAGAGAAGTGTGGATTTCAGTAAGAACAAAAGTAAGGAATTTGGACAAGTTTAGGATTGAATCTGTGATACTTTTATGCAGATACATCTGTGGCATAAATTCGGGAAAGTACATGGTTTACATTATGAAGCAATGGATAAAGTTGATGTGCATGCAGAGTATGAGATCTTGAATGATCGTAAGGAGTATCTCAAGATAAACTTAGAGACTGAGTTCTCTAATGCTGATGCAGGTCAGTGCACGTTGGTGAAGAAAAGAAAGATCAACATTGGAGGAAGACTTAGAAGTAGTGTCAAGGTCTTGGAGGCATTCATAGGTCAAGGGTCTGAGTCTTGGTCATGGTACTTGTCATTTGAATATCTATAAGAAGAATTCCTTGCATGTTTTCCTCTCCAAGAGGGAGAGGTTTTGCCCTGGCTCTAAGAGCATAATTTTTGTGTCTCTTGTATTTTGATAATTGACATGATGAAAGACTAAATAAACTAAAGAAGAGAAGACATAACTAACTCAAGTAAGCTCATAAGTAATTATCAAGAAGAGAATTTGAATTAATCTTTGGCCCTCCAAATTCTCAACAATCCCTACTATGGATCAACCTTTGTAGTTTGCTTTTGAAGTGTCATCTCCCCCTCATGTAGAAGATTCAACCACCTCATTAAAACAATAGGTTCAACTGGAAGATGTGATTGGGTGGATTGAAAGGCCAGACCTCAATGGGAATTTAGCACCATCTCAATCGATGGAGTAACCTAAACCATCTCAAAAAGATACACCAAAATGGCTTATAAAGACACTTGAAAGTGTTAATCTTGATGAGGTTGGAAAGATAAGGATGAGAAGTTCTACAAGACAAAATAGAGGTGATGTGGATAATTCATCTTCAAGTGATGTACTTGATATGGATGTGTAAATTGAATTTATCTACTAACTTTGAAAAAACTCCCTTTGAAGAAGTTGCTTCTCATGATGAGTGGAAAGAAACCATGGATAAGGAGTATTATTCTCTCATCAAGAATGAGACTTGGAAGTTGATGGATCCTCCATTTGGAACCAAACCAAATGGTTATAAGTGGGTCTACAAGAAAAAGTACAAATCAAATAGCTCACTTGACAAGCATAATGTGAGGCTTGTGGAAAAAGGATTTGCACTTAAAGAAGTCATAAAATATGAGGATATTTTTCCCCAATAAAAAAAATGGGTTACGATTCATGCATTGTCATCTTTGGTTGCACAAAATAGGTGGGAGATACATCACATGGATGTGAAAACAACCTTCTTGAATGGAGTCTTGAAAGAGAACGTTTACATGTCTCAACTAGAAGGATTCACTATGAAGGGTTGAGAATAATAGGTATGCAAGCTCAACAAGTCTTTGTATGGTTTGAATCAAGCAACTCCAACATGACATGAAAAGTTAACCAAGCATCTCTTGAAAATAAATTTTAATAAATTTAATCTTGATGATGCAACTTTGTTTGTCAAGAAAGGTGGCGAAATTGTTATATATCTTGTGGTGTATGTAGATGATATTTTCATATCAGGGAACAATGTAGCATATATTGCATCCATAAATAAATAATTAAAGAAGGGTTTTGAGATTATATGTGTGTGTGTGATATCTTGAATACTACTTGGATATTGAAGTGACTTGAAATTCAAAGCATGTATTCATCTTCTAAAAGAAGTATATTATAAAAAATAATGAACAAATTTGGCATGGTTGATTGTAATCATCTCTTCACTCTAATGAAAGAAACTCTGAAGCTAGCTTCAAAGGAAGGGAAAAAATTTGAGAATAAAAATGTGGACAACTTACTGGAAGTGTTATCTACCTTGCTAATACCACACCATATATTTCATTTGCAATGGGGAAAGTTTGACTGTACTGAACTGTTGAATCTAATACAAACACTGGTTTTGGTGAAGCAATGTGTTATCTATTCATTGTTATTACTTTGAGATCATTTTACTTCTGTTACATATGCGCGAGAAAATATGTTCTTTATGCATGAATGCATGTTGATGATTGAATACATGAACAAATCTACTTAAGTTATTGTGCATTGTGAAGATCTAGTTCTGTTATTATATATCTGCGACGAAGTTGATCTGTGATTCATCTATATATGCATTATCTGTGTTTGTGACAAGCCGATCTGATAAGTATTTTTCTGTATATGTGCGCATTTGTTTCCGATCTACAATAAGTTCAGCATTAAACCTGTTCAGGGCCACCACATCAATTTCTTCCTCAAGGTGCAGAAACCTGGTTCCAACACCCCCCTATATTGCTTCAGGTGAGACTTTGATCTGTGCAAGCAGGTCATTGCCGAAAGGGCCAGTAGTTGGAGGGTTTGTTGGTTGCGCTATAAACTCTGAATCTAGGTCAAGACCCCTCAAGCCAACACTAATGATTGTTTTAGCAAAGACTTCAGCTCTGCACATCCAACCTTTAGTTTAGCATAATTCAGACAAAGTTTAGGAAGCATCAAACCCTACTATATACTAATTATTGCTATTGTAGAACTATCAGCTAATGCACATTCAACCATCAGTTTAACACAGTTCGGACAAAAATTAGGAAGCATAAAACCTTACTATATATTGATGATTTTTTTTGCAGAGGCTTTAGCTAATGCACATTGAACAATCAATTTAACATAGTTAAGACAAAAATTAGGAAACATCAAACCCTACTATTACAAATGATTTTTTTTGCAGAGGCTTCAATGAATGCACATCCAACCATCATTTTAACTTAGTTCAAGAAAAAATTAGGTAGAATTAAACCCTACTACGTACTAATGTCAAACAGTCTCCTACGTAATCCAATATGATGTTGTTCACCTTGACCAAATATATGTTATAAACAGCCCACAACTAGACAAAACAACCCTCAAAATTGTTGAGGCAACAACCTACAAAACACAGATTGATGATGTACACTTCACGAACTCCAGGAGGGTCCAACAAACACAAGAAGCCCTCAATATCGTGGTTGACAATAACTAGCCCTGAAGCCCTAATTACCTCAAAATTTACCACTTTCGAACCCTACAATCCCAATTGTGAAAACTAAAAATTTGTTATGTTAAAGCATTATCGCCCTTTGAAAGTATCACGTCTAAAACCATAAAACACATTAGGTTAAAGCACTACTTCCCTATAAATTATCACTTCCAAACACTAAAACCGTAATGCTTCTTAGGGCCGGCGTCGTTGTGCTACAACCCTTATGCTCATATATCCATGTGCATCTACTAAAATCCTTCTTTGTACGTATGTTTTGTTATGTAACCATATCACAAAGGAAAAGAAAGATAGATCAACGGCTTGAAAATAAGCCTTTTCAAGGGGGAAACCTCCTTTTACATCACATAAATGAACAATTCCTGGATGATTTAAATGACAAGACCTCCTTGATATATATAGGAATATAAATGGTCAATATATATTTAGGGCCTACATAACAATAATAATGTAAGGGATCTACTATAACAATAGTGGTTTTCTATGGGACACAACAATCACATTATGGGGGTTCTATGGTGCAAAACAATATCAATATAAGGGATATACTAGTAGTATAGGGACCTAAGATGCCCCTCTCCTTCAAAAAAGGGTTGTCCTTAACACTTGAGTAGTTTTGGATGATTTTGTCTGAAACACCCATCCTCCCATGTGGAATCTTCAGCAGGTAAGTTCTTCTATTTAATGAAATACTATGAAATTGATCCATTTTGTAGTTGTTAGATTCTTGTTTCTGCTTGTTAGCTTTAGGTTCCAATATGAGTTTTCCTTTCTCATCAAGTTTTGGCAATATAGTTTGAACTGAGAGCTTGTCACCTATAACCTTCTTTAAGCATGAAACATGGAAAACTGGGTGTACTCGCAAAGATGCAGGCAACTCCAATTTGTATGCCATAGTACCAATCCTTTGCAATACCTTGTAAGGGCCATAGTACTTGGGTGATAATTTATTATCCTTCTTGGCTTGCTTGAGGACATTTGTTTGTATGGTTGTAGCCATAAAAATGCCCAATCACCCACATCAAAACTTCTTTCACTGCGATGTTGATCTGCCTATTGTTTCATTCAATTTTGTGGCCTTCGATTCTGCTCCAGAGTCAAGTTATCCTTTAAGAGTTGGATAACTTGTTGATGATTGATGTGATCTTCCATTGCTTGAACCTTAGAATTGTTTCTTAAAGACAATGTGATGGATGGTGAATGATATCCATAAAGAGCCATAAATGGGGTTATTTTTGCTGTGGTATGGAAGGAAGTGTTATACCACCATTTTGTTAGAGATACCCACTAAAATCAAGCTCTAAAAGGTGTATTTTTAAATTTGAATAACTTTAGTTTGAAAAGACAGTTTGAAATTATTCAAAAGGCATAGAGAATGATAGATTTCATTAATTGGTTCCAAAATGTCTCCCAAACAAAAAACAACTACACCCATTAAGCCCCTAGAAAGATCCACTATGACTTATGAAGAGGAAGAAATGCAAGAAGGAAAACCCATTACTTTTGAAAGTCGTTCAATCAAGGGAAAGTATTTACACAGACCTATTTATGAGAAGGAAATGTTGGCAATATAGTTTGAGCTAGGAGCTTGTCACCTATAACCTTCTTTAAGCATGAAACATGAAAAATTGGATGTACTCGCGAAGATGCAGATAGTTCCAATTTGTGTGCCATAGTACCCGTTGTCGTTCCTAGAGACAGCCTTGAGTTGTGAAAGACCAGTGCCTAGGACATCTTATATCAGCAAGGAGCATATGGTGTAACAGAGGAAGTTATCAATAAAAAGATCTCATGCTATCTCTTGTAAACAAGAAGGTTAATTTAAGTGGGACCAAAACTTATAGAAACTGACACAGGTAAAGGAATAATGCAGAGGCAACGTGCAAAAATCCAATATAAAAGCAACAGACAATTCAAAGAAAGCTTACTGTAAAGAGGGCCGATTCAAGTGATATGTCATAGAAATCAATTATCAGAAGGTGTATGTAGTGAATGAAATATTGAGAGAATACTAGTTGTCATTGAGCTGATATCCAGATACACAATATCACCATGCATGGGCTTACCAATCTAAGAATCCATACATGACAATAGCGTTTTAAAAACACCCTCCCAAAGAAACTAATATAGCAGAAATACGGTTTAGATGAATAGTGGAACAGAATATCATGCCTGAACCATATTTAAAGCGCTTGACTAATCCGAGCATGGGTATCAACTAGGATAAATCCATACCAAAAATCAGTGAGCCACTCACATTCCAGAAACATGATACAAGAAAGATGGATGAAATGGAATGATCTATTAAAATAACACATATAAGAGAGAGTTACAAACTGTGAAATACCAAAGACCAGAATCCTCTTAACAAATAGAACTCCTCCTCACTGAGACCCTACGGGCTCTGAGCCTTCATACAAGAGTTCAACAAGATGTATACAAAAATCCTTTCACCGCATCATTTTCTGATAAAATCTGGAACCCTAAATTATCTATTCTTCGGGAGCTTTATAGGAGAAAAAGAAAGCTCGAAAAGGGAGTAGGTGATGAACATTTAATTTTCTTCATAAAGACAGGATGGCTGAAACGTGCACGCCCATACTGCTGGATGACTCTGTAGTGCTGTGTGTACTATGCTGCCTGCTTACTGAAATAAATGCACTGAGTAGAAGTCTCTTCAGGAACACGACAAAGAAGTAAAATCACATAGACATTCTGTCCTTTCCTGAATGAAAATGGTGCTGAAAAGAAAACTTTAGGATATTGTTTTCGGTGAATGGTACCCTCTGCCTTCTAAACCCTGAATTATGGTTTAAGATCTTCAATGTTGAATGTTGAATTCCTCGATCATTCGCTGATATTTCTCTGCTGCGCCATTAATATCTCCGTCTGCGCAATCTGTGCTTTGAATGACTCTGGAGGGTTTGACATATTTTAACGCTGCTTCTTTAATAGAAGTCATGTCGATATACCTCCCCAGGCCTTTGTCCATAATTACAGCCTCTGAAAAATGGTACTTTGATGTGCTCTCTATTACAGTAACAGAGACTGCAAATCATGGCAGTTTTCCGCCGCTGTAACCCTGCAAAAACCCGCAAACTTGTTAGGAAAACCAAGCATGGGGATGATGGTCGTGGCGGGATCAATGAAAATGGTCATGCAGACATGGCGAAATGATGGAACAATGCAGGGTGGCGATTAAAACACAGTGAAACGATGGAGAATAGACTGGTGAAAGTTTTTAACGTAGACATTGAAATTTGACTAGCGAATGAAATGTATAATGGCGGAGGAAAAATACGACAAACACGTGGAACGGGTGACGTGGAGGTACGGAGTCGACTGGCGGAGAGGTAAGTGATCTGGACCGTCAGATCTCAGGAGGAGATCGACGGCCGAAAATGCGTCGGAGGGCGATGAAATGGTGGGCCAAGGGCACTGTTGACTTGGATTAACAACCGTGCAGCTTCATGGAGCGACTACCATCGGATGGATCGCCCCAGATTTGACGGCTCACAGCGATATCGCGCTGGGTCTTTATACGAACAATAAAACGTGATGGAGGGTGGTTTTCGGGCCGTACGCAGAGACACGCGGCAAACAATGTATGGAATCGCTTCGAAAAATAAAAAACCGCCTATCGCCCAAAAGCGGTGCGATAGAAACCAGGCGGGTTTTGCACAGTGCACGGCACGGGGACCACCGGGGCGGGTGTACTGTGAGCCGTTGATCTGTGGTTTAAACGGACGACGGACAGGCGATTTGGGCGATGAACGGAGTGGGCCACGAGCACGATGAAGACTTGTGAATGCCGTCGGATCTGTACAAATCGACGGCTATAAATGCGCCTGATATATATGTATGTGTGTGATAAGCACTTCCGGGTTTAGCGCTTGGTCTGGCACCCAGGTTACATGGAGAAAAAGACTGAGGGGCTAGGGTCGAAAGGTGCCAAACCTTATATATTTTCAAATGCGGGTTTTTGGCCATTTTTAATGCAATTTTGAGGCTAGGCAAAGGTAACGATAGGTAGATAAAGGACTTTTTAGGTCAAAAGAGGGGGGTTGAAAATTTTAAGCGGGATTGCTTGACAAAATTTAATAGGAGGCTAACATGGTCAACAGTACCAATCCTTTGCAATACCTTGTAAGGGCCATAGTACTGTGAAAATTCTACTGCAGTATCTTGGTTTATCTCTCCTACTTGATTTAGATTAATACGAGTTATTTTCAGAAGTTAGATTCAAAAAATACCGAAATAAACACAACTACAACCTACATATGCAGATCATTTACTGAATAATGCGCTCATACAACAAAGTGACACATGGATTTTTGGACATAAGTCCCCAAAAAAACCCAAACCGAGAAAACCGATGCAGCAGATATGAGGGTTTATTATTAAGTAGATTCTGATTAAAGTAAATCTAGGTTCCAGATCTGGAAAACCTGACAGAGAATAAAAGAAATCAAATCTGTAGCGAACCTGCAGTTCTAGTGCCAAATATCTGACTGGTCCACACCCTCAAACAGGATTTACAGAACTCAGCCCGGATCTGGCCCTATAAACCCTTAGCGTTGCCCCTGAAGCCTTAACGTTAGCCCTGCTAGCCTCAGAATATCGCTGCGCTGCCCAGAGAGGGACTATGTAACCCCTGGAAGGGTGACGCGGGCCTTACGCTGGCCCTGGAGACCCTCTGCATAACTTCTGCAACCCCCTGGAACCTCTGCGCTGTCTTGCGAAGCTGTTGATCTACTTCTCTGTGTTGTCTTTGTTGCTGCTCCTCTGCCTCTTACTGACTCTTGGCTCTAGGATCAGATCACCTCCTCAGCCAATATTACCCCTCACTGCAAGAAATTCCTTCGAAAATTCTTAGCAAACCTGCCCTATAATTTCATATCTATTCATCCATTCTGCAACTGTATGTCTCCTCCAACTAACCCTCAAGCCTTTTCTTATACTTTTTCATTCATCTCATCAACAACCGAGATTACATCATTCATCAATGAGTGAGATTAAAACACTGCTTTATCAATGTGACTTAAGACAATTATAGCACATGTGTTAATTAATTCACTTTAATTATTTTATTTTCCTAAGTTTAGACTTGGGAAATTCATTAAAATAATTAATTATTTGAATAACTTGAACACCAACTGAAATTTCTCAAAACACTTTCTGGGTTTTAGAGATCAAGTGTGTCCTAGCCCCTCCACAAAATTTCAGGGTTAGAGCACACCCGATGCTACACCAACTATAAAAAATTTCAACACTCCCTCTTAGCAAAGAGTGTGCTCTAGGAAAGTGTATTCTAGCAATGCATCCACACCATGCACTACAAGATCTCGAAGCTAGATTTTGTGCTATTGATGCTTTGCCTGTTGCCCTCCATCCACTGCACTGCTGCCCATGCCACTGCCACATTTGTAGTGCAGCTCCCTCTCAAGTTGCTACATCATGTTTCCCATAGCACTACCACTGCTAATTGTTGCACTGCAACTCAGTGGCTGAGAAGTAAGCAACTAAAAGAACTCTGCCTAACTGTTTGACAGATAAGTCAAGTTGCCTTCCACCACTGAAGCTTCATGGATGTTGATTTACGTTCTCCTCGTGGAGACACTGTCATGTTGCAACATTGCACTGCGTGAGCACAGCTTCTCTGCGATGTTGAAGTCCCATCAGTCCCTTTGCGTCGCTGCCTCCATGTTGTTGTTACCTTTGCATTACCCTACTCCCTCTTCAACTCTTCAACTCCCTCTTCTACTTCAGTGTGGCCTCCTGCAACCATCTCCTGACTCGTGCCGCTACTGTCTTAAGGCTCCTGTAGCTCATATGTGATCCAAGAGTAGGGCTAACTCGAGGATCCAGCCACGTTTCTATAGATGCTCTACAGATCCATGTCACCCCACCTCTTCTCTCGAGGCACATGAGCACTCATGGTTGCATCATCATTAGAGCCATCTTCTTTTGCTGCTGCAACCTTGTAATCAGAAGATCCTTTGTCCTTCTTCTTAGGACAACTGCTGGCGAAATGACCAATATCACCACAGTTAAAGCACCAAACCTTGGAAAGGTCCTTCTTCTTCTCTTGTTTTTTATTTTCCCTTGATGCAAGGGTTGCATCCTCCTCCTCTTCCTTGACTTTAGCCTTTTCGCTTCCTCCATTGATATTCTGTCGCTTGGTGACCCTCCTGATCTCCTCTTGGCGGAGGATAGCCCACATGTCAGCCCAAGATGGTAACACTACCCTTCCCAGAGTGCTTTGGACAAGCATTTCCCAATCTTTTGAGAACGCATTCAGAGCAGTGCTCACTAGGAGCCCCTCATCCAGAGTAGCACCAATGCCAACCAGTTGATCTCGAATGGCTTGAAGCCTGAAGAGGAATGGATCTATCTCTTCACCCTTCATCATTTGGAACAACCGCATCTAGTTCTCCAAAATCATTCTTCTTTAGACGAAGCCTCCTTGGTACATCATGTCCAAGGCTACCCACATGACATTTGTTGTAGTCTTTCCAGCAATATGATGAATCACGTGGTCCTTGACTCTGTCTATGATCAAACGCTTAATCCGCGCTTGATTTTCTTCATACTTTTTTAGAAGATTTGCATCAGTAGGTACAACAAGAACCTTCTCTGCATGATCTTTGAGACCATACTCATCCAGAAATGAAAGGATTATGGCCTTCCAGATAACATAGTTCGACATGATGTCCAATATATCTTGATCCCTCAGTCCATATCAAGCCATCTTGCTCAGATATGACAGAAACAATACTTCTCCTTCTAGATCTGGGTTTCTTGGTGACTAGAAACCCTCTAGTAACTGCTTCTGCTGAAGACTGATTTCCCTCCTGGAAATCTTTCACCCAAACATAAACAGACAACACTCTCTAATCCTCCTAATTGAATCTCAGATATGTTTGGCTCAGATATGCTGAGTAACTGTCTTCCTCCCTCCTTTGTTGCCTTAGCTAGGCACAATTCTACACCTGCAGAATCTCCACCCCACCAGCGTTGTTGAAGATTTGAATCACTGCTTTAGGATCTTGGCAAAATTCTTCAGCGACTGGAGAAATGATTGGATTGCGTCTCACTCATTGGCCCAGTGTAGCCTCAACGCTACTCAAAAGTGGAATGCATAACCCCACACTAGGTGACACAGTCCTTACATTGCCCTGGGAAGGGTTTGTGTAAGCCTAAAGGCCTTCTGCAACTTCAACGTTGTCCTCTTCTGGATCTGCGTTCTCCTGTTGTCAAGATGCCCTTTCTAGATTTGGGGCTTCTTCTGCCACCCTACAGAAAAATATTTGTGCAGCTAATTGCTGGAGATTCAGCTTGATCTGCGATTGCTCTGATACCATGTGAAAATTCTACTATAGTGTCTTGGTTTATTTCTCCTACTTGATTTAGATTAATACAATTTATTTTCAAAGGTTAGATTCAGAAAATATCGAAATAAACACAACTATAGCCTACGCATGCAGATCTTCTACTGAATAATACGCTCATACAACAAAGTGACACATGGATTTTTGGACATAAGTCCCCGGAAAAACCCAAAGCGGGAAAACCAGTGCAGCAGATATGGGGGTTTAGTATTAAGTAGATTCTGAGTACAGTAAATCTGGGTTCCAAATTTGGAAAACCTGACAGAGAATAAAATAAATCAAATCTGCAGCTAGCTTGAAGTTCTAGTGTTAAATAGCTGACTGATCCACACCCTCAAATGGGATTTACAGAACTCAGCCCAGAACTGGCCCTAGAAACCCTCAGCGCTGCCCCTGAAGCCCCAGTGTCAACCCTGCTAGCCTCAGAATGCCATTGCGCTGCCCAGAGAGGGACTGCGTAACCCCTGGAAGGGTGACGCAGGCCTTACGCTAGCCCCGGAGACCCTATGCGTAAATTTTGCAGCCCCCTGGAGCCTCTGCGATGCCCTGCGTAGCAGCTGCTCTGATTCTTTGCACTGTCCTTGTTGCTGCTCCTCTGCCTCTTACTAAACCTTGGCTTCGAGATCAAATCATCCCCTTAGCCAATACTACCCCTCACTACAGGAAATTCCTCCAGAAATTCTTAGCAAACCCGCCCTATAATTCCAGATCTATTCCTCAGTTCTGCAACTGTGTGTCCTCTAACTGACCCTCAAGTCTTTCTCTTATACTTTTTCATTCTACTCATCAATGACAGAGATTAAATCATTCATCAACGGCTGAGATTAAAAGACTGCTTGATCCATGTGACTTAAGACAATTTCAGCACATGTGTTAATTAATTCACTTTAATTATTTTATTTTCCTAAGTTTAGACTTAAGAAATTCATTAAAATAATTAATTATTTGAATAACTTGAACATCAACTGAAATTTCTCAAAACGCTTTATAGGTTTTGGAGATCAAGTGTGTCCTAGCCCCTCCACAAAATTTCAGGGTAGAGCACAGCCGATACTACACCAACTATACAAAATCTCCATAAGTACTTGGGTGATAATTCATTATCCTTCTTGGCTTGCTTGAGGGACATTTGTTTGTATGGTGGTAGCACCTTGTTTGTATGACTTTCCATGGAACACCCTTTTGAGACTGAATTTTGGAGTATGCAGAAACTTTAAATTACTCAAACCATATCTCTGAAAATATAACAAACTAAGATTTGAAATTTTTACACAAAGTTCACCAAGATTTCGCCGAGCTTTTGTTACAATTTTTGCTCCATCAAGTTATTCAGTATTAGAGCTTACATTCCAGCATGCATGACTAGACAAGGTTATATTGATGTGAGATTGCATATGGTTTGACGAGGCATATAATTACTTGCGAGGGCAAAAATAGTCTTACCTTTGGACCCCCTTAGTCTCGTGGTTGCGACGTCATAGGCCTTGGAAGCTTCCTCTGCAATATCATGTGTTAATCCAATGCCCGCATTTTCCAATACGCTCTCTAACTTAGCCAAGAATCATCCCCAAGGCCTCCTACTCACACCCCTGAAGGCTTTCACTGCATGATTGTCAACAGAGGAGCAGCGCACAGATTTTTTTCCAACAACCTTCATTTTTCACTTTAATGTTCATGACCTCTTTCTTCTTCTTTTGTGAAATAAGATCAAGGCCATTAGACCCTTCCAAAGAAAGAACAGTAGATAGCATGATTGTTTGAATCGAATGAAGGTTGCAAGGGACTCTTATAATAAACAGATTGTACTCCAACAATTGCACCCATGGAAGAAACAACCATCTAGTTGTTTGAAATACCTTCCATAGGGCAACGAATAATATGATCAAGTAGATTATCAATGGATTCGGCTAGTGGTACAAAGCCCCCTATTCCTTCTGTATTTTCCACAGGCCCATGGAATGGAATAGAAAATTCATAACTAGAATTTAGCACACTGTCTTCCTCCTCCACTAAAAGCATTGCTGGAATTTGCATTTGCAAACTCAAAAATTCATGGTACCAAAAGGCCATATTGCTAATAATGATAATAAGTGACACTACAACTGCTTGATACAAATATATCTAAGACTGTACAAACATATATAGGAGAGAAATATCTACACAAGATGGGGCCAAGAAAGATTAACAAAATATTGGCATAAGTAGAAAATAAAATAACATGGGGGCCATGACAACGGTTGTAAGAGTCATTTTCAGTAGCAGTGAGCTTGATATAGGAGAGTGATGTGGGTGTCATAAAAATATAATTAGTGTTTTTGCACGCTTAATCAATGATGAGTTGTTAATATCCACTTGTCCTTAAATGGTATTCCTTTGGGTTTAATATACTCTAAAAGAATAATGGCTTATATTGCAAATACAACATAAAAGTTGTAACAGTCCATTGCAATTAAAATGCGAGGGTGATGTTGGCCTCATAAAATTGTGGAGAGTATTGCAATTATTGTGTAGGAGTGTTCAGTCAATCATTGATTGGTTTTTAATATCCTCCCGTTCTTAAATGTTAATGCCTCTCTCTATGTTGGACTATTGTGATTATGGTTTTTAATTATCTTCACAAACTCTTACAAATTTATCTCTGACATGGTTGTGATCACAATTTTTCAATGCCATTAGTGAGCTATAACATTGTGGAGAATGAAATCATTAATGACCTTGATAGTGGTTACTTGTCATCACATTAAAAAGACATTGTGGAGAATCAAACAATTAATGGCCTTGATAATGGTTACTTGTTATGACATCAAAAAAGAGCCCTGCTATTAAAAAAAAAAAAATTGGTATTTAAATTGTGATATATCATATTTAAGAGAAGTTAATGTATAAATTCAATGGGAAGAAATTAATAAATGAATAAATGTAAGTTTTTTTTTTTTTTTAATTTACTTCTTATGTCTTATAAAAATGATAAATTATATATTGATTTAGTTGAGGAAAAATTTAACATTTAAAAATAAAAAATAAAAATTAATGAAAAAAAATTAATTTATTAAAATAATAAATAATAAATAACTGATTAAAAATTAATTCTCTCCATTTCTAGCTGAGAATATACTTGATGTTGGGACGGCCTGGCAAATCTGATTATGGGTTGGCTAAGGGTGATGCTTTGTAGAGGTCAGCAAAGAAACGAACTGCTTCCTCTTTCATTTGCTAAGTCTCTGAGATTCTATTGCCATTGATCTCTAAACCTTACATATTATTTCTCCACGGTCTGTTACGTGCTTGATTATGAAAAAACTTGGAGTTCCTATCTCCTGCATGAAGCTACAGGCTCTGAGATTTTAATCTCAATTCCTCTTCCTCATCCCTGAAGGCTTTATGATATGCAGCAAACTCCTCTTTTTCTTTATTGAGTAGTAATTCGTTAGTAACCGAGTCTTCTTCCATTCCAGTTTGAAGGGACACCATTTTTTATTAATGGGCTTGGATCACCGCATCCCTCTCTTCACGTTGTGCAGCAGAGAAATCCAACAGAATTGGGCGGTGGGCCGAACTATTACATGGGAGAATGCATGAGATCAGGACATTCTTGGACAAAAAGGAATCCACAATGAGAAAGTGATCCAACCTAGCCGCTACGTGGGCTGGTCCTGATCAATTATCAGTGCATTCCCTGGTTGGGATCCAGAGCTGATTTTCACTTATTACCCTGCGTAAAGGGGGATTTTCCTGGGGGTTCCCTTTCTTCATATACCATATTTAGTGCCTCACAGCTCTTACAATTTCCTATTTTTCCATTACCTTTACTGGTTCCTTCTCCGTTGCCTGGCCCGGCTTTTGCTTCTTTCTTTTAAAAAAAAAAGAGGCTGGCCCTTTTCCTTGGTTACAATTCAGTTCTGACTGTCTCTGCTGATTATTAATTTGTCTGGTTTGAGCCCTCCTTTTCCTGTCTCTGCTGATTATTAATTTGTCTCTTGAGCTCTCCTTTAACGTTGTTGCCACTATCTCCTCCTGATTGCTTCTGGAGTTCCTTTTGCTTTTTATAAGTTTATTATTTTCTTACAGTATACTTTTTATAAGTTTCCTTTTGCTTTTTATAATTTTTGTTTTAATAGTGTACACTTTATATTTGAAAGGAATATGATCATAATCCACCCTTCCTGCTTTTTATAAGTTTTTTTTAAAGAGTGTTTTGCACTTTGCAACCATATTTATAGTACACTTTGCATTTGAAAAGAATATGATAATCATCAAGACATCAGACCAACTATCCAGGTTTAAATCTATATCAGCAATTTCTGTGGAAGAGTGCAATGGAATGCACATTATCAACCTGTGAAGACAGCAGAACCACATTTTGTGCTTTATACAGGGCCCTTTCTCATTCTCATGAGTTGGCCTCAAAACAGAGACGGATTTTGCAACCCCAAAGCTTTTGTTTATATAAAAATCAGTACATTAGACTCATTTACATTTCCGCCATAGTCTTTAAAAAACAAAGAGAATAATTTAGAAATTCTGGTAAGATTATGAAAAATTAGGGTAAAGATTTTCAAAAATCCAGGTTACAGTTGTTAAACTTCACTTCAGTATTTTGGGTGTCCTACGGGTTTTTGATCTAACAACAACTCAACTTTGGGTGCCCTAAAAGTTTTTGTTGGGTAGCCCTAAGAGTTTTTTACCTAACAATTTCATTATTTTAGGTGACCAAAGGGTTTTAGATGGTTTTGAATCTATTTCCACTATCAAAAATGCAATTCAAACACTCCAACTATCTGACCTGAACTTTTTTTCTTCAAATTACCAGATTCCCACAAAAAAACTACAATCTGAAGCTATTCTATTGCGGTGTCTGTTGTTACATATGAGATTATTCTGTTGCATCTGTGTGAGATTATTCTGTTGCCTCTGTAGACAACTCGCCTAGGCTATTCTATTGCGTCAGCATCCCCGGGCTATTCTGTTAGAAGCGTATGAGTCCGTAGACAACTGGCTCGGGCTATTCTATTGCGTAAGCGTCCCTAGACAACTCGTCCAACTCGCCCGAATAAGGCGAATAATTCTGTTGATATTGAGGATACTGATTCTGAGTATACCATTGAGGTCCTTGATAAGGATTTCGTGGTGGAACGTAAGGTCGGCCTTGCGGTTGATTATATGGCAACTGAGATTGAGGTTGATAAGTAAAACCTTGAGGCGTACTATACACTGGTCGATACTGACCACGAGGATAATAAATGCCTTGGGGTCGAACTGGCTGTTGATAAGTGGGGCCCTGTTGAGCTAAATAAACAGGGTAAACCGGTTGCTGAGAACACTGAACAGGCTGCTGAAAGGTATGACCCTGCTGCGAAGCATAGTAAAATTGTTGTTGAGCATATTGAGCAGGCTATTGGACTGGTTGAGCAGGTTGCCCCTACGGAGAAGGTTGGCCTGGATGCTGAGAGCCACCAGGTTGCCCTTGCTAAGCAAGTTGACCTGAAGGTTGCGATGAACTAGGTTGTCCCGGAGGAGGACCAGAGGGTTGTCCTTGTTGTGCAATGTTCGGACCAGTTTGAGTATATGATCTGGGTTGTTGTACAAAAGGTTGTCCCTGCGACGAATAGATTTCCCTCCCAGGACCATATGAAGGTCCTGGTTGATATAAAGGTTGACCAGAAGGCCCTTGGGGTTGTCCTTGTTGGACCATAGGCTGACCTTGTAAAGGTTGACCTTGTGGACCTTAAGGTTGTCCCTGAGGACCAAATGCAAGCCCTAACTGAATCGAAGGTTGTCCATGCAAGGGTTGTCCTTGTGGGCCAGGAGGTTGCACCTGATAAGTCATTCCAATTTCAGGAACGATTTCATAAGGGTCATAAATAGGAACACCACGCTCATCATAATGATGGGGAGTAGGAAACGCATAGATGGGGGTACCGACAGCATCATAGTGATGAGGAGTAAGATAGGGCAAATAAACTGGATTACCATATTCGTCATAATGGTGTGACGGATTAACAGGAGCATGGGGTTGCTGAGAAACCTGAGAGTTCTATTGATGAATAGCCAATAGATTCTCTTCAAAAGTGAGGCCACCAAGTATCTCAGTTGAGGCTACTGGTGATTGAGTGACCGGCATAGACGCAGCGGCATTGACAGTAGGTTGAACTGGGACAGATGTAACTGCAAGCGACGAAGCAGGTGTCGTCGGTGACAGTCCTAATGATGGAAGAACTGGACTCCTGGATGGAGTATATGCTAATATAGACGCAACACCAGCAATAATCTGACCTAAAGACCTATATCCAGTTGGAAGTGACACCGATGGTGAAGATTGAGCAGATACAAGCGGGGTGTTTTCAAGAAAAAGTTGATACTCCTCTGTAGAAACAGGAATTCCATCACTGCGAATAGGACCTGATGTGTCCATATCTGACTCCTCCGTAAGATCTTCGAAAATACTACGGGGAATAGGAGGTATAACAGCAGCTAAAAATGGCGATCCCAACGTAAGAGGAGGGAATTCTTCCTCGTCCCCAAAACCAGACCAAGCGCCCGAGGGAGGCCAATTGAACTCAAATGGCTCGTCAGCAGAAGATAGGGTAGCAAGGGGTAAGATCGACAGGAGAATAGGCTGCTGAAGCTCGACAGACCTAGAGGATTGAGGAGTTTCAAATGAACTATCCGGTAAAGGACTACCTTTAGAATGGAGCAAGGACAACGAAACTGGTGGTTCTGCCATCGTGACTGCTTCAGAACAAGAAGGAAAAAGAGATTTGAGCAAAGACTCAAAAAACCAAGGCAAAAAAAACAAGCCAAGTAATGACACTGTATAAAGGGCGTGTAATCGTGGGTAGTTTATTTTACGACACTGAAACCAAACTTCGTTGTTTCACGTTTTAAGAGTCAAGAAACAGGCAAAAGATGACTCTAGTCACTTTCAATTTTGAACGAGCGCGAAAGGACAAGTGCTCGATGATCTTTTCAAATTTAAAGAGTCAATAAAGATCAAAAATGACTACTCAAGTAATCTAAGCAAGAGGTATACCAAGTTTTCGTGAATTTCCATATACACCTTGGTGATCAAATGAAAGATAAATGACCAAGGACTTGACGTACGTGCAGGTAGTCTCCCCAAATGCTGTGTTCGGTGTATCACGGTTACAGGGCGGCAGACTCGGCTTCTTATGGATAAAAGGATTGCAACCTAGAGGGGTCTCCTTTTATATACTCGACGGTACAGAGAGCACAAGTCCGTACTAGCACTGTCTAAAGCCAGATGGCTAACAATAATTACTAGGTTTTAAGACGCTGGAACACGTCTCTAACTTAGACCACTAGAATATTTCGTTAGATTCCAATGTTGCCTTAGGTTAATTGAAATAAATTTTAACATTGATCTTGGATTAAGTTTCAATTTCCAGGCCTTAACGGATGTCAGATCTGAAATCTTCCTAAATGCAAAAACTACATGCAGAAGGATACCATTTTCGTTCAATGAAAGCTATCTACGAGAAGGAAATAAAACTTCCAAGCAGTAGAAAATAATGAAATCATGAGAAAACATCCACTAATGCATCTAATGCAATATGCAGAAAACAAAACTCTTTCTTAGCCTATATAATGCAAACTAAGCGAAGGAAAGTTTCATTTTCAAAGCAAAAAGAATGCAACATTTTTTTTTGTTTTTTCAATGCAATAGAGCAAACAATGCACTAAATGATATGAAAAACAAAACTAAACACTAGCTTGAGAGAGCGAATGCAAAATTTGAAATGGAATGACTCCTCCAACATAAAACAAACACAACAACACTCAAACCAATGATACAAACATTTCAAATCAAAGAGAAATCTCGAAAATGACCCATACAAGCAATGTAATCGGTGCTTGGAGTAAGAGGAAGAACAATCAAAACAAGAAAGGCAATGACCATTGAACCAATGAACGTACTCAACAGGATCAAAGAGACCAAGCGCAATTAACAAGGAACAAATTCGATAGCTTGTCAAGAAACTCGATCTCCAAACAGAAGGCTTAGTGTATCAAGGCACTCAGAAACCTTAATACCTCAAGCTACACTGATGAGAAATGGACAGACAAATGCGGAAAACAAGCCTCCAACAATCAAAGACATTCAAAAACACTTCAATTACTCTTAAGAAGAACCCAAAAACAAAGACAAGTGACCAAAAACTCATGAAAAGCTCGCACCCAAAAACTCACAGGGGTCGGCGTGACTGTAAGGCGGTATTCAGCGCCAAACAGGCGATGGCGCGAGTGCTACAAAAGCAACATGTGCCAATCAACGCGACTGTTAAAGGAAAAACCATGCCAAGCCAGTTAACCAAGGAAAAAGGGAAAAACTCAACAGATCAGAGGTCAAGCTTGACACTCTGGGGCTGAACAAGAGTTTGAAACACAATTAAACAACCAGAAAAGTAAACAACAAGACCAAAAACCCAAAAAATGGCCCAACAAGATCAAAGACAAACTCACACTAATTCCCTAGTGGAGTCGCCAACTTGTTATGTAATTAAATCCTCTATGCGGACAGAGACGATCCCTCTAGCCCTAGAGTGGGTCTAATAACAAGGAATCATGATGCTAGAGTGTAGGTTCCTAGACATTTGAATGAAAGAGGATACGAATAAGATGGTGTACATGTGGTCCAAAGCTGTCGTCAACACTCGTAGTGATGATGAAAACTTCCCGCTCCTGATCGAAGGCAAATCACTACCCTTCCGCTTATCACGTTTGGACACCTGCACAGAGATCAAAAAATGATAACCACATACCACATACTAATTTCATCCAAAAGCTACTAATCAGTCAGAGAAGATTAGCATATTGCATTTGATACAAAACACAAGACAGGAACCAAACAATAGTCACTTATATTAATATGTAGAAAGAAGAGATACAACCATGCTCTAACGTTGCGGTCTCCTCCAGCGGGGCTCAGGTGAAGCATGTCTCAATGCTCGTCGGGGAATTCGGACTGGATAAGGGACCTCTCGATGGATTTCTTCTTGTTATACCTTCTCAATAACTCAGTTATTTAACTATAATGTGCTCATCTCTTCAGCTATATGATTCTCGTTGTTCAGCTACAGCTTCAACTTAATATCCAAGTTCAACTAGTTTTCATAAAGGGAGAAGGCTTGTTTATATAGAGGGAAAAGAGGAGGTTGGGATCCATACAAAGGTGGAAGGGAGGCCTATCCTTTAGGAGTGTTCCAAGGGAGGTGGAAACTACTAACTAAAAGAGGAGGCTCGTGGTTGTTTCAGTTCAACCACTCCCAATGACTCATCCCAGAGGTGGTTGGAATGGAACCTCTGCCTCTATTTTTAAAAAACATTTCATAAATATCTTGGCGTGGGCATTACACTGGGACAGAGCGGCAGGTGGCGCGGGCCCTAGTGTTAATATTCCACTTCGGCGCGAGGGCAGAACTGGCTACTCGTGCCAAGACAAAAACAGGGATTTTGACTGCTCTGCTCAGGGAAATGTCAACAGGAAGAATGTTGCCTTCATCAAAAGGGATGCAATGATGTTATTTGCAAGGCATGAAACTATTTAGAAGTCACATAAATGACCCTCCAATGTGCGGGAGGGGGATTGCAGGGACAGTGACAAAATGTTGTGTAACACCTATCCATCTAAATCATTAATTCCACCAACCAACCAAAATCAATCAAAAACCAACTCAACCAAGCATGCATAACTAGCCTTAAATCAATTAAACAAACAAAGTTAAATTATTAAGAGAGAGCCATCTCTGAATTTAGGAAGACTAGATCCTAATTTCCAAAAGTGGATAGTAGTTACCTCTGATATTTCTTTTAAACACTTAGAACAACCTTTGGAAATTTCAGAGTGATAACAATATGAAGCAATGTATATTGATGGAATCATGATAAAATCATGGTAGGAGCTTTTGGTGAAACAACTCCAGCAAAACCTCTCTGATAACATTACTGATGGAAGGCAGCCATCAAGATCAAGGGTCATCATCGAAACTGGCACTGGCATCTTCTAATGGATTTCTCTTTGAACTCACTGATTAGAAAGAAAGAAAAACGGTTTCATCAAGAATTCTATGCTACAAAATTATGGGATGTGATGACATATTGATGGAGCAGGTCATGGAAACGAAGCTCTTCATTCTAGCAAAACTGCTACAGGATGACTCAAATGAAAAAGGTACGAGGCATATATATATATATGCTGAAATTGGATGTTGTGAAGTCATGTCATATGGTTGCACGTAATAGACTTCTATATTTATAAGTATGATCTATGGAGGAGGATCTCTCGGTGCACTGACAGATGAAATCAACATAATATATCCTCATATGGAATATAAGGTGATTGTATATAATCAAGGAACTTAAAATTTGGAAGTTCCTGGGAATAAAGATGTGTAGAAAAGAAGAGATCATGAAGTGCAACCATGTCAAGAGGCAGTTATCATCCGGAAGCTAAGAAGATGTGACTAGAATATCTCCTGGGAGGATATGTAGACTCTAATAGAAGTCTGGTAAAGAAGAAGACCCTTGACAAAACATATAATTAGGAATTGTCTCAATCTGAATAAAGGATGTCGATGCCTACAGGAAGATATCATGGTGATAGATCATCACTGAGGTAACTTTTGTTTTAAAAAGTTCATACGTATATGTTTATCTGGATGAATTTGTGCAGGGCTGCTAATCATGAGAAAGGATGTAAGATCCTTGGAGATGATTCGAAAGAAAGCAGCATGGCATAAAAGCTATACCAGATAAGAAATACCAATGAATCATTTTCTGGTAGATGACATGACTCATGAATGAAAGTGATGGATGATATGTTCCCTATGGAGCTAAAGTTGAAGATTCCTCAATATCAAAATCCATGACATCGAGGGGAGGAATTCTTCATGAGCAGTTGGGTGTCTCACCATTGTTGCTCCAGGTCCCTGATTGAGAGGGAGCCTGGTGATCAGTTTCTTACTTGGAATAAACTGGGTAATTCCTAAGAATGAGCTTAGGTACATTCCTTATACAGGAATGAGTACATTCCCTTGTGGAATAGGTCCTCCCTCGCTGAGAGGGAAAGATAGACACATCATTTTTGTCTTCATTTTGGAAGACAAAATGGAGGATTGTGTAATCATCTAGCATTCGATAAACTTTGACAATGTGTTAGGGCATTCAAGATAAGAGTAGTCGGGGACCGATATTCTTTTAGGGCTAGCTACCCAAGAGAAGAATAGTCCAAGAAGGTCATACTTTGGGAACACGCGGGTGGAGTATGTACCTTAGAGAGACAATGAATATGGTGTCTATAAGTCATGTGTGTCGCCAGCATTGTAGCCCATTGTCTAGTTGAGAGATGGGGTTGTTAGTCAAGGCCTTGCACTAGGACAATGTTGGTTGATATGATGTTATACAGATGTGATTACCAATCCGATTCTTCTTATGAGATTCTTCAATTTGAAAGTGACCATGTACCTGCCATGTAACTGTATGAATACCTCCCTAGTTAAGAGGGAGTGTTGAAAAGTGTAACTAGGATCGGTCTTCATATTGACTATGTAATTATGAACTTATGTAAAGAGGAAGACAAAGATAATAAAATGTATTTTTTGTACTTGCTTCATGGGTTTCATGAGCAAGATTTTATTATAGGTCAATAGACTTCTTCTTGATGTCTATTAGGGATTGTCTTCGGTTTAGAAATGTAATTAAGAGTCATGAAAATGAAGTGTCTAGTCTGAAGAATGTCCTCCAAGACCTTGTGGAAGAATGGCTCATAATAGCCCTCAAGAATGCCCACATTCAATGTTGAAGATAAACCTAATTCTATAGTGAGTAAGTCAGCCTATTTGCAGTGAGGAAGTCGGCCTACAACCTTGGTGTAGGATCGGCCTAAAAGCAATGATAACAAAACATTGTATATATAGCATGACTTGCAGCTCATTTGAGGTTAGCAGAATATGTGTATCTCTCTGAAGAAGTAACAGTAGGAAAGTGTGGATTCCTCTGCGGATTACAATGGTCAACAATGCAGGTTTAAAAGAAGACAATAGTGTGTACTTAAGGGAAGAAAAGGATGTGGATTTATCTGAAATTTTAAAAGTGATAAAGTGTGGATTTCAACAGTGAAAAGTGCAAATTTCAGAAGTGATGAAATGCGGATTCCATAAGTGAAAAAGTGCGGATCACAGAGGTTAAAAGGGTGTGGATTTTAGAGGTTAGATAAGAGCAGATTTCAGTAAGAACATTAGTGAGGAATTTCGACAAGTTCAGGATTGAATCTATGATACTTTTATGCGGATACATCTATGATACATCTATGGTATAAATTCGGACAAGCACATGGTTTACATTATGAAGCAGAGATCTCGAATGTGTTGGACATTGGATTCAACGCTCCCCGTGTCTTTCACGACATGGACTAATCGCCTCTCGTGGATCCTAACTCTAATGATTATAGCGGAGACTAACGCTTGCGGGTTTTGGTCTAACGGCAATCGTGATTCAAACAAGTGGTATCAGAGCAACAGGTCTCGAGTTCAAAACTCACCCGGCTCGCGTATGGGGGGAGATTGTTAGACATTAGGTTCAACGCTCCCCGTGTGTTTCACAACATGGACTAACCGCCTCTCATGGATCCTAACTCTGGCGATTGTAGCGGAGACTAACGCCAGCGGGTTTTAGTCTAACGGCAATCGTGATTTCAACAGAATGATCGTAAGGAGTATCTCAAGATAAACTTAGAGACCGAGTTCTCTAATGTTGATGCAAGTTAATGCATGTTGGTGAAGAAAAGAAATATTAGCATTGGAGGAAGACTTAGAAGCAGTGTCAAGGTCTTGGAGGCATTCATAGGTCAAGGGTCTGGGTCTTGGTCATGGTACTTGTCATTTGAATATCTATAAGAATAATTCCTTGCAGGTTTTCCTCTCCAAGTGAGAGAGGTTTTGCCCTGGCTCTAGGAGCCTAATTTTTGTGTTTTGTGTATTTTGATAATTGACTTGATGAAAAATTAAATAAACTAAAGAAGAGAAGACATAAGTAACTCAAGTAAGCTCATAAGTAATTATCAAGAAGAGAATTTGAATTAATCTTCGGCCCTCCAAATTCTCAACATTCCCTACTATGGATCAATCTTTGTAGTTTTCTTTTGAAGTGTCATCTCCCCGTCATGTAGAAGTTTCAACCACCTCATTAAAACAATAGGTTCAACTGGAAGATGTGATTGGGTGGATTGAAAGGCTAGACCTCAATGGGAGTTTAGCACCATCTCAATCGATGGAGCAACCTAAACCATCTCAAAAAGATACACCAAAATGGCTTATAAAGATACTTGAAAGTGTTAATCTTGATGAGGTTGGAAAGATAAGAATGAGAAGTTCTACAAGACAAAATAGAGGTGATGTGGATAATTCATCTTCGAGTGATGTACATGATATGGATTTGTAAATTGAATTTATCTACTAACTTTGAAAAAACTCCTTTTGAAGAAGTTGTTTCTCATGATGAGTGGAAAGAAACCATGGATAAGGAGTATTATGCTCTCATCAAGAATGAGACTTGGAAGTTGATGGATCCTCCAAGTGGAACCAAACCAACTGGTTATAAGTGGGTCTACAAGAAAAAGTACAAATCAGATAGCTCACTTGACAAGCATAATGTGAGGCTTGTGGAAAAATGATTTGCACATAAAGAAGGCATAAAATATGAGGATATTTTTTCCCCAATAAAAAAATGGGTTACGATTCATGCATTGTCATCTTTGGTTGCACAAAATAGGTGGGAGATACATCACATGGATGTGAAAACAACCTTCTTGAATGGAGTCTTGAAAGAGAACGTTTACATGTATCAACTAGAAGGATTCACTATGAAGGGTTGAGAATAATAGGTATGCAAACTCATCAAGTCTTTGTATGGTTTGAATCAAGCAACTCGGGCATGACATGAAAATTTAACCAAGCATCTCTTGAAAATCAATTTAAATCAATTTAATCTTGATGATGCAAATCTGTTTATCAAGAAAGGTGGCGAAATTGTTATATATCTTATGGTGTATGTAGATGATATTTTCATATCATGGAACAATGTAGCATATATTGCATCCATAAAGAAATAATTAAAGAAGGGTTTTGAGATTATATGTGTGTGTGTGTGTGTGTGGGGGATATCTTGAATACTACTTGGATATTGAAGTGACTCAAAATCCAAAGCATGTATTCATCTCCTAAAAGAAGTATATTATAAAAAATAATGAACAAATTTGGCATGGTTGATAGTAATCATCTCTTCACTCTAATGAAAGAAACTCTAAAGCTGGCTTCAAAAGAAGGGAAATAATTTGAGAATCAAAATGTAGACAACTTACAGGAAGTACTATCTACCTTGCTACTACCACACCATATATTTCATTTGCAATGGGGAAAGTCTAATTGTACTGTACTGTTGAATCTAATACAAAGACTGGTTTTGGCGAAGCACTGTGTTATTTGTTTATTGTTATTACTTTGAGATCGCTTTACTTCTATTATATATGCGCGAGTAAATATGTTCTTTATGCATGAATATATGTTGATGATTGAATACATGAATAAATCTGCTTAAGTTATTGTGCATTGCGAAGATCTAGTTTTGTTATTATATATCTGCGACGAAGTTGATCTGCGATTCATCTGTTTATGCATTATCTGTGTCTGTGACACGCCGATTTGATAAGTATTGTTCTGTATATACGCACATTTATTTCTGATCTACAATAAGTTCTGCATTAAACCTGTTCAGGGCCACCACATCAATTTCTTCCTCAGGGTGCAGAAACCTGGTTCCAACACCCCCCCATACTGATTCGGATGAGACTTTGATCTGTGTAAGCAGGTCGTTGTCGAAAGGGCCAGTAGTTGGAGGGTTTGTTGATTGCGCTATAAACTCTGAACCTAGGTCAAGACCCCTCAAGCCAACACTAATGATTGTTTTAGCAAACGCTTCAACGCTGCACATCCAACCTTTAGTTTAACATAATTCAGACAAAGTTTAGGAAGCATCAAACCCTACTATATACTAATGACTGTTATTGTAGAACCATAAGCTAATGCACATTCAACCATCAGTTTAACACAGTTCGGACAAAAATTAGGAAGCATCAAACCTTACTATATATTGATGATTGTTTTTGTAGAGGCTTTAGCTAATGGACATTGAACAATCAATTTAACATAGTTAAGACAAAAATTAGGAAACATCAAACCCTACTATTACAAATTATTGTTTTTGCAGAGGCTTCAATGAATGCACATCCAACCATCAGTTTAACTTAGTTCAAGAAAAAATTAGGTCGAATTAAACCCAACTACATACTAATGTCGAACAGTGTCCTACATAATCCAATATGATGTTGTTCACCTTGACCAAATATATGTCATAAACAACCCACAACTAGACAAAACAACCCTCAAAATTGTCGAGGCAACAACCTACAGAACACAAATTGAAATGTACACTTCATGAACTCCAAGTCTCAGGAGGGTCCAACAAACAAAAGAAGCTCTCAGTATCGTGGTTGACAATAACTAGCCCTGAAGCCCTAATTAACTCGAAATTTACCACTTTCGAACCCTGCAATCCCATTTGCGAAAACTAAAAATCTGCTATGTTAAAGCATTATCGCCCTTTGAAAGTATCACATCTAAAACCATAAAATGCATTAGGTTAAAGCACTACTTCCCTATAAATTATCACTTCCAAACACTAAAACCCTAATGCTCCTTAGGACGTCGTTGTGCTACAACCCTTATGCTCATATATCCATGTGCATCTACTAAAATCCTTCTTTGTATGTATGTTTTGTTATGTAACCATATCACAAAAGAAAAGAAAGATAGATCAACGACTTGAAAATAAGCCTCTTCAAGGGGAAATCTCCTTTTACATCACATAAATGAACAATTCGTGGATGATTTAAATGACAAGACCTCCTTGGTATATATAGGAATATAAATGGTCAAAATATAATTAGGGCCTACATAACAATAATAATGTAAGGGCTCTACAATAACAATAGTGGGTTTCTATGGGACACAACAATCACATTATGGGGGTTCTATGGTGCAAAACAATAACAATATGAGGGATATACTAGTATTATAGGGACCTAAGATGCCCCTCTCCTTCAAAAAAGGGTTGTCCTTAACACTTGAGTAGTTTTGGATGATTTTGTATGAAACACCCATCCTCCCATTTGGAATCTTCAACAGGGAAGTTATTCCATTTAATGAAATACTATGAAATTGATCGATTTTGTAGTTGTTAGATTCTTGTTTCTATTTGTTAGCTTTAGGTTCCAATATGATTTTTTCTTCCTCGTCAAGTTTTGGCAATATAGTTTGAATTGAGAGTTTGTCACCTATAACCTTCTTTAAGCATGAAACATGGAAAACTGGGTGTACTTGCAAAGATGCAGGTAGCTCCAATTTGTATGAAATAGTACCAATCCTTTGCAATATCTTGTAAGGGCCATAGTACTTAGGTGATAATTTATTATCCTTCCTGGTTGGATTGAGGGACATTTGTTTGTATGGTTGTAGCCATAAAAATGCCCAATCACCCACATCAAAACTTCTTTCACTGCGATGTTGATATGCCTATTGTTTCATTCGATTTTTTGGCCTTCGATTATGCTCCAGAGTCAAGTTATCCTTTAAGAGTTGGATAACTTGTTGATGATCGATGTGATCTTCCATTGCTTGAACCTTAGAATTGTTTCTTAAAAACAATGTGATGGATGGTGAATGATATCCATAAAGAGCCATAAATGGGGTCATTTTTGCAGTGGTATGGAAGGAAGTGTTATACCACCATTTTGTCAGAGGTACCCACTAAAATCAAGCTCTAAAAGGTGTATTTTTAAATTTGAATAACTTTAGTTTGAAAAGTCAATTTGAAATTATTCAAAAGGCATAGAGAATGATAGATTTCATTAATTGATTCCAAAATGTCTCCCAAACAAAAAACTTCTACACCCATTAAGCCCCTAGAAGATCCACTATGACTTATGAAGAGGAAGAAATGCAAGAAAGAAAACCCATTACGTTTGAAACTCGTTCAATCAAGGAAAAGTATTTACACAAACCTATTTATGAGAAGGAAATGTTGGCAATATAGTTTGCGCTGGGAGCTTGTCACCTATAACCTTCTTTAAGCATGAAACATGAAAAATTGGATGTACTCGCGAAGATGCAAACAATTCCAATTTGTGTGCCATAGTACCAATCCTTTGCAATACCTTGTAAGGGCCATAGTACTGTGAAAATTCTACTGCAGTATCTTGGTTTATCTCTCCTATTTGATTTAGATTAATACGAGTTATTTTCATAAGTTAGATTCAAATAATACCGAAATAAACACAACTACAACCTACACATGCATATCATTTACTGAATAATGCGCTCATACAACAAAGTGACACATGGATTTTTGGACATAAGTCCCCAAAAAAACCCAAAGCGAGAAAACCGGTGCAGCAGATATGAGGGTTTATTATTAATTAGATTCTGAGTACAGTAAATCTGGGTTCCAGATCTAGAAAACCTGACAGAGAATAAAAGAAATCAAATCTACAGCGACCCTGAAGTTCTAGTGCCAAATCTCTGACTGGTCCACACCCTCAAACGGGATTTACAGAACTCAGCCCGGATCTGGCCCTAGAAACCCTTAGCGTTGCCCCTGAAGCCCTAGCATCAGCCCTGCTAGCCTCAGAATATCGCTGCGTTGCCCAGAGAGGGACTGCGTAACCCCTGGAAGGGTGACACAGGCCTTAACGCTGGCCTTGGAGACCCTCTGCGTAACTTCTGCAACCCCCTGGAACCTTTGCGTTGTCTTGCGTCGCTGTTGCTCTGCTTTTCTGTGTTGTCTTTGTTGTTGCTCCTCTGCCTCTCACTGACTCTTGGCTCTGGGATCAGATCACCCCCTTAGCCAATACTACCACTCACTACAAGAAATTCCTCCGAAAATTCTTAGCAAACCTACCCTAGAATTTCATATCTATTCATCCGTTCTGCAACTGTATGTCTCCTCCAACTTACCCTCAAGCCTTTTCTTATACTTTTTCATTCATCTCATCAATAACCGAGATTACATCATTCATCAACGAGTGAGATTAAAACACTGCTTTATCCATGTGACTTAAGACAATTATAGCACATGTGTTAATTAATTCACTTTAATTATTTTATTTTCCTAAGTTTAGACTTGGGAAATTCATTAAAATAATTAATTATTTGAATAACTTGAACACCAACTGAAATTTCTCAAAACACTTTATGGGTTTTAGAGATCAAGTGTGTCCTAGCCCCTCCACAAAATTTCAGGGCTAGAGCACACCCGATGCTACACCAACTATAAAAAATCTCAACACTCCCTCTTAGCGCAAAGTGTGCTCTAGGAAAGTGTATTCTAGCAATGCATCCACACCATGCACTACAAGATCTCAAAGATGGATTTTGTGTTGCTGATGCTTTGCCTGTTGCCCTCCATCCACTACACTGTTTCTTTCTGTACTGTTGCCCATGCCACTGCCACATCTATAGTGCAACTCTCTCTCAAGTTGCTACATCATGTTTCCCATAGCACTACCACTGCTAATTGTTGCACTACAACTCAGTGGCTGAGAAGTAAGCAATTGAAAGAACTCTGCCTAACTGTTTGACAGATAAGTCAAGTTGCCTTCCACCACTGAAGCTTCATGGATGTTGATTTACGTTCTCCTCCTGGAGGCACTGACATGTTGCAACACTGCACTGCGTGAGCACAGCTTCTCTGCGATGTTGAAGTCCCATCAGTCCCTTTGCGTCACTGCCTCCACGTTATTGCTACCTCTGCATTACCCTGCTCCCTCTTCAACTCTTCAACTCCCTCTTCTGCTTCAGTGTGGCCTCCTGCAACCATCTCCTGACTCATGTCGCTACTGTCTTATGGGTCCCGTAGCTCATATGTGATCCAAGAGTAGGGCTAACTCAAGGATCGAGCCACATTTCTGTAGATGCTCTACAGATCCATGTCACCCCACCTCTTCTCTCGAGGCACATGAGCACTCATGGTTGCATCATCATCAGAGCCATCTTCTTTTGCTACTGCAACCTTGCAACCAGAAGATCCTTTGTCCTTCTTCTTAGGACAACTGCTGGCGAAATGACCAAGATCACCACAGTTAAAGCACCGAACCTTGGAAAGGTCCTTCTTCTTCTCTTGTTTTTTTTCCCTTGATGCAAGGGTTGCATCCTCCTCCTCTTCCTTGACTTTAGCCTTTCCGCTTCCTCCACTGATATTCTGTCGCTTGGTGACCCTCCTAATCTCCTCTTGGCGGAGGATAGCCCACATGTCAGCCCAAGATGGTAACGCTGCCCTTCCTCGAATGCTTTGGACAAACATTTCCCAATCTTTTGAGAATGCATTCAGAGCAGTGCTCACTAGGAGCCCCTCATCCGGAGTAGCACCAATGCCAACCAGTTGATCTCGAAGAGAAATGGATCTATCTCTTCACCCTTCATAATTTGGAACAACCACATCTAGTTCTCCAAAAGCATTCTTCTTTGGATGAAGCCTCCTTGGTACATCGTGTCCAAGGCTACCCACATGTCATTTGTTGTAGTCTTTCCAGCAATATGATGAATCATGTGGTCCTTCACTCTGTCTATGATCAAATGCTTAATTCGCGCTTGATTTTCTTCATACTTCTTCAGAGGATTTGCATTGGTAGGTACAGCAAGAACCTTCTCTGCATGATCTTTGAGACCATACTCATCCAGAACTGAAAGGACTCTGGCCTTCCAGATAACATAGTTCGACATGATGTCCAATCTATCTTGATCCCTTAGTCCATATCAAGCCATCTTGCTCAGATATGACAAAGACAATACTTCTCCCTCTGGATCTGGGTTTCTTGGTGACTAGAAACCCTCTAGTAACTGCTTATGCTGAAGACTGATTTCCCTCCTGGAAATCTTTCACCCAAACACAAACGGACAACACTCTCTGATCCTCCTAATTGAATCTCAGATATGTTTGGCTCAGATATGTTGAGTAACTGTGTTCCTCCCGCCTTTGTTGCCTTAGCTAGGCACAATTCTACACCTGCAGAATCTCCACCCCACTAACGTTGTTGAAGATCTGAATCACTGCTTCCGGATCTTGGCAAAATTCTTCAGCCACTGGAGAAATGACTGGACTACGTCCACTCACTAGCCTAGTGTAGCCTCGGCGCTACTCAAAAGTGGACTGCATAACCCCACACTAGGTGACGCAATCCTTACATTGCCCTGGGAAGGGTTTGCGTAAGCCTAAAGACCTTCTGCAGCGTCAACGTTGTCCTCTTCTGGATATGCGTTCTCTTGTTGTCAAGATGCCCTTTCCAGATCTGGGGCTTCTTCTACCACCCTGCAGAAAAATATTTCTTCAGCTAATTGCTGGAGATTCAGCTTGATCTGTGATCGCTCTGATACCATGTGAAAATTCTACTGTAGTGTCTTGGTTTATTTCTCCTACTTGATTTAGATTAATACAATTTATTTTCAAAAGTTAGATTCAGAAAATACCGAAATAAACACAACTATAGCCTACACATGCAAATCATCTACTGAATAATACGCCCATACAACAAAGTGGCACATGGATTTTTGGACATAAGTCCCTGGAAAAACCCAAAGCGAGAAAACCAGTGCAACAGATATGGGGGTTCAGTATTAAGTAGATTCTGAGTACAGTAAATCTGGGTTCCAAATTTGGAAAACCTGACAGAGAATAAAATAAATCAAATCTGTAGCTAGCCTGAAGTTCTAGTATCAAATCGCTCACTGATCCACACCCTCAAACGGGATTTACAGAACTCAACCCGGATCTGGCCCTAGAAACCCTTAGCGTTGCCCCTGAAGCCCCAGTGTCAACCCTGCTAGCCTCAGAATGCCATTGCGCTGCCCAGAGAGGGACTGCGTAACCCCTGGAAGAGTGACGCAAGCCTTACACTGGCCCTGGAGACCCTTTGCGTAAATTTTGCAGCCCCCTGGAGCCTCTGCGATGTCTTGCGTAGCTGCGGCTCTGCTTCTTTGCACTGTCCTTGTTGCTGCTCCTCTGCCTCTTACTGACCCTTGGCTTCGAGATCAAATCATCCCCTTAGCCAGTACTACCCCTCACTGCACAAAATTCCTCCAGAAATTCTTAGCAAACCCGCCCTAGAATTCCAAATCTATTCCTTAGTTCTGCAACTGTGCGTCCTCCAACTGACCCTCAAGTGTTTCTCTTATACTTTTTCATTCATCTCATCAACGACAGAGATTAAATCATTCATCAACGACTGAGATTAAAACACTACTTGATCCATGTGACTTAAGACAATTTCAGCACGTGTTAATTAATTCACTTTAATTATTTTATTTTTCTAAGTTTAGACTTAAGAAATTCATTAAAATAATTAATTATTTGAATAACTTGAACATCAACTGAAATTTCTCAAAACACTTTCTAGGTTTTGGAGATTAAGTGTGTCCTAGCCCCTCCACAAAATTTCAAGGTAGAGCACAGCCGATACTACACCAACTATACAAAATCTCAATAAGTACTTGGGTGATAATTCATTATCCTTCTTGGCTTGCTTGAGGGACATTTGTTTGTATGGTGGTAGCACCTTGTTTGTATGACTTTCCATGGAACACCCTTTTGAGACTGAGTTTTGGAGTATGCAAAAACTTTAAATTACTCGGACCATATCTCTGAAAATATAACAAACTAAGATTTGAAATTTTTACACAAAGTTCACCAAGATTTCGCCAAGCTTTTGTCACAATTTTTGCTCCATCAAGTTATTCAGGGTTAGAGCTTACATTCCAGCATGCATGACTAGACAAGGTTATATTGATATGAGATTGCTTATGGTTTGAGGAGGCATATAATTACTTAGGAGAGCAAAAATAGTCTTACCTTTGGACCCCCTTAGTCTCTTGGTTGCGACGCCATAGGCCTTGGAAGCTTCCTCTGCAATATCATATGTGTTAAGCCAATGCCTGCATTTGCCAATACGCTCTCTAACTTAGCCAAGAATCATCCCCAAGGCCTCCTACTCACACCCCTGAAGGCTTTCACTGCATGATAGTCAACAGAGGAGCAGTGCACAAATTTTTTTCCAACAACCTTCATTTTTCACTTTAATGTTCATGACCTCTTTCTTCTTATTTTGTAAAATAAGATCAAGGCCATTAGACCCTTCCAGAGAAAGAACAGATGATAGCATGATTGTTTGCATCAAATGAAGGTTGCAAGGGACTCTTATAATAAACAAATTGTCCTCCAACAATTGCACCCATGGAAGAAACAACCATCTAGTTGTTTGAAATACCTTTCATAGGGCAACGAATACTATGATCAAGTAGATTATCAATGGATTCGGCTAGTGGTACAAAGCCCCCTATTCCTTCTGTATTTTCCATAGGCCCATGGAATGGAATAGAAAATTCATAACTAGAGTTTAGCACACTGTCTTCCTCCTCCACTAAAAGCATCGCTGGAATTTGCATTTGCAAACTCAAAAAGTCATGGTACCAAAAGGCCATATTGCTAATAATGATAATAAGTGACACTACAACTGCTTGATACAAATATATCTAAGACTATACAAACATATATAGGAGAGAAACATCTACACAAGATGGGGCCAAGAAAGATTAACAAAATATTGGCATAAGTAGAAAATAAAATAACATGGGGGCCATGACAACAGTTGTAAAAGTCATTTTCAGTAACAGTAAGCTTGATATAGGAGAGTGATGTGGGTGTCATAAAAATATAATTGGTGTTTTTGCACGCTTAATCAACGATGAGTTGTTAATATCCACTTGTCCTTAAATGGTATTCCTTTGGGTTTAATATACTCTAAAAGAATAATGGCTTATATTGCAAATACAGCATAAAAGTTGTAACAGTCCATTGCAATTAAAATGTGAGGGTGATGTTGGCTTCATAAAATTGTGGAGAGTATTGCAATTATTGTGTAGGAGTGTTCAGTGAATCATTGATTGGTTTTTAATATCCTCACCTTCTTAAATGTCAATGCCTCTCTCTATGTTAGACTATTGTGATTATGGTTTTTAATTATCTTCACAAACTCTTACAAATTTATCTCTGCCATGGTTGTGATCACAATTTTTCAGTGCCATTAGTGAGCTATAACATTGTGGAGAATGAAATCATTAATGACCTTGATAGTGGTTACTTGTTATCACATTAAAAAGACATTGGAGAATCAAACAATTATTGGCCTTGATAATGGTTACTTGTTATGACATCAAAAAATAGCCATGCTATAAAAAAAAAAATGGTATTTGACATCGACCAATGAACATTTAAATTGTGATATATCATATTTAAGAGAAGTTAATGGATAAATTCAATGGGAAGAAATTAATAAATGAATAAATGTAAGTTTTTTTTTTTTTAATTTACTTCTTATGTCTTATAAAAATGATAAATTATATATTGATTTAGTTGAGGAAAAATTTAACATTTAAATTAAAAATTAAAAATTAATGACAAAAATTTAATTTATTAAAATAATAAATAATAAATAATTGATTAAAAATTAATTCTCTCCATTTCTAGCTAAGAATATACTTGATGTTGGGACGGCCTGGCAAATCTGATTATGGATTGGCTAAGGGTGATGCTTTGTAGAGGTCAGCAAAGAAACGAACTGCTTCCTCTTTCATTTGCTAAGTCTCTGAGATTCTATTGCCATTGATCTCTAAACCTTACATATTATTTCTCCACGGTCTGTTACGTGCTTGATTATGAAAAAACTTGGAGTTCCTATCTCCTGCATGAAGCTACAGGCTCTGAGATTTTAATCTCAATTCCTCTTCCTCATCCCTGAAGGCTTTATGATATGCAGCAAACTCCTCTTTTTCTTTATTTAGTAATTCGTTAGTAACCGAGTCTTCTTCCATTCCAGTTTGAAGGGACACCATTTTTTATTAATGGGCTTGGATCACCGCATCCCTCTCTTCACGTTGTGCAGCAGGGAAATCCAACAGAGTTGGGCGGTGGGCCGAACTATTACATGGGAGAATGCATGAGATCAGGACATTCTTGGACAAAAAGGAATCCACAATGAGAAAGTGATCCAGCCTAGCCGCTACGTGGCCTGGTCCTGATCAATTATCAGTGCATTCCCTGGTTGGGATCCAGAGCTGACTTTCACTTATTACCCTGCGTAAAGGGGAATTTTCCTGGGGGTTCCCTTTCTTCATATACCATATTTAGTACCTCACAGCTCTTACAATTTCCTTTTTTTCTATTACCTTTACTGGTTCCTTCTCCATTGCCTGGCCCGGCTTTTGCTTCTTCTTTTTTAAAAAGAGGCTGTCCCTTTTCCTTGGTTACAATTCAGATCTGACTGTCTCTGCTGATTATTAATTTGTCTGGCTTGACCCCTCCTTTTACTGTCTCTGCTGATTATTAATTTGTCTCTTGAGCTCTCCTTTAACGTTGTTGCCACTATCTCCTCCTGATTGCTTCTGGAGTTCCTTTTGCTTTTTATAAGCTTATTATATTCTTACAGTATACTTTTTACAAGTTTCCTTTTGCTTTTTATAATTTTTTTTAATAGTGCACACTTTATATTTGAAAGGAATATGATCATAATCCACCCTTCCTGCTTTTTATAAGTTTTTTTTTTTAACAGTGTTTTGCACTTTGCAACCATATTTATAGTACACTTGGAAATTGAAAAGAATATGATCATAATCAACAGATATCAGACCAACTATCCAGGTTTAAATCTATTGCAGCATGTAGCACCTTATCGAGATCCACTTCAATGCAGATTCAAGAGCAAGAGAATAAATCATGTTGTTAATGCATTTCCAAGACTTCTGAATGAATGTATTTTAATTCCAGCAGTGCAGTGGGATAAAAAGGGAGCTTACCCCACACTGGAACCGCATTTCCAAGACTTTTGAATGAATGTATTTTAGTTCCAGCAGTGCAATGGGAGAAAAGGGAGCTTCACCACACTGGAACCGCAGACAGCACACTGCTTTCAAGTTAAAATCTGGACTCCATAGATCCAAATATAACCCGGGTAAAGAAGGTAAAAAATCCCCTTCCATAGAAAGAAGATGACATCGGCTTCCAATTTTTCTCGACCCGCGTTCTCACAAATTGTGGGGAAGGCTAGATCCCCATGAACTAGACAACCAAACCTCGCTCAACCAACTGCAAGATTCGAGTTCCAGCTTCCGGATCAAAAACTTTCGGAATTTCATCTAACATCTTCACAAAATGAGTCGGCTTCTCTGCTGAAACTTCAGCCCATTTACAACTAGAACGAGGTTTAAAAGTTTCTTTTCAAGATGTTTAAATCCCTAGCCATTTCTTTGGTATACTTTTTGACATTTTTATGCTTTTGAATTTTGAATTTCTTTAGTTGAGATTTTTATTTAAAATAGGTGTTATTATTTTAAAGTGTTGAATTTATTTATATATTTAAAAATATTATTTAACAGAAAACTGTGATTTATCACATTATATTATCATGAAATTCAACAAAATATAAAACTTTTAGATTCACCTTCTAAAGGTAATCATAAACATGTTTGAACAAAGATACAAGTCAGCATTGTGCAAGATCAATCTGCAATTTCTGTGGAAGAGTGTAATGGAATGCACATTATCAGCCTGTAAAGACAGCAAAATCAATCTGCAATTTCTGTGGAAGTGTATAATGGAATGCACATTATATCAGCCTGTAAAGACAGCAAAACACAGACGGATTTTGCAACCCCAGAGCTTTTGTTTATGTAAAAAGCCACTACAGCAATTTAGAAAATCATTTATATAAGACGCCACTAAAATTCCATGGTGTCAAATCAATCAGCAATTTCTGTGTGGAAAAGTGCAATGGAATGCACATTATCAACCTGCGAAGACAGCAGAACCACATTTTGTGCTTTATACAGGGCCCTTTCTCATTCTCATGAGTTGGCCTCAAAACAGAGACGGATTTTGCAACCCCAGAGCTTTTGTTTATATAAAAAGCCACTTCAGTACATTAGAGACTAATTTATACAAGACACCACTATAGTTGTCTTGGGGCCATTTGCAAACCCAGAACCATTCGACATTCAATAACTAAATACATGATTAAAAAAACCAAATACCCCTTTATACAGGAACCCTTATTCTCATGAGTTGGCCTCAAAACAGAGAAGGATTTTGCAACACCAAAGCTTTTTTTTATATAAAAATCAGTACAATGGAGACTCATTTACATTTACGCCATAGTCTTAAAAAAACACACAATAATTTAGAAATTCTGGTAAGACTATGAAGAATTAGGGTAAAGACTTTCAAAAATCTAGGTTACAGTTGTTAAACTTCACTTCAATGGACGTACTAAGGGTTTTTGATCTAACAAAGATTTTTGTTGGAACAACTTCAGTTTTTGGGTGTTCTAAGGGTTTTTGATCTAACAAGGAATTTTGTTGTAACAACTTGAGTCATTTAGGTGCCTTGAAAGTTTTTGTTGGGTGCCCTAAGAATTTTTGATGTAACAACTTCAGTATTTTGGGTAACCTGAAGATTTTAGCTGGTTTTGAATCTATTTCCACTAAAAATGCAATTCAAACATTCCAACTACCTGACCTGAATTTTTTTTCAAATTACCAGATTCCCCAAAAAAAAAAAAAAAAACTAATGTCTAAAGCTATGTCTGAAGCTATTCTATTGCGGTGTCTGTTGTTGTGTCTGAAGTTATTAGGTTGCATCTGTAAACAACTCGCCCAAGCTATTATGTTGCGTCAGTATCCCATGCTATTCATCCTATTCATCCCCGAGCTATTCTGTTGCGTGAGTATCCCAGGCTATTCATCCCCGAGCTATTCTGTTAGTTGCGTCTGGCGTCCGTAGACATCTCGCTCGGTCTATTCTGTTGCGTAAGCGTCCGTAAACAACTCGCCCAAGCGTCCGTAGGCAACTCGCCCAGGCTATTCTGTTGCGTAAGCCTCTGTCGGTAGACAACTCCCTCATTTATATCATTTTTCTCAGACACCACTATAGTTGTCTTGGGGCCATTTGCAAACCCAGAACCATTCGACATCCTATTATAATGGCTCTAAAGCCTCAAAAAAATTCAATTACTCAATATATGATAAAAACCCAAATACCCTTTAAGCAATACTATTATTAGCGAAGCTTCACTTGTATGTAAATACTGTAAACTATTACAAGAGCAGCCATTATAAGCGCTAGAAGAAAAAACACTGAAAATGTCGATAGTATATACATTATCAAAAAATTACTGAGTTGGACTGTTACATTTACAGTTTGAATGCTGCGAACACCTTCTAATGGTTTTCCTACCTTAAGTACCATGTCAATGGCAGCTAACTGTCAAATAGCATCCGTCAGAGTAACTATGACAATAGCCTCACTGGGAAAATGTCAATATCTTCCCTAGCTCTGTACATGTCTCATCCTCCAGATTGCTTTTGCAGGCTTCATCGAATGCACATTGAATCATCAGTTCAGCAAACTTCAGACAAAAAATAGGAAGCATCAAAGCCAATATATACTAATGATTGTTTTTGCATAGGCTTTAGCCCTGCACATTCAACCTTCAGATCAACACAGTTCACACAAAATTTTAGAAGCATCAAACCCTAGTATATACTAATGACTGCTATGGCAGAGTCAACAACTAATGCACATTCAACCATCAATTTAACACAGTTCGGGCAAAATCTAGGAAGCATTAAACCTACAATAGACCGATGCTTGCTTTTGCAGAGGTTTCAGCTAATGCACATTTAACAATCAATTTAACACAATTAAGACAAAAATTAGAAAACATCAAACCCTACTATTACGAATGATTGATTTTGCAGAGTCTTCAGCAAAATCACATTGAAACATCAGTTTAACACAGTTCAGACAAAATTAGGAAGCATGAAACCCTACTATATACTAATGTCGACTAGTTTCCTACATAATCCAATACGATGCTGTTCACCTTGACCAAATATATATTATAAAGCCCCAAAACAACCCTTAAAACTGCTGAGGCAACAACCTACATAATACGTACTGAAGATGTACACCTCAGGAACTCCGGGAGAGTCCAACAAACACAAGAAGCTCTCAGTATCTTCCGTTGAAAATTACCACTTCCCAACCCCTAAGACCTAAAAATCTGCTATGCTAAAACACTACTGCCCTTCGAAATTATCACTTCCGAAACCCTGAAACACATTAGGTTAAAGCACTACTGCCCTATAAATTATCACTTCCAAACACGAAAACCCTAATGCTCTCATTTACACGCGCTTCCGCTAAAACCCCATGCATGTTTCGTCGACTTGTTCTCGCAATCTACTAGCGTGGTATGTAACCCCAAAAAGAATTTGTAACAAAATATTCACAAAGGTTTCTTTTTTAGTTAAAAGAAAATTTATTTTGGCTAAAAATATAATAAAAAACGTTTTCAATTTCATTAAATCGGAATAATAATGAGGATCGTCATGGATGGTCATTCTCACCAAAATTGGGAAGTGTCAAACCATACTCCCCATATATTTATAATTTTATATTAAATTAGTATTATAATTTTATACTAGCAATTGTGCCAAGAGGTGCAAAGGAACACCGGGGCGGTAGATATGTAAGGGAAGTAATTTAATAAAGGGATTATTTATCATAGATCTGAGCCTAAACAACAATGTTAGTCTAGCTTCAATTGCTCACCCACCAAATATCTTGTGTTTATGGGAGTGTGCAATTGTAACAGTATCTTTGGGAGGTTGGGTAAAGAGTGCAATTATTTTTATTCTACCTGTGGGTCATGGCTCTGAGTCTCATTTATATGTCAACTGGGGCAGTACCCTGATGAACTGTGAAGAATATCCTTAAGATTACATTGGTTCAGGTTGGGGGTTCGCCATCTCTTCATCCCATAAACAGAAGCACAATCACATAGATTGAACTTTGGATCATGAGGACTTACAGAAGCTAAAATCCTCATGGCTCTGAGTCTCATTTGCATGTCAACTTGAGCAGTACCCTGATGAACTGTGAAGAATATCCATATCCTTAGTATTACATTGGTTCAAGCTGATGGTTTGTCCTCTCCCTATCCCACAAACAGAAGCACAAACACATAGTTTGAACTTTGGATCATCAGGACTTACAGGATCTAAAAAGGATTTTAGGAACTGTGTGGTTCGGCCAACTGAACATCTCCAAATTTCATGAGTATAAACGGCAATGTATCTCTCAAATCGCTGAAATTATGAGTAACTTACTGCAAGTTAACCGGGGTTGGTCATCCTTTAGGCAGTGTACAATTTCTTAAAAATATCTGGTGAGGAATCTAAACAAATATGAACTATCAGTGGATTCTAATCGAATCAGCAGATGTCAAGACAAGGTGAACAGAAGGAAGAGGACGTAATACAGATAATTGAAGACAAGGAAATTGGGGAATAGAATCCAGGACAGGCCTGGAAGATGTGGCTAGTGATCACACCTTACAGCAGGAAAACTGGAAATTTTGCAAGGGGACATTAGAGAACTATGTTTTGATTTTGTTGTGTGCAACCAACTTAAATCACGAAGATATTATGTATGTTAAAAAGTGCTGGTTAGCTTAACTGCAACCATTTTTAATAATATAATTTCCTAAATATCTGTTGGAAAAAAAACACATCGTGAGGGAGGGGAAAACAACCCTATATATTATTTACTAATTAGATTATTGCCCTCGGTTTTAGATATGAGTATTTTTTTTAATACCATGTATCTCCTCAAACTACAGAAAACATGCAAACTGCCCAAAGAAAAAGCAACGCAAAATTTTCGAAAGGTAAAATAGAAACGATTTACCAGTTTTCCCTGATGAATCCCTATGGTTTGATCTCTTTTCCTCGGCAGGAGGGTACACCTTTACCTCGTCCAGCCAATTCTTGGAAAGATACCACGGCTTCTTCACATCTTTGCCTGCAACGCCATACCCTAGCCTGTATTTTTCACCTTCTGGCAACGAAACCCTAACGCTCTCTTTTTCCTCTTTTCTACTCTTCTTTTCTTTTCAGGCCGACCATCCTCTTTACGGTTCCTTTCAGTGTCTTTCCGGCCGTAATCTTTCTGGTTCTTTCCACCGTCTCTCTGGCCATCATCTTTCCGTTTCTTGCCACCGTCTTTCCGGCCATATTCTTCGCCGGTGTTTCCATTCATCTGAAATCCATTCCAGCCCTCGAATAAATTGATATGCTTAGAATCCCGATCCAGGGCTTCGGATTGGTTAGATTCCTCTGGGAAGCTCGTGACAGCATCGCTGGCGTCGAGGGTTGAACGAGTTAGATCGGGGGCCGATTCGAACCTCGTCGGGAGATTTTTTCGCTTGGCCTGACGAAGAATTTCTAGACGGAATTCGACGTCTCATCTTCTGGCATCCTCCTGCTTAAGTTGTTCCTCTCGGGCAGCAGCTTCTTCGTCAAGGCGAACCATGTTCGCTCTTCCTCGAATGGGCGGTCCGTGCCCTCTTCTCCCACGAGTTGTGCTTCGGCGCCTTCTACGACCGGGGTGAGGAGCCAAAGCAGGATGCGTGTGGCCTGTGAGGAAAAAAGGTCGGTTCCTTACAAGGAGAGTGTGCCCAGCATCAAACAGGGGCAGCTGGAGAGATAAGGCAAAGCGGAGCGAACGAGGAGGAACTGGTGCAGCTGGCGGCGCAGTTGAACGGAGATTATACAAACACGTGGCGAAATCTCATAGGTTCCATGCACTTGGAAAAGTGTTGCTCATTGGCTGGGGTGAACAGTGTTTGCTCACCCCAAGCCCGCAATGGAAAACGCCTCCAGCGTAATTAATCATATTTAAATATTTAATGTCATGATCAATGGAGAAATCATTTAATCTTAAGAAAGTATGGTATTTTTTATTATTTTGTAAATATTGTTGGAGTAATCACTACACTTCTAGTCTCAATTTTGTGGACTAGCCACTTAGAAATGTGAGACTAATTATTCACTCAAGTTGACGTTGCAAATTAGAAGTTTATTAATACTTATTTAGTTTGATGTAATGGGAAACTTGACATTAGAACGTTGGTTGTTTTTAACAAAACAATGATTTGTTGTTAGATCTAAGACTTTTGTGATCTATAATGTAGATAAATGTTTTTTGGATTAATCACATCATTGTGATTTGGTCGACTTTTGGAACTATCTAATGTGGTTCATCCTTGGGACAAGGTGAAGAAGGAAATCTATCTCATTGAATAAATAATAAGGATGCGTCATTGGTCGGTGATAGCTGTTAAAACTAGTCATTAAAACCTAATCGTTATTTAGTTAATTAGTTAGAAAATTTAAAAGTTTTTTAATTATTTAAAAAAATTATTTAGAAGGGTCAACGAATAATATAATAATTTAGCAAAACAATTCAATGATAAAATTAATAAGAGGGAAGGGGTAAATAATATTAAAATATTGAAGTTATTAAGAGAAATTAATAAAAAATGGGTAAATGAATAATATAAAATAATATAAAAAGGAAGAATTATAATTATTATAATGAGCGTAGAGGGGGGCAAAATAAATATCATCAAAAAAAAAAAAATATATATATATATATATATATATATATATATATATAAGCTAAGAATCAATATAATAGTAGAGTACAAGGGATAATATCTAACAAGAGGAAATTGCATAAAAACATAAAACAACGAAAAAAGAAAACAAGGATACAAAAAGAAGAGGAAAAATCAAAACAAAGGGATGAGAATAAAATGGACAAGGCACTCTTGAATATGGTAAATTCAATGCTCTTTTTCAACAATGTGAAGTTGATGTTTTTGGATGATGTAGCTTGATGTGAAATATATGTGAAAAATGTGAGTACATCTCATTCTCTTGGGAACAAGACTCCTTGTGAAATGTGGTATGGCCACATTTCTTCAATAAGGCATCTTAGGGTCTTTAGTTCCACCTGTCATGCCTTGATTTTTAAGGAACAAAGAGGTAAACTAGATGCAAGAAGTTAAAAGTGCATATTCTTGGGGTATTCAAATACCACCAAGGCATGTCATCTTTATAATGAGGTGATCAAGAAAATCATTCTTTCTAGAGATGTGATTCTTCTTGAATCTACCAAGAATGACAAAATTATCGAGGAATAGCTTGGTTATCTAAAGAGATTCACTTATGTAAATACATATCACAAATTTGATGATGATATTCCACATCTTGAAGTGGGGATCCCTACTATGGATCAATCTTTGTAGTTTCCTTTTCAAGTGCCATCTCCCCCTCATGTAGAAGATTCAACCACCTCATTAAAACGGTAGGTTCAACTGAAAGTTGTGATTGGCTAGATTGAAAGGCTAGACCTCAATGGGAATTTAGCACCATCTCAATCGATGGAGCAACCTAAACCATCTCAAAAAGATCCACCAAAATGGCTTATAAAGACACTTGAAAGTGTTAATCTTGATGAGGTTGGAAAGATAAGAATGAGAAGTTATACAAGACAAAATGGTGGTGATGTGGATAATTCATCTTCAAGTGATGTACATGATATAGATTTGTAAATTGAATTTATCTACTAACTTTGAAAAAACTCCCTATGAAGAAGTTGTTTCTCATTATGAGTGGAAAGAAACCATGCAGAAGGAGTATTATGCTCTCATCAAGAATGAGACTTGGAAGTTGATGGATCCTCCATTTGGAACCAAACCAAATGGTTATAAGTGGGTCTACAAGAAAAAGTACAAATCAGATAGCTCACTTGACGAGCATAAGGTGAGGCTTGTGGGAAAAGGATTTGCACATAAAGAAGGCATAAAATAAGGGGAGATTTTTCCCCCAAAAAAAAAGGGTTACAATTCATGCATTGTCATCTTTGGTTGCACAAAATAGGTGGGAGATAGATCACATGGATGTGAAAACAACCTTCTTGAATGGAGTCTTGAAAGGGAATGTTTACATGTCTCAACTAGAAGGATCCACTATGAAGGGTTGATAATAATAAGTATGCAACCTCATCAAGTCTTTGTATGGTTTGAATCAAGCAACTCGGGCATGACATGAATAGTTAACTAAGCATCTCTTGAAAATAAATTTCAAACAATTTAATCTTAATGATGCAACTTTGTTTATCAAGAAAGTTGGCAAAATTGTTATATATCTTGTGGTGTATGTAGATGATATTTTTATATCGGGAAAACCTAGCAACCACCCTCGATGGTACCTCTCAGCTGCAATCATTTGAATGAGCTCCCGGATGGATATGACGCTCTGCCATAACTCGAAGCACATGCTTCCAGATGAAAATTGTCACAGCATGCATCTGCGAGTGTGTCATAATAATGCACGGCATCTATGTTTGTGCCACAGGCCTACAAAAGGGGAGGCCCTTCCGCATAATTTTATTCAAATTTTTCTCCTTCTGGTTTCTCTGTTTCAGTTTCAGCCCTCCTGCGCGCCCCGCTCGCTGCGCAGCCTCCCCCCTAGAGTTGCACTGCAAAGAATCCTCCCGGCCATGCACCTCCATGAATGCATGCCTCCCCTCGGCTCCCTTTGCCTTGCTAGTTTCTCCAGACTGTGTGATCTCATCACTAAGCTCCCCCAGCTGCGCAACTCCACCTGTGCACCACACTGCGCACTCCTTGTCTCTGGTCTGAGCCTCTTCTCCATACCTCTCAGCCCCCAGCTACCCTCTGCTTTACTATTCCATGGCTCCAAGACTACGCCAAAAAACAATCAGAGAAGGCCAAAGAAGTGTGTTCCTTGGACGCTACCAGTGAGGGGCCGGTAACTGTTTGGAGTCCTTTGAGGGCTCCTCTTCTGGCAGTCATGCTAGGGATGCCCCCCAGAGCCCTACACACGACCAGGAGGAGGAATACCCTCTTCATGAAGCGCATAGAGGCAAAAGTGAACCGAGGAAATCCACCATTGTGCACTAGGAGCACCCCAGGCCCCGCAAAATCGACCCTCTTCTGGTACAGGAGGCAGAGGGAGAAGACACCGACGTATAAATAATGGACTCGGAGGGCAACTGGACGCGTGTACCAAATGTTGAGTACTCGGTCGCTCCCATCCTCTACACACCTGCTTCTAGGCCTCCATGTCGACCTACTGCTGAAGAGGAGGCCATAGTGTAGGAGTATGCATGTCGTATCAAGGAGGAGGATCCAGATATTGAGGATGATGCAAAAGCCCCATGACTGCGTGGTAGCTCAACTTATTTTAGTTTTATGTTATGCCAGCTATTATAATAAAACCTTTACTTTCACAGGTGTTGTTAGTCATCAGTAATTTTTTCCATTTTGTAGATGACTAAATACTTGTCCCAGATTTCTAATAACAAGATTCATGAATATTGTGAGTTTTAGAAATCTCACTGCCTTCATTATCCTTAAGATAAAATTTTCACTATTTCACTATTCTATCAAGTCATGGTCAACTCACCACTCCTAGAAGACCCCTCATGGGCTCATTCCACTCATCTTTATTTTATTTTCCCACCCATAACCTCAGTACTCTGTTTTTCCTTTCCCTAACCCCTTCAATTTCCATCAAGGATTGCCAAACAACCTACTCTTTCCCATAATCACCAAATGCCTCAAGCATTGATGGTCTCAAAACTATCTTTGTAGGCTCTTTAGATAAATAAAGTACATTGGATTTTGGATCTTCAATACTTCAATTTGTCAAAAACTCTTCTTTTTACACCTGAAGATCCCAAGCCAAGCTTTCAGTCAAAGACCAAGTCAAAAGAGCCTCTCACTAGGTCATTAGGGTTTCATAGGTTGTAGGGTTATCTTTAGTGCTCTAAATAATTGTTTTTCATGTGCTAGAAGCTGAATCAAATGTGAAAGAAGGTCATCACCTATTTGTCCAAGATAGATCAGAAAAGTCTCCAAGGAAGATCTCCTTATCAAGTTCAAGTTCTGCAAAAGTAAATTGTTCATTTTGACATTTCTGCAGGAGTGTCTAGGTGATTATCAACGGAAAATTGGTAAGGTGAGAGGCCTTCTCCTCATCAAAGATATACACAAGCAAATGAAGGAGGAAACAACTTATGTTCAAGAAAAATCAGGGTTCCTAAGACTGATTGGGCCAGTAGTGTGGCAAGTAAGGAGCCAAGGCAACAAAACACATGGAAGAGGCACACTAGTACAACCAAGCATGAATTGAATATTTTTAGAAATCATAGATGGAAAAGGGAAAAAGTTGAGGTAAACTGAACATAAATGAATGAACTTGAAAGGGCTATAAAGAACTTAGAAGACAACACTAATGATTCTTCTCAAACAGCCCAAAAACCTAAGGTTTTGGAAAGATAGGCAAGAGGGTGAAATGAGGATAATAAGCCTCCATGATGACAGTAGAGAAGGTTTGAAGAGACTGTTGTTGGTGACCTCCATGGTTTGCCAAGATAAATTTTCTCACTACCTCAAAGGGAAAGAATGCAAAGAGTATCAGTGTAAGGAAGGTCAAGGTCCCATTTTCAGTCATTTACACTTACTGGTCAAAGGAATAAAAACATAGGGTTGAGCTCCAAGAAAGAAATCCAAACTGATTATGAGGTTCCTATTGTGTAACTAAATGTGTCAAACACCAAGAAACATCAGAAAGCTCAAATCAGTATGGCATGGCACCTACAAATCAGAAGTGGCCAAAGATGGATTTTGCATACCTAAGGATCAATGAGAAAGAAGAAACCATGTTTCAAGTCACCCACACCCATAAATGTTAAAAGGGGTAATAAACTTGATTACAACTTCACAATACGAATAAAAAGGAGTTTTGACAGTGATGCTATAAAAAATCCCTCAATAGGTTTCAAAACAAAGGGGAAAGGAAGTTTTAGGGTTCTGATGTGACAAAATGGGTAAAACAAATCCTCAGGCTAAAAGGGATTTTTTCATGTTTCCAGCAAACTGCCACCAAAAAGGGAAAAGAGCCACTTAGAGGTTTTTAAGTCACCTGCAGTAAAAGACAAAGAAAAATCAATAAAGGTGACCAAGGGACTGAAAACATTAGAAAATGGGTTTACAGGGCATAGATTTGTTTTCCTAAGACTATAAAAGGGAATTTTATTTATCATTTGGCTCATTTTCCACTTGCAAAAAGAGTAAGGAGCCTTCAAAGAGAAATTTCTGAGTTTCAGTGAAAATCGGGCAAGGTTACCCAACGCTACGTTTTCGAGCAGGCGCTGCGCTTACAGCACCCAGCGCTGCACATTGGAGAGATTTTACAGTGTAAAAATACATTACGCTGTGCTTTCGGGTGAACACGCTACGCGTTCAGGCAAGCGCTACCCATTCGCCCAGATTTGCCCAACAAGCAGGGCATCATGCAGCACTGCGCCCAGGAAGAGCTCAAAAGGCCCAGAAAGTGCCCAGAGTTACGCTCAGAGAGGCCCGACAGGCCTAGAAACGTTCAAGCATTGTGCTTAGGAGCCCAGCAGGCCTGCATGCGGGTAGGCGCTGCGCCCAAGAGACCCGACGCCCGACTATGCGTTCAGGTGTTGCGCCTAGACTAGAAGCCCTCCTCCACCTGCAAATTGCTAAAAAATGATGAAAGGACACCTCTAAGCTGCATCCAAAGACCTGCAAAGAAGTTGAAATTTGGTAGGTGGCTGCTTATCCTTATCCTCCAAGTGGATTTGATGATTTAATGGTTAAAGGAAATTGACTAAAGCCTAGTGACTAGAAACCCTAGGTCCTCATGGAAAACACTCTGTTTTGACCTCCAAGCAAGAAATTATCAATCAAGGAGGGTGTGAATTAGGGTAACTGCAGTGATTTAAAAATAACCCTTCATCAGAGCTCCAAGGAAATCAGTCATAAACCCACACCTCCATCACACTCACTTTCAAGATCTGCTTTTCACCACCATTTCATTTCACTCCTCCTATCAAGTTTTACAAGCAGGCCTAGGGTTGTTTAAAGGCAGTGCTAATCACCATGTCAGGAGAAGAAGTGAGTGCTAGCAGTGAAAGAGAGCAAGAGCCTATGAGGCAGAGGCACAAAGGTGGGAAATTTAATAGATTTCAGCCCCAAGACACTGTGGAGATTACTACCTCTCCCATGATTATCACATGCTTTCAAAATGTAGGGTGTTTTCAATTTTGTGAAAGATTCCAACAAGTACAAAAACACCCAGAACTCACAAGGTTATTCATTCTTAAACTACATAACAAACAATCAAGCTTGGCAGGGGTGACCTTTGAACTCTCATCAAATGCCATTTCTATTGCTACAGGTATACCTAATGTTGGTGATAAATGGTTCAAAAGGGCAAAGTTTGACATGAGCTGCTATGAGCCATTCCTTAAGCCTGGGTACAAAGAAGGCTGCAAGACTATTTTCCCTTTCTCACACTTACTGGAGAGGTTTTCACCCTTAATGAAGGTCATCATGAAATATTTTACATGTGAGGGGAGATACTCTAGACTCTACTCCTGCCATATCAGATTACTCATGCATTTTACCAGGGTTAAAATGCTTCATTTTCCTTACTACTGTATAGGAGTATCGACAAGATGTCTTTTGTTGTCCAAAGGAGAATTATTCCCAGCAAATTCAGAGCTTGTTCAACCACTCCTTGATTAAGAAGGTGGTGCTACATCAGCTGGAGAAAAAAGGCATACCTTGGGAGGTGTTCATAGCTCATGAAATATTTACAAGCCCTCAGCCCCATCATCAGCCAAATTTACCCTCATCATCTCATCCTCCCTCTACCCCTCCATCACCTCCTACTAACCATACCTCATCATCTACACAAGTATCCTCTCCTCAAGAAAACCTCCCTTCCTCATCTTCTCCTGATGCATCAGATCAATAAGGAAGTGGTAGTGAACAAGAAAGTGACCATGAGGTTGAGGGTGACAATGAATCAGGCCAAAATGAAGATGTGGATGATGATGATTCTAGCCAACAAGAGGCAGAAAACATGGAAACAAAAGAAGAGGATAACAATGAAGAAAATGAGGAAGCTGACAGTGGAAAAGAATTAAGCAGTAATGAAGAAGAGGTCAGCAATGAAGAAGAAGACATGCAGGTGGATAATGATGAAGATGATGCAAGTGACAAAGAAATAAAGGATGATCCTAAGGACAACAGTGACACTAAGAGCCCTAGTGACAGTCAAAACAGTGAGGCTCCTAGTCATGACAAAGATGAAGGAAAAGATGAAGAGAGTATCCAAGATGAAGATGAAAACAATGAGGAAAATGAAGAGGTTGAAGATAGCACAGACACCAATGAAGCAAGCATCAGTGAGGAACAAGACAGCAAGGAAGAAGACAGTCATGACAGTCATGAAAACAATGATGAAAATGAAGAGTTTGATGGTAGGCATGATGAAAACACCAAAATAAGCAAAGTTGAGCCTTTTTCATTGGTATACCAAAGAGGGGAAAGGCATGTGTTTGCTGCCTCAAAAAGGCAAGGGGCCATGGCTTCCACATCCACCAAGCCACTAGATAAAGGCAAAGAAAAGGTAAAATAAGAAGAAGAAGATCAGCATGAGGTTGAGAGAGAGTTTGAAATCATCCAAGTTGACAGTGATGAGGAAAATGAAGTAAGGATCTCAAACTTTCTCATCCAGAACAAAACTGCCCTAATTGAAGACCTCCAAGAAAATCTAGATAGGGCCAAGAGTGTAAATGATGCCCTTGAGATGGAGAACAGGCAGCTAGGGGCACAAATTGCCATTTATGAGGCTAAAGCAATCAAAGACCGAAAAGAAGCTCAAAGGGCACAAGTAAAGCTAGAGGAATTCATGGGCACCTATGAGGAAAGTGAAGATGAAGAAGGGCAGTCTAGGAGGAGACCAAGAACCATGGGTTTGAAGAAAGCATCAACAAAACAAAGAGAACAAGAATCAGCCTTGGTTAAGCAGCTCCCTCTAAGTGAGTTGCTTTCCATGGAGATAGAATATGATCGGAAGCCTTGGTTGGAAAGAGAAAACATACACTTGGAGGCTAAATTGGGGAAAGCTAATAAGAATCTTGATCTCCAAAGGAAGATGACCAAGCATTATGCCCAGAGAAACCAAGTTGCAAGGGCTAAACTTAAAAAGGCTCATGCCAAAATACAAGCACTCAAAGGGGAAAAAGACCAAGAAAACCTTGGAATCTTGGCTCAAGCTTCTCTACAAGTCTCTCCAACCCCATAAGGGAGACATCCACCAATTTTGGGAAAATTTTAACAAATTTTGGTTTTTTGCAAATTTGGAGGCCTCTAAGCGCAACACCCTTAGTGCTACGCTTTCATCTCAGGCATCCTCAGGAGGAAAAATTGGAATTTTTGGAATCCTCAGCTTAAGTACAGTATGCTCACCAAATTTCAGAGCATTTGGAGCATTTTTTACCCCTCAAAAGGCCAAAAAACACCTCATTTTTCACCTTGCCTCTTTTTCAGGCTTGGCGCTGTGCCTAGAGGAGTTTTGGGAAATATGCCTTTTGGACAGGTTAATAGAGCTCAATCAGAAAACCAAGGGCAGATTTGGAAAGTAGACTCAACAGGATTTCCAACGGGCCATCACGGAGCCAATTCTGACATTGGGAAGGTCATCAAAACTTGGTTGCAAGTGGACCTAGTTTCTCCTGTGCATGGCGCTACGCTTTTAGACCTCACTGTGCGTTTTTGGCCAAAAAGTCAACAAAAGATACTCATTAATGGAAAATTGATATTTTAGTGTTTTTTGAGGCAAATCACTCCAGAGTTAGGTGCTAGGAGTTATTTTTACATTTATTTCATGAGATATTTTGTGCCTTGGGCCTTGCATGGTCTCTTAGGCATAAATGGCATTTATGACTAGGTTTGACATTTTCATACCCTATTTAGGGTTTTTCCCCTCCTTTGCTAGATAAATAGAGCATGAGGGCCTCATTGTAAAAGGTTGGCATTTGATGAATCTTGAGAGCAAATTATGGTTTTTTGGAGATTGAAGAAGAAATTGGTGTTGTGGAGTTTGTGAATGGATTGTTTTGACTGATGATGGAGAAGGCTTGCTTGCAGGATCCCCGAGCTTGGTTAATGGTGAAATGCTTCTATTATGTCCATGTTTTCTTATGTATCATTGTGTTTGATCCTTCTATATTGCAGTAGGAAAAACGTTTTAGACTAAGAAATGTTTTTCAAAGGCACCTTAGCTCTGTTTGTTCTTCACTGCCTCTATGTTTTCCTCTGCTAGGTCAGTTTAGAGAATTCTTAATTGTTTTCTAGACCCACCCAAGATTGTTTATCTCATGAATGGTTCAATACATTAGGTATCAAAGATGTTTTATGGTTAGCCCTTCTTGTTTAATGTCACTAAAACATTGTTCTTGAGATCTTTCTCTAAAGTACCACTAAATAAGTTTGCCAAAGAAGCTATCTTTCGATCATACCCTTTGTCCATGCTTGAATAGTTGTTTTGGAGATATTTATGGCTATGATCAATGATGTTTAGGAGTTCCCCCTTCTTTGATTAAAGTTATATGTTTATCTTAAATGTTTTCTAACCTTGAAGGTGAAATCACTAGAAGTTAAATGAGTTTCTTGCCTTCTATATTTCATTGAATTGTTTGTCTGAAATGCTTATTTGCTTGAGTTGAATCAAAGAGTTATTGGTGTGCCTGTCTATTGATTACTTATTTATGCTAAATAGTGTTGAAGTCCCTTCTTGTTTAAGTATTTTAAAAAGGATTCTTAATTTCCCTTTGCCCTATTTTGTTCACAAACTTTATGTTCATTTCATTTCACACAAACATTGAAAATCCATTTGACCATGCTAGATTTTCCCTATTATACTCCCTGATTCATTGTTGAACTTTCCAAGACTTTATTGAATTCATAGCCCAATGACTTGAATATTTACTCACTCCACCTATCTGCTTGATCATCTTACCCAAACAAAACAAACAAACCCTACACTTAACAACTAGCCTAAAATCAAACCCTAAAAGCAAACAAGTTCACATCCTTTGCACAAAATAGAGAGAGCCATCTCTGAGTCCAGGAAGGCTAGGTCCTAGGACTCCAAAGATTGGTCTGATGTTACCCTATGTATTTGGTCTTACCAGTCTGCCAAATCACGGGAACATAATAGGTGCCATGGCACATTTTGTAATATTTTGTCTGATGTTATTTCAGGGTTGATTTCCTCCAATGAGGCAGCCCCATACATGTGCAACTATGAAAGCAAAAAAGGTTGGATTAGTTAAGCACAACTTACTAACTCAGCCTGTAGCATATGTAATGTTTTATTTTTGAATCAATATAGTTTAGCCTAAACTACCAATATATATATATATATATATATATATATATATATATATATATATATATATATATATATATATATATATATATATATATATATATATATATATATATATATATATATTTTTTTTCATTTCAGAGAACAATTTAGCATATATTGCATCCATAAAGAAATAATTAAACAAGGGTTTTGAGATTATATGTGTGTGTGTATGTGTCTGTGATATCTTGAATACTACTTGGATATTGAAGTGACTCAAAATCCAAAGCATGTATTCATCTCCTAAAAGAAGTATATTATAAAAAATAATGAACAAATTTGGCATGGTTGATTGTAACGATCTCTTCACTCCAATGAAAGAAACTATGAAGCTAGCTTCAAAAGAAGGGAAAGAATTTGAGAATCAAAATGTAGACAACTATGGGAAGTATTATCTACCTTGCTACTACCACACCATATATTTCATTTGCAATGGGTAATTTTTCCAAGTTTATGCAAAAACCTTGTGAAGGGTATTATTATGATGAAAAAATAGTTCTAAAATACTTGAAGGGAACTCAAGACTTTGGGCTCAAATGTTATAAGGCAGCTGCCTTCAAACTAGTTTGACATTAAAATTCAGAATTTGATGGGGATAATGAGAATGGAGTGTCTACTTTAGGATACCCCATGAGTCTTGGATCGATAGCTATCTTTTGAATCTCACACAAGCATATGTTCCAATAAATTCCACTGAAGAGGCAAAGTGAGTGGTTTTCATAGAGGAAACAAAAGAAATTGTGTGGCCAAGACCCTTCAGCTAATACATTGTTCCACAAGTGAACAAACCACATACATATTCATCAAAGAAACTAGAAGAGAAAAGTTTAAAAAGTTTAAAAATATGCTTGGACATTATTGAGCACTTTTTCCTAACAAGGGAAAGTGGCCAACATTGAGAGAAAATCTTGTGGGGAATAATAAAATCTCGTTAAGAGGTTCTCCATTGATGTCAAAGCAAATACCATCCAAACATTATGAAAGTGAGATGGTTGAGAGGATTTTGTATGACACCACCATGATATCTGAAAGAGCAATGAAGAATTATACCATTATTATTGGCAAGGGTGCACTTTATAATTGAGATCATTGACATAAGCAAAATTGTTGGAATCTTGAAACAATTAACATGGGCTTCTGCATTGGAGTAGTATTCACAGATGGAAGCCAATCTCTTTGTTTATTTGTCTTTGGAAAACACATCTCAGCATGCTAGTCCATCACAGATGGAAGCCAATCTCTTTGTTTATTTGCCTCTAGAAAGCACATCTTGGCAGGCTATTCCTTCATAGATTGAATCCAACCTCTTTGTTTATTTGTGTATGGAAAGCACCTATCATTAAGCTAACAATAAATTGATCAATACATGCAAAGAAGATAGATTAGAAATATATGATCAATATCTATTTACGGAGACTTTTTCTATAACTTCCTGGTAGCAAGAATCAATATGATTAAAACTAGTAAAACCTAAGTAGAATGAATTGACGTTGAAGTTGGCATTGATTGTCGTTGATCCATGAGTAGGTTGCTTACCAAATTTTTTTAGTTTAAGGTTCAATATATATATATATATATATATACTTGCCCCAAAGCCCCTTTTTGATTTGACAAAGACAAATTTATTGACTAAGCTTACTCAAACATGTTATGCCAAATGCATTTCAAGGAGATATAAAGAACGTGAACTTAACATAAGAGAATGCAATTGTGTCGATCGTTGTGTTGCCAAATACTCACAAGTTAGCCCTAGAACTACAAGTCATCTCCAAGATTGGATTACGGGTCGAGCTCAGCATAAACTATTGATTTGTAAACTACCATGGATATTCCACTGGACGGTTCGTCACAACGGATCTGATAATAATATATTAAAATACTGAAATTTTACACTATTACAGTTTTATTAAACTTTAAGATCTATAGATATTACTGTAATTAGTGCATGCATTTGAGTATAAATTATGCAGAAATGTAGAGAACAACAAAATAAGCTCACACACACGCACATAAAACATAAGATATGCTCTATGGGAAACCTTTCGGGAGAAAACCTAGCTGGAAGGCGAGGTTGCTTCGCTCTCTTTCTCTGTCTGGAAATATGGCTACAGGTACAAAGAAGTAATGCCTATGTCTTGTGGGCTACTAGAATGCACAAATCCTCTTTATGTGCTCTACCTCCTATCTCTCCTGGCTATCTTTGCTCAATTGTGGAACAAAATTCTCTCGAAAGAATGGAATGCCTCTTCCTCCTAGTGGCCCGGTTATAACACAGCCTTATAGCCTACTAGTGGTTAATTTTGACTATATCAACTCTTAAATTGAGTTACAATATAGACTCTTCTAGCGTATTTTACATCAAAAACACGTGGCTATCCCCTTTTCCACAAATAATGGGGGTTGACGTGACATCCTCCCGAACTATAGGTGTGAAAATAGGAAGGTCAAATTATGAGTGGCATAACTTTTGCATACGAACTCTCATCGACGCGTTTCTTGCGTCGTTGGAAAGATATTTGTGTGTAGAATAGCATGAAAAAGTGTTATGTTAAAGTGTCAAAGTTTTACCCCAAAAAAACGTTGTTTGATACCTCAAAACGCTCCCAGAAAGTTTCAGGCCTTGTTTCGCCAAATTGGGTCTCGCTGGTAAAAACGGTCCAGTGTCCTAATTCTCCACTTTTTCCACTTTGAATGCATCGAGATGAATGAAAAAAATATATATAATGATCCAATCTGGATTACACCTCCCCATTTTGGGAGGATTTTGGTCCCCAAAATATTCTATTGAATGAGGTGAGGAAATTATTCTTCCACCTTCTCTCTGGTGTACCATTTTGCTTTGCCTAGAAGTTGTCCCTTCAATCCAATCTACCAAAGGTCATGCTGCCCCTGTCTTGTGGTTTTGGCCCTTTTATACAAAATTGTATCTTTTGTCAATTCTTCCTGAGCATCTGGTGCCAAATCCTCCACAGAAGGTAGGACATGTTCTTCTTCCTGATCTAGCATGGAAGGCTCATATAGTTTCAAATTATATACATTCACCACTGAGTAAATGTGCACATATAGTGGTAAATTTAGTCGATAGGATTTTTCACCCACCTTTTCCAGTATCTCTAAGGGAACATACCTCAGAGCCTTTATTTTCTTACCGGGGCCACGCAATCTCTCCTTGTTCAACTGTAGCCATACCCTATCTCCCACCTTTAATGATTTCTCTACTTCTCCTACGACTTCTGCAGTGTTTCGTGTACTTTTAAATGGATCTGCCTGATCTTCTCTATAAAATTTTCAGCCCTCAAGGTATCTTCTATAAGATATTCCCTCACTCGTTCGTGTTTCCCATGTGCAATATCCAAACGTGAAGGTGGAAAATATCCAAAACTAGTCTCAAATGGGGACTTTCCTGTAGAAGTGTGGACTGCTCTATTGTAATAATTTTGTATATATACCATATTTTCATCCCAGGTCTTCGGATGCTTCTGGTTGTATCCCCTCAGAAGCTGCACCAAAGCCTTGTTAACTACTTTTGTTTCTTCATTGTCTATGGATGGAATGTTGTAGATCTCTTCAAATTTGTGTCCATCTTCTTCCACATTGTAGTCTATAATGCACTGAGAAATTGTGTGTCCCTGTTTAAAATGATGCTCCTTGGTATCCCAAAGTGCACCCAAACCTATCCAAAGAAGAATTTTATTGCTTCTTGTCTGTTGATGGTATTTTTACAGGGCATCAGAACACACATCTTGTTGAACCTGTCAACTACCATAAATAGGTATTCATGTCCCTTCCTATTTATCTGTAAACCTCCCACAAAGAGCATGGAAATGCTTTCCCAAGGAAGAGTAGGTATAGGTAAGGAATGATATAGACCATGTTTCATGTTTCTAGGCTTGTTGGTACGACAAAGCATGCATCCTCTTATGAACCTAACTACATGCTCTTGCGTCTTGGGCTAATACACACACCTATGCAAGTTAGCCGCAATATTTCCTACACCAAAATTCCCTACAACCTTGGAGGTGTGAACCTCTCTAATCAGTTGCAAATGCTCACCTTTAGGAACACATAGCTTATCTAGCCTGTAGAGTAACACATCCTAGAGATGGTAGTCAACGGTGATTTCACCATCGTGTACATGACTCTGACTCTGCAACTGCTGATACACGTCCTTGAAGCCCTCATCCTATGAATATTCCTCTTTTTATGTATCATGGGTGAATGGATCCATGTGAATAAGAGTCCCCAAAGTTTTAATCTTTGATGCCTTGTCTGTTGTAGCTTACTCTAGGCCTGCAAGTACTATAACGGCTGGTGATCTGTGTGGATTATTCCTTTCCCATCAGATAGTGCTTCCACTTCTTTGCATCTTGCATCATGGAATATAGCTCCTTGTAGTAGGTATGGTAGTTGAGAACTGCCCCATGAAATACTTCAAAATGGTAGCATACAAGCCTTCCTCCCTGCATTAAGACAACTCCCATAACATACCCACTCACATCTGTCTCCACTTCGAAAGGTCGTTGCAAGTTTGGCAATGCCAGATTCGTTCTTGAATGATATTATTCTTCAATTCCTCGAAATCCCTTTGTTGGCCTTTTCCCCACTGAAAACGAGGCTATGAATTTCCTCAAGTACCGTGTTGCCCCAATGAAACTCCTAACCTTAGAAACATTAGTAGGCACCAACCATTTCATGATGGCCTCCATCTTGGAAGGATCTATCTTCAACTCTCCTCCACCGATCACATACCCCAGATACACCAAAGATTGTTGTGCAAACTCACTCTTCTTGAGATTTGCTAACAACTGGTGCTTCTTCAATGTTTCCAGCACTTGTGTCAAATGTGAAATATGCTCCTTAGAGGTAGCACTATATACCAGTATATCATCCAAATAGACAATAATAAATGAATCTATAAAAGGGTGCAGTACATCATTCATTAATCTCATAAATGTAGTTGGTGCATTACATAGGCCAAATGGCATAAATAACCACTCATACAAACCTTCCCTGGTTTTGAAGGTGGTCTTTCATGTATCTTATTCTCTGACTCGAACCTGGTGATATCCAGACTTCAAGTCCAGCTTGGTGAAGTATTTTTCTTGTTTTAACTGATCCAACAAATCATCTATCTTAGGGAGGGGGTATCTGTTCTTGAGTGTGCTTTTGTTCAACACCTTGTAATATATATGCATCCGCCAAGTCCCATCCTTCTTTGACACAATGATTATGGGTGACCCACATGGTGATATACTCGATCAAATGACACCCAGTTCCAGCAGCTGCTACAAATGTTTCTTCACCTCACTTGATTCTATAACAGACTTCCTATACAACCTAATAATTGGCAATGGGGAGTCTGGAAAAAGTTGGATCTCATGATCCACTTCTCTCTTAGCTGGTAACCCTTTAGGCTCTCAGAACACATCCTTGTATGCCAGTAACAACTCCTCCAAATGTTTTTTAAGTTTCTTAGTACACCCCTCTAGGTATGTGTTACCTCTTACTGACTCCTCTTTAGATTGAGTTTCTCTTTAAAACGATAAAACATACTTCTTGCTGGAACTGATCAATTTCTTGGCTTGGTTATCACTTACCAATGACATTTATGAATTTCCTTTGTACGCATTGATGATGAATGATTTTCCATCCTTAATGAGTCGGTATTGGTTAGCTCTCCTCATGAATATTGCATCACGCATGTACATGTATAGACTCCCAAACACAACTCCACATACATAAAGGGGAGCGACATCTAGATCTGTCTCTGATAAAAAATATAATTTTGCACTGTTTTGTTACCTTCAACTCTACATCCTTATCTACCCATCCCAGTGGATATGTGCTTGGATGATCAAGAACTTCCAACCCCAACTTATTGACCAACTCTGCTGCAATGAGATTCGCCTGTAATCCTGAGTCAAACAGAGCATCAATCTTTGTCTTCTTGACCTGTATATTTATATAAAAGAGTTTGGTCATTTCTTTCTCTTCTTGTTGCTGAAGGCTACTCAGATTCACCTCCTTCTGCACTGATGTACAAACAATCTTCTCATCCACATTTTAGTTGCTTTCAACTTGGTTACTTGAATCAATAGCGATGGGATTCTTATTCTTATTATATTTCTTCTTGTTCTTCGGGTTTAGCTCTGGATGCAACTTCCAACACTTCTCCTCTGTATGGTCATCATTGTTGCAGTTGTTGCAGTGGTTGTTGTGATATTTACACCCGTGCATTGTGGTTGACATATTTTTATCTTTTGCCTCTTTTTTCTTCTTCTTCCCATCCTTAGAAGCTTCTTGTTGCTCCTTTTGCTTCGATCCACTTGATTGCACTCTTTTTGGGCATATGCTCTCTAGGTACTATGCATGTACACAAGCCTCATCCACCGATTTGGTCTTGAATAACATTACTTGCTCATGCAGATGTTGGTGCAAACCCCTCAAATACTTGAGGAGTACATCTAGGTTATTTGGAGAGACACCCAACATTATAGCCATATTTCTGAATTGCATGGTGTACACATGCACGCTTTGGCTCGGATTTTGCCTAAAGTAATTCCACTGGATCCACCGGTCTTCCACATACCCAATGGGATAAAATTGTGACTTAATGAGAGTTTTGAGTGGCATTACTTAGTGACTTTCGTGTGGCTTTCCTACCAAGTCAGTGCATGAACCTCTAATTTCAGCCACACAATTGATATATTTTTCCCTTCCCCGATCTGATGGACACTAAAATAATCTTCTAATTGTTGTAACCAGTGGTTCAGATTCAAAGCATCGATCTTGTCATGGTACAACTTGATATTGACTTTTGCTTCAATTTTAAATAGGAATTGATTCATAGAAATTTTCCAAGGTTGATATTTTTCGAGTTATTTCTTATCTCTCGATCCCCCTTCTGATTTATCCTTTGCATTCAAACCCCCATCTTCTCCAAATATCCCTAGCTTATTTCTTAGGGCTTCCATGAGGAGGTTTACATTGCGGTTTATATCCGCGAATTGTTGTTCAAGCGGCGAAAACCTTACCTCTATGGGATCACGAGGTTCGTTTACAGATTTATCGGCCATGATCAGGGTTTTACGATTTTCGGCCTGACTGATCTAGATCCCTGCAATCTTCACAAAATACCCAAATAAACTTGCTCTAATACCAAATGATCCATAAAATTTCATGGATATTCCAATAGATAGTTTGCCACAATATATCTAATAATAATATATTAAAATGCTAAAATTTTACATTATTGTAGTGTTATTAAACTTTAAGATCTTTGGATTTAACTATAATTAGTGCATGCATGAAAATATAAATTATGCACAAAAGTAGAGAAAGAAAAAATAATCACACACCCACACACAAAAGACATAAGATATTCTCTCTAGAAAACCCTTTAGAGAGCAAACCCAACTGGAAGGTGAGGCCACTTCGCTCTCTTTATTTGTCTGGAAATATGGTTGTGGGTACAAAGAAGTAATGTTTGTGGCCCGTGGGTTGATACAGTGCACAAATCCTCTCTGTGTGCTCTACCTCCTATCTCTCATGGCTATCTTTGGTCAGCTATGGAATAAAATGCTCTCGAAATAATGGAATGCCTCTTCCTCCTAGTGGCCTGGTTATAACACAACCCGATAGCCTACTGGTGATTAATTTTGACTACATCAACTCTTAACTAGAGTTACAATATAGAATCTTCTAGATTCTTTTACATCAAAAACATGTGGCTAGCCCATTTTCCATAAATAATGGGGGTTGACGCGACATCCTTCCAAACTATAGTTGTGAAAACATGAAGGTCAACTTCTGAGTGGCACAACTTTTGCATACATACTCCGATTAACGCACTTATTGCACGTTGGAAGGATCTTTGTGTGTAGAATAGCATGAAAAGGTGTGGCGCTAAAAAGGTAAATTTTTACCCCCCAAAAACGTCGTTTGATGCCTCAAAATGTTCCCAGAAGGTTTTAGACCTTGTTTTGCCAAACTGAGTCTCGCTGGAAAAATGATCCCGTGAGTTGATTCCTCTGTTTTTTCCACTCTGAATGCATCAAGATGGATGAAAAACAATATAATGATCCAATCTAGATCAACTACAATTTGAGCTTAACATAAATTACATGTCTTCTTCAAAAACACGTTTGGACTTGTATAAATACATGCTTTGGGCCCATCATTTAAAACGATAAGGGATTATAAGTTTGTTGTGGTGGAAAATCATTCTAGCTAGAAAACATGAAGTTCTATAAGGTGAAATAAACAACTTGGAAGTGTTTAGTTCGTGCACAGTTTATGAGGCTCCTTAGACTTGAATACTAAAGTTACCTGTCTCTCTAGACTGTCGGCCCAATTTCTCCCTTCAAGCGGATCAAGAGTTGCACAAGTTCCAAACTTTAATTTTGAATTGAAGTATTCTAACCTTTCACAGAGGGAATGTTGTTAGGAATCTTTTGACAAAGCAAACTAGGATAGCTTCTGCATTCATATGCAGTTTGGGTAATAACTTATACAATCAGTTTGGCAAGGGTTCTGAACATTATTTATGAGTAACTCACATGGGTAGAAGTTGGTTTTTGGCACTCAAGTAGAATGCATTGACCTTTAGAGTGTTGATTCCAAATTATTCCTCTAGAAGATATTATATATTTATCTTCGTTGCATGCATAAGAAAATGGTCTGCATAAACAGAGTAATGATCAGGCCATTCACAAGATCAGAGCACACATTGTTTTCAGAATGTTGAAGAATCTGAGTAGACAGAAAGATAGGTGGACTTTAATGATCCAATAAATATAGAGGGCGTCCCTGTGAAGGAAGAATGGTGATCAGGCTTGAAGTAAAAAACTTAAGGATTGCATGGTTGATGACGATTCGCTAATGACTTCAGAAATTGTTGATAAATTCACAATATAACTTGGAGCAGGGTTGGTGCCTATGAATTTTGTCGAGTTGGTGCATAGCTAAGGAGGTTGGAGCCCTACAAATATTATGAGTTGGTTCTCATTCAGGGTATTGGTGTCTCTTGTGGGTTGGTGCCCACAAAATCACTGAGTCGGTGCTTAGTTAAAGGATTGAGTTGGTGCTAAAAAAATTGATTGTACTCTTTATATTAAAAAAATTTCTTCTAGTTATAAGTATTTTATGTTCATGTGTTTATTTTCGAATAATTAATGTAGTGAATTGTTAATTCAAAATTGGTTAATAAACTAAATATTGATTTACCCCCCCCCCCCCCCTTAGTATTTCCAACAATTGGTATCAGAGCAGGTTCCTTCTAGTCACAACCTGACAACTGGAAGAAATATCCCCAGAAGAGTATATGGAAAGGTCAAGAAAACAATCCTCCAAGAAAGTCCCCTCCAATGGTGTTATAGGCCATTTTTTCATGCCTGGTCAATAGGCATGCAAACTGGATCAATCAACATCCGTGAACATGTTGTCATCATCCCTTCACAAAGCCCTAAGCATGAACTTTCCAAAAAGTCCAATTTTCTGGGATTAACTGCTCAAAATCATTGTTTTTAGCCCCAACGCACCCTTCTCCTTTAACCACATGTGTTCAATGCTGGTTGCTCCCTTCTGCACTAACATTGGCCAACATTAGTTGCTCCTTTCTGTAGGTGCGCTGATTCTAGAAATTTAGGAAAATTAAAAGAATTCTAAAGCTTCCTCTTCAATGCTGGTTGCTCCCTTCTGCACTAACATTGGCCAACACTAGTTGCTCCTTTCTGTAGGTGCGCTGATTCTAGAAATTTGGGAAAATTAAAAGAATTCTAGAAGCTTTTAGGGCTTGTTTTAATTATTTACCATATATAAGAGCTTGAATCTTATCTGATCCTACCTTGGAGACTTCACCTCTTATCACTTGAGATCATCCTCCTATCATATGTGGATCTCAAGCCCATAATGGTAAATCCTAAAGTAGCATCCTTCTCCTATAAATTTACTGCCATCGATAACATCAGGGTTGGATTTTGGAGATTGACAGTGCCCTTATTCTACTGCCTTGAATCTAAAGGAGTCATCATTTTTATGCATTAGGGTTGTTATTGATGTGTGCTTTGTGACAAGGAAGGAAAAGTCAACTTGGGGAGACATCTACAAGATCAACTACTATTTATGGTTGTAAACTCTCTCTTATTTCTATTAATACAAAGAGTATCTTGTTTTCCTGTATGTGTAGTGTTATGTTTGCACTCGTGTATTTCAATGTGGCCTTGTTGATTAATTGAATAGAGATGTTAGATTATGCTACTTGGTTGTTGTGGATCCTTTGATTATTTTAGTCGTGTGTGCGGGTACTAATTATAACACTTGGAGCTATAATTGGATCTTACAAGTGAGGAGGAAAGGAAAGTTTGCTACATATTCAAGGTAGGCCTTTTTCCATTCTCTAACTTCTCTAAGGAAAACTCTATGTTTTTTATCTTATGTTGTTGTATACCAGTCCACTAGGTCTAGGGAATTCAAATTTGTCCACAATCATAAATTTTTCACAACAAATTGGTGACCATACTGGGAATGGTTTCTTGGCTTAGTGGTTTCCTTGACCTTAGCGACTATTTTCACCTCTTAAAATGACCTTGATTGACCCTAGCAAAACCCTTCTTTGAGCTTGATTTGATTTTGTGTGTCATATTTTGGCTTGCCTCAATGCACCCCCTGGTTTGGAGACATAGCACTTCAGCGCACCTTCTCCTTCTCTGCACCCGCACTGCAAAGCACTGGTGCCTATTCTACATCTACATTGATGCCTGTAAGATGCAAAAAAAATATTTTCTTGCCTTGCTCTCTGATTTTCTTTGGTACAACTTTTTTCTTTTTGTCCTTGTGTGTGTCATGGTCTCTGAAAATCCTTCATTTTGTTTGCTTTTGGATTTGATAGCCTTTGATAATAAATTGTTTGGAATTTTCTTTGTTCTTGTCACTTAGGTCATAGGAAATTTTTTGGCTTGATCATTGATTGCTTGAAGAAATTGATATTAGAGTCATCATTCTGTGTGATATATTTCATCAGCGATTTAACAACATCTTATTTTTCATTTCATTTGGAAACTAATATGATTGAAAATAAAAATATCATCATTTTGCATTTTGCATTGTATTTAGGGTTTTGTGTGCGATATTGGAAATTGGAACGGTTTCATTAGGGAAATTTACTTGACAAATTTTGTTTGTTGCATTTTGTATGCTACATTACTCTTTGTTTCTTCCCTCTCGTACATAGATTTTCATTGAAAAGGAAAATATTTCATTTTATCATGCTAGATTGCATCTTTAGGATTTTTTAGGCAAGCAATAAACATTGAAGGAGTGCAGGGCTCATGATTGAACAGTGTAGAGCCCTTCACATTGTGGATCCTATCCTCCAACTTTGTCATCCACTTTATAGTTTCAAGCTTTATTTCAATAGCCAAACTTCAATTTTTGTAAAGCATTGGAAAATCACTTGTTTTTCTTTTTATATTATAATTATTTTGGAAACTTAAATAAACACACCATTTGATTTTGTATAAGATGGAGATACAATTGTTTTGAACCCTGCATTTAGATTGTGTTTCCCTTCTGAAACTAGAATTTGTTATAACTTTCATATTCGTTCTTTTATGATTTTAATTAATATTTTTCCTCAACTCCATTTTGCATTTGTGAAATTTCAAAAATTTAGAAACATGGACTCTATTTTGAAATGAAATTATTATGTATCATAATCAGAGTGTCTTCTTCCATAAACTTGGATATACTTGTCTTCAAACAAGCTCAAATAATCACATTTCAAGGTCGACCAAATATCACTGCAACTCCATACACATGGTATTGCAAATAGCTCAATATCATTTTATCCAATCATAAATACGTAGTCTACCTCTTCTTAAGATTAAGGTAGGATGAGCTTTCGTTTAATATGTTTAAATACCTAACCAAATCTTCATCATTATTGGTGTCAACTTTATCACAAAGTGTTAGGGCGTATTTTAAATATGTGTTCTGAACATTTTCAGTTTTTATTTTTTCTTGGTATGTTTTTAAGATTTTTATTTTAAATGGTTGTTAAGTTCCTAAAATCTCAATATTTTTGAAATGTTGAATCTATTTATAAATTCAAAAATATTGTTTGACAAGATACTGTGATTTCACCAAATTTCTTGTAAAAATGCCAAGACACCTTTTAAATCATCATAATGGGTGATAATCATGAATATGTTTTAACAAAGATACAAGTTAGCAATGTGTGAAAATCAATCAACAATTTCTGTGTGGAAGAGTGCAATGGAATACACATTATCAACCTGTGAAAACAATAGAACCACATTTTGTGTTTTCACAGGGACCTCTTCATTTTCATAGGTTGGACCTACCAAAATAGAGATGGATTTTGTAGCCCCAAAGCTTTTGTTTTTACAAAAATCCACTTCAGCAATTTGGGGATCCTACTTTATAAAAGAAACCACACCATTGGTCTAAGAGGCATTTGCAAGCCAAAAGAATTCAACATCGTATTATAATGGATCTAACGGCTCGAGAAATCCAATTACTCAATACAAATAAAAACCCAAATACCCTTCTAGCAATAATTAGCAAAATTTCCTTTGTATATAAACATTGTAAACTATTACAAGAGAAACCATTGTAATCACCAGAAGGAAAAACAAAATCCCATTTGTAGATAAACATTGTAAACTATTACAAGAGCAATCATTGTAAGCACCATAAGGAAAAACACTGAAAATGTTGAAAGTATACATTATCAAAAAATTATTGTGAGAACACCATATGAGCTTAATAAGACTGTGCATGTATAGCTTAAATGTTGCAAACACCTTCGAATGGTATTCCTACCTAAAGTAGCATTTGAATGGAAGCTCATTGTCAAAGAGCATCTGTGAGAGCTATGACAATAGTCTCACTAGGAAAATGTCAATATCTTCCCTAGCTCCGTACATGTTTCATCAACCGGATTGCTTTCATAGAGGCTTTAGCTAATACACATTGAACTATTAGTTTAACACAATCGAGACAAAAATTAGGTAGCATCAAAGCCTATCTATATACTAATGATTGTTTTTGCAGAGGCTTCAGCTCTGCATGTCCAACCTTTAGTTTAACATAATTCAGACGAAGTTTAGGAAGCATCAAACCCTACTATATACTAATGATTGTTATTGTAGAGACATCAACTAATGCACATTCAACCATCAATTTAACATAGTTCAGACAAAAATTAGGAAGCATCAAACCTTACTATATATTGATGATTGTTTTTACAGAGGCTTTAGCTAATGCACATTTAACAATCAATTTAACACAATTAAGGCAAAAATTAAGAAACATCAAACCATGTTATTACAAATGATTTTTTTTGCAGAGGCTTCAATGAATGCACATTCAACCATCAATTTAACTTAGTTCAAGAAAAAATTAGGTAGCATTAGACCCTACTGTTAGTCATCAGTATTTTTCACTATTGGTAGATGACTATAGGTTGGTTCTAGATTTCTATAAACAATATTCTTTGAACATTGTGAGTTTTAGAAATCTCACTGCCTTCATTATTCTTATAGAGAATTTTTCACTATTCTATCATCTTGCCATTCCATGGTCACCCTGCCACTCCTAAAAGACCCCTTATGGGCTTGTGCCACTCACCTCCATCTTTTTTCCTACTTATGACCTCATTACTCTGTTTTCACTTGCCCATAACTCCACTTTACATCTAGGGTTTCCTATAAGCCTATTCCTTCCCATGTTCACCAGGTTCCTCAAGCATTGATGGTCTCAAAACTACCTTTGTAGGATCTTTAGATAAATCAATTACGTTGGATTTTGGATCTTCAATACAACACTTTGACAAGTAATCTGTTTTTCACTTGAAGACTCCAAGCCAATTTTCAGTCAAAGACTAGGTCAAATAACCCTCCCACTAGGTCAATTAGGGTTTCATATGGTCCAAGCTAATCACTGGTGTTTCAGACACTGTTTCTCCTTTGCTAGAAGCTAGCTTAGATGTAATAGAAGATCAGCACATGGTTACTCAAGAAAAGATCTAAAAGTTTCCAAAGAAGACTACATTATCAAATTAAAATTCTGCAAAGGGTGAATGTAAACTTTGACACTTCTGCAGAAGTGTTAAAAGGTCTATCAGGAGAAAGTTGGTAAGGTAGGAGGTCTGCTCCTGAATAAAGACATCTTGCAGCAATAAATACAGGAAACACTTGTTCTTGTAGAGAATTAGGGTTTTTTGAAGCTTGAAGGTCCAGCAGTGTACCAAGCAGTGATCAAATGCATAAATGACCATGGAGGAGGTACACCAAAAACCAAACATGAAGAAAAGTATTTCAGAGATTATTTATGAAATAGGGAAAAAGGTGAGGTGAACTGGACAAAAGTGAATGAACTTGAAAGGGCTATAGAGAACTTAGAAGACAACACTGATGATTGTCTTAAAGCACTCCAAACACCTAGGGTTTTGGGAAAGTGGCTAGAGAAGGTGAAATGAGGAGTTGAACTCCATGATGACAACAAAGGAAGATTCTGAAGATGCCACTGTGATCAGATCCCAGACTTGTAAAAAATGAGTTTGCCATGACTAAATGAGAAAAAGAGTTGATTTGAGTTTCATGATGAAAATCACAAAGGATTGTGAAGGTGTTGTTGTGTGCAAACATCCCAAAGTTTTCCAAGGTAAATGTGTCATGCCTCAAAGAGCAAAGGTGTAGAGAATATCAGTAAAAAGGTAAATTCAAGGTTTTCAATCACCTGCCAAACAAAATATGATTTCAGCTCCAGGGTGGAAGTGAAGGAGGTTTTTAAGGCTACTTCTATGTCACATAAATGTATCAAATATTCAGGATCAAAGGGACACAAATTTCCTAACTACCAGCCAAGGAGAAAAAGCTAAGTTTCATAGTGAATCACACAGGATTTTGAAGATGTCACTGTGAAATCATCATAAAGGTGTCAAAATTAAATTTTCATGCCTGAAGGAACAAAGGGAAAAGTAAAATTCATCATCTTACCAACCTTCATACAAAAAATGTAAAATTGTCAAAGAGAAAAGGTGAAAAATTGAGTCAACTTGATGATGGAAACAACAGAGGATTTTGAAGCTGATCTTATATGAAAACATCACAAAATCATCAGAATAACATGTCAAGTCTCAAAGCAGTAAAAACAGAAGAGTGGACTTCATGATCTAAGTCACCTGCAAAGCAAAAAGGTCAAAGAGTTAGTAACAAAGAAATATTAGAGAAAAGTGAAAAAGACTTAAAAAAACATTAGGAAAGTGGGTTGCAAAGTTTAAATCAAATTCCTAAGTCTATAAAGGCCCATTATGCACCCTAAACAAATCATTGTTCACTTGCAAAAAGTTGGAGGCATTCAGGAGCAAAAAATTTTGAGTTTTCAAGTCAAAATGGGCAAATTTTTTGTGGCGTTGCGCACCTGGAGTCGGGCACTGCGCCCTTGGCGAAAAACTCCCGTGTATTTTCTTAAGGCGTTGCACGCCTGGGAGGTGGCACTGCGCACCGGGAGAGCGCTGCGCTCTTGCCCGATAGGCCCAGTGAGGAAAAAGTTTGGCGCTGTGCGCTCAGGTTGGCGCTGCGCACTTGGGGCTGGCGCTGCGCCCTCAGCTTAGGCATTACACCCTTGGCCAAGAGGGCCTCCTACACCCTATAAACACTCAAAATCAACTCAAACCCTTTTCAAGTCTCCTCCAAGGTCTTCTGAGCACATAAAGAGGTAAGTGGACACCCTAGCCACATTTTCAAGCTATTTTGTGTTTTCTAAATGAGTGAAATCAAACCTTAAGGAGAAAACCCTAAAAATCAAGCTTGAAATCACTGTCTAATCTCACTTCATATACCCATAAAGAATATCAGTCAAAGCAGGAGGTGAAATTAAGGTGGTTACATTGGTTTAAGGGTTTGTCATCCATCAAAGCTGGCCATAGCACTCATTTATTCATCCCATCCACTTGTAAAAAACTGCCTTTTCATCATCATCTTTTCATTAGCAGAGGGTTGCCCTTGAGTGATTAGCTTATCCCTCATCCTCACATACTTACACCCTCACTCATTCATCTCATTCACAAGCAGAATGCAATTCCATCACCCTCTTCCATATCAGTTTCATTTGCAATCCTAAGGTTTAAAGGGCAGAGTGGTCGAAATGTCAAGAGAAGGAGACAGTGGCAGTGAAGGAGAGGGCCAAATGCCAAGGAGGCATGAACTCAAAGGTGGAAAGATCAACAGGTTTGAACCACTCAACACAATAGAGCTAAATGCATCTCCCCTAACTATTTCCTGCTTCCAACATGTAGGTTGCTATGAATTTTGTGAGAAGGTACAACAGGTGCAAAACCACCCTGAGCTAACTAGGCTATTCATCATTAACTTGCATGAAAAACAAGTTAACCTTGCAGGGGTAACCTTTAAATTATATACTGATGCTATTGCCAATGCCACAGGTGTAACTAGTGTAGGGGAAAAATGGTTCAAGCAGGAAAATCTTGACATGAGGTACTTTGAACCCTACCTAAAGCCTAGATACAAAGACCACTGCAAATCCATCTTTCCTTTCTCACATTTGCTGGAGAGATATGCACCTATGATGAGGATCATTATGAAGTATTTTACATGTGATGGAAGGTTCTCCAGGCTTTACTCCTATCACATTAGGCTTCTTATGCATTTTACCAGGGTGAGGATGCTACACCTACCCTATTACCTCTACAGAAGCATTGATAAAATGTCCTATATTGTACAAAAGAGAGACTATCCTCAGTAGATGCAAAGCCTCTTCCACCACTCACTGATCAAGATGGTTGTTATGCATAAATTTTAGCAGAAGGGCATTCCATGGGAGACCTTCATTACCAATGAGGTGTTCACTAATCCACAAGCCCATCCCCAACAAGATATACCCTCATCTTCTCAACCTCCTATTCCTACTCCTCCATCACCTCTTGTTGATCATGTTTCTCCATCCACTCACATTCCCTCACCTCATGACTCATCCACCTCACCATCCACACATGTTCCTTCACCTCAGGACAACCCTCCTTCGACACCCTCTCACAATGCATCAGACAATGAGGGAAATGACAATGAGCAATCAAATGCCAATGAGGGAGAGGGAAATAATGAATCAAGCAATGAGGGAGAAGGCAATAATGAATCAAGCAATGAAGAGGCAAATGCCAATGAGGAAGAAAACAGTGAGGAGTCAAACAATAAAAAATCAGTTAGTGAGGCTGATGTCAGTGAAGAAAAAGGCAGAAAGGAAATGAGCCATGACAACAGTAGGTCAGAGAGCAGTAAAGAGAACATTGAAGCTCATGTCAATGAGGCAAATATCGGTGAGGCATAGAACAACAATGATGATGGCAATAGGTCAGAAAGCCAAGATATCAGTGAGGCAAATGTAAATGAAGAAGAAATGAGTGATGATGGCAGTCCAAAGAGCCAAGAAAGCAATGAGGCAAACAATGATGAGGCACAAATCAGTGGATCAGATGAGGGCAGTGAAGCACATGTTAGTGAGGATGCCAATGAGTCTGAAAACATCGAAACAGAGAGTAGTGAAGAGGGCAGTGAGCATCATGGCAGTAGGCCAGAGAGCCATGAGAGCAGCCATGAAAGCAAAAATGATGATAGTGATGATGATGGCAGTGGAACAAAGAGCCCTGATGACAATGAGGCAAACAGTGACGAGGCACAAATCAATGAATCAGATGAGGGTAATGAGGCAGAAAACAACAGTGCTGATAAGAGCCATGAGGACAATGAAAATACCACTGATGACAGCAGAGCACATGACAATGAGACTGAAAACACTGAAATGGTGGACATTGATCCTTTTTCTTTGACCTATCAAAGAGGAAACAAGCATGTGTTTTCTACCCTCAAGAGGCATGGGACCATGCCTTCCACATCAACCAAGCAACTTGACAAAGGTAAGGAGAAGGTTGAAGAGCAAGTCATTATTGAGAAAGAGGATGATCATGAGACTGAACAAGAGTTCCAACTCATTCACTTTGACAGTGATGATGAGAATGAGGCAAGGATCTCAAACATGCTACTCCAAAGCAAGGATGCACAAATCAGAGACCTACAAGCCAATCTAGGTAGGGCCAAAAATGTGATTCACTTTTTTGAGGTTGAAAACAAGCAGCTGGAGGCACAAAAGGCCATTTATGAGGTCAGGGCAATCAGAGCCCGGAAAGAGGCTGAAAGGACCAAGGTTAGGCTAGATGAGGTCTTGGGTGTTTTTGATGAGAGTGAAGATGAAGAAGGACAGTTGTCTAGGAGAAGGCCAAGAACAATTGGTTTGAAAAAGGCTCTAGCCAAGGAAAAAGAGGAAGAGGCAGCCTTGGCAGAGCAACTCACTCCAAGTGAGCTGCTTGCCATGGAAATAGAGTATGATCGAGAACCTTGGTTAGAGAGGGCTAATATACACTTGGAGGATTAGCTGGAAAAGACACAAAGGAACCTTGACCTACAGAAGAAGATGACCAAACATTATGCCTTAAGGAATATAATTGCAAGGGCTAAGCTCAAAAGAGCCCTTGCAAAGATTCAAGCCCTCAAGAAGGAAAAATACAAAGAAAACCTTGACATCCTTGTTGATGCATCCCTACAGGCATCCCAAACATAATTAGCAAGGCAAATTCAAATTTTGGCAACTTTTTGTAAATTTTGGTTTTTGACTGTTTTAAAGTGCCAAGGGCGCAGCACCACTGGTACTGTGCTCTTTTTTGGGGTACTCAATGAAGGCATGGTTTAAATTTTTGTGTTCATCAAGCCAAGGAAATCACCCACACAAAATTTCAGATCATTTGGAGTAGAATTGGTCCTCCAAAAGTGCCAAAAACACCCAAAAAATCACCTTTCTGGCCTATTTTCAGAGCTGGTGTTGCGCCCTGAGAAGTCTTGGGAGAGTGAGTTTTTGGGCAGGAAAATGGACACCAAATGGAAAAATAAAGGTATATTTGGAAACCAAACTGGACAAGCTTTCCAATGAGCTATAATGGAGCTCATTTGGACAAATGGAAGACCTCCAAATCTTGGTTGCAAAACAGGCAATTTTTCCAGTGCAGGTGCTGTGCCCTTGAACCTCAGTGCTGCGCCCTTGCAAAAATGTCAACAAAACACACTTGGAGATATTTTTAAGTTATTGAGAAGCCTCAAAGTCATTTTTTTTTTTGCCAAAGTTGGTTGAGGAGTTATTTTAAATTTATTGAATTAGGATATTTTGTGCCTTGGACCTTGCATGGTCTCATAGGACAAAAATGGCATTTATGATGTATTAATGACATTTTGGAAGCTCTAGTTATGGTTTTGACCCTCCTTTGCAAGTTATACTGCATGGAGGCCTCATTGTACATGTTGGTTGGTTGCGGAGCTCAATATGATATAGACTTTGAGTTTGTTGAAGAAATTGGCTTTGGTGTGTTGTGATTTCTTTGGATTGAGCATCAATGGATCAAGCACATTCCTAGGATTCATGAGCTCTGTTAGATGGTGATGTTATTCCACTCTTGTATTTGTTTACTTCAGTTTTCATTATGTTCATGGTTTCTTTGATCATAGGACATAAATTTTAGAGTAGGATATGCTTTCTTGGCACCCTACTTCTGTCTGCATCCTATTATCTCTATGTTTTCTTCCTTGAAGTTTAATTAAAGAATCCTTAAATGCTCTTTAGTTTCACTAAAATGTTATGCTAAAATTTATCTTTGTTTGAAAGTAATGTTCAAAGAATTCTTAATTGCTCTCTAGGATTACTTGTTGTTTTTTTTAGGCCTGTTTAGCAAAAGTCTAGTTGAAGAATCCTTTATTGCTCTTCAGTTTTTCTATGCTATCATCCTGAAAGCTTTTCTTGTTTCTAGTATGTTGAAGGATCCTTAATTTCCCTTTGAACCTACTACATTCATAACTTCATGTTCATTTCACACTCACTAAACCTACTTAGATCCATTTGGCCTTGTTAACTTGCCCTATGAAACACCCTTGACCTATTGTTGTACTCTTCAAGATCTTTTCAGACTCCATAGCCCAATGGATTTATTTTCTCTTACTCTACCTATTCTTCTTGACAACCTATCCAACCAACCAAACAAACAAACAAACCCTAATCCTTATAACTAGCCTAAAATCAAAACCCTAAAATCATACAAGTTACATCTTTCACACAAACATAGAGAGAGCCCTCTCTGAGTCTAGGAAGGCTAGGTCCTAGGACTCCAAGGATTGGTTTGGTGTTACCCTTGTTTATTTGGTCATTGCCAATTTGCCAAATTACGGGGACCTAACACCTACTACATACTAATGTCAAACAATCTCTTACATAATCCAATATGATGTTGTTCACCTTGACCAAATATATGTTATAAACGACACACAACTAGACAAAACAACCCTCAAAATTGTTGAGGCAATAACTTACAAAACACAGATTGAAGATGTACACTTCATGAACTCCAGGAGAGTCCAACAAACACAAGAATCTCTCAGTATCATGGTTGACAATAAATAGCACTTAAGCCCTAATTACCTCAAAATTTACCACTTTCAAACCCTACAATCCCAATTGCGAAAACTAAAAATCTGTTATGCTAAAGCATTATCGCCCTTTGAAATTATCACATCTAAAACCCTAAAACACATTAGGTTAAAGCACTACTGCCCGATAAATTATCACTTCCGAACACTAAAACTGTAATGCTCCTTAGGACGTTGTTGTGCTACAAACCTTATGCTCCTATATCCACGTGCTTCTGCTAAAACCTTTCTTTGTATGCATGTTTTGTTTTGTAACCATATCACAAAAGAAAATAAAGATAGATCAACGACTTGAAAATAAGCCTCTTCGAGGGGGAAACCTCCTTTTACATCACATAAATGAAAAATTCTTGGATGATTTAAATGACAAGACCTCCTTGGTATATATAGGAATATAAATGGTCAAAATATAATTAGGGCCTACATAACAATAATAATGCAAGGGCTCTACAATAACAATAGTGGGTTTCTATGGGACACAACAATCACATTATGGGGGTTCTATGGTGCAAAACAATAACAATATAGGGACCTAACATGCCCCTCTCCTTCAAAAAAGGGTTGTCCATAACACTTGAGTAGTTTTGGATGCTTTTGTATGAAACAACCATCCTCCCATGTGGAATCTTCAATAGGTAAGTTCTTCTATTTAATGAAATACTATGAAATTGATCGATTTTGTAGTTGTCAGATTCTTGTTTTTGTGATTGCTCTAGGTTCCAATATGATTTTTCCTTCCTCGTCAAGATTTGGCAATATAGTTTGAACTGGGATCTTGTCACCTATAACCTTCTTTAAGCATGAAACATGGAAAACTGACTTTACTCGTAAATATGCAGGCAACTCCAATTTGTATGTCATAGTACCAATCCTTTGCAATACCTTGTAAGGGCCATAGTACTTGGGTGATAATTTATTATCCTTCTTGGCTTGCTTGAGGGACAATTGTTTGTATGGTTGTAGCCATAAAAATGCCCAATCACTCACATCAAAAATTCTTTCATTGCGATGTTGATTTTCCTATTGATTCATTTGATTTTTCTCCAGAGTCAAGTTATCCTTTAAGAGTTAGATAACTCATTATGCTCGATATTGTTGAGCCCCAAAGATGTTCTTTCCCTTCACCAAATTTCACTTCATTTCCTTTGTCCCTTATCAATTACAGGCTTAAATGGTCAATAGGATTGGTTAAAGACACTTTAGGAATGTATACAATGACTGAATTGCTATATTTTCATGGTTTTGTTGTTGTAGTAATTTTTGACTAGACTCAGCTACAGAATGTAGCCATTCTGTAGCTAGTCGCCTATTCCGCAACTATCTTCATGTTCTCATAGGTTACAGGTGTCACTTCAGAGAAAAACGCATATGGCTGAATTCCACAACGCTCCCACATCATTTATTGCTCGCTACGAAGTCTAAGCAAGTATCTACAGGTGGTTATGCACGTGGAAGAGATCAAAGCTAAGAAGTAGATTCCTACTAGGACAAGGACTCTACAGATGTCTCCAGAAAAGTACGAGGCTTCCATAAGAGTTCTAATTTGATTTTGATTGAAAAAGACACTTGTTCTTGTTTATTCTCAAGGGTAGTTATGTATTTCTTTTATAAGAATGACTCGGGAGACCGAGGGACAGTTATCTAGATTGATGTTTTGTTGCTAGATCTCAAAAGACCGCAATACTCTGTTTTTGAAATATTTTTTCTTTAATGAAAGAAGCACCGCTTTATTGCAAGATTTGAGGCAATCTTGAGGAGATTTGTATGCTAATCCGGTGGTAGAGGGCCCCCACTGCCCGAGAAGCTTTGTGCACATTGTTTCGATAAGTAACTTTAGCCTTGTTGCATTCCTAGTTTAAGCAATTTTCTGAACTTTGTGTTTTATATTCACTTGCATTGGATGCTACAGTCTAGTCTTGTTCTTACGAATTATTCCAAAATATCACTAATATTGAATGAGATATAACTATAGTATTTTAGGAACTAGTTGCCTTTTTCTGAACTTTACGTTTTGTGTTCAATTACATCAATTGTTACAGCTAGACTTGTTCTTCCAAATTGTTCCAAAATATCACTAATACTGAACGGGATAGGGCTGTAATATTTTAGAGATTAGTTGCATTATAGTGTCGTTGTAATACTCCTGAGATTAATGGCGCGCTAGTTCAGTTTCTGTTCACTGTATTTCAAGTTAGATTAATGGCACTCTAGTTCAGTTTCTGTTCACTATATTTCAAGCTAGGATAATGGCATTTTAGTACAATTGTGGTCACTGTATTTCAAGTTTGAATGATTGCATTCTAGTTCAGCTTTATCTATTGTATTTTTAGTTTTATTAGTCAGTTGTATGCTAGTTTTGTTCCATTAGACTTCAAGGCCTTCATTATTTACAAACTACTCTTGTTATTAATCTCTTCCAACACATCATCATATGGACAGGAATTAGTGATATCAGTTCAAGGCCTTGACTGTTCTGCAATCTCTTATAATTTTACAAATAGCCTTTTTCCAAAACTATTCCAAAAGATTTCTAACTTTCGAATGAGGCTTAGTAGTGACAATTTGAGTTGCAGAATGGATTAATTTCAGTGTCATAGGTTAATTTAGAGTAGAGTTCCTTACTATGCTACACATAATCTTTTCCAATTGTGTTCCAATAAATTTCTAACCATGGATGAAATTTTTGTGATAGTGTGAGTCATTGTTTACTTAGAAAAACCTCATTGCATTAAAATTATCCTTTTCTCAAGATATTCCAACATATTTCTAATGAATGAATGGGACTAAGTTCATGTTATGAGTTACTAAGTTCATTTTATGAGTTATTGAGTTCATGTTATGAGTTATTTAGTTCTTGCTATGAGTTATTTTTCTTTTTAAAGTATTGCATTTTCGTTCTCAAGTGCCATACATAATTTAGAATAGGTTTTGCTCTATTTTAGTGTGACCAATAACTTCTCTTTGCCAAAACTTAGTTCTTCTCCTTTTAGAATAAAAACACAAAACCAAAAACATTGAAAAAAAACACTAAACACAATGTAGTGAGAAACAAATACCTAGGCACATATAGTGCACTTCACTTCAACAATTTACTAGCCCTGGTTGACAATTTATGACCTTAATTTAGGAACACTAAGTTGAGCAGACATTTTGGCGCCGTTGCTGGGGAAGTGTAACTAGGTAGCCTTGTTTCTTACCTCCCAAAAACAATGATATGCGTAGAGAAAGAGACTCAAGGGGTAGATTCATAAGAAGCAGAAGCTTGATTCCTAGAACACCACTTGTTTCACCAAGACCAAGAGGCAGCACACCTCCAACTCAAATCCACATTCCATCTTTTACTGATCCTAGACTTCCGGAGGACTTAAGACCAGATCCTCCATTAGAAAGACCTTCCACTTTACCCACTGAACCTGTCTTAGAAGAAGATTCAGGAACCCCTGCTAGGGACATAAACTTTTCAACTTCCACAGAAGAATCAACTATGGCAGAAGAAGGGGGAAGAGGAATTTTTAATGGAGAACACACACTATTTGGAGGGGGTAGAGGTAGAGGTAGAGGAGAAGGAGGTAGAGGTGCAGAAGGAGAAGGAGGCAGAGGAAGAGGTAGAAGAGAAATAGGAAGCTCTTTTGGGTTTCCTATAGTAGATGAAGAAACCAATGCAACTATGAAAAACATTTCACCCTCTGTCCTTCCAAACTTTTATGGACTTAAAACTGAAGATCCTGAAACCTTCCTATTTGAATTTGAAGTCCTATGTAGAACCTATGACTATTTACAAGATTCTCAAAAACATAAACTATTCCCTTCAACATTGAAAGGAGCAACATTAAAATGGTTTATGAGTTTAATCAACAGTTCTATTAGGACATGGGAAGACATGAAACAAGCATTTCTAGAGAGGTATTTGGATTACTGTATGCCAGTCAACCATAAGGAGGAAGTGTTTAAAATGTTACAAAAAGAGGATGAAAATTTGGAAGATTTGTTGGAGAGATTTAACTATAACATCAAGAGGGAAAAAATGAAAAACTTAGATCAAGACACTTTGAAAGCTCTCTTATTGAAGACAATTAGGGATGAATGGTTAGATATCCTTAACATGACGGGAAAAGGGGATATATCTCAGCTCACATTACCTGAAATAGCTGAATTATGTATCAACCTTTCAAGAGGGAAATCTAAAACTATAAAAGGACCAAGAGACCCTGCTCTCGCAAGGGCAAGTAAATCTGCTTCTGGGACAGTAAGTAGGGCAGAAATAGGACATATGCTTGATGAATTCAAATATGATATCTTGGGGAGTCTTAGTGAACAAATAGACACCCTTAAGTTACAAAACAAGCAGAAAACTGAATCTGATGCCTTAGCAATCTTTTGTCCCAAATGTAGAAAGAAGCATACCTTGAGAGAGTGCCCTTTGGATGCAAAAGTAGTAGAGACCTGTGTAATTTGTTCAGAAAAACATGAGACTAAGAGCTGTCCTTCACTTCCTGGTCTTAAAGCTATCTTTCAGGAAGAAAATCCTACAAATTCCACAGAATCTCTCAATTTTGTCTCTAGGAGACCTTGGCAAGGACCTCAAACACAAGGATTCCATGATCAACTGTATAATAAACCCCTACCAAATTGGAATTCTTGGCAGCAACCTTGGCCCCAATTTCAAAGTCAATCTCAAACTTGGGCACAAGGAGCACAAAATTCCTATGGAAGATACTCTCAGTACTATCAGTATCCACCACCCTATCCACCATATTCACATTTCCATCCTCAACAAAAATCTCAACAAAATCCTCAAAATCCACAACATCACAATCAACCACTTCCATTACCATTTCCTCAAAAAACAAATTAGTTGTCTGCCTAACCTATACCAAACCCCAACAATAAAAATCCTCAGAACACATACATGATAGAAGGCCAACAGTTTCCAACTTATTTGATCACTCCTTTAGACCTTAGTGATGTTCAACTTAGGTCTGGAAGAATACTTGAAAAGAGGAAACCTTTTGTAATCATACAAGAGCAAGACAATTTTGAGGAAGGTTCTCTACGGATAAATAAAATTCTTGAAGAGAACACATCTTTCCAAGACCCAAACATTGAAAAATCAAAACAAAAAGCACCAATAATTTCAACTCCTATACTAGAGCAGCCATCAACATCCACTTCTACACCTCCCTTTCCAGAAAGATTACAAATTGATAGGGGTGTAGAAAAACAAATTATGGTGCCTAATTATGATTTCCTGGATGAGCTGAGAAATGTTTGTATTAAGATCCCATTATTGCAAGCTATCAAGGAAATTCCAATCTTAGCAAAGACAATAAAGGAGTTGAGCATGAAGAAAACAGGAAAAATAATAAAAGAGATAAAGAAAATTCAACTCGCAGGAAAAAAAACAGATATCATGATGGGTAAGATTGCTATTCCAAAGTATCTAGACCCAGGAAATCCAGTTGTTAAAATACACATCAATGGAACTGAAATTCAAAATACACTTATTGATTTAGGAGCAACAATCAATATCATGAGTAGACAAATCATGGATAAACTGAAACTTCCTAATCTTATTTTTACACCCACATTATTACAATTAGCAGATAGATCTGTGATCAAACCCGATGGGGTAATAGAAGACATTCCAGTGTCCCTAGATTCTTGGGAATATCCTGTGGATTTTATGATCCTAACTCCTAAGAATAATCTAGGAGGACATCCTATTATATTAGGAAGACCTTGGTTAGCTACAGCTGATGTTTTCATTAGTTGTAGATCTGGTGATATGTACATCTCTGATGGTAGTTTAACCAAGAAATTTACCTTGTATCCTCCAGCAAAAACAATTACAGAATTAGATGATACTCAATGGATAGAGGATGAAGAAGACTTACAACCTCTCTTCACAATTTCAGAAATTAGTGAAGATAGCCAGATTATGAATACCTTAGAAAACTTTGAATCCTCTTCGGAATACAAACATGAACAATTTCAAGAAGAATCCAACATTGAGTTTTTATCATCAAGACATATGTCTCTCTATTCCATGGATAAATTTGGCAGCTCTACAATTGAGATATTTCCAGGCAAAACTTTAAACATAAACAAGAACCTAGAGAAATCTCAACAAGCAGAGCTAGTCAAGATATTACAGAGACATTCTTCTGCATATGCATGGGAGTACACTGATATGAAGGGATAAGCCCCAAGACTTGCACTCATCACATCTATATAGAGCAAAATTGTAAACCAATCAGACAACCTCAAAGATGGATGAATCCAAATCTTAGGGAAATTGTTAAAGAAGAATTGCAGAAATTGTTAAATGTCAACTTTATCTATCCCATTTCAGATAGTCAGTGGGTTTCTCCTTTGGTAATTGTGCCAAAGAAAAATGGTAAATGGAGGGTATGTATTGACTACCGAGAATTAAACAAAGCTACTCTTAAAGATCATTTTCCCCTACCTTTCATAGATCATGTATTAGATACATTAGTTGGCAAAAAGTATTTCTCATTTTTAGATGGGTTTAGTGGTTATAATCAAATCCAAGTAGCACTTGAAGATCAAGACAAAACCACATTTACCTATCCTTGGGGTACCTATGCTTACCGAGTATTGCCATTTGGATTATGCAATGCACCTACAACATTTCAAAGAGCAGTACTAGGAATTTTTTCAGATCTAATACATGATTGTGTAGAGGTATATATGGATGATTTCACAGTTTATGAAAACACATTTGAATAAGCTTTAGCAAACTTGGAAAAAGTTTTAAAGAGATGTAAAGAAGCAAATCTTTCACTAAGTCATGAGAAGTGTTTTATGATGTTTACTGAAGGAATTGTTTTAGGACATCACATTTCAGGGGATGGGATTAGAGTTGATGAGTCAAAAGTTGAAGTCATCTCTAACTTATCTATTCCAAGTTGTCAAAAAGATGTTAGGAGTTCTCTAGGATTCACAGGATATTATCGAAGGTTTATAGAAAACTTCACTAAGATAGCATCTCCACTTTTCAAATTACTCACCAAGGACTGTGAATTCAAGTGGAATCATGATTGCCAGTTAGCCTTTGAGACCCTGAAAACAAAAATCTCTGAAGCACCTATTTAAAGGCCCTTAGGTGCCTTTTCATGTTCAGCAGATGTAAGATACAAAATTTGGAACGATGTTAGACAAAACGAGCACAATTCCTTATGCCATCTACTATACAAGTAAAAATTTGACTCCTTCAAAGTTAAATTATCTTTGTATTTGAAAAAAGTTTTCATTGTTATTCATGCCATAAACAAATTAGGACATATATACTTGAGAGCTACTTGAACATGATACACGGTCCTATGTTGCCAAATTGGATGTCTAAAGAATAGTCAATTACTAGTAATGATCATAAGATAGTTATTGTTTACAAAAATTCAACAATTTCATTCACAATAAACTTGAAGAAACAAAACACAGTAGCTGATTTCCTATCTAGACTCCAAAAAATCAAAGATGACACTCCAGTTGAAGATCAATTTCCTGATGAATATATTTTTGCAATTTCTACCCAAACTCCTTGGTTTGCTAACATTGCTAATTATTTAGTTTTAGGAAAATTTCCTTCAATAATGAATGCAAGAGATAAAATAAAAATCATTCATGACAGTGCAAAATATTCATGGGTTGCTAATGAGTTGTACAAGACTGGTCCAGATTTTATCATTAGGAGATGTGTTTGGGAAGATGAAATGCCTGAGATCCTCAAGGCATGTCATGATGAACATTGTGGTGGACACGTTGCTGATAAAAGAATAGCTTATAAGATCCTTCATTTAGGATATTATTGGCAATCCCTTTTTAAAGATGCTAAAGAGTATGTCAAAAGGTGTGACAGTTGCCAAAGGGTAGGGAAACCTTCTCCTTCAGGTGAGATGCCATTGCAGCCTCAGGTACATATTGAACCTTTTGAAAAATGGGCTTTAGATTTTGTAGGACCTATTAGTCCTCCATCAAGGCAAAAGAAATATATATTAGTTTGCACTGATTATGTTACCAAATGGGTAGAGGTCAAGCCATTACTTTCTGCTACTTAAGCATCTATAGTTAATTTTCTTTTTGAGGATATTTTTACTCATTTTGGTGTCCCAAGGGAAATTGTTACAGATCAAGGAGCTCAATTTACATCAAGACTAGTGGAACAAATGATGGAGAGGTACAAAATCAGACACAAAAAATCTACTCCCTATCATCCACAAGCAAATGGTCAAGTGGAATCTACCAATAAAGTCATTAAAGGGATCCTAACAAATACTGTCCATTTACATAGAAGAGATTGGGCAGACAGGCTTCCTGAAGCTTTGTGGGCCTATAGAACTACATGGAGAAGCACAAGAGGCCATACTCCTTATGAACTTGTTTATGGAAAACACGTTTTGTTTCCCATAGAGTTTCATATTCAAACTTTTAAAATGGAAGTTCAGCTGGGACTTGATCTAACAGAGGCACAAAAGCACAGATTGGAGCAGATTAATGAATTGGATGAGATCATACAAGATGCAGTTCAGAAAACAAGTATAGTCCAACAGCAAATGACTAGATGGCATGATAAGTACATCAAGGAAAAGAAGTTCAAAGAAGGTGACTGGGCTTTCTTGTTTGATTCAAAGTTCAAGGATTTTCAAGGTAAATTCCAAACACATTGGCTTGGGCCATATGAAATTATAAGAATTTTTGACAATGGAGCAATAAAAATCAGGACAATAGATGAAGAGAAGATCACTTTTCTTGTAAATGGTCATAGATTGAAGCTGTATCATAAGCCACTTTCAAGAGAAGAATTTGTCAAGAGATTCCAGGAAAACAGTGACGTGAAGTTAATGAAGAAGATTTTTTCTTCTTCATCAACTTAGTTGAATTTTCCGAATTCAAAAGTATAAAAAAAAATAAAAATAAAAAAAGAAGTATAAACATGAAAACTAATCACTGATTAACATGTTTATACAGAAAAGATAAAGTGAAATCAGAATCCTTCTGACACTTTAGCTTTTCAAATTTGTTTTTTTTCTGCAAGCAGTCATTACAAAATCATAAGTTTCACTCCATCATGTCTCATTCATTCATATTTCATTCATTTCATTCATCCATAACTCATTCACTCCATTTCATTTCCATTCCAGATTTCTAAATTTGATCTCTTTCTGCAGATTGAGTGTTACAAATCATGAATTGCAGACCACTTTTTATGTTTCATTCCATTTCACAATTGTGATTCATTTCATTCCATTACATTTCATCTCACTCCTGATCCATTCCGTCATATTTCATGATCCATTTCATACTACACTCCATCCATGTTTCAAATAATTCCATTCCATGTTTCAAAGTTCCTACAGGTACATTCTGCAGCTAGTCAGACATTCTGCAGCCAGCTTGACATTCTGCAGCCAGATATCCAAAAGGCAACTATCCAGTAATCATTTGATCAGCAGCAAATTGATCCTACACACCTATGACAACAAGCAAAATCAAAGGAATTATGAAGACTGAAGAATCAATGATTTTCAAAGGAGGATAAAGCATATCAAAACCACAAAAAAATTAAAGGAAAGGCAAAGGTAAAGTTGTAAAATTATTATGATGATATAATATGAAAGTTATAGTGTAGGTAAGTCATGTATGATTCAAAAAGTTGTTTTAATTATTCGTTTTGATCATGCCTATTAAACCTATCATAAAAACTTTGGACAAAATCCCCTCCACTCCGCCATTTCAAATCATCATTTAAAACTTAACGGTTAAAGTACTGAAGTGACCTATTCGGTCACGTCACCAGCCGAAGTATTTAGTGATGATTTTGAATTTCTCACGAAATGTTTCCGCGGTCTTTTCTCCCATGATGGCTCTCAAACTCATTAATTCGTGTAAATCACCCTCACCACATTTCACTCATTCTATAACCTCTTCATATCATCCTTCCGTAGCTAATTCCTACTGCATAAACAGAGAAAGCACCTTTGGGGTAAAAACAACTCTTTAACAGCCATTTTCACAGTGGATAGAAGAGCAGTAAATTGAAGGTTGAAAAGAGAAGTCATGGGTTTCATAGTAAGGTCCGAACCGGTCAGAACCAAATACTTGGAGGGTTACCCACAAATCAGAGAAATGCTACAGCAGGCAGGGTGGTTACAATTTTTGGAAAAATTTAATGGTTTTCATAAAGAGGTAACTAAAACATTTGCACGGTCCTTCAATGGAGCAGAGGTTGAAATAGGAGATATTAAATTCACTATTACAGAGGCTTTCATTGCAGAAGCAACGGAATTACCCAGGCAAGGAGAACGGTGGTTCAAAAATGGGGAATTTTATAATGAGGTATGGAGGCAAATGCTCAAAACACCAGGTATGGATGTTTCCATTTTTAAGAAGGGTATTCCTAGCTCAGCACCGAAGAATAAATGGCGGAATATGTTGCTCATTTTGCAAAAAATTATAACTTGTGAGGGAAGGTTTGGTACCCTCTATGTTTATTATATTCGGTTAATGATGCATTTCTTAGATGAAGAAATCAATTTACTCTTTTTTCTTCTTCATAGTCTGAAGAGAATGGCCTCTAATGTACAAAAGAGGGTTCAATTCCTAGAAACCACTTTGTACCACCACAACCTAGTTAAAATCTTAATTGAACATAATTTGAGAAAAGTGGGAGACAATTGGGATGAGTTTCTAGTGAAGAATCACTTTGAAGAACCCAAGGAACCTCCATCTGAAGGCAAGCTTACAAGAAGAAGCAGGAGAAGGAAAATTTCCGAAGCTGTTGAAACTAAAACTGGTAAGTCTATACAAGAGGACAGTGAGGAGATAATTTCTGAGAAATTGACTGAAATTAGGAAACAACTTAAAAATGAGAAGATGATAAGAAGGTATGCCAAGGAGAGAGGTGAAGGACCATCTCAACCAAGACGAAGCCACCGACTTAGAGGTATATTGAAGAAAACATGGGTTAGACAAATGGGAATCATAAACATTGAGGATGAAGAGACACCAACTGCTAGATCACCTGAGTACCAATATGAAGAGGATCTTGATGAAGGAGCTCCGGAGATAGACCCAACACAACAACAAATTTATAATTATGTTGAGACATTAGAGAAAAGAGCCTCAGAAAGAAGAGACAAAACTACTAGCCCACCAGAATCTGCAATTGATATGTTAAGAGGAGATAAATATGAGTTAGAAGTACTCAATAGACATATTAAGAATGAGAATGACATTTTAAGGGAGCAGGTTAAGCTGAAAAGTGATATGAATACAACTCTCTCTCTGCAAATGGAAAAGTTGTATAAGGCTAGTGAGAAATTGAAGAAGAAAAACAAAAAGTTGAGTAGGGCACTTATAAATTTGAGATTCAAGTTGGTCATAAAGAAGCCTAGGAGGCCATTAACTATCAGGCAAAGTAGAAAAAGGAGCCTAGATGTCCTAACAGAAGTCTCAAAATATATGAGTTGATTGCATGAGGACATGCAAAAACTTTGCAGATATGATCTTCCATTTCTTGAACCTTAGAATTGTTTCTTAAAGACAATGTGATGGATGGTGGATGATATCCATAAAGAGCCATAAATGGAGTCATTTTTGCTGCGGAATGGAAGGAAGTGTTATACCACCATTCTGCCAGAGGTACCCACTAAAATCAAGCTCTAAAAGATGTTAATTTTTAAATTTGAATAACTTTAGTTTGAAAAGTCAGTTTGAAATTATTCAAAGGGCATAGTGAATGATAGATTTCACTAATTGGTTCCAAAATGCCTCCCCATAAAAAAAACTTCTACACCCATTAAGGCCTTAGAAATCTCCACTATGACTTATGAAGAGGAAGAAATGCAGGAAGGAAAACCCATTAATTTTGAAAGTCGTCCAATCAAGGGAAAGTATTTACACAAACCTATTTATGAGAAGGAAATGTTGGCAATATAGTTTGAGTTGGGAGCTTGTCACCTATAACCTTCTTTAAGCATGAAACATGAAAAATTGGGTGTACTCGCAAATATGCAGACAATTCCAATTTGTATGCCATCGTACCAATCCTTTGCAATACCTTGTAAGGGCCATAGTACTTGGGTGATAATTCATTATCCTTCTTGGCTTGCTTGAGGGACATTTGTTTGTATGAATTTCCCTGGAACACCTTTTTGAGACTGAATTTTGGAGTATGCAGAAACCTTAAATTTCTCAGATCATATCTCCGAAAATATAACGAAATAAGATTTGAAATTTTTACACAAAGTTCACCAAGATTTTGCCGAGCTTTTGTCACAATTTTTGCTCCATCAAGTTATTCAGGATTAGAGCTTACATTCCAGCATGCATGACTAAACAAGGTTGTATTGATGTGAGATTGCATATTGGTTTTAGGGGGAATATAATTACTTGGAGAGAAAAAATAGTCTTAGCTTTGGACCCCCTTAGTCTCCCGATTGCGGCATCATAGGCCTTGGAAGCTTCCTCTGCAATATCATATGTGTTAAGCCAATGCTTGCATTTACCAATACACTCTCTAACTCATCCAAGAATCGACCCCAAGGCCTCCTACCCCTGAAGGCTTTGGCTGCATGATTGCCAACAGAGGAGAAACCCACAAATTTTTTTCCAACAACCTTCATTTTTCACTTTAATGCTCATGACATTTTTCTTCTTCTTTTGTAAAATAAGATCAAGGCCATTAGATCCTTCCAAATAAAGAACACTGGATTCCATAGCATGATTGTTTGAATCAAATGAAGGTTGAAAGGGATTCTTATGATAAATTGCACCCATGGAAGAAACAACCATCTAGTTGTCTGAAACACCTTTCATAGGGCAAGGGACAATATGATCAAGCAAATTATCAATGGATTCGGCTAGTGATACAAAGTCCCCTATTCCTTCTGTATTTTCCACAGGCCCATGGAATGGAATAACAAATTCATAACTAGAGTTTAGCAAACCATTTTCCTCCTCCACTGAAAGCAGCGTTGGAATTTGCATTTCCAAACTCAGAAAATCATGGTACCAAAAGGCCATATTGCTAATAATGATAATCAATGACGCTACAACTTTTTGATACAAATATATCTAAGACCATACAAACATATATGGGAGATAAATATCTACACAAGATGGGGCCAAGAAAGATTAACAAGATATTGGCATAAGTGGAAAATAAAATAACATGGGGGGCATGACAACCGTTGTAAGAGTAATTTTCAGTAGCAGTGAGCTTGATATAGGAGAGTGATGTGGGTGTCATAAAAATATAATTGGTGTTTTTGTATGCTTAATCAATTATTGGTTGTTAATATCCACTTGTCCTTAAATGGTATTCCTTTGGGTTTAATATGCTCTGAAAGAATAATGGCTTATATTGAAAATACAACATAAAAATTGTAATAGTCAATTGCAATTAAAATGTGAGGGTGATGTTGGCCTCATAAAATTGTGGAGAGTATTGTAATTATTGTGTAGGCGTGTTCAGTTAATCATTGATTGGTTTTTAATATCCTTGCATGCTTAAATGTTAATGCCTCTCTCTATGTTGGACTTATTGTGATTATGGCTCTTAATTATCTTCACAAACTATTACAAATTTATCCTCGCATCCTAGATGAAGATTTGACCAGCAAACAACAAGAGGAGAGAAGGGAAGAAATGAAGAAAATTAGGGCAACAAGAAATGAAGGGAAAAGGGAATGGTTGTACAATGGTAAAGCAATCATTGCAGTGTTTGGGACTCAGGAAAAAACAGGGCAACAAGCTGACAATAAAGAAAAAACATAGAATTCGATGATAGGGAGGAAAAAAACAAGAGCAACATGGATGGAAAGGGGCGAAGACTCAAAGTTGAATCTTATGTGTCAAAATGTGTAGAAATCAAATCCTACCCAGGTCTACCTAAGTTTAGTTTGTTGGAATTGTAGAGGCTACCCTTGGAGGAGTAGACCTGGGTTAGGGCCTATTGCGGAAGGTAGAGACATAATCTGTCTCACAGAGACTCGTGAACATGATGGTTGCAAAACACCCGTGTTTGATGGTTATTTGAAATTAGCAGTTTGGAACAAGGTAGCAGAAAATGGAAAAGGGTATGGGGGAATACTAGTTTTAGTGAAAAAAAAGGAAGTCCGTCACATTCAGTTGATGAAAGAAGATGAAAATGAACAATATTTATGGTTCAAAATATCAGAGAATGAGAATCACATAAGAATTGCAACATGCTATTTTGCCCCTCAAGTCTCAAAAACTTACAAAATAAGGGGCTAGACAGCAAGGATCCATATGCAGCTTTAAAGCAAGATATTGCTGCATACTATCATCAAGGAAAAGTGCTTTTAGTGGGCTATTTTAATGCTAGAACAACAAATGAGCAAGCTACTATTCTTTGCTGCAAAGAGGATCATAATCCTATCTGGCTCACTGAAGAGGAGAATCCCCAGTGGGTGAGATGTTCAAAAGATGACAAAGTTAGCAATCATTTTGGAGAGGAATTGCTTACACTATGTGGGGCTTTCAACTTAATTATTTGAAATGGTCTGGATAGATGGAAAAGATCTGGGAACTTCATTTGCAACACATACAATGGGGCAAGTGTCGTTGATTATGTGATTTGTTCACAAATCTTGATAGAAAAGATAGATGAAGTTAAGATTGGAGAGCATAATTGGGACTTAAAATCAAACCACAACCCAATTTATATGATAGTATCATGGGTAGAAGAAAGACAACATAAGATAAAAACCCAATGCTCTAAAAAATCATTACCAAGGGGCAAAGTTATCCTAACACAAGAAAATTGTACTATCTTCAAGACAATGCTAGAGAGATTAATTCAGAAAGAGAAAACTGGTTTCCAAAGCTTCAACAGTCATGAGTTAACAAATATAATTCAAAGGGCACTTGAGAAGTAAAAAAGAGAAAAAAATAAGAAATCAGAATCAAATTGTTTTCCTGTAAATGTTTGGTTTGATGAGGAATACAAAATGGCAAGGAGAACCTTGAAAAAGACAGGCAAGGAGAAGATGAATGTAAAGTTGTATAAGCAGATAATAAAAAGGAAAAAATATGAGTTCATGCAAACAAGGCGAGAAGAGTTAATATGTTAGGCAAGAATAACCCAAAAAATTTATGCCAGGAACTTCAACCAAGGAAGAAGCAAATCGAAAATAATATTACAACTAATCAAGGGTTTGAAAATGCAAGACAACTCTATGAGAAAGAATTAGAGGTTGAGCCTCCCCCGGGGCTCAACACAACTACAAAGCTCTTCACATTACGGGAGGTGGAGATTGGAATTAAAAAGCTGAAAAAAGAAAAGGCAAAAGACTTGATTGAACTTCAAGCAGAGTATCTAAAATGGGGAAGGATGTTGTGAAACCAACTCCAAAAATAGAAGAAAAAGAGTTATCAACGCCTTAGAAATAAGCCACTTCGAGGGGGCAACCTCCAATACATTACATGAATGAACAATTCTTGGATGATTCAAATTACAAAACCTCCTTTCTATATATAGGAGTCCATGGGGCCACAATGTAATCCTAGTCGACCTAACAATAATAATTTAATGGCACAATAATAACAATATGGGGGTTACAAGGGTACAATAATAACAATAAGGGGGTTACACTAACAACAATAAGGGACTATACTAGTAATATAGGGACCTAACATGCTCCTCTCCTTCAAAAAAATGTTGTCCTCAACGCTTGAGTAGCTCTGGGTGCTTCTGTATAGAATTCTCATCCTCCCATGTAGAATCTTCAGTGGGTACGTTCTTCCACTTGATGAGATACTCTGAAATTGATTGATTCCGTAGCTGTCGAGTTCTTATTTCCGTGACTGCTTCAGGTTCCAATATGATTTTTCCTTCCTCATCAAGTTCTCGCAATATTGTTTGAATTGGAAGATTTTCACCTATAACCTTCTTTAAGCATGAAACATGGAAAATTGGATGCACTCGTGAAGAAGCAGGAAGCTCCAATTTGTATGCCATAGTACCAATCTTTTCCAACACCTTGTAAGGACCATAGTACTTTGGCGATAATTTATTATCCTTCTTAGCTTGCTTGAGGGACATTTGTTTATATGGTTGTAGCCGTAAAAATACCCAATCTCCTACATCAAAACTTCTCTCGCCGCGATGTTGATCTGCCTGTTGTTTCATTCGATTTTGTGCCAAATTCAGGTTATCCTTTAAGAGTTGGAGAACTTCTTGCTGATGCTCGATGTGATCTTCCACTGCTTGAACCTTCGAATTTTCTTTTAAAGATGATGTGATGGATGGTGGATGATATCCATAAAGTGCCATAAATGGGGTCATTTTTGCTGCAGTATGGAAGGAAGTGTTATACCACCATTCAGCGAGAGGTAACCACTTGACCCATGGTGTTTTTTTATCAGATACAAAACAACGAAGATATCCTTCCAAACATTTATTTACTATCTCAGTTTGACCATCAGATTGAGGATGATAAGATGAGCTATGAGCTAATTGAGTACCCAAACAAGAAAGTAACTCCGTCCAAAAATTTCCAGTAAAAATGGGATCTCTGTCGCTCACAATAACCCTTGGGTTTCCATGTAGCTTTTGAATTGTGTCCATAAATGTAGTAGCAATAGTACTTGCTTTAAATGGATGAGATAATGCACAAAAGTGTGCATACTTGGTAAGTCTATCAACTACCACCATGATGACACTCTTTCCTTCAGACTTAGGTAAACCTGTGATAAAATCCATTGAAATATCCTCCTAACGTTGACTTGGAATGGATAAAGGTTGTAGAAGTCCCGGGGTCTTAATTGTTTCCACTTTATTCTGCTGGCAAACCAAACATTCCGCCACAAACTTTTGAATATCAGATTTAAGGCCATCCCAAAAAAATTCTTTCTTCACCCTGTGGTAAGTTTTTAAAAATCCTGAGTGTCCTCCTAAAGGAAAAGTGTGCAATTCCAAAAGAATCTTTTTTTTTAGTTGGGAATTCTTACAAAGATATAAGCGATCTTTGTACCATAAGGAATCATTTTTCCAACTAAATGTATCAGATGTACTAGGATCTTGCTGCAACTTTTGAATGAGTGTCCACACTTCTTCGTCCTTCTTCCATTCATCTCTTACTTCGGTTATCCAATCTGGTTGGATAATAGAAATGGCACAAAGCAATGCTTCCACCTCTTCATTATTTCTTGAGAGTGCATCTGCAACAACATTAAGCTTTCCTTTTTTGTAGATTATTTCAAAGTCATAACCCAACATCTTTGTGACTCATTTTTGCTGCTCTTCTGAAGATAGTATTTGTTCCAAAAAGTGTTTAAGACTATCATGATCAATTTTTACCTTGAAGTGTCTTCCCATTAGGTAAGTTCTCCATTTATTTAGTGCATGCAGTATTGCTAACATTTCCTTCTCATAAATAGGTTTTTGTAAATACTTTCCTTTGATTGGACCACTTTCAAAAGCAATGGGTCTTCCTTCTTGCATTGAAACAACACTAATTCCATTTCCTAAGGCATCACATTCCACAATAAAGGTTTTTGTGAAGTCTGGCGTAGCTAAGACCGGTGATAGGCACATTGCCTCTTTAAGATGTTCAAAGGCCTTAGTTGCTTCAGGAGTCCATGAAAATGCATCTTTCTTCAACAATGTTGTTAGAGGTGCTTCTATTCTCCCATAATTCTTAACAAACTTGTGATAATACCCTGTTAACCCGAGAAATCCTCGCAACCGCTTTATGGTTGTGGGGACTTTCCATTCCTTAATGGCTTTAATTTTGTTAGGGTCTACTTTAACACCCTCGTGAGATACAATATGACCCAGATATTCCACCTCTTGTACTCCAAAGAAACATTTGGATGTTTTTGCACATAATTGTTTCTCCTGCAATAGTTTGAGCACCTTGTCAACATGTTGAACATGATCCTTCCAAGACCTGCTATAGATTAGTATATCATCAAAAAATACTAGCACAAATTTTCTAAGGAAGGGTTTGAAAATGGAATTCATCAACCCTTCAAATGTAGAAGGTGCATTGGTAAGGCCAAAAGGCATGACCAAAAATTCATAATGACCCTCATGAGTTCGAAATGTTGTTTTTGGAATATCTTCAGTCTTCATTCTAATTTGATGATATCCCGAATGAAGATCCAACTTGGTAAAATAAATTGCTCCATGTAATTCATCCAATAATTCATCAATCACAGGAATGGGAAATTTATCTTTAATGGTGAGCTTATTGAGCTCCCTATAATCGAGACACATGCGCCATGATCCATCCTTCTTGTGTACCAATACTACAGGAGCAGAGAAAGAACTTTGACTAGGTTGAATTATACCTGCCTCTAACATTTCTGCAATCATACGTTCAATTTCGCTCTTTTGGACATAAGGATATCTATAAGGCCCGATGTTTGGAGGAACACTTCCTGGAATCAAATGAATAGCATGATCATGATCACGAATAGGTGGGAGTCCTTTGGGAGTTTCAAACACCTTGGAATGATTGTCCAAGACTTGTTGGAGATCTGCAGAAATAGATGATTTTGATATTGGAACTTCTAGTGAGCATAATTGTGCAATTACGCCTCGCTGTTCTTTCTTTAGAAGCTTTGTCATGACATTAGAGCTTATTATCCTTCCTGGCTTCCCCGCAATACCCCGTAATTCAACTTCCTTTCCTTCTGAAAAAAATTTAAAGAAAAGTTCTTGAAAATTAAAAGCTACCGTCCCCAAAGATTGTAACCATTGTACTCCTAGTACAACATCAGCACCTCCCATAGGAATGGAAAGCATTGGACTAGTCAATACATATTCCCCCATGGTTAGCTTGATATTATGGAATTTTCTAGAGCAATTTATAGTTCCTCCATTTGCCACCATCACTTGACATTCTGGTGTTGGGTATAGGAAACAATTCAATTCCTTGGCTACCTTACAATGAATAAAATTATGGGTACTACCTGAATCAATCAACACTATTACCTTTTTCTTCTCGATATGTCCTTCTATCTTGAGAGTTTGAGGAGTGGTAATTCCTGCCAATGCATTACACGATATGGTTGGACTCATTTCTTCCTCTTCTAGGGTTGGTTCCTGGTGTATATCCTTTTCTTGTTCATTTTCTTCTTCCTCTTCACAATCTATGTAAAATAATTTCTTCTCAACACACTTATGACCTTTAGTGTATTTGCTATCACAACTGTAGCAAAGCCCTTTTGCTCTTTTTTCTTCCAATTTTTGTGGTGTCAACCTTGTAGGTTGTGGAAATATAAGAGTAGCAACACTTCCCTCTTTATAGAAGTGAGTGGTAGGCTTCCTTGTCGCCATAATTTTACATTCAATTTTTCTTGCCAACCTGAATGCCTTCTCCAATGAATCAGGTTCCAAAACGTGAACTTCATGTTGGATGTTATCCTTTAAAGTACCTATGAAGAGATCAATTCTGTGCTCCTCTGGAATATCAATTACCCTTATATTCAATTTTTAGAAGTCCTCAATATGCTCCCCTACTAAACCCTTTTGTTTGAGATTTATCAATTGGCTAAAGAAGGTGTTGCTCTTTGTATCCTCATAATGTGCTATCATTTCCTCTGTAAAAATTGAACAAGTGACAATTTTTTTATGGGAGCAAAGCCATCGATACTATACAAATGTATTTTGTTCTAAATGTAAAGTTGCAATGCGTACCTTTTGCGTGTTTTGCACATTATTGAGATCAAAATATTGCTCCATCTGTAGTATCCATGTTATAGGATCCTTTCCATCAAACTTCCTCATATCCATTTTTGGAATATGGTGGTTCTTCTCGCAAACATTAGAGTTTATGAAATCACGATTAGCATTTATTTTGTTCTCACCATGAGTTTCCTCTACTATCTTTTCACCATTAGGAAACATTTGTTGTATCAACTTTGTCAAACCTTCCATGTCTGCTTTTAGATCATTCTTCATGTTCTCCATTTTTTCATCGATCTTAGCTTCCATGCCAGCTTCCGTGCCATATATCTTAGCTTCCATGCCATTCTTCAAACCATTCATCTTAGATTCCACGCCTTTCTTCAAACCGTCCATCTTAGTTTCCACGCCTTTCTTCAAAACTTCCATGTCATTTTTTGTTGCTCTTTGCAAGAGCGAAATTTGTTGCACTTGCTCTTGTAAATTTGATATGTCATGTTGCCATTCTTCGTCTTCATGAGTCATAGTAGAGCCTTTTAAAGGCTTAATGGGTGTTGAATTCTTTTTAGGGGCCATTTTAGAATCTAACACTGATATATATTCTACAATATGCCCTTGGAATCAATTCAACTTGATTCTTCAAACAAGACTTATGCAATTCGGGAAGAAAATACACACCTTTTATCTGCTTTTGAGGAGCTCTATATTGAAATTGAATTATCTCTATAATTGTAGATCCTCAATATCTAAAATTCGGCCTTGTAGTATCCCTCTGAAGCTTCTTTCAAATGCCACAGGTCTGACCTGATTTGGATTCTTCAAGGCAAAGTTATATCCAATCTCCCACAATCACCCAATTATGCACTGGTTCAGTAGAGTGAACTTGTACGACTTGTCACGTGTCACTGCTTCCTCCTTGGCTCTGAAATTGATAGACAAGAAACTACAGTCCGTTTACTTGCGGCCACTTTTTACAGCATTCCAATCTGATGCTCAGAGAGAGAGTTATGAAGATTTTCCCACGATAACCTCTTTGAGATGAAATTTGAGAGCCTGAAAAAGACCTAACTTCCACAGATCCTATCTTCGAAAATATTGCGAACCAAGCTCTGAAATTTTCCGACGATGTTCCTCAGGATTTCGGCTTCACTCTCTAAAAATTTCAGATTCTGAAACTTCGTAGAAAAAAAATTATAGCGCAAATGTCGCGATGACTTGTTTAGGTTAAATTCAGGAGCTTGCAAAAAGCCCTAACTTCACAGATCATATTTCCGAAAATATTGCGAACCAAGCTTTGAAATTTTGCGACGATGTTCCTCAGGATTTCGGCTTTGCACTCTAAAAATTTTAGCTTCTGAACCTTCGTAGAAAAAAAATTATAGCAAAAATGCCACGATGACTGGTTTGAAGCAGCGAAAACCCTAGAATCCAAAGCCCTGATACCAAATGTTCTGAAACCAACTCCAAAAATAGAAGAAAAAGAGTTATCAATGACTTAGAAATAAGCCACTTCGAGGGGGCAACCTCCAATACATTACATGAATAAACAATTCTTGAATGATTCAAATTACAAACCTCCTTTCTGTATATAGGAGTCCATGGGGCCACAATGTAATCCTAGCCAACCTAACAATAATAATTTAAGGGCACAATAATAAAAATATGGGGGTTACAAGGGTACAATAATAACAATAAGGGGGTTACACTAACAACAATAAGAGACTATACTAGTAATATAGGGACCTAACAAAAGAACACTCTGGCACTGCACCTCATGGAAATATTCAACATCATTCAACAAGGATTCCCAAGAGACTGGACAACTAGCCTAGCAATACCATTTTTTAAAAGTGGAGACATTAATAATCTGTCCAATTATAAAACCATTATGATCAATCCTTTGTTTGCAAAGCTTTTCGGCAGCATGGTAGAAAATAGAATCAGTAAGTGGGCAAAAGTAAAAGAAAAGAGGGCAAAAGGACAAGCGGGTTTTAGGCCAAAGCATTCTACAGTGGATCACGACATCACGTTGAGACACATTATTGAAAATATTTGGGGGGATAAAGAAGAAGTATTCTGCTGTTTTGTTGGCTTCAAAAAGGCATTTGACACAGTCCGTAAAGATAAGTTGTGGCGTAGAATGGAAGAACTTGAAATTCCTTTGCATTATAGAGCTGCTATCTATAGACTTTATGAAGAGGTGAAAGTCAAAATTAGAACCTCAGCGGGTATTTTAGAAAGCTTTAGAAGTGACATTGTAGTCAAGCAAGATTGCCCTCTATCTCCTACTCTGTTTGGTTTATATATTCATAAACTAGAAGAGTGGCTAAATTTGAAAGGTGGGGATGGTGTTCGGTTGGGGGAGTTTGTGATAAAGATTCTTTTATATGTTGATGATCTTGTATTGATTTCTAAATCAGCCCATGGATTGCAGATGCACCTATATGCCCTTGAGGATTTTTGTAAAGTAGTGGGGATGCAAGTCAATATTAACAAGACCAAGATAATGATTTTCTCTAATAAAAGGAAGCAGAGTCAACATACATTCTTTTTTGAAGGCAACATTCTTGAAGAAGTAAATGAGTACAAATACCTTAGGATCAATTTCAACAACAAACTTAATTGGGAGGACTGCAGAAAGAAGAGAATTTTAGGAAGGAGGAAAGCATTATATGCACTTCAAAACAGATGTAGAGAGGCAGAGTTATGGGATTGGAAAACGATTAAAGTGATTTTTGGACTCCTCGTTTGTCCAGTTATGCTATATGGGTGTGAATTGTGCGCTAGCACACCCCTGTCTCAAAATGGAAGCAAATTGAGAAAATCCAAAAACGCTTGATCATGAGCAAGTTCAAAATAAAAAGTTCGGTACCTTATGAGATAATGTTGAGTGAAACAAGAGCAACTCCCATTGAAGCAATTGCTATGGTGCGTTTCATAAGATATCGAAAGAGAATTGAGCAAATGGGAGTAGGTAGATGGCCTAATGTTATCTTCAAGGAAGGCATGAGTGAAAAAAAGAAAACATGGATGAGACAAAACTACACACGGATGCAAAATGGAATATCTACCTCAATGCTTGTCCCACAAATAGCAAGGAGCTAAAGAATTTTGTTATGGAGAAGTTTCGTAAACAAGTATGGGGAAAATAGTTGGGTAGAAAGAAGTACTACATTGAAGAATTCAACCCTACATATGATCTCTAGCAAAAAGAGTACATTGGAGCTAACATTCTGTGGAGGGCAAAGGTTCTTATTGCTCAATTAAGAACCAACTCGCATCATCTTCAGTGTGAAACAAGATGGTGGAAAAGGCCTAAAGAAGCTTGGGGAGAACGAGTGTGCACATTTTGCACGTCTAGGGTAGTGGAATCGGAAAAACATTTCATTTTAGAATGTGATGCTTTCAAAGACATCAGAGAAAGTTATGGGAATATGTTAGCATCGGTTTCTTGGCATTATCTTTTCAACAATGAGATTGTTGGTACGTTGGGCCAGCTCATCATCAATTTGAATCAGAAAAGAACTAAAATGCATAAGGCGAAAAACAAGGAACTCATAGTCCCATAGACTATTTTTAGTCTCGTGGACGTTAAAATTTTATTTCATTATTTTAGCTAAAATATAATAAAAAAATGTTTTCTATTCATTTAATCGGAATAATAAGAGGATCGTCATGGATGGTCATTCTCACCAAAATGGCGAAGTGTCAAACCATACTCCCCATATATATATATATACATAATTTTATATTAATCATATTTAAATATTTAATGTCACAATTAATGAAGAAATCATTTAATCGTCATGATAAGGGGAGTATGGTATTTTTTATTATTTTGGTAAATATTGTTGGACTCATCAGCGCATTTCTAGTCTCAATTTCGTGGACTAGCCACTTTTGAAATGTGAGACTAACTACCCACTCAAGTTGATGTTGCAAATTAGAAGTTTATTAATATCTATCTAGTTTGATGTAATGGGAAACCTTTACACCAGCCTAGATCCATCTTAACTCTGAATCTATCAAGCACTGAGAGGGATCAAATCTCTCGAGGTGTAAACCTCTTTTTTGAGTGAAAAACTTGAGGAAATGTTTTCACCTCGAGAGATTTGATCTCTCTCGACGCTTGATAGATCTAGAGTTAAGATGGATCTAGGTTGGTTTCAGTTTTGTGTGGCCAAGAAAACTATATCTCTAACATGGGCAACATATGATTAAATTTATCAATAATATGTAACTGCATCTAATATTAATATAACCATTTTAAATATGCCAAATATGTATGAGATTTATCGATTCATTTTAATTTTAAATTTATTTAGTTACCTCAGTTTGTTGAGATGATAAATATTGGAAAATAACTTTAATGATGAAATAAAAATTTTGAATGTAAAGTTACAATGTAAGAATATTGAATGATAGAAAATGTGAATAATAACAATGTAGTAGATTACAAATAGTCTTCATTGTGACAATCTCAAACTATTCTTATTGTCACCATTGTTAGTTTTGTCATCTTTTCATATATTTCAAACATTGGTTGTTTTTAACGAAACAATGATTTGTTGTCATTCTCTACCCATTGCCAGAAATCTCTATTGTTTAATGCCTCCACACCTTTGTGTCTAAGAATCTCTACATTGTATAACATGTTCAAACACTCTAGTATTGTTGGTTACATTTTTCCCTCTCTCTTGCATGCCATTGCATGTTTAGGGTTTTCCTAACTGAGCTTTATCCATGACTACACAAGTCTCATCAAACAACACCTACAACATCCACTTGGAATAGCGCCCACAACATCTCCTCAACTTCCATTGCCAAATGCCATCTGAAATTCAAACAGACGACTTGTCCAACTTGTCTACACGAAACATTCTTTAATGCTCAATTTGCTTCGAGAGACAATATGCTTTGACAACTTGAAGGTAGGGCTTTAAGCAATTGAATCGAAGGCCAAAATCAATTACCATTTGGTGACTTCAAATAATGCCCACATTATATAATGTCGGATGTTGAAGGAGCTTTATAGTATTTTATAGCATTGCATTGAGTACATCATCCTAACAAATTGGGATTCATCTCAATCTTGATATACAAATGATGTTATTGTTCTCTTTGGAGTTTCACAATTTTTTTTGACTTCCTTAGGGTATTTAGGAGCCAATTGTTGAAAGGGGCAAAATAATCTTTTCATCAATGGTTCGTTCAAATGATCTCAGATATGCGTGAGGTTCAATTAAGCCAGTTAGGCACCAAGAGACATAGTGGAAAGTGAGTTTATATGTTCTAGCTTCTAGCCTACGTAATATTGTTGGAGGAAATGACAAATTTAATTGGAACTAATGTCATTTAGTGAAGCTTCTAAAGACTCGAGAAGCCCAATTGGAGCAAATGGTGGTAGAGAACGAGAAATTGTCTTCCACCATGAAAACCCTAAGTGGAAAGAAGCATTTTGGAGATGTTCCACTTTGTATTTTGTTTTATTCTCTGATAAGTTGACAATTGACAATTTCCAAGCTTAAAATTCTTTGATCCTCCTACTTGGCTCTACCAAATGTTATCATCTTGAAATTCATTTATTTATGTGAAAATTTCCACCACATTCTATCATTCAATATGTCAAACCCCTTTTTCACTTGATTGCGAAATTAACTTCTACTTAGTCTAATTCGATTAAAATTATTTATTTACAACTAAATCACCCCCCATTATAATATTGCTATTGCAAAATCATTCTTACATGATTGTTAGGTCAACATCTATTAAGGCGATTCATTTATATTCACGAATGTGCCACAATGAATGTGGTTCCCTCTAAGCATGATGTGAGTACGATACATTTAAGATCAAATTTATATCAATTTTTGCACACAACACAAAAACAATCATCAATAATAGTATTATTAGATATACCATTCACAACCAAGAGAGTACACCATACATTTATGTAATATAAGAGACTACATAACCAAAAAACATCCCCACTACCCAAAAAAAAAAAAAAATTGAAATTATTGACTATCATAATTAAAACAAATTAAAAATATATACATTAAAAGACATGAAAATATGAAATATATGTATAATAAATATGTTATAAATAAATTAACAACCATTTTAAAAGAAATATACTCAACTATCTAACCAATGGTGTATGAGCCAAATAAATTACAAACTAACTTACCAACATTCATAAATTTTAATTCATTTCATATATAGAGCATTAAATAGAGACTCACACGCATGTTTGCATGTTTACATGTTTATTATTTAGGGTTCATTATAAAATATATCTTATAAATTATACTTTATAAAAAGATTTTTCAATACTTCTTCATGATTCATGGATAGTAAATAAAATAAACTATTAATATTGATTACAAAGCTCAATAAATTTTGTAAACTATTAACATTAAATAAATAAAAAACTTAATCTCAAAATAAAATTGTGGCCACCCCAATTTCAAATAAAAAATCTTACATTTCCCTCGTAACCATTTGAGATAACCCTGAAAGTAACATAAAAATATTATAAACAATATATTATTATTTTAACTTTGGCTCGTGATCATTATCATGTAGTGGTTTTGATTAACAGATTTTACCCTTCTACAAGTCTTAAAAATAAGAGGTTAATAGACATCGTTTCATCCCCTAAATTTATCAAAGGCAACAATACTATTTACAAACTATCTCACTGATTTCGTGACTCTCACAATTAGTGGGAAGTTAGAAACAATTAAATCTCCGAAAATGGAATTTCAAACTTTGCACATGCAGTGGCTCAAAGGATTTTCCCATATATCATAAACAGGAAAGGTTAGCTCTGGCAATCCTGTTCTTGTTTCATGTGAAACCACTATATCCTCTCTAAATGCTGTCCAGCCTAGGAAAGGGTCTCCCAAGGATCTTGTCATCAAGCCTTTATTCGGTTTTATAGATTTCAGGCGGTGTCCCATATATCTCCGAGCCCCTATGATCAATTTAGCAAAATTTCCACCATGAGTCATTACAAATACATCAGATTTCAAACAAACAAGGAAATCGAGAGCTGCAAGGCTTGTAATGTGCTTTCTGAAGGGCTTTAATTCTTCCGTTGTTGCCAATTCTTCCTTTGTGACCTGAAACAATAAAGTGGAGAAACCACAAGCACGATAAGCAGGAATGAAAGGATCAGGAGATAAGCTTCTGTATCAATCAAGATGCAAAAAGCAATGAGCTATTTGAAACACAGTGATGAGACTTAGTATGGTAAACCTCATACTACCATCTAACACAATTTTGTACTATCTGGAACACAGTGCTGAGACTTCGTATAGAAAACCTCATACTACCATCTAACACAATTTTGTACAATATAGAGAGAGCATCATGCACAGTTCAACAATCTCCTTTTGGCACTTGCATTCCGGTTTGTGAGTATTTGCATCGTTGGCTAACTGTAATCATTTTATAGAGGATGGATGATTCTTAAATATGAAAGAGCATGCGGAGATCATATATAGACGTACTAGATTTGGAAACATGTTTCTGAGAGGAGCCATGCGGTTTTGACCACCATAGACTTGTCCAGAAGCTACATATATCTGTGTCTCCTTAGGATACCCCATGGCCCTGAGTAGAACTGCCACTTCTCCCGGTTCAAGGGGGCATCGACCCTCTTTACGTTTCTCTAGTGCCATCTGCCATAGGTGTGATCCATTCTGCAGTGACCAAAATCAAACATCTACCTAGTCAGAATAAGGACATGCGTGTTTTTATGCTTATTAAAATTAAATAGTTTAATCCAGCGAAGAAATGTTTTTTTTTGGAAAAATCAAAGATAACATTTGAAGTAAATTTATTGTAAAAGACTGGTGCATCTCACCCAATTGGAGTCAAACTGAACACCTTTGAACATAAAACAAGCCAAATATCTAACAATATTAACAATCTAGTTGAGCAAGCCCCTTAGTCTAAATCTCTTGAATGGACATTTTCAAATTTTTATCTGTATCTCTGCATATATATCTGCAGACTTTCTTTGATCATTTCATGGAGGAACACATAACAATCAAGGTGCACTTTGGCAAAATGTTTGGAGCAACTCTAGAAAATTTCCATAAGAAAAGTGAAGTAGAAAGATATTCTCTTTTTTGTACTTTGCCTTTTTCAATAACCAAACATTTGCCTAGAGCAGAGACTCACTTTGTAACGGCGAGGCCACTCCTTTTGTCTATAAGCAGCCATCGTTGCCTTCTCTGCTCGTGATCCAACAAAGTCACAGAATGAAAGGCCAACCATGCCCTTCTCAAATCTTAGGTGTAGAGCCCTATTGACAACCACAACCACATTAAGCAAATATAAGGCATGATACTGGGGAGTCAATAAATAGCTTACTACAGAATCTAATTCCAATTTCCGGTTTTTAATGTTCCTAGATACAAAATTTAAAAATTAGCTCAATTCTATGGCAAGTGCACAGAAATACTCACATGTATGGGTGTGATGTGCCCGTACGATTCCTCATTCTCGAGGCTAAAACTTCTGCCATATTTTCAATCTCTGGTAGAAACTTCAGAGCATGGTAGTTGACTCTGCACCTCAGGCGGTTTATTTCCGGGGGAACATTATCATATCTATCAAGGGCAGCGACAGCATTATCAGAAAAGTTAAAACTCTCCAGTCACACTCACATCAGTTGCAATTCAACAGACCAGACTTGCAAGTTTACTATAAATCTTGTTTCATTCGTGAAAACAGGGCAAACAATATCTATGGAACGTTTTCATTTCCTTGCAAAATTATACGCATGCTACAAATATTGTCTCAGGTGGCGAGGAAAAGCAAGGAAAAACAAGAAACAAACAATTGTAACATTTCCCTGATTGGATAAGGATAATAAGCTTTACCCCAGCCTATCAACAAAAGGCTTCAAAGCCATTATTTTCTTCTCCTTGATGCGTGGGAGCACATTGTCTATATAAAAGTCTGCCGAAGCATACTTGGGAATGTTTTTCACAGTTCTCCTGGAATAAAATTCAAACACACGTTACGATTAGTACTTTTCAACTCCCAAATTCGAACGGGAAGTAAACAAAATGGATATATCGAAAGCCATTTACAGCTTCATCAGAATCCTTAAGTACTCCTCTATGGTGATTGTCCATGAACATGCATGATGACGATCCAATGTCTTCATTTTTAATGTAAAAGTGTTAGCTAAGTGCTTATTTTAAAATCATCCTACCAAAGGTGAAGACCAGCAAACTTACTATATTCAAATTGAAAGCAAATTCTAGACACATATTCATCAAACCTATCATTCTTTACGCTATATTATTGAATGTATGAAATATTGTGGCTTCTATTTATATACCATACTTAGAATTGCAACCTGGTATACTGGGGTCCCTGATCCCTAACCTCATCCCCAGAAGTCTGATATTTGACAAGATTGTATTTTGCTGACAGTTTATGGTATGCTATATTATTCGAAAAGATGAAGTCCACTTGGCTCCTTCAATACATTATCATATCTCGTCAATAGGTTCTGTGGCTGTCAATATTGTTTGACAGCCTTCACAGCTGATCGTTTGAGATTAGGAGATTGAACCTTGATTACAAAGTAAAAGCCTTTGAGAACCCTTTATCAGTCTCTTAGCTTAGGGTTCCATGATATGAGAAATTGAGATAGCCATTTCTCCCAAATTCACTAGAAATACCTTAACATTTTCATAAACAACTTGTGTTGATTTTATCTTCATTTGAACTTGGCCTGTCAATCCCAGAGACATCAAGAGTTCATGCAGTCACTACAAATGTACCTGAAGGAAACAGGAATAGCAAAACTTGTAGGAATTTACAGGGTAAGTTCCGTAGATCAAGAACCAAAGGTCACTGCTCACAAACAGATCACAAATCAGTACACCAGTATAATCATATGGTTAAAACCCTCAAAGAGGGAAACAGTCCACGGCCTGAGCCAACGCGGCCACTTCAGGCAATTTATTAGTATAAAAGAAAAATTACATATGTTTCTCTCATAAACGGTTACTGGACAAATGACTATCCATGCTCTTTAAATAAAGATCATGGACAAATCGGGTGTTAAGCCACGGATCAAGTGTCGTTAATATTGAGGTGAGAGATAACCGTCGGATCACTACAAATCGTGACCGTCAGATTATAAGTTACAAATGTACATGATAAAGAAATAAACTTTACCTAACTCTACACTAGACTAAGTTATTCTTAACTATTTCCTATGTGTCGGAATATCCTAACATCACCCCTTAAAAACAACTTGGGATAGGATTGAAGGATTTACAAAGGTGAGACAAAATGAGCCTATTTCCTATGTGTCGAAATATCCTAACATACCCCTTTAAGAACAAATTGGGATAGGATTGAAGGATTTACAAAGGTGACACAATAGGAGAAGGAAGGAGGCATTAGAGCCTATCCCCCCTTAATGACAACTTTCTTGAACTCCAAGCATGGATTGAAGTTTGGTAAACTTCGCTTCTGTGAGAGCCTTTGTAAAGATATCGGCTACTTGATCATTGGTTGGACAATACTGTACTTCAAGAACACAATCATGAATGAGCTTTCCGATGAAGTGTATGTGGAGTTCAATGTGTTTTATACGCTAATGTTGAACTGGATCTTTACATAGCTGAATGGCACTTTGATTATCACACCAAAGTGTAGTTGGATACTGCTTATGAAGACCAAATTCAGACAAGATCTGACGAAGCCACATGGCTTCCTTGCTGGCTTCAACTGCACCACGATACTCTGCTTCTGCTAAAGAAAGAGAGATGGCACTTTGTTTCTTACAAGACCAAGTAATAGGTCCTGAACCAAGAGTGAACACATATCTTGTAGTAGACTTTCGATCATCAGGGTCACCAACGCAATCAGAATCAGTGAAACCAATCAACAATGGAGATGCTCTTGCACTGTAATGAATCCCGAACTAAACTGTACCTCGAATATATCGTAGTATTCTTTTAGCTGCTTTCCAGTGACTTTCATGAGGTTGGTGCATAAACCGAGCGACAATACCAACGACAAAGGAAAGGTCAGGACGGGTATGGGTTAGATACAGAAGTTTACCAACAAGTTGACGATATAAGGTAGCATCAACTTCAAGGGTAGTACAAGTGACTGAAAGCTTGACTCCAGACTGAAAGGGAGAAGGGGTTGGCTTACAGTCTTCCATGTGAAAGTGGTGTAGAAGATCACAGGCATACTTGGACTGAGAGAGGGTAATGCCTTCCTTGGATTGTAAGACTTGAAGACCAAGGAAATAATGCAAGTGTCCTAAGTTTGTCATTTCAAACTTCTTTTTGAGGCTAGACTTCACATGGTTTATATGGTTGGGATCACTACCAGTAAGGATAAGATCATCAACATAAAGAACAAGGATGGTGAAGGACTTACCCACTTTCTTGGTGTAGACAGTGTTGTCAGAATGATACCTAGAAAAGCCATTATCTAATAGAAATCTATCCATTTTGGCATACCAAGCCCGAGGAGCTTGTTTGAGACCATAGAGAGACTTCCTAAGGCGACAAACAAGGTTGGAGTCGTTTTGGATAAAGCCAGGGGGTTGTTCCATGTAGATTTCTTCATGCAAATCTCCATGTAAGAAGGCGGATTTAACATCCATCTGATGGACTTCCCATTTAAAGGAGGCAGCAAGGGAAAGAACAAAGCAGATAGAATTCATTTTGGCAACAAGGGAGAAGGTTTTAGTATAGTCAATGCCTTCAAATTGTGAAAATCCTTTAGCAACAAGATGAGCTTTATGTCTATCCACTTTTCCATCTGGTCCAAACTTGGTTTTGTAAACCCATCTGCATCTGACAAGTTTTCTTCCTTTTGGAAGAGGAACAAGATCCCAAGTATCGTTTGCCAATAAGGAACGATACTCTTCATTCATAGCTTCATCCCAATCTGGATGACCGGAGGCTTTTTCAAAGGTTTCTGGATCAAGTTTTTCTGGAACCTGAGCCAATAAGGAAGAGGCTCTTTCGAACTGAGAGCGTGTACGTCATCGATTGGCAGGGTCACCTGCAAGAGAACCTACTGCATCTTGAGTAGAGCGGACCCATCTTGGAACCGGTGGAGTATAAGGAACAATTTCAAGAGGTGGAGGAGGATTGTCATCCTCGCTGTCATCATTTGAACTAGAAGGAATGCTATTAAAATAGAAGAGAGAGAGAGAGGTGGCACATATGCCGAATCAGGCTCGTAGGCCAAAGGTGGCACACTCTGTAATATGGAAATATTAATTTTGACCAATTTTGCCTTATTATAGTTGGAGCATGATTAAAGTGAGTGAAATATTAAATAATTCACTTAGGATAAAGTGTTTCCCTAAGTCCACATCGTATTTGAGGAGGTGGGGCCTAGTGGCCAAGTGGACAGCGTAGGGAGAGGAGGACGCAGATCACGTGGGCAGCGTGGGGCCTACCTCACGCAGTTGAAAGGGATAGCGTGGGCCAAGGAGCACGTAGGAGATGGTGGGGCCTAGGGTGAGAAAGGCCCATCGTTATAAAAGGGAGGAGAGCCCCCTCATTTGGTCATTCATGTTTATGCATCTTGAGCTTGTCATTTCGACTTAGAGCACGCTGGCTGTTTAGCTTGTCTGCAGTACTATTTAGTACACCGGGTGTCTCCGTGCAGAGATCCCAGCCTCAGCCCTGGGAGACTTCGAGTGCTTGCTCGGGTGAGGTATTCTATTAGCATTTTTGCAGGAGGATTGGTGGTTGCATTCGAGGAGGAGAAGAGCTTAGAGGGATTGCGCAATCTTGAGAGGGAGGACGCAGTTCATCTTGGGGGAGCTCCGGATTGGTGCCATTTTGGAGGATTCAGGCAGGAGGATTGAGCAAGGGGCCAGCCCTTGCTTATTGGAGACATTTGACAAAGAGGGAGGCCATATTTTGGAGAATAACATTCAACACCAGCGTGGCCCTTGGGAGGATAGCGTAGATCCTCAAGGGAGGCATTTTCGAGGGTCGACCATTTCAGAAATGCTCTCTGGGCTTTTTTGGGTATTGTGAGTAGAGGCCGATTCCAGAGTATCAGCATTTTCCGAGTTGGGGATTAGCCCCAAAGATTCATTTTGTTCCAGCAATAGCAGCAGCACGACAATACTTCGGCAGCTTGGAGTTACAGCAGAGAGCAACCATTTCCATTGATATTTTGAAAGTATTACTACATTTGCCTGGTGCAGGTCGAGGTGCCATCACTCTGATCACCTCTTGTACTTATTTCTATTTCTCAGTATAATAAAATGGCTTAGCATTCTCTCTATTTCATGTGTATCTGCCTCATGATTTGTTTCTAGCACTGTATATCTTGTTGTATGCTTTGTATTACTGTCTATTTCCCATTTGGGATATTACAGTGGTATTAGAGCTCATAGACTTGGCTCAGCATGTGGAGCAAGTTGTCTATGACATCGAAAGAGAAGCCGTATATTTGCTACAGAGGTAGGAAGTACCATGACCGAGAGCGTAGGTTGCAAATCACCTACGGAGAGGGTGACTGCGTTCCAGTAGTGGACGCAGAGCAGGAGGAACTGATGGCAGATGATAGTGACGTGAAGAAGTTTGGGGAAATGTTCCTCAAGTCAGTACAGGATCTGTCAAGGCAGATTGAGGTGATGGGACAGAGATTCACTGTTGTAGAGGCTAGGCAGCGTGAAACCCCAAGGGGTTTCCAAATTGGTGAAGGATCAGGCACATCCCACCATTTGCAGGAACACGATGCCACTCAACACATGGCATCTCATGCACCCACATGTTCCACTATGCCCACTTTTCTGGCTGCAGACATAGGGGTAGGAGCACATCAGGAGCATGAACCGGCCACATGGGTGATTACTTTGCTGAGCACCAGGCATATGGGTAGGAGTTCAAGGATGCCCTTTCATTTCGTGATTTTGTCTAGCTCCAGCAGGACAACAGACCCCGCGACCATCATAGGGGACACCGGCATTATCATGACGGAGACACTTAGTGTACGATGAGCAGGTTCCATTTGCCTATGTTTGATGGTTCATCAAACAGTTCGACAGAGGCTTGGGTGGAGAAGCTGGACATATACTTCCAGCTCAACCAGATGGCAGAGACGGAGGCCATCAAGGTGGCAGCGCTGCATCTGGATGGCAAGGCCTAGGAGTGGTGGTTCCACGGGATGGTTACACTCGGGCATTCGACAGTGACAGCATACGCCGTGTTCACCCGGAGGTTGATAGAGAGGTTTGATCGGAGGGATCCGGAGGAGCACTTTGTTGAACTGATGAAGCTCAAATAGACCAGGAGTCTGGATACATATATCTCAGATTTCCTGAGACTTTTGGTGATGGTGCCAGATCTATTCGCGACACGGATGATTTACATGTTCATTGATGGGCTAGCAGAGCCGCTTCGGGGATTGGTCAGATCCACTAGACCAACCACACTCCATGATGCAGTTGGCAGGACCCGGGACTTGCAGGATGCCTTACCCAAGACCAAGACGCCTTACCCCTAGAGACAGGCTTTCCAGCTTAAGGGGAAGGATGTGAGGATTCCGCCTCCAAGGGGGAATCAGGGTAGGGGACAATTGGATGATGATGCTAGGAGGGAGTTGAAGAAGAAGAGATTGTGTTTCACCTGTCAGGAGCCGTGGGCACTAGGACACAGATGTGCTGCTGGCAAAGCACATTTTATCGAGGTCTTTTCCGAGAGCAGTGGGGAAGAAGATGAGTATGATGACGTGGGGGCAGGGGGTAGCCATGTAGAGCAGGATCATTTGCCACCTCCACCACCAGGAGCAGGAGGTGCAGCCTTTGCACCTACTGGAGGGGCCCTTGCAGTATTGCGAGGAGTTCCCAAGTATTTGACGCTGCGTGTCCGAGGTACAGTATGGGGGCAGCGAGTATCAGTACTGGTGGACAGTGGGGCAACCCACAACTTTATCGATGCATAGATGGTAGAGCGGAGAGGCATATAGACAGAGAGCTTTGACGGGTTTTCAGTGTTGGTCCCAGGAGATCAGACTATGCAGTGTGCCAGATATGTCCCAGCACTGGCAGTGATGATGGGCACCTACACAGTGACCGACCACTTTTCCGTGGTTAACATACCGGATACCAATGTGGTATTAGGGGTACAGTGGCTGATCACTCTAGGGAAGGTCACCACAGATTGGGAGGCCTTGGAGATGGAGTGGGATGACAAGAAGACCGGGAAGCACGAGAAGATACGGGGCATGCACACTTACCCACCCCAGACAGTTTCAGCTCACTGGATGGAGGCAAACTTTCGGAAGGGAGACATAGAGTGGGCAGTAGAGCTGCGTGCATCAGAGGCAGGGACTACCGGACAGACAGTTCATCTAGAGATACAAAACATCCTTGACAGGTATGCCACGGTGTTTGGGGAGATACCACCAGGACAGCCACCGGATACCACACCCTATAGGCACCCCAAGGCCTATTGGGACGAGATCGAGCAAGCTATCCGCGAGCTGTTAGCTCTTGGCCACATTCGGCCTAGCACCAGTCCTTTCGCTTCTTCGTTAGTGTTGGTGAAGAAGAAGGACGACACATTGAGGATGTGCATTGATTACAGGGCCCTGAACAAAAAGACCATGAAGAACAGGTACCCTATTCCACAGATTGACGAGTTGATGGATGAGTTGAGAGGGGCACAGTTCTTCTCAAAGATTGATTTGAGATCCGGGTACCACCAGATTCGCGTGAGGGAACAGGACATTCCTAAGACTGCTTTCAGGTGCCACTATGGCCATTTTGAGTTCTTGGTGATGCCCTTCGGGCTAACCAACGCACCGGCCACCTTCCAGTGATGTATGAACCACATTTTCCGCAACCACCTGAGGAAGTTTGTGTTGGTCTTCTTTGATGACATATTGATATACAGCAGGACATGGGAGGAGCATCTCCAACACATAGAGGCAGTGTTGTGTATTTTGGAGGAGCAGCAGTTTTATGCTAAGCTCTCCAAGTGCGAGTTTGGGTTGACGGAGATGCTATACTTGGGACACATCATAGGGGTGGACGGAGTGAGGGTCCACGAGGAGAAGATCAGGGCCATCAGGGATTGGCCAGAGCCGAGAAACGTGACGGAACTTCGGGGGTTTGTGGGTATCTGCACCTACTATAGGAAGTTCGTCAAGATTTTCTCTCAGCTTGTTGCACCCCTTACAGATCTGACGAAGAAGGGGGCATTCAGTTGGATAGACACAGCGCAACGAGCCTTTGACAGGCTCAAGGAGGTGATGAGCAGCTGTCCAGTGCTAGCATTACCAAACTTCACGCAGCGATTTGTTCTGGAGTGTGATGCATCAGGAGAGGGGATAGGCGCAGTGTTGATGCAGGGAGGCCACCCTATAGCTTTTGAGAGCTGGAAGCTCCTACCACATGAGCGGTTATATGCCATATACGACAAGGAGATGCTGGCCATCATGCATGCATTGGAAAAATTCCGGCAGTACCTGGTAGGTAACAGGTTTAGGGTGAGGACTGACCACAACAGCCTCAGGTTTTTCTTAGAACAGAAACAACTACAGGAGAGGCAACAGAAGTGGGTCAGCCAGATCCAAGCCTACGACTTTGACATCGAGTATGTCAAAGGGAAGAACAATGTGGTGGTTGATGCATTTTCACGCAGACCAGCCACGTTGTCTCTGATGAGTTTGGACGCAGATTGGAGGGCTCGACTATTGGTGGAGTACTCCAAGGACAGGTTTGATTGTGAGGTTTTGGATGGACAGATGACAGATATAAGGTTATGGATGAGATCATCTACTACAGGGACAGGATCTTCTTGACTGAGGGCTCTCAGCTTAAAAAAAAGATATTGTAGGCTTTTCACGATTCACCATTGTCTGGCCATCAAGAGTTTACCAAAACCTCCAGGGCCATCAGGGAGAGGTTCTCATGGAAGGGCCTCAAGGAGGATGTACTCCAGCATGTCAGGGAGTGCGAGATTTGCCAGCACAACAAGGGGGAGATGAACCATCCGACAGGTTTGTTGCAGCCTCTTCCCATTCTAAAGGGAAAATGGGAGAGTATCTCGATGGATTTCATTACAGGGTTGCCCATGGTGCAGGGCAAGGACTGTATATTCGTTGTCGTTGATCGACTGACGAAATATGCGCATTTTTTCGCCATATCCGCGCATTATACAGCAGCACAGGTGGCGGAGCTGTTCTTCAGGGAAATCTTCAGGTTACATGGTCTTCCCAAGACCATTGTCAGTGACAGGGACAGCCGCTTCATGGGCGGGTTTTGGCAGGAGCTTTTTCGGTTGGTGGGGACAGAGTTGACACTGAGCACTAGCTACCACCCACAGACAGATGGGCAGACAGAGATAGTTAACAAGTGGCTGGAGGGCTACTTGCGTAACTATGTCAGTGGGCAGCAGAGAGCATGGCTAAAGTGGCTGCACCTAGGAGAGTATTTCTACAACAACACACATCACATGACCATCGGTATGTCTCCGTTTTACGCATTATATGGTTATCATACTTTATCTTTTGTTGATGTGATGTTTGGTGCCAGCAAGGCTCCGAGAGCCAAGGATTAGATCCAAGAGAGTCAGAACATCCTCCGAGCTCTCAAGGATAACATGGCTACAACGCAGAACCAGCAGAAGCTGTATGCCGATAGGGGTCGGGTGGAGAGACATTTTGAGGTAGGGGACTTGGTCTACCTATGTTTGTAGCCATATCGACATTCGACTCTGAAGCAGAAGGGAGCTGAGAAGCTCAAGACCCGTTTTTATGGGCCTTACAGGGTGATACGCAGAGTTGGGCAGGTTGCTTATGAGTTGGAGCTACCCTAGGGCAGCAAGATTCATAACATCTTTCACGTATCATGCCTGAAGAAGGCACTGGGATAGCGGGTGACAGTGACAGGGGAGCTTCCACCTACGGATGATGAGGGGCACTTGGTGTTACAGCCGAAGGCCATTATTGATACCAGGGAGAGATAGTTGCAAAGCAGGACAGTCCAGGAATTCTTAGTGAGGTGGAAGAATTTGCCGAATGAGGATGCCACTTGGGAGAGTGAGAAGATCTTGCAGCATCCATCATTACAGTTGCTTGGGGTCAAGCAACATTTTGCCGGGGGAGACTGTAATATTCCCAATTAGCGATAGCTAATTGGAAATATTAATTTTGACCAATTTTGCCTTATTATAGTTGGAGCATGAATAAAGTGAGTGAAATATTAAATAATTCACTTAGGATAAAGTGTTTCCCTAAGTCCACATCGTATTTGAGGAGGTGGGGTCTAGTGGCCAAGTGGACAGCACAGGGAGAGGAGGACACAGACCGCATGGGCAGCGTGGGGCCTACCTCACGTAGTTGAAAGGGATAGCGTGGGCCAAGGAGCACGTAGGAGATGGTGGGGCCTAGGGTGAGAAAGGCCCATCGTTATAAAAGGGAGGAGAGCCCCCTCATTTGGTCATTCATGTTTATGCATCTTGAGCTTGTCATTTCGACTTGGAGCATGCTGGCTATTTAGCTTGTCTGCAGTACTGTTTAGTACATCGGGTGTCTCCGTGTGGAGATCCCACCCTCAGCCCTAGGAGACTTCGAGTGCTTGCTCGAGTGAGGTATTCTATCAGCATTTTTGCAGGAGGATTGGTGGTTGCATTCGAGGAGCAGAGCTTAGAGGGACTGCGTAGTCTTGAGAGGGAGGACGCAGTTCATCTTGGGGGAGCTCCGGATTGGTGCCATTTTGGAGGATTCAGGCCAGAGGATTGAGCAAGGGGCTAGCCCTTACCTATTGGAGACATTTGACAGAGAGGGAGGCCATATTTTGGAGGATAGCATTCAGCACCAGCGTGGCCCTTGGAAGGATAGCGTAGATCCTCAAGGGAGGCATTTTTGGGGGTCGACCTGTAATATTCCCAATTAGCCTTGCTAATTGGAATATTTCATTTTTGTTTAATTTTGCCGCTTTAGCTAGAAATAATAAATAAAGTGAGAAATAAGAGGGGTCACCTCACTTTATAAATAAAGTGTTTTTCCTAGTTGATTGACGTTATAACTTAGAGAGGGGGGCCTTGGGGGTCCACATGAGTATGATGGGGAGGCATCAGGCTGACCCAAGGTTAACTGCGCAGGCCAAGGAGAGTGAAGGACGCAGTTAAGTTTTGGAGGGAGTTTAGCATTATAAAAGGTGGGGTTCTCACCTCATTTGGGCATGCATGATTTGATATTGATATTGAGAGCTAGACTTCTGTCTGCTTCAGCACGCCGGTTGTTTAGTCGGTCTGCAGCACTGTTTAGTGCAACCGAGTGTCTCCGGTCGGAGATCTCACCCTTAGCCTCGGGGGACTTCGAGTGCCTGCCCTGGTAAGGTTATTTTCTGGTTTCACCCTTAGCCTCGGGGGACTTCGAGTGCCTGCCCTGGTAAGGTTATTTCTGAGCATCATCCTTCAGTTTCAGTGGTGAGTAGCAGCAGTTTTTCTGGTGGAGATTTAGAGAGGAGGAAACCCCTTCTGGTGTCTGCGCAGATCTGGGAGGTGGACGCTATTCCGCAGGGAGGAAGGACGTTGCATCGTATCCGAGAGGTAGGACGCCTTGCCTGGGAGAGAAGAAAGGACGCGTATCCGGGGAGGTATCAAGGCACGGAATGAGGACGCAGATCTGAGAGATTCAGCCTTGGAGAGTGCAGATCTGGAGGGATAGCATCAGATCCAGCCTTGAAGGATACAGATCTGAGGAGATATTGGCAGATCTAGCCTTGGAGAGTACAGATCTGGAGAGATAGCATCAGATCCAGCCTTGGAGGATACAGATCTGAGGAGATATTGTCAGATCCAGCCTAGATCTGAAGAAACAGCGGCAGATCTGGCCTTAGAGGACGCAGATCTGGAGTGATAGGACACAGATCTGGAAAGGAGGATTCAGATCTAGCAGATCTGAGGGAGAGAGAACGCAGATCCAGTCAGGAAGGACGCTGATCTGATGAGCAGAGTCTGGTGAGTGAGATTTGGCAGCGTTTTTCAGTGGTTCCAGCCTTGAGGAGTTGATCTTGCCATCTGGAGGTTCTGTGCCCTCGTACTTCATCCGTCTCCGCGCCGGCCACCACAGAGCGCGTTTATTGGTGAGACTGAGATCGAGGTCGCCCATCTTCTAGTCTTCGAAATACCGTTCCACCGCATTCCCAAGCAGCTGTGTTTCTCTGACAGGTGCGCATCTTCAACGCGTCCAGGGACGCCGTCCTTATTTGCAGCCATTGTCTGTTCTGAGAGGGTCTCCACTTGCCTAGGGCAAGGATAGGTGCACTCATTCTGATTATTTTGTACTCCTCTCTATGTATTCTCAGATTAATAAAATGGCTTAGTTTTCTGGCATACTATATGTACTTGTTCCATGATCTGGTTCCATCATTGTATTTTCTATATCTGACCGGCATATTTCTCTGTATTACCGGTTATTTCTTTGGGGATATTACACGACCATTTTAGAAACGCCCTCCGGGCTTTTCTAGGTATTGTGAGTAAGAGGTCGATTCCGCAGTATCGAAAGATTTTCCCAGTTGCATCTACCTAAAGACTCATTTTGTTCCAACAGTATAGCAGACAAAAGGATTTAATGTTTGGAGTTGAAAGAGAGCAGCCATTTCCATTGATATTCTGAGAGTATTCCTACACTTGCCTCGTGCAAGTCGAGGTGCCATCATTCTGATCACCTCTTGTACTCATTTCTATTTCTCAGTATAATAAAATGGCTTAGCATTCTCTCTATTTCATGTGTATCTGCCTCATGATTTGTTTCTAGCACTATATATCTTGTTGTATGCTTTGTATTACTGTCTATTTCCCATTTGGGATATTACACACTCGCCGAACTAGGCTCACAGGCCGATATATTTTCATTAAATTTTACATCTCTTCTAATGATTATATTTTTGGATTTTGGTTGAAGAAGTCTATATCCTTTGACATCTTCAAAATATCCAACAAAAATGCATTTTTCACTCTTAGGTTCTAAGGCTTTATGTTTCGCATCCGGAATATGGGCCCAAGCATCACTTCCAAAAACACAAAAGTGACTTACATCTAGTTTGATTGAGCTCCAAGCTTCTTCTGGAGTTATATTCTTTAAAACCTTAGTAGGAGCACGATTTACTATGTAGTTTGCACAGTTAATTGCTTCTGCCCAAAAATTGAGACTAAGTCCTTTAGATTGAAGCATACAATTAGCCATTTCTTTTAAGGTGCGATTCTTCCTTTCGGCTACACCATTTTGTTGTGGCATATATGGAACAGTATGTTGCAATTGAATGCCATGCTCCGTGCAGAAGTTGATAAATTTGTTGTTAACATATTCTCCTCCATTGTCCGATCTTAACTTAAGAATTTAATGTCCAGATTGTTTCTCAACAAAGGCCTTAAAGGCCAAGAACATGTTAAAAACTTCACTCTTGAGTTTTAAGAAGTATACCCAAGTGCGTCTGGAAAAATCATCAATGAAAGTTAAGAAGTACTTGCAACCAAAGAAAGAAACAACAGGAAGTGGACCACATAAATCACTGTGCACAAGCTGCAAAGGGGCTGAAGCGTGCCGAAAGGCACGTTTGTCAAAACTATCCGGATGATGTTTTCCGAGTACACATCCGGAGCAAACACCATCTTGGCAAGATACCATAGGAAGACCCGTCACCATATTTTCCTTACATAGAGTTTGAAGAGAGCGATAGTTTAAGTGACCAAATCGCTCATGCTAAAGTTTGCTCACTTCATCATTGTGAGCAACAAAAACGGAGGGAAGACATGATGACCCAAAGTTGTCAAACTTATACAACCTTGTGGAATCATCAGCAATGCCAGTAGCTAAAATATGTTTAGGATCTTTGAGGTCCTTGATTACAACATCATAAGGTGAGAATTCTACTATTTTCCCTTCACCTGAATGAGTTATCTGATAAACAGATAGAAGGTTGCATGACAAGGTAGGAACACATAGTACATCATTAAACTGACCATTATCTAGATGAATGGTTCCAGATCCTACAACACTAAAAGATCTATCATCACCAACATAAATATGTTTGGTGTTACAATCATTTAAAGAAGAAAACATGGATTTATTTTTAGCCATGTGGTAAGAAGCTCCATAATCAATGAGCCACTCATGAGAAGGAGAAGAAGAAGATACATTTAATGCATAACTAGATCTTGATGCTTGACAACCACAAGCAGAAAGTGCCATGCCTGAAGATGAAGATGAAGAGTGCTCCAAATTGATGTTGTGCTTCTTCATTGCTGCTTCTAAGGCTTCCATCTTCTTAAAACATTTGGACTCTATATGGCCATCATGATTGCAAAAGTTGCAATGTCTATCTGTCTTCTTTCCTTTGCTTTTATATGCCTTATCATTCTAGTGAGTTGCTTTTTCAGTTTGCGGCTGAAATTTCTTAGGACCCTTGTTTGGTTTCAGACCATACTTTTTAGGATACTGCTTCTTGGGATTCTTTTGATATGATTGCTGTTGGTCTGCTAAGGCTTTCTTAGAAGCGTTTCCAGAAGTGATAAGACCAAGGTGTAAGAGTTTTTCTTGTTCTCTTATCAAAGAATCACAAAAGGAATCAAAAGAGAGATTCTTGTAGGTGGTTCCTGAAGAAATGATGGCTTCTCTAGTGGAATGGAAGGCAAAAACAAATACAGAGTAAGCAGGGCCAAGCTTAGCAAGAATGCAATAGATGAGGCTACTATCTTCCTTTTTGACCTTCCAACTTTTTAAAAGAAGTCTAAGGGTCTTGAATTTGGACAAAAAGTCTTCAATAGAGGAGAAATTACTAGGGTCCAAAGTAAGCAACTCATTTTCAAGCTGATGGGCCCTGATTTGATTTTGAATGCCAAAGACAGTATCTAGCTTGTCCAGGGCTTCATGAGGGGTATCAATGTCAAGGATATGAAATCGAAGATCTTGAGCAATGGACATTCCTATCAGCCCTCGTGCTTGATCTTGTTTATTTTCCCATTTAGCAACTTTATCATCATCAGAAGGTTTAGTTTCTAGCCCTGTGGCTATCTATAAAGCCCTTTACTTCTAAGTATATCTACCATGTGAGGTAGCCATTGAAATAATTGGTGCTGTTAAGAATAATCGGGCATGCACTTTCCATTTAAAAAAAAAAAATTGAAGCTGAGAAAAGCTGAAACTAACTGCTTCAATGGAAAGATCTCGAAAAATTAGGCCGTTTAAAAAAAAACGGCTCGAAAAACGGCTTCCGAATGAAGAAGTTATGGCTTTTGAAAAATCTGAGTTGTAGATGCCGAATAGTTACGGGAATGGGATGAAGTGCGGCTTTTTTTTTAAAACAAATTCTGCCCCTTTTAACAAAAAAAGCTTGAGAAGGACACTTGGACCCAAGATCTCTATTCTCATAAACTAACCCCTCACCAAGTGAGATAGTAAAATGATCACGTTATTGTTTGAAAGGAGGAAGGGTTCTTTTTTTTACTCTTAAGTGTGCGTGCCTTTTCCTGCACAAAAAACACAAAAACCGAGCCAAAAAGAAAAGAAAAGAAAAGAAATGCAAAGCCTTATGGCAGAATGTTAGATTTTCGATTAGCCTTACCTACAACTATCAATTTTTTCACTGATTCTGATTTCCCAAGATCGCACAAAGATGCGGGGAAAGAGCATACGTAGCGAAAAAATCCCTTCTCACTGTTTCTGATTCGCCAAGATCGCACACAGCGCACAACAAAGAGCATACATAGAGAAAAGGGTCTAGATCCGGCAAATAAATAAAACCTACAAACCGAAAATAAAAAAGAGGGAACCGAAATAAGCAGAAATATTAACAAATATAACTGCAAAATATATGCTTTATACCTTCAGATCTAAACTGTCATAACTTGGGCAGCCGAAAACCTTTTCGTATGAAACGAAAGGCGTTCCTCACTGTAACGGATGCTTTGGACACAACCGAGCAGTTCTCCAAGCCCAAAAATGTTCAAAAATAGTAGATCTACAAAACGGCATTCGCATGCAGTCAAACTGGCTTCGGATTTTGATCAACAATGGACGCGACCCTCAAAATAACTCTGATACCATGTAGGAATTTACAGGGTAAGTTCCTTAGATCAAAAACCAAAGGTCACTGCTCACAAACAGATCACAAATCAGTACACCAGTATAATCACGTGGTTAAAACCCTCAAAGAGGGAAACAGTCCACGGCCTGAGCCAACACGGCCACTTCAGGAAATTTATTAATATAAAAGAAAAGTTACATATGTTTCTCTCATAAACGGTTATTGGACAAATGACCCTCCATGCTCTTTAAATAGAGATATGGACCAATCGAGTGTTAAGCCACGGATCAAGTGTCGTTAATACCGAGGTGAGAGATAACCATCAGATCACTACAAATCGTGACCGTCGGATTATAAGTTACAAATGTACATGGTAAAGAAACACACTTTACCTAACTCTACACTAGACTAAGTTATTCTTAACTATTTCCTATGTGTCGGAATATCCTAACAAAACTTGGGATTCCAAGGACAAACACCAAAATTAAAATGTCATTATTGTGCCCTAATGTATTATAAGATGCTATCACTAGTCATTACTGTATTAATATAGGCATAATCAATTACGAGGCCTAGTTGTGATGGTTAGACAATTAGATCAGGCATCGCATATTGTTGTCAGCTAGCAAGGACCTATTATAGATTTAAGGGGCATTAATGTGTTGGATTTACTTGTGTCATAACATGTTAAGGTACGCTCTTCTGGTCCTGGTGCGTTACATTGATACACCAAGTGCGGTTAGATACTGTTCACACAAGGTGCATCAATGTAACCCACTAGGACTGCAAGGGCACCCCTTGAAGGGTTATGACACGAGTCAATATAAGCCAACATTTCCAACATCTCCGCTGGATGTGGACTTTCGGACGTGTTGTCGCACAGATTGTCAAGGCACCGCGACAACGGCTCAGATTGGGGGCTGTCACTCTTATCCCCAATCTCTCTATTTAAACTGTCTCCTTGTAAGTTAAGGGAGGTAGACCCTATTATAAATGAGGATGACAAATCCAAGAGACACAACTAAAACATCAAATACTTGATAGAAAGAACGAGATTCCACAGATCTAAATTAGATTTCACGTTTAAGACCAGAACCTTATGGAGTCAAACAAAATCCCGTTATGCAATTATAGACAAGTAAGTGACGATTAACTGCTGCTTATTGAAACACGATTGATCAATGATATTCAATTGAAAACAATACGATGAAAATGCTAGGATTTTAAAATGTTACAATTAATTTCGATCTAGACAAATCAACGATTTTATATAGTCACTCTTAAGATAAAATTTCAAAAGCTCATTTGACCATAGAAAATTTGAAATTTTTTTATATTTTTGTATTTTCTAAATTTTTTTAGAATTTTTGGAATTTTTAATTTTTTTTAAATCTTTTCAAATTTACAAAAAAAATCTAAAGCTTAAATCTAAAGAAAAGTTAGAATTTAAGTCCAAATCTAGAATCTAAAACTAAAAATCTAAATCTAAATTAAAACTAAAATGAAACAAATTAAAACTAACAATTAAAAAAAAAAATCGAAATTTAAAACCTACGCTAACTTAGAACTAACTACATCTAAATCGAATAAATTTAAATCTAACTACAAACTAACATAAAACTACATTAAAATTAAAATTTAAAACTATGGTTGAACTTAAATAAAACCTAGAGTCTAAAACTTCCGCTAACCTCTGTAAAATGAAATTACAATTAACGCTAACCCTACGACTACATTAAAACAAACCCGATCAGATAAAAAATATAAGACGCTGGCTTTTGAATTTGAATGAATCTGTGGTTTTGTTTGATGCATTTCATGAGTTGTTTCGTGTTGCAGGTCGACGTGAATATGGGTCTGGATGGCGGCTCGAGGAATGCATTTGTATCTTGTTTTATTTGTTTGCAGGTCGAGGAGCACGATGGGATCGATTGGATGGCAGCAAATGAAAAGGACTGCTTACAAATCGATGGGAAGAATAAGGGATGCAGATGACAGAGGCGAACGTGAGGAAGATGGAGCTCGACGGGAAGGAAGAGGACGGCTTCAGCAAGGGCAGAGAGATGTGTATGTGCAGCGTACGAAGAGACAGCGAATTGAAGGAGGAAGGGATCAGACAGGAAAAATAGACGATGAATGGGTCCAAAGGTAGATGCAAAGGAGCGAAGGCTGCTGTTCGATGAGTTTGCACAGCAGGAGAAATGGATGCGCAGATAGGATCTGGCGGCAGAGAAATAGAAAGCGATAAATGGAATAGATGGCAAGGGATGAAATGAAGGCAAAGATGAATCTGAGCTGTATTTCGATGGATCTCAAAGGGCAATAGATGAAGCAATGATTGGAACCCAGTACGAATAGAATTTCTTCAGCAGACTTTAAATTTTCTTCATTTAAGCTCGGATCTCGTACTCCCTTAAAATTGAAATAATGTCCAGATTTGTCCACAGTGGGGATTTGAGGCCAAATCTGGCCTTTGGAGGCTAGATCTGCCTTGGATCTAAATTTTTTTTTCTGATTTAAACCCCTAACCTGCAAAAGACAGCCAGATCTGAAGATATACACACCATGAAACAATTAAAACCCTCACAGTCCTAAAAAAATTACAAATTTACAACTAGTTTACAAATTCCAAACCCTCACGGTTAGATCTAAATCCGTTTTAGCACAATTTTCAGAGATTTAAAGTTTTAGTGAGAGGCACAAGCCTTCGAAACCCTGCAAAATCACAAATATCGTAAGATAGACCCGAAAATTTAACAAATAAAGAGCTTATCAGATTTATGTTTATTGGGAGTCGGCTGGTCCAACCGAAGACTTCCCCAGACGCCCAAATCTTAAGAAAAATTTCCCTGCACACTTAGATCCGGATTTTAGATCGATAGAGATTTAAGAAAACAACATGAGACCTTTGCAGAAAAATCAGAATGTTATTTTATAAACCCAGAAAACTGCATAAGATACCTGTATGCAGATTAATCCATGTAGGCCATCAACCATAAAATACAAGAAACAAAGTAGCAAAGTTTAGAGACAATTCACCACATAGATCTGAGAAGGAACATCCCAATTTGTAACCCCAAAGTCTTTATGCTTTATTCCTCAAAAGTTTACAAGAGCTTCTAAGAGCAAGTGCACGATCCTGAGATCGGATGATTCAAAAATGAGAAAGACCTCTAAATTTATAGGACAAGATCTCTAACGGCTAGTTTGGATGATCCTCGTCAAAATAATCTCAACCGTCCAAAAGATTTAATTATCTTTTAATCCGAAGCGTTGAAATTAAAATTTTGGGGAAAAAACGAATTTATCATTTAATTCAATTTTAATTAACTCAAAAATATTATTTTTGAGTTAATTATCCCAAAATTTTGACCTTGACTTAACCACCAAGGCCCAAGGGTCCAATATTTCTTAAAATTCTCAAAATTCCCTTGGCTTGGGGCTTTCAAAATCATTTTCCAAGGACCAACAAATTTTGCCTTTAAAGATTTAATCCTAACTTAGGACTCTAAATTAATTAAATTTCTGGTTTAAGATTTTATTAATTAATTGACCAGAGAATTTAATTAATTGACTGAGAGGGGATTATAATTATTTTTCCAACCCTCTTTTACATGAGATAATACATTTACATACATGAAAGGGGAATACCCATTCGTATAGACCCTCAAATAAATACCCAATTCTGCGACTCAAAACATGATCTAGTAGACCAAGTAGTTGAAACTACTTTTACAAGGACTCGATAAAAAACACCAGGACTCACTTAGCATGCTGATGACAAATTCCACCCTAGCTTTGGGGTGAGGTTGGAGGGAAAAACTCTGCCGATCACTTTCGTGAATCAGTGAGACAAAAAACCTCCTAGGATGGAAGTCATCAACAACATACTAGGCTTACCTAGGTTGTTACATACATGGACGGTCTTTCTTAGATCATTTACATCATAAAATGCAGAATGGGTTTACATCATATAAAAACTGTCGATCGACGATGAAATCTGGATGACACGAGCCTCGAACTTGATAAGTCCCATTTAAAAAAATGGGGGTGTACTGCTATGGGGTCGTTGACAAAGTGTGGTCAACATCTGGCTCTACTTGGGGACACGTTGCTTCATCGAAGGAATGTGAGAATCCAGAATCTGCATCCAAGCAACACACAAGATTACATAAGTAGCGTCCATCCAAATATCATCATATAACATTAAGCTCATGAAAAATAGAAGCTCTTCTTTTATTTATTGTTCTACTTAACATGAGAAGTAAATCTACTCTAACTGCAAAATGAAATGCTGAAATAACAAGGTGTAAGGTTAGAGATACAATACAAAGGATGCCCTGTGGCATCAGATGTACTCAATATAGTGCATGCTGAGCATTTGCCTGCTTTCAGGGAAGTCTGTGGGCTGCTTTCCAGATGTGCCATGTCCAATCTTGCACAATGTAGGACTCTGCCTTATCCGAAGATCAAGCTGCTCTCGACCATCAGACGAATCAAACCGCTTACTTCTTTTCTGCTTCTTTCTCTTCTTCTGAGTGGGTTGTGATGTTAGCAATGAGACCACTGTAGATTTCTTGCCCTCATCTTGAAGATGTTTGAACAAAATATCTGAAGAACCTGGAGCGTGACCAATATTATTCTGGATATACTCTGTCAATGGTGATACATGAGCTTGGTCTTTCTCAACATCCTTTGAAACCATAGTTAAATCCTCCGTGTGATGAGATGAGAATGGCTTTAACAGACAAGAAGTCTTATGATCTGTTGATGAATCTTCATAATCAAATTTCGGCTGAAACTTTTGTATATGTAATTTTTCCATTTTTTCCAACATTTTCTGTATGGAACTCATCTCCAACAAGTGATTTTCCTTCATGGTAGTCATTTCTTGGGTGTGTCTTGCTTCCATGATGGACATCTGATTAGAATGATTAACTTCCATTATCTTTAACCTGTTTTCCATGACATTTATTTCCTGTGCATGACTTGTTTCCATGGAAGTTATCTTATTTTGAAGATTGATTTGGTTAGCTTCCATGTTTTGAATCATTTGCATATGATTGGGTTGCACATCCTTAATCATCTGAGCTGGTTCCTTAACCCGACTTTCATGATCTTCTATATGCATGTGATAGTCCTTACCAACAACATTAATTTGATGACTTGACCTTGCCATTCTACTAGCTATGATTCTTTTGACAACATGGCAAGTAACCTCTTCATGAAGATCATTACAGGCTCTACAATAAGGCAGAGATTCATCCACAAGATTTGCAAACCCAAGCTGATTTGTCGGTCTCTGCTCATAAGATAGGCCTCTTTTCTGCAAGACATTATTATTTCTAGGTTGGGAATTCTGCGTTTGAGCCCTTTCCATTTGAACCAACCTAGCCTGTAAGACACTTATTTCTTTAGCATGGTCAGAGATTAATTTTGCTTGATTAAGCTCCATGCTTTCAAGTTTCTGCATTAACTTTTTCATAGGGTCATCATCATCTTCTAGAGGTTCTTTTAACCTAGTATCTGTCAAAGACCCATCAAAAACTGGAGTTTTGGACATTCTAGATGCTTTCTTATCCTTTTCAATCTCCTCAGCTAAAGATTGACAAGCCTTATAATTTGCATTTTTAGCCCGCCTTAACTCATATGAAGTATCAGAATCAAAAGCATCAATGTAAAAATTCAGAAGAGATCCATCAGGAGGTTTATGAGTTTGAGATATTTCTCTAAGAATACCATTAAATCTCCTGTTAAATTCTTCAGTCGTTTCATTTTCTTTCTTTTTTATGGTACTGATTTCTCTTACCAAATGCCTATCTTCCCTCTTATCACCATACTTTTCCTTAAAAGCAATTACAATTGATTCAAAAGTATCAAATGAATTACCAGGCTTTTCCATAAACCATTCAGCAACATCCTCGCCGAAAGTAAGAACAAAAGTTTTCATCTTTACATCATCGAAATTATTATTTGCAACTGCAAATCTATTCCACCAGTTAGTGAAAGCAAATAAATGAGATTTAACACTAACTGCATCATTTCCTTGAAAGATAGGTAATTTATCCATTTGAGAGAGATCATGAGGATAACCCTGAATATTAGCAAAATTACATGGGGCAAAAACATCCATGATATCGTTTTTCGGATTTTAGAAATAGATTTGTGTTCAAGAATATTCAAAAGGTCCTCAAGAAGCGAACTTCTTGGCAGGAACTCTTGTAAGAAATGAAAGAATTGGAGTCGCCACTTGAACATGAAACTAATTCTAAAACAAGAGAAATAATCGAGAGATAGCAGATGGATACAAGGGGGGATTCTTGTCTGGGAGTAAAAAGATAAATAAGTGGAGTCGCCACCCAAACAAGAAGCCAACCGAAATGTCCAGGTGCTAAAGATACGATGATGAAATGATAAGATGATGAAATGATAAGATGAGAGATGAAATAACGCCAGAAAATGTGATCCCCTGCGACAGGCTAACGAATGGCGATGAAAGATTAGAAGATTATAAAATGTCGTTAAGACTAAGGACAGAAAAACTCTATCCCCGGCAATGGCGCCAAAAAATGTTGTCGCACAGATTGTCAAGGCACCGCGACAACGGCTCAGATTGGGGGCTGTCACTCTTATCCCCAATCTCTCTATTTAAACTGTCTCCTTGTAAGTTAAGGGAGGTAGACCCTATTATAAATGAGGATGACAAATCCAGGAGACACAGCTAAAACATAAAATACTTGATAGAAAGAACGAGATTCCACAGATCTAAATTAGATTTCACGTTTAAGACCAGTGTCTTATGGAGTCAAACAAAATCCCGTTATGCAATTATAGACAAGTAAGTGACGATTAACTGCTGCTCATTGAAACACGATTGATCAATGATATTCAATTGAAAACAATACGATGAAAATGCCAGGATTTTAAAATGTTACAATTAATTTCGATCCAGACAAATCAACGATTTTATATAGTCACTCTTAAGATAAAATTTCAAAAGCTCATTTGACCATAGAAAATTTGAAATTTTTTTATATTTTTGTATTTTCTAAATTTTTTTAGAATTTTTATTTTTATTTTATTTTTTTTAAAATCTTTTCAAATTTACAAAAAAAATCTAAAGCTTAAATCTAAAGAAAAGTTAGAATTTAAGTCCAAATCTAGAATCTAAAATTAAAAATCAAAGTCTAAATTAAAACTAAAATGAAACAAATTAAAACTAACAATTAAAAAAAAAAAATCGAAATTTAAAACCTATGCTAACTTAGAACTAACTACATCTAAATCGAATAAATTTAAATCTAACTACAAACTAACATAAAACTACATTAAAATAAAAATTTAAAACTATGATTGAACTTAAATAAAACCTAGAGTCTAAAACTTCCGCTAACCTCTGTAAAATGAAATTACAATTAACGCTAACCCTACGACTACATTAAAACAAACCCGATCAAATAAAAAATATAAGACGCTGGCTTTTGAATTTGAATGAATCTGTGGTTTTGTTTGATGCGTTTCATGAGTTGTTTTGTGTTGCAGGTCGACATGAATATGGGTTTGGACGACGGCTCGAGGAATGCATTTGTATCTTGTTTTATTTGTTTGCAGGTCGAGGAGCATGATGGGATCGATTAGACGGAAGCAAATGAAAAGGACTGCTTACAGATCGATGGGAAGAATAAGAGACGCAGATGACAGAGGCAAACGTAAGGAAGATGGAGCTCGACGGGAAGGAAGAGGACGGCTTCAGCAAGGGCAGAGAGATGTGTATGTGCAGCGTACGAAGAGACAATGAATTGAAGGAGGAAGGGATCGGACAGGAAAAATAGACGATGAATGGGTCCAAAGGTAGATGCAAAGGAGCGAAGGCTGCTGTTCGATGAGTTTGCACAGCAGGAGAAATGGATGCGCAGATAGGATCTGGCGGCAGAGAAATAGAAAGTGATAATGGAATAGACGGCAAGGGACGAAATGAAGGCAAAGATGAATCTGAGCTGTATTTCGATGGATCTCAAAGGGCAATAGATGAAGCAATGATTGGAACCCAGTACAAATAGAATTTCTTCAGCAGACTTTAAATTTTCTTCATTTAAGCTCGGACCTCCTGCTCCCTTAAAATTGAAATAATGTCCAGATTTGTCCACAGTGGGGATTTGAGGCCAGATTTGGCCTTTGGAGGCTTAGATCTGCCTTGGATCTAATTTTTTTTTTTTCTGATTTAAACCCCTAACCTGCAAAAGACAGCCAAATCTGAAGATATACACACCATGAAACAATTAAAACCCTCACAGTCCTAAAAAAATTACAAATTTACAACTAGTTTACAAATTCCAAACCCTCACGGTTAGATCTAAATCCGTTTTAGCACAATTTTCAGAGATTTAAAGTTTTAGTGAGAGGCACAAGCCTTCGAAACCCTGCAAAATCACAAATATCGTAAGATAGACCCGAAAATTTAACAAATAAAGAGCTTATCAGATTTATGTTTATTGGGAGTTGGCTGGTCCAACCAAAGACTTCCCCAGACGCCCAAATCTTAAGAAAAATTTCCCTGCACATTTAGATCCGGATTTTAGATCGATAGAGATTTAACAAAACAACATGAGACCTTTGCAGAAAAATCAGAATGTTATTTTATAAACCCAGAAAACTGCATAAGATACCTATATGCAGATTAATCCATGAAGGCCATCAACCATAAAATACAAGAAACAAAGTAGCAGAGTTTAGAGACAATTCACCACATAGATCTGAGAAGGAACATCCAGATTTGTAACCCCAAAGTCTTTATGCTTTATTCCTCAAAATTTTACAAGAGCTTCTAAGAGCAAGTGCACGATTCTGAGATCGGATGATTCAAGAATGAGAAAGACCTCTAAATTTATAGGACAAGATCTCTAACGGCTAGTTTGGATGATCCTCGTCAAAATAATCTCAACCATCCAAAAGATTTAATTATCTTTTAATCCGGAGCGTTGAAATTAAAATTTTGGGGAAAAAACGAATTTATCATTTAATTCAATTTTAATTAACTCAAAAATATTATTTTTGAATTAATTATCCCAAAATTTTGACCTTGACTTAACCACCAAGGCTCAAGCGTCCAATATTTCTTAAAATTCTCAAAATTCCCTTGGCCTGGGGCTTTCAAAATCATTTTCCAAGGACCAACAAATTTTGCCTTTAAAGATTTAATCCTAACTTAGGACTCTAAATTAATTAAATTTTTGGTTTAAGATTTTATTAATTAATTGACCAAAAAATTTAATTAATTGACTGAGAGGGGATTATAATTATTTTTCCAACCCTCTTTTACATGAGATAATACATTTACATACATGAAGGGGGAATACCCATTCGTATAGACCCTCAAATAAATACCCAATTTTGCGACTCAAAACATGATCTAGTAGACCAAGTAGTTGAAACTACTTTTACAAGGACTCGATAAAAAACAATAGGACTCACTTAGCATGCTGATGACAAATTCCACCCTAGCTTTGGGGTGAGGCTGGAGGGAAAAACTCTGTCGATCACTTTCGTGAATCAGTGAGACAAAAAACCTCCTAGGATGGAAGTCATCAACAACATACTAGGCTTACCTAGGTTGTTACATACATGGACGGTCTTACTTAGATCATTTACATCATAAAATGCAGAATGGGTTTACATCATTATAAAAACTGTCGATCGACGATGACATCTGGATGACACGAGCCTCGAACATGATAAGTCCCATTTGAAAAAATGGGGGTGTACTGTTATGGGGTCGTTGACAAAATGTGGTCAACAGGACGCAAATGATAAAGATTAGCATGTAGTACAACCTTGAAAGTTGACACCACGTACAGTCACTGAGATGTCCATACCTTCACAGATATATTGGTGTAATATTCTGAATAGAAATAAACAACAATATAAAGCACATAAACAAGAAACTACAGCAACTAGAGAGACATCACATGAACAAGACACAATATAGAGAACGCTTAGCCATTTTATTAAGTATTGAAAGATAAAATGAATACAAAGGTGATCAGAATGATGGCATCTTGGCTTGCACTAGGCAAGTGTAGAAATACTCTTAGAATATATCATGGAATGGCTGCTCCCTCAATGACTGTGTAATCTCCAAGCTGCTGGTGCTGCTGCTACTATTGGAATGAACTGACTCTTTAGGGCTGCTCCCCACCTCGGAAAATTGTGAAACTTTGGGAATGGCCTCTCCACCCAATACCTAGAAAAGCCCAGAGAGCTTTCCGAAAATGGATGACCTTCGAAAATGACCTCCCTTGAGGTACCACACTGTCCCAATGATAAATGCTGGCCCTGAATGATTTGCTGCAAAAGATGGCCTCCAACTCTACCAAAATGATGGAATAGGGAAGGGCTAACCCCTTTACAACTCAGGTTGAATCCCTAGGTAAGCCCTCAATCCAAAATCTCCTCCTCCAAAGGCTGCGTCCTTCCTCTCACTAACTGCACTGCCTCTGTAAGTGAATAATCCCAACGGTGGCTGCTCCAACTCTCTCCGGTAAATCAAGGATAGAACTCCTCACCCGAGCAGGCACTCGAAGTCCCCCGGGGTTGAGGTTGAGATCTCTGCACGGAGACACCCGATGTGCTGAACAACACTTGCAGACTTTGCTCAACAGCAAAAGCGTGCTCAATGTCAAAAGACAAATAACATAGAAGCATAATAGAATGACGAAATGAGGAGCTTCTCTCCCTTTTTATGCTTGGAGAGCTTTGCTCTCACCTAGGCCCCACCACCAACTGCGTTGTCTCCTTGAGCCACACTGTTCCTCTAGCTCTGCGCTGTCTTGGGCTCAGCTGCCCATGATGGCATCTCCTCCATGCTGCCACTTCGTCCTCTAGGCCCCACGTCGCCAATTAATATGTCTCCAAGTGACTTTAGGAAATGCTTTTATCTTAAGTGTGAGTTAAGTGTCCCTCTCATCCACTTTATTTCTAACTTAACATTATTAACGTAAAGTAGTCAAAAATTAATATTTCCAATTCGCTGTTGCTAATCGGGAATATTACAATTGGACAAGTGAATATTACATCCCAACCTTTTGTCACTTTGCAAGACAGTTTGAGGGGAAATTTGTACTCAAATTAGAAAGGAGAATCACCATACATGGTAAGTTTGAGCCTAGCCCACGGGTTGCCCTGAACTTTAATATTAGATAAAGCTCTAGTTCTTTAAGGCAACTAGCGGAAATCTGGGTTGAGCAAGGGAATATGGGGCTGATTACTAGAGGGACAGAATGAGAATCTTGTTTACTTGGAACATGAGATGCAACACCAAAATGCAGCTGAGATGCAAGCCTTGAATGTCTAGACTTGGTCCTCAATGTCATTATTTATTTGACCAAGTAAATATTATTTCCCAACAGTGTCATTGTGACAACCAATCTGGCTCACCAATTAAATATCCAAAAAATTTAGAATATAAAAAAATTCATTTGGTCAATTGGGATTATCTCAGGTGGTTCGGTAGAATGGCTGTTATCTTCTCTACCCAGGTTCAAATCCCTTCTAGTGACATGATAAGCTATAATGCCTTGATAAATATTGTTGTAAATTTGTAATTCTTGTTTTTTGGTAGCATCGGAAGTGCTCTAAGTCTCAAAATTGGTGGAAAGGCTTAGGCACTGGTATTCCAAAGAATCCAGAAACCGTTTGTGAAAATTCCACTTGGAATATGTTTTATTGTAAAACTTAATTATTTTAATGGGGACCCTAAGTCTAAACTTAGGGAAATTAAACAATTAAAGGGTATTAATAAAACAAAGTGTGAATGTTCTAGAAAAAGCGAAGATCAAGTACAGTTATAATCTTAGCCGTTGATTAGAGATATAATCTCGGCCGTTGATGTCTCAACGAGAAGACTATAAAAGAAGACTTGAGGATCATTTGGAAAGACACATCGAGTGAATCTAGTGATTGAATTCTTCTGATGGAGCAGTGCTTGGACGAAGATCAGATCTAAGTGATTCCAGCGCAGAGAGGGGCAGAGATAGCTTTCGGAAAGAGATTTTCTCAGCGAGAGAATCATCAGCAGAGAGAGGCAGAGAGTGATCCAGCAGCTCTCACGCAAAGGCTGATGTAGGGCCACGCAGAGGGTCAGAGAGAATCCAAAATTTTACAGAAGAATTAGTTTCAAAAGCCGGGCGCCGAGGTGTGAGACCGGGAGGCTAAGAACTGTGATTTTGGGCTGCAGATCGATCTTCTAGTTGGGTGACGCAATGCCTTGAGAGGGCGACGGAGGGACTGCATAGTGGCAACGCAGAGCTTGCCAAGGGAACCTCATCTAGTAACCGGATCAACAAAGAATTTTCAGTGATTGTGTAAGGTAATCTCACAAATCTTTTTGCCGGTATTTCTCTCTCTGTAACTGAATAACCCTTGAGGTATTCAGTGATGTATTCAGAAATTGCTAGTACTTAATAATACAAATACTCAGATCCGCTGCACCAATTTTCCCACATTGGGTTTTTCTGGGGACTTTCGTCCAAAATAAAGGTGTCCTATGTGTGTATTGTTCTTTGCTCAGTTTGTTTGTTTCAGAATCATAAGAAATTAAGTGTAGGCTGCTTCAGTAATTTATTTCAATGTTTCATGAAGACATCTAAAATAACTATGTAATGTAATTTATAAGTAGATGAAGTAGATTCAGTGGGTTGCAGTAAGATTCCTGAGGTTGTTAGATCTAGGAATTTTCACAGTAATGGCTTCATGCCTATGGATATTGTTGTATTGGCTTTGAGCATTTTACCAACAACCTCAACTTAGCATATTATGGCAACTAATCCAAGGCCTAGAGGAGATTTGTCTCACCCTTAAGACATGAGAGGGCAAGCACCATCATCAGAGCCCTCATCATTGCAGCAGTATAGGCTTTTCTATCATCAAGAGACCCATGAGACCAATCCTTGTGACTGTTGAGTTAAATTATAGACTTATAATTTGCCAACATAAATTATCAAACCAGGGCAGGTAATCTTGTGAGATACTGTGCAAGGTATATGCAGGCTTAATACCTCAAGTGCTTCCTAATTAAATCAGTCATGCATACACAAAGCTAATGCCTCTTTTCTGCATCAACACTTGGCAGCAAAAGCGATGGAGTGGATTCAAACATCCCTATGCAGCTTTTAGTATTGCTAATGTTGATCAAAAAAGATAAAAGATCAAACTCACAGCCATAAAATAATTAATCTGACATTTCAAAATTAAAATCTAATTAAATGAATTTAACTCATTAACATGAAAACTTAATCATTTGACATAACCTATTGAAACTTTAGAAAAGAGAACACTAGCTCTGCAAATAAATTATTACTGCATAAAAATAATTAAAAGAACACACCGCTGCAACTAATGAAGTTGTGAGAAAAGGGGGCCCTCCCTTACTCACAACCCCTTCAATATTAAAAGGCTTTACTCAGTAAAATGGATAGAACATATAATCTTATATTAATCTGAAAAATGTTACAGTCAAGTACAAATATGATATATCCGATCAGCAAACCAACCCAACTCCTTACAAAATGAAACGTAGTGGAATTTATACAAGTTTGAAGGCCCATGCTTTGCCTAAATAAGGAAAAACTATTATACTGAACTATTAGCTATCAATACTGGAACAAAATGTCAAAAATAGCTCTGCTGAGTCTAATCCATCATTGAAAGCATGGATCAGACTAATTTCGTTACATGGATGGAGTTTTCCCTCATATGGCCAACGAGAAGAAGTTTGAAGATCTGGGTGGTTTCCATGATGAATCTGAAACAACCAATAGGACAACGTGCATGTAGGTGGATTTCCCCACAAAACCCATGTTCCCGTTTGTTTTGAGATTAAGCGGAACATAGCCAATCATCGATTTTGCTATAGGAAATCTAGGTGGTTGTAGGAAATCTGCATTTGTAGGAATTCAAGGAGCATTTGCAGGAAATTGGCGACCGCGAGCTATCTATAGGAATTTATGGAGCTGATTTGAATTAAGACAAGTATGCATAAGACTTTTAATCAATTGACTTGATAATTCAATAAGGAAACAATTGGCTTAAGAAATACTTAAGAACAAGGTAAAATGACACTTAAGTTAATTTGCATACCTTAAGCACATAGCACCCTTTTGGCCAAAACTTAGGTAATATAATTGAAAGAAGTGTAATTAGGGGTCAAGGAGAGTTCATAATGGGAGAAGCAAGGTCTAAGAATGCTGTCAAAATTGAGCAAAATTGGGACTCAACATCTCCCCCACACCTAGCTTCTTGCATGTCACTTATGCAAGAAAAAATGTTGCACCCTTAGAAGAAAAATCAGTCCTTGCCTCGAGCTGTAGCTACTACAGCGAAATAGTCTAATTGGGCCCTGTTGGACTCTGCTTGAACCTGACTCCTATATGCTTCATTCTTTTTTCTCCAGATGATAAATCTGGGCCTGTTTCTTCTTCATAATTCGGGCTACCTTTTGATGCCTTCATCATGCTCTTTATGCATGTGTAAACTATTTTCTCTCAAGGTTTCATTCTCCTTTCGCAGAGGCCACTCTGAAACAGTAAGTTCAGTGATGATTTTTTCCAATTCCTGTCGAGACAGCTTTTTTTGGGGAGTTCCCTCCCCCTCATGTTGTCCCTGGGAGGACTGGGGCAAACTAGGCTCCTCGTACCTTTGCTGGTCTTCTACTGTCTTATTCCCGCTTTCCTGCAATGGTGGATCTTGGAAGGACACTATTTCTCTGTCGATGAATTCAACTGTCTCCACCTTCCCTTTTCCTTTGGACAGGTCGTGGGGATTTTCTTCCTTTTTATCAAGTCTGCTTGGTGGTACCCCCCTTTCTGCAATTTCCCTTGTTGCCAACTTTGCAGCTTGGCTCCTTGTAAATCTCTTAGTGGGGGTGGAAGTGCCCTTCAGTTTGGGCATTTTCCCTGTGGTTTCCCCAGTCACCACCACCTCTTCATCTTTTCTGTCCTCCTCTACTAGTGGACCACGGGTTCGTGGCTTCTTCCTCGATTTTTCTATTGGTTTTTCCTCCTTAGCTTCTGAAGGACCAGAGTCCTCATCTTCCACAAAATAGTTCTCTGACAGGAAATCTTCCCATGTTTTCTTCTTCTTCTGCAGAAACTCTGTTAGGATGATTTTTATCAACCCATGGTGATAAAGGTTCTCCTCTAGGTGGGTTGCCCTTTCCTTAGCGGCAATGGACATTTTCATCAGGGACATTCTCAAATAGTAAGGCAAATTCAAAGGCCTATCTCGAAAGTGGTTGAGAAGGCGAATATGAAATAAGAATGCAAGCCCAAAACAACCTTCGCATGTTACGTATTTCTGCAGGAAAAACAACAGGTGCCGATACTTACTTCACAGATATTCCTGTGGGATCCCTTTACTCCAATCAGGGTTTGCATGTTCTTTCTTGAGGAAGGATCGCAAATTCCCTTGTCGAACCGCTGATTCTTGAACTAACGCCCCCCGTCTTGTGGGATGTTGCATGCTCGAGCCACTAGATCTTCTATCAATCAAAATTGTACATTCCCCACTTGTGCTTTGTCGCCAAAAGCACTTTGTTACCTCTGAATTATGCCCACTGAATTTCTGAAACAACGATAGCTAGCCTGCTTTTTCCAGCCTTGTCTTACTGCGAGGGTCAGCGTCTAATAGCGCGAGACCTTGCAGCTCAAATTGAACAGGGGAATGCATTCTCAACATGACTAGGAGTGGGAGAGACAGAGTTAATTCAGCTCACAAAGATGCCTCCAAGAATTTGCAACAAAAACTCGACAACGAGAGTTTAAATTGGAAATATTAGAGAATATGGCAATTTTCGAAAATGCAGGTCTGGATCATGATTATCATCATGATCCGCCCTACGGAATGGATATCAGAAATATAACCAAAGGACATGTCAGAGTTATGATGGTCGGGCATGGAACTCGATTTATGACATTGTTTCGGGAAATAACTCCCTAGAGGCCGTTGGGTCAAAAACCTCCACAGATCAGGGCATGCTATTCAAGAAGGACTCACACAACCAAACTTGTATGCTAAAAGCTAGATATTATAGATTGTAGAACTCACCCGTAGATCCTACGTTTGATGTAGATCCCGCAGGGTCCAAACCCCCAGCAACCCTTCTTCCTTTTCAACCTGGAAATCAAGAAGAGACATGCACGGAAATCTAGTTGTACAGCATATATCTTTCCTAAATGTCAGTGTAATCCATGTGAAACATCATATAAATAATAATAAATGCTTAATTAACAATCTTTTCACATATGCAAGCATATATTAACACGTGAATTTGGGAACAAGATGGTTTTTCTTCATTACGAACAACATGTACAATAATAGAAAGGTGGAGAGATCACCTGAATCCTTCCACGATCTTCGAACAGACCGTCGTCTAGATCCGTCCCGCCCTTGCCTCACTAGGATTCTTTCAAGACTTGTGCACACGAGATGACATATAAGCTGATGAACATCTCCAGGAAACAAGGGTTTCCTGTAAAAATCTGGGAAGTGCAGGAGGCACGGGAAATCAGACTTGAATTGGGCTTCAACAGAGTATAATGTCTATAATTTTCTCTCTCCCTCTTAGGCCATGCATATGAGGGGCTTTTATACTCCCTCAAAGTAGTTTCAATCTATTAGAAACAGTTGGCCACGGGCTGGGGTGGTTGAATTACAAGAATAACCATCAACCCAACCTTGAAAATAGGGATTTTTATATATTTTTTAATGATTTTAAAGGCATACGCGGAAAATTATCTCTAGACTCGCGTATACATGTGGAAAATTCTGGGCATATCTGCGTATGGGATTTTAAACACTATTTTTTATGAACTTTTATTCAAGTTTGTGGGAATGGGTGCCCAAGGCCAAAGAGACAATCATGAATCACATGAGGGTGAAAAATGATGCTATAATAGATGCCCCCTAATATATGAGGTCAGAAGGGGTACATGATGGCCGAAATATATTATGCACATAGAAAGAACTTCGCAAGGACAAGAGAGGACTTCACCAGATTTCAGCCTGCCAAAAGCCAATGAAAGAAAACAGAGAGTCAGCTCATGTCTGAGGCGGGCATACCCATGCTCAGTCAAAAATATATCCATATAGAAAGTACAGAATAGATCCAGAATGTATACAAGTATAGCTAAACTGAAAGTACACAATGAATCATCTGAGCACGGCCCAGAAGTACAAGTCGGAATCAATGTCCAAGTATCACATATATCAAACTGATCAATAATGCTGAAAATGGATGTCTGATCACAATAGTAACTGAATCTCCAGGTACCAAATCATAAGGGGTTGAACACATGGTACAATCACGCAACTCGGGAGCCAACATATAGGATGCTGCTGTACTGATACTGCAACATATAAAAGTGGATGACATCATTGGTAGAAATTGAATGGACTGTCAAAAGTGAACCGAAAAAAGCTGATGCAATCCGAGGTCTTCACCAATCTCGATGGCACAATTCTACACAATGGGAATAAATGAGCTGAAGTCGACCATGTGAGAAATCGTTTGATTATCGGTCAATAATGTATACCGTTAACAAACGCGAGACAACCCACCGATAATGAAAATGAGTGTCAAGGTGCCCCAGTACAATCTAACAAGTGCGAATGCATGAGTTGAAGTCGAACACTTGGAAGAATCTACCAATCAGGAGGTAATGATGAATCCCCACTGTCGATAGTGAGAGTCTGCCATTGATGACTGCAAACCCTAAGATACTGACAAAAGACTCTAGACCTTATTCCTAGAGCAATGAGTCGGAGTCGATGGGAAAAGATCTGCTGGAAGGAAGGCATTAAGGCATCCCACATCAGTCTAGCGCGAGTGTAACCCGTAGGCCAAGATTTGGAAGGAATTAGACGAAGCAGAGTGACAGAACCAAACCGAAGTACGTTTCCGACATGCACAAGATGAAGCTAGCGCACGGAAGAAACCCTCTGAACTAACCAATATTGAAAGCTGACACAGAGGCGAGATATCCACCGATAGGGTCAAATGGAAATCAAGGTACTGCACGAATCCCAAGTGTGATAATGTATGTTGATGTCGAACACAAGGAAAGCCACTCAGTCAAAGACCCATAATGATGATCAAATGCTGAGCACAAGGTCACCTATCAATGATGGAAATAGGGCCAGGGTGCGGCTCTAGGTTTACTCTCAGAGCAATATATCGTAGTCGATGAGAGACAAACCCGCCAGCAAGAAGTCAATGGAGACCTTCTCAAACCAACACGAGCAGAAGACCAAAACATCTGATGTGATAGAACAAGATACTGACAAGACCAAGAAGGCCGACTGAATAATGAGTCAATAGACACCGCAGAATGGTCAACTCTGGTTAAACTTCCCTTGAACAAAAGCATAACTCGTGATGACCATGGCAGTAAAAAATGACACTGTATAAGTCTATTATGCAGGAGGAAAAAACAAACTCTCCATATGATTGGAAGAGATAACCAACCGGGGAGGACTAACCAGTGAAACAAGGAAAAAGCTGAACCTAGGTCAAAACTAAAACCATCCCAAATGAAGGAAATATATAACGTATGTGCTTCGTTCAAGGGCGACAAACTGATACTGTACTGCCATCAAATTATGAAGTAACATCCCGTTCCCGCTCTTTTTGTTATATTTGATTTTTTTGTCTTTTTCATATAATAAGTCTGAAAAAGAATAAAAGAATGCTATGGTACAATGGATAGAACGAGTATCAAGAAACAGATGCACTAGTTCCTGGGATAGGAACGATCCTATGCTCAATGCAAGGTGGCGAAAACTAGTAAGCGATACTCAAAGGAATGTTCCATCCATGGGAAAAAAGGGTGTCAAGTCTTGATAGCTAAGTGCATGCAATGGTTAACTTGTATAGACAGTCAAGGTCAAAAGATGGCTTAAACATCGAGTCCAAATGAAGCCAGCTAAAGGCCAGGATAAACAAGTAGCCAATATGCAATGCAGTAGTACAACTCAACGACACTAGGGAGCCTCTAGGGTAATAGCCAGAAAAATGATAGTGAAGAAGAAGAAGAATGAGGCTTCAAAACATAAGTCATGGCGGGACTAAAGACGACTCCCGAGATTACATAAAACGCAGCATGGGCAACAAGTGCTATCGAGGAACTAACTAGGAAGCCCATGTAGAGGAAGGCTCTACCACCAAGTCATGATTAAATAATCGGTGAGTGAAATGGATGAAATACTCATGACCTAATGGGATCGACCCTATGACAAGTGATCAGAATGGAGGCTAGTATGCAAAATGCAATGGAAAGTGGATTTCCTAACCTATATGCCAGTGAAGATCATATACCTGCCATGACAGGTCAGCAGTCATGGATAAAAAACCGGAAAAATCTCAACTTCATGAAAATGTCCCTGAAAATATACCAATCTGGGAACTTACAAGCATCCGGGTTATGCAGCTTAAGATAGATTGAAAAAATAGGCATAACAAATTTTTGCAAAAATTTTCAAATTCTGGGCATAAATACACATGTTACCTCATATTTGGTTCATTGTTACTTGCTGATTTGGGAAAAAGAGCTCTGGAGAAAAACCCTCTTTCGTCAAAACAAGAGCAATCAGTGGTCAAACTTCACCGAATCAGTCAGGTAAGCTCTTAATCCATCATTATTATCAATTTTGTCCATTAATAGAGTTAAAATTTGGAAGTTTCACCGTTAAAAACTTTTGTTTTAATTTAGGGCTTTGCGCATACGCGGGTTCGTATGGACCAAGTCGCGTATGACACGCGACTGTCTACAGGGTAAGTCGCGTATGCGCAACCCGCGACTGTCTACAGGGTAAGTCGCGTATCCGCAACTCGCGATGTAAAAAAAACGCATCTAATGAACAAATAAATGAATTTTTTCAAGATGACCATCACTTGGAGGGAACGTGAGCATAGTGCAATTGATAACGAAGTAATGCAAGATCAACAATCGCTCAATATCCTTCGAAATTGCGGATTGCTCAAATTTTTCAAAATGCCAAATATGAAGAGTAATGTCCGGTTGCTTGAAATGCTGGTAAATTATTGGGAACCAGAGGAAGATTGCTTCGTGATAGATCAAATGCCCATACACATAGAGGTAGAAGACATCTACTTCATTACTGGACTCTCACGGAGGGGAGACCCAGTAGATTTGCACAACAAGCCTTTGGGAGGGCTTACTGTGGATGACTATGTCCACGTCTACTGTGTAGAGGGGTCCAAAAAAGTAGGGACTCAGATTGCTATAAAAGATTTGAGAGATCTATACATGAAGATTCTCCTGTTTCCCATTGGCAAGGTAGTAGGATCTGCTTCCTTGCATCAAGCATCCAGGACCCAGATGAGCATAGCTGTGGAATGCCTAGCTCACCTGTATGATTGGTGTACAGCTCTATTAATGAACATGAAGCAACAACTGACCTCCATCCGGAAAGCAAAAACAAAGCATTTCGGATATGGAACCATTTTGATGACATTCTTCTTCGAGAAGATTCCTGGGCTTCGACCCAAAGTGATCACTTCCATCAACAACCCAAGAGACCCAAGAATTTCCCGATGGACAGATCTGATGAAGACACTGGGGGGAAGTGAAGTTCCCCAAACCACCTGAGACGACGAGTTCTTCCAATGGTGGGAGGAACAAGTCATCGCAGTGGAGGACTACCCTTATGCCGGGATGGATTTCCGCGGTGATCCAGACCTCGTCCTTCCACCTGGCGCGACATTGGGCGCAATCGATAAGATTGCAATTTTTAAATTATATGATTTTTATGATTTTTTCAATATATATGAAAAAATGTGAAAACAAAACATGTTTTTGATTGGATTCAAAATGACTTACAATATTATGATGACCATGATATAGATATTGGACTAGTCCGTCCTGAGGGCTACCCACGGCACAAGCGCCGCAGAGGCGAGGCGGATACTGAAGACCCAGGCAGGACCCTCCATGCTGTACAGATGAACTTGGAGGATTTAACTCGCCAAGTGCTTATGGCTGCAGTGGAAGATCTACCTGAGGCCATCCAGAGACGGGTAGTGGGAGTACCACGTGACTGGGTATGATTATTCCGCCGTGTCGCCACCGCGATTGTGTTCTATAGGAACACGAATTTTGGGCAGGGACCACAGGAGTAGATAGATATTATTATCGGATGACTGTATATTTTTGATATTGAACATGATCGGGCATAAACCCTAATTTTGTATGACTTATGGATCCAAATTTTGTATAGTTTTTTGAACACTCTGATGATATATATACAACGATTTATGATGTGATGTGACAAATGTATAAAAATGCATGATGTTTTTGATGATTAAATTTTAATGTATGGAATGATTAATATGCCAATCAATTACTTGATTAGCTAATGAGTCTGCCATCTAATTGTCTGCTCAAGGAATATGAATGAATGTTAAAAATTGAAATGATCTTTGTAACAAACATACCCTAAAAAACAACCGGAGTAAAAATGGATCTCGAACCCGATAAGTATTGTTCAATTGTGACACCACCAGTTGGGAGTCCAAGAAAACTACCAACGAATCAACACCCAAAGATATTGCCTCTGAGAGTAGGTAAATAACTGCAGTGTACTCTGCTATATTATTGGAAGCAAGACCAATGCAGACTCCTCTTGATACTAACAGCTGACCGGATGGATGATGAAGCACCCAAGCCGCAGAAGCCAAGTTCCGGGTGTGTCTACTAGCACCATCGGCGAAACCATAATGACTCATGACATTCGACACAACCTGCCAAAGCAGATCAAAAACATCACCATCACATCAAAGACCTAAAAACTAGATATGTACAAAATAAAAACTACTATATATAAAAGCAAAATGCCAGGCCAAAGCCTAGGCATAATACTTTTTCAAATAGAGCCCATTTCTGGGCTCCGCCAACTCATTTCCTTCAAAATCAACCAAGGCATATGCTCCTTTTTTAAGGACTTTTTTAACGATGAAGGGGCCATACCACAGACTTAAACTTTCCTGCGCCCAGGGCATCCTTCTCTTGGGCATAGACCAAAACGAGATCGCCTTCCGAGAAAACCCTAGGTTTGACCGCCTTATCATACTGAACTTTGACTCGTTTCTTATGCGCCTCATTCATCGTGGTGGCATCGCGACGCTGCTCGTCAAGATGTTCCAAGTGAAGGAGACGTTCTTCAAGACTAGAAGTGTCAGGAAGAAGCTCAACAACTAACTTAAGAGAAGGAATTTCACATTCAATAGGAAATATAGATTCCAGCCCGTAAACTAGTTGAAACAGAGTAAAGCCAGTTGCAGTTTTCACTGACATCCTGTATGCCCAAAGTGCAGGATACAACATGATATGCTAGTTGGATCGAGCTTTATTAATTGTCCTTTGAAGAATGGTCTTCAAGGATTTGTTCACGGCGCCATTGGCCTGAGGATAATACGGAGATGAATGCTCCTGCCGGAAACCTAATTTTAGAGCCAACTCAGCCATCATGCTATTCTGGAAATGACTGCCATGATCAGTGACAATCTCTAGGAATACCAAAACGAGCAATAACCTGGTTGAAAAGAAAAAGAGCTGCTGTCTCACCATCATTCCCAAAAGTAGGCATAGCCTCGACCCACTTCGTAAAGTAGTCTACTGCTACAATAATATACTTGTGACCTTTAGCCGAAGGCGGGTTACAAGTAGTATAATCAATACCCCACTTTGTAAAGGGACCGACAGTAATGACTGGAAAAAGTGGAGCTGGATGAGCGCACATTTTTCGAGTATAGACTTGACACGGATGACGTTTTTTGACTGACTCCATACAATCTTTGAAAATTGAAGGCCAAAAGTATCCAGCACGCAAGATTTGTTGGGCTGTAGCAAGCCCAGATAAATGACCACCACAAGCTCCACTGTGGCAATCATTCAGCACAGCCTCAGCTTCTTCGAGAGTTAAGCAACGTCTCAGGATTGAATCAACCCCTCGACGGTATAAAGCATCACCAATAATCAAGTAATTTTTAGCCAAGTGATGCAACTTACGACGCTCATCTTTTGAAAAAGTAGAGGGAAACTTCGTAGTCTGAAGATACACAATGATATCTCCATACCAAGGATCCTGTGGAGAGATGAGAAACAAATGTTCATCCGGGAAGGATTCATCATAGACTATCTCTTCTCCACAAGGCAACTCAGAGATTAATTCCGCGAAAACTAAAGATTTCTTGGACTTGGAAGACATAAAATCAAGATCAAATTCCTGCAAAATCACAATCCATCTATTGTATTTGCCCCCAATCACTCGCCTACTGAGAACAAATTCAAATGGATTGGCTGCTGCCAAAACATAAGTTTTTCGTAGAAGAATATAATGTCTGAGTCGCTGTACAACATCAATAGCTGCTAAAGCTAGCTTCTCTATCGGAGTATACCGGAGTTCAGGTCCTACCAAGCCTCGACTAAGATAGTATATAACATGCTCTGCCAGAGCATCGTCCTCCTGAACCAGAACCATACCAATGGTAGATTCTGCTGCTGCAAGATACAAAAGGAAATCCCTGGTATAATCAGGTGGACTCAATATAGGAGCAGAGGTAAATAATTTTTTCAAAGCATCGAATGAGCGCTGAGCAAATTCATCCCAAAAGAATGGAACTCCCTTCTTCAACAATCTCATAAATCCTTTGGTAAATTTAGCATAATTTACGATAAATCTCCGAAGAAAATTAGCTTTTCCTTGTAGACTTTGAAGTTGACGAATAGACGACGGGGGAGGCAACCGAAGTATTGCCTCAACCTTGAAGGGATCTACCCTAATCCCTTCCGATGACACAATGAATCCCAATAACCGACCGGATGTAACCGCGAAAACACACTTGTTCGGATTCAACCTAATCTTGTAGAAACGACATCGTTCAAATACTTGACGGAGGTGAGCAGGATGATCAATTCTATTTCGAGAACGAGCAACTAAATCATCCAAATACGCCTCGATAATATGTTTGATGTCGTGGAAGGCATATGACATGGCCCGGTGAAATGTAGCCCCAGCATTTTTAAGACCAAAAGGCATCTTCTTGTAAGCAAAAGTACCCCAGGGACAAATAAAGGCAGTCTTATGCTGATCTTCAAGACGGATAGTAATCTGATTGTATCAGGAGAAACCGTCCATGAAGGAGAAAATCTCATTACCAACACACTCATTGATAATCTGATCTATAAATGGTGTGGGGTAATTATCTTTCGGACATGCTTTATTAAGGTCTCTGAAATCAATGCAAACTCGAATTGTTCCTTGTTTTTTATCCACGGGAACAGGATTCGAAACCCACTCTGTCAAAGGAACAGGGAAAATAAATCCCGCCTTGAGCAGCTTCTCCACCTCGGCTTTGATAGCTGCAGCCTTCCTAGGATTGACCAGACGAAGTTTTTGCCTCACAGGCTTAGTGTTTTCGTAAGTCTTGATCTCATGCTGGACAATAGATGGATCTATACCAGGCATTTCCTCATAAGACCAAGCGAACACATCCCTAAACTCTTTAAAGAGATCGGTGTAAATCTAAATCTCTTCAGGGGAACATTCAGCTCCGATGAAGACATTCTCTATAACATTGGGATCCCTGGAAATGTTCACCAGGATAGTTGGAGAAATCACAGCCATGTTCCCTTCAGCATATACCTGTGTTGGTGCTAAAGGGTTCAGGACTGGGTGAATAGGACCAGGAGACAAAGGACTTGGAAAACTTGATTCAACTTTGTTCAAATCAAGTAAAAAGTAAGACCGATGATGAAAATCATCCAACGGTCTATCTATATCAGTCATAGCTTCCAGGATGGCCTCTTCAGATGGAAGAGTGGTATCAAGGCAATCCTGGGTAGAAGAAGAACTAAGTGTCCAAGCCGGAGCCACATCGCCATCCAACTCCTCCGGAGAAAGAGGAGCTGGAATGGACTCTGCAGAGTCAACAATAGATTGATAAGCAATCTCAGCTGCAGACATCGAAAATGCCATTCCACCCACTTGACCTTCCGCTAATGTGGAGGTAGGGGAAGGCAAGGTCCAAGGATCCGAAAAATAATGAGTTCTGAAGAACTCTTTTCGAATAGGAGCCCTGGAGGATGAAATTGCATTTATATGAACAGTAGGAGGTGGAATATCAAAAGTACCCATTAAAGAAGAATACATTCCAACCCCTAAATTCTCAACAGGCGGCTTGGCATTATCCACCTTTGGAATAGTTGAGTCAGTAGATGCATTCGAGTCTACAGGAGAACAGTCCAGTTGATCCACTGTAACAATCCTCCCTTCACGAGGGAAACAAATAACCTGAAATAATGAGGATGCAATGGCAACCATCTCATAAATCCAATTTCGCCCCAACAGAAGGTTGTAGTCCAAGCTTGCATCACTATCTCAACCTCTATATTTACAGTTTTGCCCCCAACACAGATAGGCAAAGATGGGACAATACCATGCGGTCTGTGAGAATGACCATCAAACGCAGTCAGAAGAGTAGCAGATGGAACAGCTGCGGGAGATCCAATTCCCTTCCAGCATGCGAGAGACATCACACATGTGGAAGCGCCCTCATCAACGACCGTTCGAAAGATATTGAATTTTCGAAACGACGATTTGATATGAAAAGCCATATGATGGGGGAGTCTCTTTTTAAAATTAGACATATCGAATGTAATCACAAGAGAGTTATTTGGATCGACAGCCCCAATAGCAGTGAGCAGAGCACTGCGCTGAGCTGGACAAGACTGGAGCACCTCAAGAGCCGACATGGCACAAGGACTCTGTGCCAGATCTTCCACAATAGAGTAGTTCTGGGCAGCCCTGGCATTTGGATTAATCGTCGTACGCTTGGTAGATGCTTTTGGCATCTGAGGTATAGGCTCAACAGTAGGCCTCGTAATATGAAGCGGCTCAGTACCATCGGGAGCACTCTTGGCTTTCAAAGACTCATCTTCGCCATAATCACGAGATCTTGTGGCGATATCCGCATGAGCACTCATCATGTATATGTTTGAAGGATTGTCTCCTTCCTGGGTGCCCCCAGAGGAAGCCCCAGTATTTTGATTTGCGCCAACAACTAGCTGTTGCCCTTGGGGAAAAGGGTTTGTCAACACAGCCTGGGAACTAGAAGAACCCTGCTGAGCTAACAAGCGCTGCGCATCCTAAATTTTAGGGCAAAGGTGAGTAAGATGGTCTCCGGCACATAACTTGCATGGAAACTTCACTTTCTTTTTATCCTTTGGACCCTCACCAACATGCTCGTTGGATTTATTTGCATTACCCTTCCCATTCTTGCCCTTTTTCTTATTACGTCCCTTCTTCTTCCCTTCGGATTGTTGATTTTCTTTAGGGTTAGAAGTCTGAACGGCATTTACCGACAAAGATTGAGAAGGCGATGACTCAGCAGGCACAGCCTGACCAGAAGAAGCAGATTGTATAGACAACTGCTGCAATTGACTAAGCAGGTTAGCTGCACCACTATTGATCGACCCAATAAGTCCGTCACCATGAGGACCGGGTTTAGTCTTGGATATGTCTAATTTGGAGCGAGGAGCATTAGGCAAATATTTATGAAGGACACCAGACTGAGAATATATCAATTCAAGCTGTTGGGCCCTAAAAATAGCCTGCTCCTCAGAAAATACCCCTGAGAGGGATACATCCTTAGAAATATCTGCCTACAGAGATTTCAAAAACCATTCCAAAAGAAATTCTCCCGGAATATAAGCTTTAATGAGCCTCTTCCTTCTCTGCCATTCCTGAATATGATCAGAAATGTGGGTTGCGTCATCTTGCTTAAAATTAGATAGGAGTTCAGTCTCGGCATCATAACGGACATGCAACTAGAAATGATTTAGAAATATAGTAGCTAGATCTCCAAAAGTAGCAAAACTGCCCCCAGTTAACTCAATGTACCACTTGGTAGCATTTCCAGTCAAGGTGCATTGAAACAACCTCAACCTAATCGAATCCTCAACCAGGGAGTTAGATGAACACCATAAATGGAAAGTGGTGATATGATCATCTGGGTCCTCTCCATTCTTGCCTTCAAACTTTGGAATGTCTGAAGGTAGTTCGGTAGGAACCGGAGGCCACCCTGGACTATATCGGATTGGATCATTCGTCAATTTGGACAAATATGGCAAGTTCAACGTTGCCAGAAAAGGTAAATGAGGAGGAGCCTAAGGATTCCATCTTTGTTGGGATGAATTCCCCACATTATGAAAATAATAACCTAGATTTGATGAGACACCAGGTTGCCAGAAAGAACTCGTAGAAAATGTTGGGCCGTAGGACCCATCATATGGACAAGGACCCCCTCCCAATGTAGAGTTACCATAGACCAGACCAGTTCCCCCCCCTTGAAGTAGTAAATAAAGAGGAAACCCCCTAATAGGGGTTCCAAGTGTTAGAAAGAGAGGAAAAAGCCTGATAAGCACTCAACGAAGGGAAAGAAACATTCCCTTGTTGACTAGTGAGAAACTGATTCCCTACCCCCACTGCTGTAAATACAGGGTTCCAACCTGTAAAGGTAGTTGAACTCTGACCTCCAGACCAAGGGTTAAAAATCTGAGTCTGAGAATTAAAAGGAAAAGACCCTAAGGAAGGATTCGAACTAGGAATATGCCCACTTCCGAAGGGGAACCCTTGAAAAGAAGCTGACCCACTAGCCATGGAAGACATGGGTGCAGACGCAGTTGCAGCAGCGGAAAAGGAAAATGAAGGAATCCCACTAATGGGCATTACAAAACAAAAGGGACCAGATTAAGAAGCTTGTGCTTGGGTGAAACCAGAGCCAAACATAGCAGTACTAGAAGCAATCGAAGATATAGCAATTGTGCCTCGTCCTTCTACTGAAGCAGGAGTCTGGATGCTTGCAGCACTCACAACCATAGCAGCGTTCCCAGTCGTGGCCATCGAAAGGTATGAATGAGATGGATAAGGACTTTCTGGTCTTTATGACTCAGGTCCGATGTAGTCAACAACAAACGAAGAATCAAAAGGAAGAGGAGATGGAAGTGACTTAGGAGACTGAGGTACTTCCTCTACTTCTACTTCTTCTTCTACTTCTCTTGGAAATAAGACTCTCGAGGTGAGCGGAGTGCTCCTCTCGGAACCAACACCAGAACCAATTACAACACCTTCAAGCCCTGGCGGAGGATCTCTCTCCGCTGCGTCAGATACCACTGGGTGATATTCACCTGCTATATTACTCCTACGCCTTCTTGAAGAAGGCTCTACACTTTCGGGAGATAACCCCCGAACTCTCCTCGATCGACGAGGCGCTTGATCAGCCACTTTAACAGATTAATTAGACTCAAAAAATTATAAAGCTAAGCAAGCTAGGAGCAAAGAGCACTCACTACAAAAATCCCTAAGATGCAACCAAGCAAGCAGCCTTCAAGTATTTCCACTCCAGGTGATTAGGACCGGACACCAAAATATGAGAAAGCGAAAAAAAGGACCTCCCGAAAGTAGTTTGGGATAATGACAGCCCAATTTCCACTCCAGGTGATTAGGACCGGACACCAAAATATGAGAAAGCGAAAAAAAGGACCTCCCGAAAGTAGTTTGGGATAATGACAGCCCAGGCCTACTAGCGAAGGTAACAGAAATAGTTACGCCGACCTCCTAACAATAGCCTTTGCCGGTGCAAGTACCCAAGCTTCGCCGGGGCACCCTCCAGAAGTACTGCTAGAAGTGATACGACGTCTGCCTCAGGTACCATGGGTATTCCCCCCCCACAGTCACCTTTGTGGTACCTAGGAATGGAAACTAAGGGCACCAATCCGTATCAGCAGCCGGGCGGAACGGTCTTAAGGCAAGATCAAGTAAATCAGAGAGGGGGTATCTCTCTTCTCAACCTTCACTTTCCCTCGTGCTTGACTCTCTGGAGGAGAGATTTCCCAGTCCACCTAACAGTGTTGGATTTCGCTCATTTAATAAAATTATATGTTTTAGTTTGAGCGGCCTTGGAGAGTTAACTCTCCACTCACCTAATCCAAGGCCCTACAACCTAGCTAGTTGATGTATGACACTTAATAAAAAACTTGCTAGTTGTTTTTAAATTAATGCGCTTATTTTAGTTGGTTGTTATATTAAGTCAAGGGAATATGGAAATGAAACTCGTGATGTTTTATGACGCAAAAAAGAAATTAATGAAAACCAAACTACATGCAGATGCAGTAATTGCCTTTCGATGAAAATAAATTTCTACACGGGTTCTACGAGACTATTTTTTCTTTTCAGATATCAAACCTCACACTCGCAAAATTTATGAAAAAGACTACAAATGTTCAAGTGCACCTAATGCAAATTACTAAGAGCATGCCAATTCTAAGATGCAAAATCTAACAAAGCAAAGAGAAATTTCCAAGAATCCCCCAGTTCTATCACTTTTCCGGTTGTCCACAAAGCTAGTTCCCAAATCAGAAACTCTCAGTATAAAGACACCAAAATATGCTCAAAATAAGAGAAAGAAACCAATGAAAATTCCCTTCCCAAATCAAGTCAGAAACTGAAGGTAAGAAATCTCAACAAGGCTTCAAAAGATGGAAAGAAACCAAAACAAAAATGCAAAACAAAGACAATGGCAAAACAAAATGTTTTTGAGCTTTTAAATTTTATAAAAAGAAGATTTCAAAGAGACCACGAAGAACTATCCAATTCCCAAGCCAAACAATCTCTGAATTTCAAGCAAAACTTCAACAAAAATGCTCTAAATCTTATAGTGCCACTTAGTAGCAAGATTTATACGAGCAAAAGGAAGACAAGAAACTCAGTAACTCAGCCCAGAAGAATAGCACAATCTTGCAGCAAACAAAACTTCAAAGACCCAAAAATGACTGTTCAAAAATTGCAACAAGACCTAGTCAAATGAAATCAAGAAAACCAACCGAAAAGCAGGCAAAAATTAAAGTGCAAAGCAAGACATAAAGTTAGGAAAGAGCATATGAGCAGAAGCTCTCTGTCCTGATTAAGCAGAACAACCAAGAATCTCCAGAAAGAGATCTTGTACTCGAACCAGAAATGCAAGCACTAAATTTTTTTTTTTGCCAAATGAGCTAGTCTTCAACTGAACAAGAGAGAAAAAGACCAATAACCACTTTCAACACAATCTAGAGACTAAAAGGACACTGCAGGAACAGGTCTCCACAGGCAGACAAGACCAAAAAGTCAAAAAATCAAAAATTTCAAAATTTGCCCAGGCATACGCTACTTAGCAGTTTTGAAACAAACGTGAATACACGACTATGGCAAAGGAAAAACGCGTATACGTGACTTCCTTTGACAAAACTTGCATGTATACGCGTCTGTGTAGAGGAAAACTAGCGTATGGAAAAGTAAATAATGAAAAATAAAAAAGATCAAGCCTGGCTAAAGAACCAGGTCTTTAGTCTGACTGAGAAAAAACTAACTGGACTGGAAATAATGATTAAAATTGTTGGAAACCTTTAAAACAGCTGAAACCACCCAATAAGGGAATCACAAGAATGCGATCCCCAGTGGAGTCGCCAGTTCTGTTTCGAGAAATAACTCCCTAGAGGTCGTTGGGTCAAAAACCTCCACAGATCAGGGTATGCTATTCAAGAAGGACTCACACAACCAAATTTGTATGCTAAAAACTAGATATTATAGATTGTAGAACTCACCCGTAGATCCTACGTTTGATGTAGATCCCGCGGGGTCCAAACCCCCAACTACCCTTCTTCCTCTTCAACCTGGAAATCAAGAAGAGACATGCACGGAAATCTAGTTGTACAGCATATATCTTTCCTAAATGTTAGTGTAATCCTGTGAAACATCATATAAACAATAATAAATGCTTAATTAACAATCTTTTCACATATGCAAGCAGATATTAACACGTGAATTCGGGAACAAGATGGTTCTTCTTCATTACGAACATCATGTACAATAATAGAAAGGTGGAGAGATCACTTGAATCCTTCCACGATCTTCGAACAGACCGTCGTCCGGATCTGTCCCGCCCTTGCTTCACTAGGATTCTTTCAAGACTTGTGCACACGAAATGACATATAAGCTGATGAACATCTCCAGGAAGCAAGGGTTTCCTGTAAAAATCTGGGAAGTGCAGGAGGCACGGGAAATCAGACTTGAATTGGGCTCCAACAGAGTATAATGTCTATAATTTTCTCTCTCTCCCTTAGGCCATGCATATGAGGGGCTTTTATACTCCCTCAAAGTAGTTTAAATCTGTTTGACACAGTTGGCCACGGGCTGGGGTGGCTGAATTACGGGAATAACCATCAACCTAGCCTCGAAAATAGGGATTTTTATATATTTTTTAATGATTTTAATGGCATACGCGGAAAAGTATCACTGGACTAGCGTATACACGCGGAGAATTCTGGGCATATCCGCGTATGGGATTTTAAACACTGTTTTTTATGAACTTTTATTCAAGTCTGTGGGAATGGGTGCCCAAGGCCAAAGAGACAATCATGAATCACATGAGGGTGAAAAATGATGCTATAACAGACGTAATGGCTCACAACCGCGTTTTCCCGCAAGGGTTACCATGACTTACATTCATGCAAATTAAAAAAAATTAAAGCATCATTACCTTTCACCTTAAGCATACTGTCACCAATCGTACCTTACTGATCCTACCTTCCAACGGTCCAGTCCTTGGATGACGACTGCCTTTGTCTTGAAATGATAAGCCACTTTGAAATTACATCAGATGGATAATTGTATAGTTCATGATCTCAACCAATAATAAAAATGTCAGTACTTTATTAGATTAATTTAAGCTAATGTTATGTCTGCAATTTTTTCTTCAGGAAACAAGTGGCATTGCTGTAGAAAATGGAACCACAACTGTTGAACGTTCTTCAGCAAATCGTTCTGCAGGAAAAACTGTTTCTTCCGTTTTTTGTATAGTTCATTGCACATGAATGAAGGTGCTAATGTCAAATGTGCAATGATCTAATTGGATCACCAACCATTGAGGTGAACTGTTAACCAATGTGAGGCCCATCACCATTAATGAGAGTGAGGACCAAGGTACTCTGATGTATCCTATTAGGTGTGAATTTATGAGCTATTGTCGAACCCCCTGTAGGATCCAAACAGTCAAGGAGCCATAAAGATTCCCCATTGCTGCTGGCGAGATACGCTGTCATTGAGGCATACAAGCTTCAAGACATCATAAGGCTCTAGTCTTGGACCCAAATAATTTGTTGATGTCGAAGGGCCAAGATTGTTAGAAGGAGGGCCTTAAGAAATCCCACATCAGTCCAACACGAGCAATCCAAAGATTAGCTGAAAAACATAATTTATTGAGAGGATCCCAAAGGGTCTACTAACCTATGTTTTTAACGAGCCCAAGGCAGTCCATGCTCGCCAGATTTCAATTTTAGAGTCTGAAATACTGGAAAAGAAGACTCCAAGGGGCTCATTTTCCGTAACTAGTCCATTGGCCCCGAAAAAAGGAATAAACTTGTACCCAATAGACATTCCTCTCATGGTTTACTGAGCACGAGGAACAAAGACAGCTTAATGTGTCAGTAGAAAATCAAGAAAAGGTAGTGAGAGGAATGACTCCCTCTCCTACCATTTCTAGCTCCTTTTTCTTCACAATTTCTTCCACAAATTCCTCCTTAGATTGGGGTTTTTGATATAGCTTGAGTCTGTGCCCATTCACTAAGAAGGTAACATTCCCATCATCAATAGTTTTAACTCGAACAGATCCATTATAAAAAACTTTGTCAATTTCAAAGGGACTCGACCAATGTGTGTTAAATTTCCCTTTAAAGTTCTTAAATTTTGAATCATACAACAATGCCCAGTCTCCCTCTTTGAACTGCTTCTTCTTAATGTATCTGTCATGCCATTTAGCCCATTGTTTTCAGATCAGATCATTATGCTGAAAAACATCCTGCCTAATCTCACCCAACTCATTGAACTGCAAGATTCTCTACTGATGTGCCTCATCAAGGTCTATACCCAAATCTGTTGCCATCTTGAAAGTTCTGATCTGAAATTCAATCGACAGTAAAACTTGTTTTCCATACACTAATTCATATGGGGAGAAGCCAATGGTGTTTTTCCATGTGATCTTGTAAGCCCACAATGCCTCAGAAGTCGATCAGAGCAATCCTTTTTATGTAGTTACACTGTCTTTGTAAGGATTGTCTCCAACACCTTATTTGTTGATTCCACCTGCCCATTGGCTTGTGGATGGTAAGGGCTAGACTTCCGATGAGTAATTTGATATCTCTGTACAATTTCCTGCACAAGCTTTGACACAAACTGGGTACCCTAATCAATAACTATCTCCCTTGGTACCCCAAATCTTACAAAAATATCAGAAAAAAAAAAAATCTACCACTTCTTTCTTCGTTGCTCTAGGTAGTGCTCTTGCTTCCACCCACTTCGTAACATAATCGGTGCAAACTAAAATATACTTCTTACCTTTGGACATAGGATTGATGGGACCTACAAAATCAAGAGCCCACCTCTTGAATGGTTCTATGAGAACTTGTGGCGGCAAAGGCATTTCATCTAATTGAACAAGCAGCCCTGTTCTCTGGCAGCTATCACATTTCTAGACATACTCCTTTGCATCTTTGAAAAGACATGGCCAATAGTAACTTGCGTGGAGGATCTTGTAGGTTGTCCACTTATCTGCAAAGTGTCTTCCACAAGGTTCATCGTGACAAGCTCTCAAGATATCATATATCTCATCCTCTTTGACACACTTGTGAATAATCAAATTAGGTCCAGTGAAAAAGAGGTCTCCCCTAATCCAAGAGTAATCAACACTTTTCCTAACAATTCTCCTTTTTTGATTAGATGAAAAGTAAGGTGGCAACTTTCATGTAGCAAGGTAGTTGGATATGTCTGCAAACCAAGGTGTTTTGACAGAAATGGCAAACATATTCTCATCAGGAAAACTAACAGAAACATTCTCACCTGTGTGGTTGAGACTAGATAGGAAATTAGCTACCTGATTTTCTTTTCCCGACTTGTCCAATACTGTGATGTCAAATTCCTGCAGCAGGAAAAGCCACCTAGTGATCCTGCCATTAGTGACTGGTTTGTTCATGAGATATCGGATGGCAGAATGATCAGTGTGTACAAAAGCTTCATAGCCAGTGATGTAATGTCTAAACTTGTTAATAGCATAAATCACATCAAAGAATTCTTTTTCAGTTACCGTGTAATTCAATTCTGCAGGAGTTAAATTTTTACTAGCAAAATAAATAGCATGGGTTATGGGATCTTCCTTTTGACCCAATATTGCTCCTATGGCTAAATCAGAGGCATCAATGGAAACGTGAAAGGGAAATTTCCAATCTGGGCCTCTCAAGGCAAGTGCTGAAGAAAGCTTCTCCTTGAGTGTATCAAATGCAGCTTGACACTAATCATTCCAATGAAATTCATATTCTTTAGTCAATAATTTAAACAATGGAGAGATTACCTTTGTAAAATTTTCAACAAATCTTCTGTAGTAGCCTGCATGTCCAAGAAAACTTCGAACTCCTTTTTGACTGGTTGGTGGGGGCAACTTTACAATAACTTCAATCTTTGCCAGATCAACTTTAATTCCTGCAACAGAAACATGATGACCCAAAACAATACCCTCAGTCATAATCATAAAACATTTTTCATTACTTAATGAAAGATTAGTTTCTCTACATCTATGCAAAACTTTCTTAAGATTATGTAAAGCTTCTTCAAAAGTATCACCCATTACTGTAAAGTCATCCATATAGACCTCTATGCAATCATGCAAAAGGTCAGAGAAAATATCAAGGACCGCCCGTTGAAATGTGGCTGGTGTGTAGCATAAACCAAATGGTAGTACCTTGTAAGCATAGGTACCCCAGGGACATGTAAATGTTGTCTTCTCCTAGTCCTCTGGAGCTATCCTAATTTGATTGTATCGGCTGAACCCATCTGGGAAGGAAAAATACTTCTTCCCTGTTAGAGTGTCCAGTACTTGGCTTATAAAAGGCAAGGGAAAGTGATCTTTTAATGTAGCCTTGTTTAATTCCCTGTAGTCTACACACACTCGCCATTTACCATTCTTTTTAGGGACAATAACAGGTGGAGATACCCACTGGCTATCTGAGATAGGATAAATGAACCCTACATTTAACAATTTTTGCAATTCATCTTTGGCAATTTCTCTTAAAGTGGGGTTCATCCTCCTTTGTGGCTGTCTCACAGGCCTAGCATTTTCTTCTGTATAGATATGATGAATGCATGTATTTGGGTGAATTCCCCTCATGTCTGTATATTCCCAGGAAAATGTGTTTGAAATTTTTTTCAATGCTTGAATTAATTGTTTCTCTTGTTTAGGAGTTAACGCAGAATTGATGTTTAAAGTTTTTCTATGAAAAAATTCAACTACCTTACCCCCCCATTCAGTCATTGAATATGCAGGGAATGAAAATAAGAGGGCCTAATGTAGTTCAACTATTGTACAATGTTCATAAAAATCTTGCAGATTAGTAATGATATCTAAATTATGACTAGATTGCCCTTCTAAATGTTGCCAAAAATCAGGATTAGAAATACAACAATTTATCAAATTTTCTTCTGAGTTTTCCTTAAGGCTCATGGCTTGGGAAATTGTTAAAACAGGTTGGGTACATTTCGAATCATGCTCCTCTTGTTCAACCCAATGAGTATTTTCTGATCTTAAGAGGGGTTTAGCTCGGGGATACAAATTGATATGCTTTGTTTCAGCTCCATGAGAGATGGTCATGTTTCCAAGCCTACACCCTATGTAAGCATTTGCCGTGGCTAACCAAGGCCTCCTCAAGATGGGCAAATCTCCGATGCCATAATTCACATTGAAGAGAAGTATCACTCGCCAAAGCTCCCAGAGGACTTCCACCAACTTGATAGAGACCATCGACCCTAAATCCAAGAGTAAATGCATCTTTAGGGTTTCTTTACAAAATACATATTTTTCCATCAATGAATGATACCTTGAAGCCGTTGTCTTCCATCGCAAAAATGGATACCAAGTTCTTCTTCAAATTGGGCACCAACAACACATCTTGTGTAATATCCTGTTTCGAGGATATCTCTAAATCACAAGCAAACTCCAACCAGAGATGGACTGGGAGGGCATTTACCAGATATTTCACCTCTGAGAAGAGGGTGAGATCTGGAGGCTACCTGGGCCTTTCCAGACTCTGTCTAAGAGTATGAGATAAACACACCAAGTGGTATAGAACTAGAATGCCCGAAAATACATAAAGATAACAGTAAAGCAAATATACAATAGCATAGATAGAATGTATGACAAATCATCCATAAATATAGAGAGAATGCTGAGCCATTTTATTATACTGAGAAATATAATGAAGTACAATAGGTGATCAAAGTGATGGCACCTAGACTTGCTCAAGGCAAGTGAAGAAATACTCTCAGAATATCCAAGAAATGGCTGCTCTCTGAACTGCGTCCCAGCTACTGGAAAACTAACGTGTAATTGCTAATGCTGAAATGAACTGATGACTTGACGCTGATCCCCTTGCCAGAATGAGCTGAAAATCTGGAATCCACCTCTACTCATCAACCACAACAAAACCCAAAAATCATATCTGAAATGGCCGACCTCTGAAAATCACCCCCTCCTTGGGGAATTACACTGCCCTCCAAGGCTCTACGCAGAGGCTGAATAGGAACCACTAAAATGCAGCCTCAAACTCCACCAAAATCCTCCCAAAGGCAAAGGTTGATCCTATGCTCAATCTCCAGGCTCAGAACCCCTGCAAGAAACTCAATCCGGAGCTCCTCTAGAATGGACTGTGTCCTCCCTTTCAAGACTGCGCAGTCTCTAAATGCCCAGCTCCACAAGAAAACCCAAACATCAATCCTCCCACAAAATGCTGAAGAAACTACCTTGCCCGAGCAGGCACTCGAAGTTCCCCGGGGCTAAGAGCGAGATCTCCGATCAGAGACACTCAATGCACTAAACAGTGCTACAGACAGGCTAAACATCCAGCATGCTCAAGAAGTCGAAACGACCAGCTCAATATCATCAACAACGAATGAGGAAATGAGGAGGCTCTCCTCCTTTTTATAGTAATGGGCCTCTCTCAACCCTAGGCCCCACCATCTCCTACGTAGCCTCCATTTGGCCCACGTTGCCAACTAAACTGCGTTGCCATGGCCCACGTGGTCTAAGTGGGTCCCCCTCTACGTGGTCTCTTGGCCCCCTTTGGCCCACTTAAGTCACAACGTTGAGTCTACTAGGGAGTGCACTTTATTTTAGTGAGTTATATTCTCCTTTCACCCACTTTATTTTTATTTTAAATTTATAAAGGCAAAATTAATCAAAATTAATATTTCCAATTAGTTGTTGCTAATTGGGAATATTACAGTCCTCCCCGAAAAAAATTGCTTGTCCTCAAGCAATGCCTGAACAAGCATCTGCTCTAGCTGATGCTCCCCACCATCACTGTAAAATGTGCCTGGGTCCGAGATGCACCACTGAATCTTCCCTGTCCTTTGTATCGCCCTGATACGGAGGGATCTCTCAGTGCCGGAATCCAAAACTGATCTCTCATTGTACCAGCGAACAAACAATCCTCCCGGATCCCAACGCCACCATGGCCAATCATCATCCAAGTCCCACGGCTCAGGTTGCGCACTGCCTTTGGCTATAGCTGATGCCCCATGAAGTGAAGCCCGCCAACAAGCATCAATGCTCCCTGGCTCCTGCTGTGCTGTACCTCTAACTATATAAGCTGCCCCACCAACTGCATACCAACTCATCACCTCTCTCCAATCCAAGTCCTGACTCAATCCCATGCTGATCCTGCCCTCCTGAAATCAGGATGGAGTGCTGAAGAAATGATGACCTGGGCCCCACTGCCAGCTGAAATCTGTAACATCGGCTAATGTCTGAGGGCCCTTGCTCTGTTGTGCTCACTACGAAGAAAATCATACCATCAAGAGGGTACCAACTCATGGTCTCCCGCCAATCCATCCTGGAAGAAGAATCTAATGTAGCAACAACTGTACATGGTACACGCCTAGAGTGTTGTCGCCAGCCCGTAATCAACTCAAACTGTTCTGCCCTGTCTGCCAATGAAAGCTGCCTGTAGAAGGAAGCCCCTCTCTCTATAACGGGCCAAGGTGGGCAAGATGTGCTGCAAGCCCCATCGATGTACTCATGGAGAGTTCTACTCACTGAAAGTACTGCAGCTCGGTCGACTGTACGTACATCTATCTGTACCTCATCAATGTGTTGGCCCAAAGATGGATGCTCCGCCATCTCGGCCAACTCATCCATCTCATCGGGAATGTGAAACTCCTGCCATCCCCTAGCCCCTGCAGAAATATGCCATCAACCTCCAACATCTCTAGAGGATATGGATCTATAACTGCTGTCACCATACATGATGTCAGTGCATCTGACTGCTCCTCCATGGCTAATCCCAAGGTTAGCCGCATACCCATCACAGACTCGATGTGAGCCTCCATCTGGCTCTCCCCCAAAGGACTATCATGCATGATGTGCATAGTATCCTCCTCTGCTGACTCAGGCTCCATCAAATGCTGTGTTATCGCTTGCCGCCTACACCTACCTACAGTTAGTGGGAAAAGCCTTCAACCCCACAGGTGTGGCTGGTGGCAAGGAACTCAGAGAAAGGGCTGTCACCTATTCCCAACTCTCTCCGTTTAAGCTATCTCCTAGGTTAGCTAAGGGGGGTGGTCCCTAAAGGAAAACTAAGTTAAAGATGTGAGATTTCTAGGAGAATTGATTAGAAGGAATTACTCCCTGCTGCGGTGTGGTCGGTGAAATTCGAACCCGCAGAAAGGGTCGTTCGTCTATTTCCCAACTTTCTCCGTTTAAGCTATCTCCTAGGTTAGCTAAGGGGGGTGGTCCCTAAAGGAAAACTAAGTTAAAGATGTGAGATTTCTAGGAGAATTGATTAGAAGGAATTGCTTATCAAAGATGACTCGATTTCCAATATGTAAACAAGCATATAAGTATATGAGCAATATTCAATGACGTGTTCAAAATATAGACCAGTCCTTTAAAGTAGATAACAAATGCTTGCTCAAAAATGAAATTCAAGATATAATGACAATAATCCCACAAAGGAAGTGTTAGACCAAGATCACAATATGCAATTAAATTTGCAACACCAAATAAGGATATTTGCCAATAAAACGAGATATATCAATCATCCATAAGCATAATGATCATTAAAATGACAACATGCAATGAAGTTGTATGTAGAAGCAAATTTCCAAGTACCATAGAATTAAACTTGTTGCAAAATTTAAAGAATTAAAAAGTCGTCTGTGACCAAAGTGTTTCTTGAGATAATATTTGTAACGTGACCCTTAGACCGTCAAGATAGCAAAAGAAAATTTGGGAACTTTGCAAGTAAATGTGATGAGATAGTGCTCTTGGTTTATTTTATTAATTAGTTCTAAAACAATGTTACAATTTAACTCCTGTCCCCAGACCTCACCCTCGCCCGAAATTCGGATCTCACAATGAGGAGTCCATAGGGGTGGAGGGTCCCTAATGTCTATACAACCAACTTAAGTTGGAGGTTAATTTTTAGAGACGCAAGTCTAGCATGCAAAGTGAAATGCCTAAATGATATGGAAATGAGCTGGTATACAAGCAGGCTTTTACTTGTAGTATATTGTGAAACTTATCCAAATGAGAAATAGATCACAAAATATATGCAAGTGATGGCAAATGAGATCACAAACTAGGAAATTTAAAAAAAAGACTATGTGATCTACAATTAATGAAATGAAAATATGAGTTACTCACATGCAACTAAATTAATTAGCAAACGAAAAAACTAATGCAAGTGATTTAGTTGAGAAAATTAAAAAAAAAAACTAAGCAAAAGAAAGTTAACCACTCAAGAAGATTTCCTCCCTCTAAATGGGTAGGTGAGATACCATGGGAAAAACTTCCCAAACTCCCTCAAGGAAAATCAGCTCTTTATTAATGAAAGCGAGGCCCTATTATAGAAATGAGGGGCTTGGGAAGAGCTTACAATATGCGTTTTAAATTTGCTCTTTCCCAAAGTTACAAGTGTAAGATTTTAAATATTTACTTGTGAGATGTCACAAAGTACAGGCTTAAAGCCTTTAAGTGAATGGTGGTTACAATTCTTCAAAAGAATGAGGCTTTAGAAGTAGAGGTGAAGTGATAAGGCGGAACTTGGACTTGAGGTTCCAAATGGAAAAGTGTTCCTTAGCCTATGCTTTAGCTCCCTTTATTCAAACTTAGATTGATTCCAAGAACACCTATAGGCAAACAAGCAAAAGAGTTAGCATGCAAAAGAAATATTGCTGAAATATGTGAGAGGAAATCACATGCATGTGAAGGAAAGAGTTAGAAACTCAATGCAAGTATAAAATACACTTTATATTACAAATTCCCTTACTAAGATCAGCTTGAAAGAGTCGATTTAGTGAGTGAGAATTAGGATTTAAATCCAACAACTTAGCCTCAAATGCTAGATAAAATAGATATGTGCACAAATGAGAGAAGAAATATATGATTTTTTAGAGATGGAATAGAAGCAAAGGGCTCATGAAACCCCCTTTTAGATAAATATCTTGATGTCTTATGAGATTGTTGGCTTGAACAACTTGTGGGATTTTTGATATCCTTGGAGCTGACTTATTCCAACCGAAGAAGTCTCCACACTCCAATAGACTTGGCAACCTGTCCTTTGAACACACAAATTTCTGCAAACCAATTGTTAGTGCAAAAGAAACTTGGCATATAGAGGCCATGTTGAGCTTGTCATTCCACCGAAAATAACAAGCTACAACAAGAGCACAAAATATACCAAGTCCATAGGAGATCTGAGATAGCTACAAATCTCCCTTCCCTAGACAATAGTGCCTTCAGGCAAATGCAAAGAAAAAACCAACTAGATTACAATGTGAAGTAAATAACTAACAACATCAAATAAAACAAGTATACCTCATCAACCAAAGAATGCACCACAAGAGAAGCTAGTAACCCCAAAGACTTTCATTTATTCAGCTCAATAACAATTTTGGCATAGTAACAATAAGCCCATGCCTCAAAAAAACCATGATTACAATGAGAGCCCAAGGCTCATTTAAATAGAACTATGGGAGCAAATCCCAATGAAAAATCAAATGACAAGTGGAGAAGGGAGATAATCCCAATGCAAAAACGAATTTGCACAAGTAGTACAAGAACCTGCCCAAGTGGAACCAATCGTAGGTGACCGTTAAACCGTGTGTTACTTGTTTCATCGGGCAAAGTAATACCTTCTCAGCAAGTACTGTGTCAGACAGGATATGGCAGCCAAGTGTGAAATGTGAGTGGGTGAGACGTAGCAGCTCCCTCTAATCATTCTGTAAAGTAACGAACTAAACAAGGCAATGACACCTCTCGAACCCATGTTGCGTATTGCTGCCCAACAAACCTGTGTATTAATTAACTGGTAATGCGTAGAGCTGAATTGGATTTGCTGTTGAACCATGTGTATCTTCTTAGTAGCGGATGTAGGAGAACGTGGGGAAAAATCCTCCATTAACTAATGTGAATCATTTAAGGTAAATCGCTCACCAAATTTCAAACATAAATAACTATGCGTATTGTCGAATGAACCCATTGTGTTGGTCACAGGAACGAAGAATCACAAATGATAATTATTTTATGAGTGGATGCATATGTCTTTGGTGTGCATGGAATGGAGGGGGACAAGATCTGTCCCATGTGGCTGTTTTGTCCCCCATTATCTCCCTTTACTTGGACTATCAAACTTAACCATATCTCTAATCAAGTCGAAAACTGATTTTGACTGCTGAGTGTGCCATACGTGAGCTTTTCTTGTTGACTTATGTTTGACTTGGCCCACTAACTCATGGTGATGAAGTGGCTGCCATGTCACACCTTTTGTCCCCCTTTAAACTTTTCAAACGTACCACATATTTCTGATATGTGAATTAAATTAAATCATTGAACTTTAGGCATTACGTGACTTTTTTGACTTTGGAAAATTTTCCAAATTTTTCCAATTATGAATTTTTTTTAATTTTTTCTCATTTTTTCCACTGCCATTTAGGAAAATCGGCTTTTGAGGGACCATAAGTCATTTTTTGACCCTCAAAGTGGGTCCTAGGATAATGCTGGGTCTCTGAGGATGAATTTCGACTGGTCACACGCCCCAGACATTTCCGAAGACCACTTATTTACATCATTACATAGAAAATAATTAAAAAATCCCATTTTGCGGGAAATTTTTAATTATTAAAAAATCCTACTTAGACTTAGTCAAATTCCGCGAAATTTCAGAGATGACCTAGCATGGTAATATACATCGACTCTAGACACTAAGATGCGTTAGGGGCACAACCTTCAAGCCGTCACGCCTGCTTTGGGGTAATGTAATGAGTGAAAAAACCTAGAAAATTATTCGCCGCTAAAAAGAAGGAATAATTAACCAAGTAAAAAAAAACACTCCAAGGTGTACTCGCTTGCTGATCGAGTCCCGACGTCCTAGGCCTGTTACATGGCTTTATTCATCATGCTAGTGACATTTATACAATATCCCCGCAGGGCTGCGGAATCTGAAGAGTGAAGAAGAAAATGATGAGAAGAAGAAGTAGAGTTTAAAAACTCTGTTGAACATGATGATATCTGATGATACAAATGTCTTCTGGTTCATCCTTGGGCATGGAGTCTTCTCATTGTCATCAAGTGCTACTCCAGTGGTCAACATTTGGCTCCATATGGAGATGCATGCTAGATATGAAGTGATAGTGTGCAAGAACCTGGAATCTGCATCCACCGACCAAAGATATATATTAGCAGTATCCATTCAAAATAACATCAAATAAAATCTAGTACAGAAATGGAAATTTATTCTAGGAAACATAAATAACAATTTATTCATGAAATAAAACTACTTAAACAAAATTTACAAGGGATAGGGTTAGAAATATGATACACAGGATGCCCCAGGGCATTAAATGTCTTCGGTGAAATCCATCTTGAGAACCTGCCTACTCACAGGCAAATCCATAGGCTCTTTCTCTGATGTGCCTTGGCCAATTCTGACTATCTTAGGAATATGACTTGCCCCACTGTTAACCTGTTTGTGGCCATCAGATACACCAAACCTCTTCCTTTTCCTTTTTCGACTTTTGATGCGTTGAGGTTTGATCCTACTCAAAATTGGTGATTCATTTTTTATATCATTTTTCTTTTTTCGTTTTTTTCTTTTCTTCTTGGTTAGTTGGGATGGCGATGATGATGCAATTACTGTTAATCCTACAACTCTGTCTTGAAAATGCTCTGATGGAAGTTTTGAAGTACCCAAGCCTTTTGAGCTATGCCTAATCTCTTCATTTTGAATCCGTTCTGTTAAGGGGGGAAGAAAATTTGTCAACACAACATCACTTCCTGTCTAGCATGATCTATAGATAATCTCATTGTTGGGTCTCCTTGGATCCTCAACATGATATCTTTTCTCTAACTCCCGATCAAGTCTGACAAAGGTATCATTTGGCATGGGGATGGTGGCATATGACAAGTCCATTTGAAGGCTACCACCTAAATCTGATGCCCATTTTCTTGATAGGAGCATTCCCCATGAATCAGGAACATCTATCACAACAATATCCATAGTCATTATTCTGTCTGGGTATGCAGCTAGGAAAACCCGTAAATCTTTAATTATCCCACATACTTCAATTCTTTTAGAATCCATTGAACATATGTTGTGATAGGACCTAGATACCCTTAAATTCAGTTGCTCCATGACTTTCTTGGTCATGACATTTGATGAAGCCCCTGAATCAAGCATGCAGTTGTGTAAAAGACGATCATTCACTATCAAAGAAACATAAAATGGTAGATGATCTTCGTTCCCCACATAACAGTTCATACTTTCCAATACAATTTCTTCATCTTCTTGTTCATTATTAGGCTTTTCTTCTCTTTGAGTAACTTCAAGTGCACTTAGTAACTTGGCCCTTTGAGATGGTATCTTTAAAAGCTCTGTCACTGGGATAGAAACCTTTGCATTATTCACCCAATTGCCCAAGTCAAAATTTAATTCTGAAGTAGGAGGAGAAAAATTTCTGCGATTATTCTGGTCTTGAATATCCCTTCTTTGATAAGTCATCCCTTTGTGCTTTGCCATAGCAAGAATTTGTCCAACTGTAGGCTTTTCCCCAAAAATCTTAGTGACTTTGTCAAAATTTGCAATCATATTGTCAACCCCAAGATTATTAGGACTATGGTCAATCTCTTGATTACTTTCAATGGTATATATTTGATCTTCCATGGAGAACATATTGATTTGACCACTAGTTCCTACATGTTCTTCTCCCGACATGCTACCTTGCATAATTCTCTTTACATATGGGCATGTGGCTTCTTCATGGAACTCATTACATGGCCTACAAAAGGGGGGAATTTGATCTACCATGTTGGTGGATTCCAATGGATTTGGAGGCCTATAATCTTGTTGAGGGCCTTTATTCTTTTGCCATCCATTATTTGGCCTAGGTTGGAATCTTTGCATTTGCGATCTTTCCATGGCCACCAACCTACTTTGCATGGCTTGCATTTCTTTAGTGTGGTTTGCTTCCATGCTCTTGATGAGTTGAGTTAATTCCTTAATAGGATCTTGGGTAGCCTCTTCCTTGGCCTTGCCTTTGGAATCATTCGATTTCGATGGCCCTCTAGTGAAACCAGGAATCTCAGATTTTCCTGATTGCTTTCTGGCCCTCTCCATTTTCAAGGCTTCAGTTTGAGCTACACCCAAAGTTGTAGGCTCTTTTCTTCTCAACTCATAAGCAGTGTCAACACCAAAAGAATCCAGATAGGAACATAAGAGAAATTCATCAGGAGGTTTAACAGTAGTAGGCATGCTTTTAACCAATTCATTGAATCTCTTGTTAAACTCCTCCATGGTTTCATTCTCATTTTTCTTGATGGTGCTAATGGCACTAATCAAATGACTATTCTCTCTTCTCTCTCCGTACTTTCCCATGAAAGCATTAACAATCGCTTGTAAAGAATCATACGAGTTTGCAGGTTGCTCAGTGAACCAATCAAGAGCATCCTCTTCTAAAGAGAGAACAAAAAGCCTCGTCTTTACATCCTCATAGTTAGCAACGTTACACCACTTAAAGATGCAAACATTAAAGTTCTTCACATGTGATGCAGCGCTAATGGCATTGTTACCTTGAAAAGAAGGCAACTTTTCAATAGCCTTGTCAGGGATATTGTGAGGATAGCCATTAATGTTAGTAAAGTTACAAGGAACACAAAGATCATTCATGATGTTAGGCTCAACTTGTCCTTGAAACAGCAAATGAATGTCAGAAATAGCCTCTTGCCCAAGACTAGCAAGAACTCTACTATGAGAAAGTCTATTTAACCTCTCTCTAAAAACCCTTTCAGGATCAGGAGAGGGGCTAACTAAACCAGTTCAATTTCTCCTAGTAGAAACTCTTGCAAAATTAGGATTGAGTGGAGTCGCCAATTGAGCAAGAATCTAAATCTAAAATTCAAATATGCCAAAACTTAAAGTTAGTCGTTTTCCCAGGCACAAGAAGACTTGTCCCCGGCAACGGCGCCAAAAAATGTTATCGCTTGCCGCCTACACCTACCTACAGTTAGTGGGAAAAGCCTTCAACCCCACAGGTGTGGCTGGTGGCAAGGAACTTAGAGAAGGGGCTGTCACCTATTCCCAACTCTCTCCGTTTAAGCTATCTCCTAGGTTAGCTAAGGGGGGTGGTCCCTAAAGGAAAACTAAGTTAAAGATGTGAGATTTCTAGGAGAATTGATTAAAAGGAATTACTTATCAAAGATGACTCGATTCCAATATGTAAACAAGCATATAAGTATATGAGCAATATTCAATGACGTGTTCAAAATATAGACCAGTGCTTTAAAGTAGATAACAAATGCTTGCTCAAAAATGAAATTCAAGATATAATGACAATAATCCCATAAAGGAGGTGTTAGACCAAGATCACAATATGCAATTAAATTTGCAACACCAAATAAGGGTATTTGCCAATGAAACAAGATATATCAATTATCCATAAGCATAATGATCATTAAAATGACAACATGCAATGAAGTTGTATGTAGAAGCAAATTTCCAAGTACCATAGAATTAAACTTGTTGCAAAATTTAAGGAATTAAAATGCTTGCATCCAAAATGCTTCTTGAGATAATATTTGCATGTGAATCTTTAAACCATCAAGATAGCAAAAAATTTGGGAACTTTGCAAGTAAATGTGATGAGATAGTGCTCTTGGTTTATTTTATTAATTAGTTCTAAAGCAATGTTACAATTGAACTCTAATCCTCAGACCTCACCCTCGCCCAAATATTTGGATCTCACAGTGAGGAGTCCATAGAGGTAGAGGGTCCCTAAAACATCTATTCAACCAACTTAAGTGGGAGGTAAATTTTAGAGATGCAAGTCTAGTATGAAAAAATGAAATGCCTAAATGATATGAAAATGAGTTTGTAAGTGCTATGCTTTCTTTATTTGTAGTATGTTGTGAAACTTATCCAAATGAGAAATAGATCACAAAACATAAGTAAGTGATGGCAAATGAGATTGCAAATTAGGAAATTTAAAGGACTATGTGATCTAAGCAATTAATGAAATGAAAATATGAGTTACTCACATGCAACTAAATTAGATTAGCAAATGAAATGATGAATGCAAGTGATTTAGTTTGAGAAAATTAAAAGAAAAACTAAGCAAAAGAAAGTTACCCACTCAAGAAGATTTCCTCCCTCTAAATGAGTAGGTGAGATACCATGGGAAAAACTTCCCAAGCTCCCTCAAGAACAGTTAGCTCTTTATTAATGAAAATGAGGCCCTCTTATAGAAATGAGGGGATTGGGAAGAGTTTACAATATGCGTTTTAAAATTTGCTCCTTCCCAAAGTTACAAGCGTAAGGTTTAAAAAAAATCTACTTGTGAGATGTTTACAAAGTAAAGGCTTAAAGCCTTGAGGTGAATGGCGGTTACAATTCCTCAAAAGAATGAGGCTTTAGAAGTAGAGGTGAAGTGATAAGGCGGAACTTGGATTTGAGGTTCCAAACGAAAGAGTGTTCCTTAGCCTATGCTTTAGCTCCCTTTCTTCAAACTTAGATTGCTTCCAAGAACACCTACAGGCAAACAAGCAAAAGAGTTAGCATGCCAAAGAAATATCGCTGAAATATGTGAGAGGAAATCTCATGCATGCGAAGGAAAAAGTTAGAAACTAAATGCAAGTATAAAATACACTTTATGTTACAAATTCCCTCACTAAGATCAGCTTGAAAGAGTTGATTTAGTGAGTAAGAATTAGGATTTAAAACCAACAACTTGGCCTCAAATGCTAGATAAAATAGATATGTGCACAAATGAGAGAAGAAATATATGAGATTTTTTTTTTAGAGATGGAATAGAAGCAAAAGGCTCATGAAACCCCCTTTTAGATAAATCTCTTGATGTCTTATGAGATTGTTGGCTTGAACAACTTATGAGACCTTTGATATCCTTGGAGCTGACTTATTCGAATCGAAGAAGTCTTCACACTCCAATGGACTTGGCAACCTGTCCTTTGAACACACAAATTTCTGCAAACCAATTGTTAGTGCAAAAGAAACTTGGCATATAGAGGGCACGTTGAGCTTGTCATTTCATCGAAAATAACAAGCTACAACAAGAGCACAAAACATACCAAGTCCAAAGGAGATCTGAGATAGCTACAAATATCCCCTCCCTAGACAATAGTGCCTTCAGGCAAATGCAAAGAAAAACAACTAGATTGCAATAAATAACAATATCAAATGAAACAAGTATACCTCATCAACCAAAGAATGCACCACAAGAGAAGCTAGTAACCCCAAAGACTTTTCTTTATTCAGCTCAATAACAATTTCGGCATAGTAACAATAAGCCCAAGCTTCAAAAAACCACTGTTACAATGAGAGCCCAAGGCTCATTTAAATAGAACTACGGGAGCAAATCCCAATGAAAAAATGAATGACAAGTGGAGAAGGGAGATAATCCCAATGCAAAACGAATTTGCACAAGTAGCACAAGAACTGTCCAAGTGGAACCAACTGCTGTAGGTGACTGTTGTAAACTGTTGTGTGTTACTTGTTTCACTGGCAGTGTATTACCTTCTAGCAGACCAGCGTATAGGATATGGCAGCCAAGTGTGAAATGTGAGTGGGTGAGACGTAGCACATCCCCCAATCATCTCCAACAAAATAAACAAGGCAATGACACCTCTCGAACCCATGTTGCGTATCGCTGCCCAACAAACCTGTGTATTAATTAACTGGTGATGCGCAGAGCTAAATTGGATTTGTTGTTGAACCATGCGTATCTTCTTAGTAGCGGATGTAGGAGAACGTGGGGAAAAATCCTCCATTAACTAATGTAAATCATCATGCAAATCTTCCCACCAAAGATCAAACATAAATAACTATGCATATTGCTGAAATGAACTGCTGTGTTGGCTGCGTGGAACGTAAGAATCTGGGCAGCGTATAATTATTTTCTGAGTGGATGCATATGTCTTTGGTGTGCATGGAATGGAGGGGGACAAGATCTGTCCCATGTGGCTGTTTTGTCCCCCATTATCTCCCTTTACTTGGACTATCAAACTTAACCATATCTCTAATCAAGTCGAAAACAGATTTTTTGACCGTCGAGTGTGCCACACGTGAGCTGACTTATGTTTGACTTGGCCCACCAACTCATGGTGATGAAGTAAACTCATGGTGATGGCGGGTGCTATGTCACACCTTTTGTCCCCTTTAAATCTCAAACGTACTCACACATATTTCCTATATGTGAATTAAATTAAATCATTGAACTTTAGGCATTACGTGATTTTTGACTTTGGAAAATTTTCCAAATTTTTCCAATTATGAATTTTTTTTAATTTTTTCTCATTTTTTCCACTGCCATTAGGAAAATCGGCTTTTGAGGGACCATAAGTCATTTTTTGACCCTCAAAGTGGGTCCTAGGATAATGCTGGGTCTCTGAGGATGAATTTCGACTGGTCACACGCCCTAGACATTTCCGAAGACCACTTATTTACATCATTACATAGAAAATAATTAAAAAATCCCATTTTGCGGGAAATTTTTAATTATTAAAAAATCCTACTTAGACCTAGTCAAATTCCGCGAAATTTCAGAGATGACCTAGCATGGTAATATACATTGACTCTAGACACTAAGATGTGTTAGGGGCTCAACCTTCAAGCCGTCACCCCGGCTTTGGGGTAATGCAATGAGTGAAAAAACCTAGAAAATTATTCGCCGCTAAAAAAGAAGGAATAATTAACCAAGTAAAAAAAACACTCCAAGGTGTACTCGCTTGATGATCGAGTCCCGACATCCTAGGCCTGTTACATGGCTTTATTCATCATGCTAGTGCCATTTATACAATATCCCCGAAGGGCTGCGGAATCTGAAGACTGAAGAAGAAAATGATGAGAAGAAGAAGTAGAGTTTAAAAACTCTGTTGAACATGATGATATCTACTGGCACAAGTGTCTTCTGGTTCATCCTTGGGCATGGAGTCTTCACATTATCATCAGGTGCCACTCCAGTGGTCAACATGCTGCTCTGGCTGAATCGTCACAAGTGACTCATCGCCCAGAGTATCTCCCGTAGAGTCCCTTGACTGCTCACCTTGGACACTGGAATGCAGCTCCGGTCTACTGTCATCATCTCTGCATGACTACTCTCGCTCCCCAGAAGCGTCCTCAACTGATCCTATGGATTCATATAAAGAAGAGTCCTCACCCTGGCATACAGAAGGAATGCCCTATTGTTCTACCTCCGCCACCTCATCTGCATTGAATATGCCATCCACCCTCTTGATAATGTGTCGATACATTGTTTGGAGCCCAGAAACATACTGGGATGCTACCTCTACTATACCGAGAATCCTCTGCTCATGCATGATCTCGACATGCCCTGAGGGAAAAGTGACGCATGTCTCCCTCATGACCTGCTCCCCAAGCGTAGGCTCAGCGATGACTAATGTGCCACTCCTGCAGAGGATCACTTCATCCCCTAACTTGTGGCTGTCAACTAGCGCCCCGACCCAGTGCCACTGCTGAGAAGTCTCTCCCCTAGTGTGCTGAGCGTCATCCAAATATCTTGGGTGAGCCTTGCGTACCCCGCTGCTCATGCCCAAAGTGCCAAAGGACAACGACAAAATCGACTGTGCCCGTGAGTGATGTAGAAGAGGGTCAGGTGCGTGAGTCCCCACAGATACCGTCAAGTATCGCTCATCTGTCTCCCCATCGATCCTGGGTGAAATACCCCCAAAGGTAAGCCTGGTGTCCCTGTCCGTGAGTCTCCCTGGAGGCAATGCTCTAAGACCCTGCTGTGCAGCACCGTATGCCCTTGCATACCATCGATCATCCATGTACTCCTCGACATGCCACTCCACACTGAGGCATACCCCCTACTACTGCTGTACCACCCTGTACCGTCTCGTGCCTGGTCTGTGTCAAGACATCGGTCACTCCCCGTGTGTTCTCAATGTGATGTATAACACTCCTACTCCACAATGCAGTCCCACACACTATGGTACACCACCATGCGACTCCATGCCCACTGGTAGTCCATTGCTCAATGCTAGAGGCTCCCACACACCCCTGGATGCGATGACCTAGAGTTGTGTCTCTACATGTTGGACCACCCCCAATCAGTATCATCATCTCCACTGTCGCATTGCTAGATCTGCCAACGAATGGATCATCACTCCAAGTCCTCCCCAAGGGGTCCGAGAAGTGAATCTCCCTATGTGTCAGTAGTGATACCACCACTGCTCGACTCCGCTGTGACCTCTGTGCCCCACACAAAGGTGAAGAACCGTTGGCCCCATACAAGGCACCATCTGGTGGCCTGCTAATGCCACCTCCTCCAACAAGCTTCTGCCAAGGTATGTTGATCACTCTGTGACCCCGTGTACAAGTGTCATACTAAGACAACCTAGGGAGTCTGTCCATAAACTGGTTGTCCACTGGAGCTGACCGAAACTCCCCTAGCAAATGCGCATGCTCAACTACTAGGCCAACTGTACCCTCCAAGACATAGTCAACCAACCTGCTTGGGAAACGACAGGTAGTCCCGCCTAGATCCCAATGCCAATCTAGGGTTCCTGTATTCCCAGCACCTGGAAACTCCTGCTGAACTACACCCGGGTCCACCACTATCATCATAACCCACTCCACCGGGTACCAACTTAAAATTTCTCGCCATCCCACCTCAACATGTGGATACTGCACCCTGTGCAACTCCGATCGTCTCATCCCGCTAACCAAGTCAACGTATGAGATCTAACTAGGTGGCTCGGCCTCTCTCTCTCCAATGGAAAGAGGTGACCCAATAATGTTGCTAGCCCCGTCTATCCATGCCTGGAGGGGGCTGCTCTGACAATCCAATGTGCCCTCTAACTGTACCATTAGGGAATCCAACCGTTCCCCAATGTGGGCCAACTTGGCCGCTGACTCGGCACAAACCACTCTCATGCCCTCTAGCTCCTCGTTCTATAACAAAATAGCCTCGTACTGATGTGGCCTTCCCTTTCAAAACTAGAAGGTCGGCTCGAAGCTGATGACAATGTTGTGTGCGACCATCGTCCAATACCTCTGCATCTCCTAGTGCCTCATCAAAGGTGGATACATCCCCTGGCACCGCACCCATCTGCCGCGTGCTGCTACCACCCGAAAACTCGAACACTACCCCGGTCATCACCTCAATGGATAGCAGTACTGGGGTAAGCTCTACTCTCTCTACTAAGATGTCAACTGATATGGTCAAAGAAGTCTCCAACACAGGTGACCCCTGCGTCATACTGGGTGTATCCACATGCTCCCCATGATCCTGTGTACCTTCATCCTCCAAGTGCGAGGTAGCCATTTTGATGGCTTCCCCCTCCATTATTCGGTCAAGCTGGAAAGAGTTATCTAGCTTTTCCACCTGATCCCGAACCATGCAATCAATGGATCCATCGAACGTGGGAAAAGGTGCCCTCCCAGTGGTACGCTGCAGCTCTGAACTCTGCATGCTAGAAACCCCACTGTTCCTTCCTCCTTCATCCTGCCTGAGCTGACAGTAATCTCTGAAGGGCAAAGCCGCTCTGAAGTTTTCCCCCATGGACTGCCATTCACGGAAATAATCTCCAAAAGGTATATGATCATGCCGCCTACCTTTCTCACTCGGTACTGGAGGTAAGAATGTAGGCATTGTGATTTTGGTTGGCCTACCTAAGGCTGGTAAATGCTGGTCACACTATTGTGAAACCCTCATATTTTCCACCTCTACTGCCTTTGGTGGGTAAGATTCTGCCTACCCTCTTTGTTCATAGAAAAATATCCCCACGACTTCTCTTCCGGTGTCATAGACAACTTGCTCCACAGGCTGAGCCAGGTCTATGAGCTCTGATACCACTGTAATATCCCGTTTCGGGGTTATCTCTAAATCACAAGCAAACTCCAACCAGAGATGGACTGGGAGGGCGTTTACCAAATATTTCACCTCTGAGAAGAGGGTGAGATCTGGAGGCTACCTGGCCCTTTCCAGACTCTGTCTAAGAGTATGAGATAAACACACCAAGTGGTATAGAACTAGAATGCCCGAAAATACATAAAGATAACAGTAAAGCAGATATAATATAGCATAGGTAGAATGTATGAAAAATCATCTAGAAATATAGAGAGAATGCTGAGCCATTTTATTACACTGAGAAATATAATGAAGTAAAATAGGTGATCAGAGTGATGGCACCTAGACTTGCTCAAGGCAAGTGAAGAAATACTCTCAAAATATCCAAGAAATGGCTGCTCTCTGAACTGCATCCCAGCTGCTGGAAAACTACCGTGTAGCTGCTACTGCTGAAATGAACTGATGACTTGGGGCTGATCCCCTTGCCGGAATGAGCTGAAAATCTAGACACTCAATGCACTAAACAGTGCTACAGACAGGCTAAACAGCCAGCGTGCTCAAGAAGTCGAAACGACCAGCTCAATATCATCAACAACGAATGAGGAAATGAGGAGGCTCTCCTCCTTTTTATAGCAATGGGCCTCTCTCAACCCTAGGCCCCACCATCTCCTACGTAGCCTCCATTTGGCCCACGTTGCCAACTAAACTGCGTTGTCATGGCCCACGTGGTCTAAGTGGGTCCCCCTCTACGTGGTCTCTTGGCCCCCTTTGGCCCACTTAAGTCACAATGTTGAGTCTACTAGGGAGTGCAATTTATTTTAGCGAGTTATATTCTCCTTTCACCCACTTTTTTTTCATTTTAAATTTATAAAGGCAAAATTAATATTTCCAATTAGCTACTGCCAATTGGGAATATTACATCTTGTAAGTGAATGGTTTGACCTTGATTCAAGTGAAGAGTGATAATACCTATCCCTTTCACCAGGTAGGTGGCATTATCTCCAAGAATAATCTCTAGCTCCGAATTTCTTGGCACAAAAACTAAGAATTTATGGGCACTTTGATTGTGGTTGACTTCAAACCTGCAACTAGGGTTTTGGATGCCTTTAACTTTGACTTTGACCAAGATTGAAGGAGATTTTTGGGACTGTTTTTGTGGCACTTTGACCAACTGAGAAGGCTACAATCCTTGACTGCTGACCGAGTTCATTTCGAGGATTGTTGACCATTGACCGTTGACTACTTGCCACTGATACTATTGTTATTGATTTTGACTATTGGCTCATATTTTGGATATTGGTTGGTTGATTTGTTGGACAAGTCAAAACTTTGACTTTGATTCTTGTTTATGGATTTGGGTTGATTGTACTCTCTACTAAACATTTTATGACAACCTAATAGAAGAAGAATTTCAAATGTTTTTCCCCCTTGTGGTGGTTTTCCTTGGTCTTTGACCAAATCGGTGTCTCCTTTTGCTGTTTTTATTCTCCTATTGTCACTGCATTTACCGTTCTATCTTCAGTTACTGTTGATTATTGGAAGAATTAATTATTGTTGAAATGATTGCTTATTAAAGAATTGATTTGGGCTAAGCTAATTGAAATAGCATAGAGCAATGGAAAATTAACATGGTATCAAAGCTAAGGTGAAGGACAAGCCCAAAGGAGACAATAGCTATAGCAATCATCTTTGGAAAAGTTGAAGGAGTCTATCTAATCAAGTCAAGATGTCTACCTCATTCTTCAAGGAAGCTGAGAAGTTGGGAGACTCATCAAATTTTGTTGCTTGGAAGATTAGATTGGAAATTATATTAGATGATAATGATGTCTTGGACTACATACAAGGAAAAGTTCCCGAGCCCCGAGAAACTGCCCCCGTTGCTGCCAAGAAAAAGTACTGTGAATTTTTTTGAATCTAAGTTATAGAAATCCTACTGCAGAAACCTGATTTACATTACCTACTTGTTTTCATTAATTTAACAAGTTATTTTCTGTAATATCCCTTTTTAGGGATACTTCTAAAACACAGTAAACTCTAACCAGAGATGGATTGGGAGGGCATTTACTAGATATTTCACCTCTAAAGAGAGGATGAGATTTGGAGGCTATCTGGCCCTTTCCAGACTTTGTCTAAGAGTGTGGGAGAAAACACAACAAGTGGTACAGAAATCACAATGCAAAGGGAAGGAATAACAAAAATGCAGACATACAATAATGTGTATCCAAAGCATGAACAGATACTCAAGAAATACCAAGGGAATACTGAGCCATTTTATTAATCTGATAAATATAGAGGAGTACAATAAGTGATCAAAGCGATAGCTTCTAAACTTGCACAAGGCAAGTTGAGATCTATTTTCAGAACGCTGCTGTGTTTCAGATCTGCGTTGCATGGGACGACTGTGTCTCAGATCTGTGTTCCAGCTGATGAAAAATGGCTGTGTCGCTGCCCAAACATACCTCCTTGCGGATCTGTGCTTTCCTCCAATTGATCACGCCTCCACTGTCTGGGATCTGAAATAATACGATCACCCGCTGATCCAGAAATTCCCCCAATAGACGCGCTGTTATTCCTGCGATCAATCTCCTGTCCACAATCCTCCAAGAATACAACCGGAGCTTCCCAAATACATACTCCGTCCTTCTGTGCAGTCAATAAACGCGCTAATCCTCCACAGGTGCTGCGCAGTTAGTAAATGCGCTGCTCCTCCACAAATACAGCGGATCAATCGTCCTACAAAGACACTGACGGGACTACCTCACCCGAGCAAGCACTCGAAGTCCCCTGGGGCTGAGGGCGAGATCTTCGAACGGAGACACTCAATGCGCTAAACAGCGCTGCAGACAGGCTAAACAGCCAGCGTGCTCAATAGCCGCAATGACCAGATTCAAAATGCATAAACTCTCCATGAGATCAGAATGAGGAAACTATCTTCTTTATATAGCATTGGCTGCTCTCGAAACCTACGGCCGCCTCCACCCACAATACCACGGTAATATCCCTTGGCTGCGTGCGCCTCCACCCACGATACCATGGTAATACCCCTTTGCTGCGTGCCCAATTCGGCCCCCTTTATTTCAATGTGCGTCTACTAGGAAATCCCCCTTATTTTAGAGTGAGTTGTGTTCCCTTTACTCACTTTTATTCATAATCTAACAACAAAAAAGGCAAAATTGACCAAATCGAATATTCCAATTAGCCATTGTTAATTGGGAATATTACAGTCTCCCCCAGCAAAATGTTGCTTGTCCCCAAGCAACTGTAGTGATGGATGCTGCAAGATTTTCTCATTCTCCCAAGTAGCATCCTCATCTGGTAAATTCTTCCACCTCACCAAGAACTCCCGAATTGTCTCGTTCTGCAACTGCCTTTCCCTGGTATCAATAATTGCCTTGGGCTGTAATACCAAATGCCCTTCATCATTTGTAGGCGACAGCTCCTCTATCACTGTCACCTGCTGCCCCAATGCCTTCTTCAGGCATGATACATGGAAAATGTGGATCCTCCATCCCCAAGCGATCATCCAAACAAAACGAGCCACCTCCCAACAAGGTAACTCCTGAAAATCTCCTTCCACCTCAAGCTCCAGTAATGAAGGTGGGCTGAAAATCTGAACATGGTAAGCATCATAGCCTACCCCATGTGGTCCTTCTCTCCACTTATGACAAGTGTAGAGTGTGTGCTGATCCTGGGCTGCAAAATTATTACCCTTAAATGGCAAAGTGAAGAACAATCCTCCAAAGAAGGCTCCTCCAACAATGAAGAACAAGCTGGCCCAAAACAATCCATCCATGAAGAATAGGACATGGTCATCCTGGAACATCCTAATGAGAAGTTTGTTGAAAGTTTTACATGATGATACATGATGCAAACAATTTCTCACAAGGATACAACGCAGTCCCATCCACTGCAACTTCAGAAAATTATATGGCAAGTAATGTACATGATTCATCACATATACTAAAGGGTAGTAAATGGCTGAATGTAACAACAATACATGATCAAGCACTTGCCCATGGCTGTACAATGGATGAATATCAATCTTATGGCCCACCTCAAAAGAGAACAAACATTTGGCTGTGGTGGCCATATCTCCTCTCATGCTCCCATTAGAACATGTAGTGCAGAAATTGTGAGAATTCTTCCCACTCAAGGACACATCCAGCTCATGTGTCTCCCTCATAATCAAGCCTCCCATACAAATATGATCTATATTAGCAAATGAAGACATGATCAGCAGCAAAATGAAGAAAATGCTGAAGGTTACAAGTGATGCAAGAAGGTACCAACAACTTTCCCAATAGTGACAACGCAGTTTTACAAGTTGTTGCTTGATAAAAGTACATGGCAAAATGTTTCTTTTTACATGGTTAATCATGCATGTCTTTATATGATATATGCTATAGTGCATAAACTGAACATACAAGTGATGATAAAACATTTGCCCATGGCCACAAAAGAGATGGCTGCCTCCATCATGTATATTGGCCCAATACAACTCATGGAGCAATGTGAGAAGCTTGCCCTCTTGTGAAGCAATGCATTGCATAAGAATGGTAAGAGTGTGCAACTCAATGAATGGATATACAAACTTCTCACCATTTGCTGGAAGTAAGATGGTACATGGGTCCATACATGAGTCCTCCATAGTGTTTTGGCATGCTATGAATAAGAATGAACCATGTGCTGCAAGAAGATAATCTTCCTTATGCTTGAAAACCCAAGTCGAGAAGAATATGCCATAGATGTCTCTATCACCATTACCTCCTCTTTGTTTATCAAGTGCAACAAATATGAAGTGATCCTGGGACCTATGGGTTATGGATCCTCCACATTTCTGCTGGGCACACTTCATCCATAAGGCTTTGCTCTAAAGTGACAGCACTGTGAGCTTATGCAAATAAGCCCCTGTCAATACCAAACTCTGTTCTTTGACATGCTCCTTGTCAAAGATCCCTCTAATAATGCTGCAACAAATATGGAATACTCCCCAAGATGGAAGAGCTCCCAAATCATCAAAGACCAAAGAGATAATGCCATCTCCTCTTCCTGCAACATCATGCAAAGTGTGAGAGCAAATCTGTTCTTGCTCTCCCAGAAACAGGCAAAGCAACAAGACATTTTGCTGCCTCCCCATACCTCTATCATACCGATCATGTGATGAAGACATGATGAATGATATGAGTATCATATCAACACCATGCATCCATACTCTATGCTGCTCAATGTTGTAAGTACTCATCCTCTTACTCTTAGGAAGAGTGTTTGCCAAGCGATGGCCAAACTCTTTCAAGGGTAACCAGCGCAGCCAAGCCTCCTGCTGCCCAGTATCATAGATCTGCAAGTAGCCTCCTAGCTCCTTGCTCATCAACCAAATCCACTTAATCGCTTGTGGATGCCTCCTTCTTCTCCTCATCTTGGTACTCCTCCCATGAGGGCTACCATCCTCCCAAATCAAATTCCTGTCTTTGCACTTCATGGGATTTTGAAATGTAAGCTTCTCAAGGATCAATGAGACCCTATCAAGAATCAAATAGGTGGTAGGCAAAAACCTCCCATTATGATGTGTATGGCTCAAGGAATGTCCAACACAGGCATGAGAGACGTTATCCATCTTAAGATGTCCTCCATCTTCTATCTGCTCTTGTGAGAAAGGAAGAAAATCTTTGCACTCCATGGTGTGTTGAAGTGCACCTCTGATGAGATCTCTCCTTGAGACCTCCCTTTTATCAATAGTCTTCCAAAACCAATGAGGTCTTGGATCTGAAAGTAGAAGTTCCTCTTTGAGCTGAGAGGAGCTCGTTGAGAAAGTGTCATTTTGAAGGGAGAAAGGGTTTCTTACTCCAAGAAGTCTACCATCAATCTTCAAGGCTTCAAACCCCAACCTCCAATATGATGTATAATCCAACAATGGCTCATGAGAATGATGGTTTGATTCCTTCTTGAGTGTTTCCATGTTGCACAGCGCAGTGCAACCAAGTTGCTCTATAGTAGAAATGAGATTTGACCCTTGGTCATGCAAAAGTAAATCTCCACATTGATCAAAAGAATTTGCTGCAACAATGGAATGTGGAAATCTTCTCATACCTTGATGTGCATTTGGAACTTCTTGCAGGGCTGCAAGAGTCCCTTCCTCAAAAGTGTTGGTTGCCCCGACTGTTGATGCATGTGACTGCTCCTCCATGAGTGTGACAGCGTTATCACAAGCCTCCTCAAGAGGTGATGTGACCTTTTCTTTCTTTGCTTTTTCTCCATCAAAGGTTTGGATCAACCTTTGAGTGAACTCTGCAAAAGTCTTCACCCTTGCATGGTTCAAGTGGCTGCACCACCAATCATAAGCTTCACCCTCCAAGTGCAGCGCTGAGATTTCAACAGCTTCTTTCCTTGCAACAGGATGTAGTAGGAAAAATGCCTCCAACTTTCTCACCCAAGTTTTTGCATTAGATGACCCATCAAAGGTAGACAACATAAATATATTGCCTTTGATTTCTTTTCTGCTACATGGTCTCTTCTCTTCCTTCAGCTGGATGAAATGAGGAAAATCTAGAGTCTCCCTGAAGGCTCTAGGTTGAGATCTATACTCAACAAGGTAATTACTGAGGATCTGATGATCCAAGTATCTTCCATGCTCAATATCTTCTTCTTGATGAGAATAGGAAGTGCATGGTACTTCCTCTTCTTTTTCTTCAATCTTCTTGACCTCCTCAAAGGTGGATGCATCTCCTCTGGATCTGAAAATAGATGAGAATAAACTCATCTTTTTCAACGTTCTGATCTTCTTCGACTTAGACTCACAGGGTGTATCCACATGCTCCCCATGATCCTGTGTGCCGTCATCCTCCAAATGCGAGGTAGCCATTTTGATGGCTTCCCCTTCCGTTATTTGGTCAAGCTGGAAAGAGGTATCCAACCTTTCTACCCGATCTCGAATCGTGAAATTAGTGGATCCATCATATGTGGGAAAAGGTGTCCTCCTAGTGGTATGCTGCAACTCTGAATTCTGCGTGCTAGACCCCCCACTATTCCTTCCTCCTTCATCCTGCCTAAGCTGACAATAATCTCTGAAGGGCAAAGCCACTCTGAAGTTTTCCCCCATGGACTACCATTCGCGGAAATAATCTCCATCATGATAATGTCAATGTCCTCTATGATGGTCGCGGGGTCTGTTGTCCCGCTTGATCTGGACAAAGTCTTTGAATAAAATGGCATCCCTGAACTCCTGCCCAGCTCCCTGGTACTCGACAAAATAATCACCTATGCAGTCAGACTCTGGTTCCTCCTGTGCTCCTGCCCCAGTATCTGCACTCAGAAAAGTGGGCATAGTAGCACGAATGAGGGCATGTGATGCCTGGTGCGGAGCGACATCCTTCTCCTGCAAATGGTGGGATGTGCTCGACCCCTCACCAACCTAGAAACCCTTTGGGATTTCACGTTGTCTAGCCTCCACAGCCGTGAATCTCTGACCCATCACCTCTATCTGCCTCCCAGATCCTGCACTGATTTGAGGAGTGCTTCCCCAAACTGTTTTGCATCGCTATCATCTGCCATTGGCTCTCCCTGCTCTGCTTCTACCGCAGGCTCCTCCTGTTCTGTGTCCACCACTCGAACGCAGTCTCCATCTCCGTAGGTGTTCTCCAACCTACGCTCAATATCTCTGTACTTCCTACCTCTATGGCAGATGTAGAGTTTTTCTTTCGATGACATAGACTAGCTCCACAGGCTGAGCCAGATCTATGCTCTGATACCACTGTAATATCCCTTTTCAGGGATATTTCTAAAACACAATAAACTCTAACCAGAGATGGACTAGGAGGGCATTTACCAGATATTTCACCTCTGAAAAGAGGATGAGATCTGGAGGCTATCTGGCCCTTTCCAGACTTTGTGTAAGAGTGTGGGAGAAAACACAACAAGTGGTACAGAAATCACAATGCAAAGGGAAGGAATAACAAAAATGCAGACATACAATAATGTGTATCCAAAGCATGAACAGATACTCAAGAAATACCAAGGGAATACTGAGCCATTTTATTAATCTGATAAATATAGAGGAGTACAATAAGTGATCAAAGCAATAGCTTCTAAACTTGCACAAGGCAAGTTAAGATCTATTTTTAGAACGCTGTTGTGTTTCAGATCTGCGTTGCATGGGACGACTGAGTCTCAGATCTGCGATCCAGCTGATGAAAAATGACTGTCGCTGCCCAGACATACCTCCTTGCGGATCTGTGCTTTCCTCCAATTGATCATGCCTCCACTGTCTGGGATCTGCAATAATACGATCACCCGTTGATCCAAAAATTCCCCCAATAGACGCGCTGTTATTCTTGTGCTCAATCTCCTGTCCACGATCCTCCAAGAATACAACCGGAGCTTCCCAAATACGTACTGCGTCCTTCTGCGCAGTCAATAAACACGCTAATCCTCCACAGGTGCTGCGCAGTTAGTAAATGTGCTGCTCCTCCACAAATACAGCGGATCGATCTTCCTACAAAAACGCTGACGGGACTACCTCACCCAAGCAAGCACTCGAAGTCCTCTGGGGCTGAGGGCGAGATCTCCGAACGAAGACACTCAATGCGCTAAACAGCGTTGCAGACAGGCTAAACAGCCAGCGTGCTCAATAGTCGCAATGACTAGATTCAAAATGCATAAACTCTCCATGAGATTAGAATGAGGAAACTATCTTCTTTATATAGCATTGGCTTCTCTCGAAACCTACAGCCGCCTCCACCCACGATAACACGGTAATATCCCTTGGCTGCGTGCACCTCCACCCACGATACCATGGTAATACCCCTTTGCTGCGTGCCCGATTCAGCCCCCTTTATTACAACGTGTGTCTACTAGGAAATCCCCCTTATTTTAGAGTGAGTTGTGTTCCCTTTACTCACTTTCATTCATAATCTAACTACAAAAAAGGCAAAATTGACCAAATCGAATATTCCAATTAGCCATTGCTAATTGGGAATATTACATTTTCTGAATGCTTCATGAAAATATTAATGTAAATATGTTGCAGCCTACACAAATATACAGATCAAGTAGTGAAAAATACATGAGACAACCATACAAAGGACAAACTTATTTTTGGACAATTGTCCTCGGAAAAACCCAATGCGGGAAAACCGTTGCAGCAAAGCTGAGGGTTTGTATTATTAAGCAATAGTATTCTGAGTACAACTAGGGTGCCAAAATCTGACTAACCCAACAGAGAAAATCCTTGGCAAACAGATAAATTAGTGAGTTTTACCTCACACTGCAAGTCCCGGCTGATCCGGATTAGAAATTGGTGAAACCCCAGTTGCCTCTGCGCAGTAGGTGCGTATGCATGCGTGGGTCTGGCTGAGGACTGCATCACCCATTCTTTGCGCTGATTTGCCTCTCAGAAAATCGAGTTTCAGCCCTCCTGGCTTTGAAACCTTGATCTTCAGCAATTTCTAGACTGTCTCTCGGATGCCTTGCACTGCCCCTGTGTGAGACTTGCGTGGGATTGTGTCACCTCTCCTGGTGGCTGCGCTGCTTCCTCTATTGTCTCTGCTGCCCTTGTTTTGCTATGTACTCTTGGTCCTCCGACCAACAACTACTTCTGCCCCTCACTGCAACTGAAACACTTGGATCTTATCTTCGTCCAAGCACTGCTCCATTAGAAGAATTCGATCTCTTGATTCACTGTGTGTTTTTTTCTCCAACTGACCCTCAAGCCTTCCTTTATACTTTTCCTGTTGAGAAATCAATGACCGTGATCTAATCCTTAATCAACGACTAAGATTAAATTAGATTTGATCCTTGTCACTTAGAAGCTTCTCACCCACCTGTTTAAATTAATTCACTTTAAAAATTTAAATTCCCTAAGTTTTAACTTAGGCTCCATTTAAAATAATTAATTATTTGAATAACTTTCACTTCGGGTGGAATTTCTCCAAACGATTTCTAGGTCTTCGAGATCTCATGTGTTCTAGCCACTCCACAAAGTTTTGGAGCTGGAGCACATTTGATGCTACCCAAAAATCAACACTCCCTCTTAGCGAGGAATGTGCTCTAGCAATACTTCTTTACCAAAAGCATTACCCTGATCCACGACATCGATCCTCTGCGTTGTTGATGCTCGGCCTGTTGCCCTTCATCCACTGCGCTGCTGCCCATGACTCTGCTACTGTCACTGCAGCTCCCTCTCAAATGTTGCATCATGCTGCTCATAGCACTGCCACTGCTAACTGCTGCACTGCAACTTAGTTGCTGAGAGTTATGCAACTGAAAACCTCCCAAAACTGACATACCGGTCAATCTAAATACTCTTTGATGCTAGAGATACCTCTGCTGCTAATCTGCGCTGACCCTCTCATGCTACTGCATTGCTATTGCTCTACACTGCGTTACTGCTGCTTTGCACCATTGTGCACTGCGTTATTGCTGCCTTTGCTCTGCGCTGCTTCAGACTTCGACAATCTAGCTCTACCACTGTTGCTCCATCATCCCTTGCATCAACTGACACCCATCATTCTGCTACTGTCATCAAGGACTCTCATAGCCATATGTGATGCAAGAGTTTGGGCTCCTTAAGGATCTTGCCCCTTTCATGTAGCTGATCTACAACTCCATATCACCTAACTTCTTAGGTGCATGGGTAGTCATGGCACATCCATCATCATCATCCTCATCAGCCTGAGCTGGAGTAGCCTTCGCGTTAAATTCTTCCTTGCCCTTCTTCTTTAGAGGGCACTGTTTGGCGCAATGTCCTAGTTCCCCACATCTGAAGCATCTGACCTTCGAGAGGTCCTTCTTTTTCCTTCTTTGCTGCCCTTGTTGTCCCTTAGATGCAAGAGACGCATCTTCCTCTTCCTCCTTCTTGACTTTGATCCCTTTTCTATTGCTTCCCGCCTTGGTCCACTGTCTAAGCTCTTCTTGTGGAAGAGCTGCCCGCATTTCTTCCCAACTTGGAAAAGCTGCCATACCCAAAATTCCTTGGACAAAGGTCTCCCAGTCTTCAGTGACTGCATTCAGGGAAGTCCTGACCATAAGACCAACATCTTGTGTATCCCCTACGGAAGCTAGCTGATCTTGGATCCCTTGTAATCTAATGAGGAAGGGGTCGATCTCTTCTCCCTTCTGCATCTGAAATAATCTCAGTTGGTTCTGAAGCAACATCTTCCGCTGAACGAAAGATCCTTGGTACATTGTGGTCAAGACCTCCAACATTTCTCTTGTTGTGTTCTTCTCAGCAATATGTGGGATCACAGGATCCTTGAATCCGTCCATCATCATGTGTTTTGATTTTGCTTGAGCCTCGTACTTCTTGAGAGGATCAGCATCAATCGGGACAACAATAGTGTTCAAGGCATGATCCTTGATGCGATGTTCATCCAAAACTACCAGGATCCTGGCCTTCCCGATGACAAAGATGGATGCTCCATCCAACCTGCCCTGATCCCTCGATCCATTCATGACCATCTTTGCTCAACTAAGTGTCGAACAAGTCCCTTTCTCCCTCTCCTGTTGCTGCCCCAACAAAACTCGGATCTGGATTTCTTGGCGTTAGAAACCCTTTAAGGAACGAGCTCCCTCTAAGATTAGATTTCCTTCACGGAAATCCTTCTACCAACAGATGTTGAAACACCCCTCTTTGATCTTGTTATGCTACTACTCAACACTAGATCTAGACTTCTTGGCAAGAAATCTTCTGAGGAATTGCTTCCCTCTACTTCGCTTCTGCCCCACTAGACATTGTTCTGCACCAACAGACACAATGCCCCACCAACAACTCCATAAGAAAATCAAACTACACCTTCAGCCACGACAACCATTAAGATCTCAGCTCATAAACATCTGCGCTGGCCCAACAACTGCTACGTTGCCTCCTGCAGCTACAACATGACCCTAGCTGGCTGATGCAGGCTCTGCGTGAGGCTCTCTGGCGACTGCGTCACCCTTCCTCTACCTCTTTTTGGTTTAGCGCTGTCACTCGGGACAGCTGCCTTCCTGCAACAAATTTTGTTTTTGTCCTTTCGCTGATGGCTTCAACTCTACTTGATCTACAACACCTATCATACCATGTGAAAATTTATAAATCTAAGTTACAGAAATCCTACTACAAAAATCTGATTTATAATACCTACTTGTTTTCATTAATTTAACAAGTTATTTTCCGAATGCTTCAGGAAAACATTAATTTAAATACGCTGCAACCTACACAAATATACAGATCAAGTACTGAGAAATAAATGAGACAACCATACAAAGGACACTTATTTTTGGACAATTGTCCTTGGAAAAACCCAATGCAGGAAAATCGATGCAGTAGATCTAAGGGTTTGTATTCTTAAGCAGCAGTATTCTGAGTACAACTAGGGTGCCAAAATCTGACTCACCCAACAGAGAAAATCCTTGGCAGGCAGATAAATTAGTGACTTTTACCTCACACTGCAAGTCTCGGCTGATTCGGATCAAAAACTGGTAAAACCCCAGTTGCCTCTGCGTAGTAGATGCGTAGGCCTACGTGGGTCTAGCTGAGGACTAAGTCACCCCTTCTTTGCGTTGATCTGCCTCTCAAAAAACCGAGTTCCAAGCCTCACAGCTCATAAAACCCGATCTTTAGCAATTTCCGGACTGTCTCTTGGATGCTTTGCACTGCCCCTGCGTGGGCCTGTGTTAGCCCCTCTTGGGACTGCATCACCTCTCTTGGTGGTTACGCTGCTTCCTGTTGATTTCTATAGCATTGGAAAGTGTTCTAAGCCTCATTTTTGGTAGAGAGGCTTGGACATCAGTTATCCAGAGAACCCATAAATCGTTTGTGGAAATTCCACTCGAATATGACTTTATTAAAACAATTAATTATTTTAATGCAGACCCTAAGTTTAAACTTAGGGAAATTAAATAATTAAAGGGTATTAATAGAGCAAAGTGTGAATCTTCTAGAAACGAAGATCAAGTCATCTTTTAATCCGAACCATTGATTAACGATATAATTTTGGCCATTGATTCATCAACGAGAAGACTATAAGAAGAGACTTGAGGGCCATTTGGAAATTAAGCCGAGGACACTCTCAATACCCGAAGGAAATCGATTCTGAAGCAAAAGAGTTCAATTTCAGCGGGTGAGATTGGAGAGGTAGAGGTTGCAGAAGCAGAAGAAGGAGGGAGGAGTCAGTTATAGGGAAGCAGAAATCAAGAGGATGGAGGGAAGGGTGAGTTGATCAGTAGCAAGACCCCCTCCACGCAGAATCACGTAGTCCAGGGAGAGACTGCATAGAGCTCTCACGCTAGATGACGTAGAGGGTGAAGGAGGTCACCTCGAGGGTCTGAAATTTGTCTAGAAGGTCCAGAAAATTTAGCCAGGTGTTTGTAAATTGTTCTCTGCTCATCAGACTCTTGTAAATGTACTTTCCATTTCTGAAGATAAATATAAAACCCTCATCTGTTACATCGGTTTTCCCACATTGGGTTTTTCCGGGGACATTGTCCAAAACTAATTGTGTTCATGTGGTTGTTTCTATTGTGCTACTTGCGTAAATTATCTTTTTGTTCTTATGCTCTTAATGATAGTGAAGATCTGAAAACGTGTTTATTTCAGAATTTACTGAAGCATCTGTAAATAACTTATCTCATAAGTGGGAGAAATAAACCAAGTATTGCAGAAATATTTTCTTCTTGAAAATTTCACATGGTATCGGAGCAAAGGGCTAAAAACAAAAAGTGAGGATTTGCCATGGACCAAAGTTCCATCATCCAGAAGGGTTCATGCAGTCAAAGGTACTCATGTAGTCCTTCAGAGCACGTAGAAATGCAAAGAGAACACGACATGAAAGTGTTGGAATCCAGACTAGAGGAGGATCTTGCTTGTGTGTCGAGCATAACTCCTCCAAGTGTTTGGTATATTGACAGTGGAGCATCTGCTCATATGACGGGGATTCGAGAAATGTTTTTCGAGCTACCAAGAAGAACAGATGAATTTCCAGATAACTATGGGAAACAAGGCAAAATGTACCCCCATCGGGAGAGGTACCGTAACATTTCAAACCGAGGATGGCAACAAGATTCGAGCCACGAATGTTTTGCGTGTACCAGGTGTTTTGCATGTACCAGGGTTGGGGATGAATTTACTCTAAGTATCTCAACTTCAGAACAAGGGCTATGATGTATGCTTTATTCGAGATAAGGTGTATGTCAAAGACCCTAACTAGAGCAAAAAGGCACAAATCGGAGTAAGGAGTCACAAGTTGTATAAGATCTAGCTTGAATCTCCAGTGGCCCTGATTGGCAGTACAGACGACAAAGATCTGAAATTATGGCATAGAAGGATGGGGCATCTACATCATGGAGTCTTGGGGATTCTCAAAAACACTGTCATTGGGGCTCCTAAACTCAGCACGAAGAAAGACGAAGTTTGTAGGGGATGCGTACTAGGTAAGTAAGCTAAGGCAGCATTTCCAAGAAGCAGCAGCAGAGCCAAAGGTGTATTAGAATTAATACACTGACAATTGTGGTCCAATGTCCACAACTGCTCTCAGTGGGGCAAAGTACTTTGCCACTTTCATTGATGATCATTCCAGAAAAACTTGGATCTATTTTTTGAAAACCAAAGATATAGTCTTTGATCGGTTTAAAGATTTCAAAGCATTGGTGGAGAACTCTATAGGAAAGAAGATCAAGAAGTTGCGGTCAAATAATGGTGGAGAATATATCGATAAAAACTTCACAAATTTTTGTGCAAAGGAAGGCATCAAGAGAGAATGGACAACTCCATACAATCTAGAGCAAAATGGATTTGCAGAACAGAAGAATCAGACCATAATAGAAGCTGCAAGGGCAATGTTGTACGACCAAGATATGCCCAAATTCTTATGGGCAGAGGCCTGCAATACAACAGTATATATTCAAAACAGAGTTCCCAATAGAGCTTTGGGAAAGGTAACTCCTGAGAGTGTGTTCACAGGCAGCAAGCCAGAAGTGAGCCACATCAGGATATTCAGCAACATGGTGTACTTCCACGTTCCAGATGAAAAGAGAAAGAAGTTGGATCAAACTATAGAAAAGGGTTTTCTGATGGGCTATAGCAAGAATGCAAAGGCATAGCGCATCTATATTTCAGAGAGCAGGAAGGTCGTGGTAAGAAGGGATGTGGAATTATTGGAGGAAAGAGCCTTCATGAAATCTCGAGAAATGGCCACAGATACGGAGATTGAGGAAGATCCACTGGTACAACCTCAACGACCCACAGAGGAGAGGTCAACTGCCTCTCCAAGGCACAATAATTCTGAGGAGAGCTCCTTCGAAGAAGAACAGGTGAGACCGCCCACAACTGATGGGAGACCAAGAAGAGAACTTCAACAAATTCTTAAGGATGCAAAAGAGTTTGTTGGATCCCCTAGAGAAGGAAAGAGGATAAGGAAACAACCTGACAGATATCAGGCACTGGTAGCTCAGGTTGGTGAACCATCTACCTTTCGAGAAGCAGCTCAACATCAAGTATGGGTGGATGCCATGGTGGAGGAGTATAGCTCCATCATAACAAATGATGTATGGGAAGTAGTCCCTAGACCACAAGACATATCAGTCGTAGGATCCAGATGGATCTACAAGATCAAATATGTTGCAGATGGCAACATAGAGAAGTTCAAGGCAAGGTTTGTAGCTACGATACACTTCTATCAGATCCGTCATCTCTCTGGTTGCGTAGATGGGATGAGAGATTCACCAAATGGATGTCAAGACAACGTTCTTGAACGGGGTGATAGAGGAGGAAGTGTACATAGAGCAGCCAGAGGGCTTCGAGACACATGAGCAGAAGACTCATGTTTGCAAACTTAAGAAAGCCTTGTATGACTTAAAACAAACCCCCAGGGCATTTATGGATGGATTGATAGCTAATTGCAGAAGATGGGGTTCGTCAAGAGTGACGTAGATCCCAACCTATACTACTTGAGAGTAGGAGACTAGCCGCTTATTCTTGTTATTTATGTGGATGGCTGGTTTTTGACCGGTTCATCCAAGCTCATCAAGGACTGCAAGGAGAATCTGGCAACAAAATTTGATATGAAGGACCTGGGGCAGATGCACTATTTTCTTGGATTAGAAGTCTGGCAACAAAAAGGGGAAATCTTCCTAGGGCAAGGAAGATACACGACAAAAATCCTGAAGAGATTTTAGATGGAAGACTGTAGACCCATGGCCACACCAATGATTACTAACTGGAAAAAGATAGACACATCGGAGGATGATGAGGCTGATCCCACATTGTACAGACAGCTCATCGGATCATTGATGTATCTAGTCAATACGAGACCAGACATCTGTTATGCAGTGAATACCCTCAGTCAGTTCATGGTGGAACCAAGGAGGGCTCATTGGGCAACAACCAAACATGTTCTCAGATACTTGAGAGGGACAGTCGAGTATGAGTTGAAGTACACCAAGGGTAATGAGATCTAGTTGAGTGGGTTCACAGATGCAGACTGGGCTGGAAGCACAATAGATCGGAAAAGTACCAGGGGGTACTGTTTCAGTCTCGGATCAGGAATGACCTCCTGGTGTAGCAGGAAACAAAAGTCTGTAGCACTGATCTCAGCTGAGGCAGAGTACATGGAAGCAAGCACAGCCTCGTGCGAGGCCATATGGCTCCGCAAATTGCTCTTGAACCTACTCAAGAAACAAATAGAACCGACGAGGATTATGTGCGATAATCAGAGCTGCATTAACCTCTCTGAAAATCCTGTGTTTCATGATCGGTCGAAACACATTGACATTTAGTGTCACTTTATCAGGGACTATGTCCATAGGGGAGCAGTACAGTTGCGATACACTCCTACAGGAGAACAGGTGGCAGATATCCTCACAAAGGCTCTAAGTAAGATCAAGTTCACTTACATCAGAGAGAAAATGGGGATGGTCGAGAACCCCTTCCATTAGAGGAAAGGGTGGTCTTCAGAAGAAGAGGGAGCTGCAGTATGGATGTTGCAGTGGCAGGGCAGCAGTAGCGCAAAGATGAGGGGCAACATCTAGGACATCATCAGTGTAGCAGATGATGTAGAGTCAGAGCAATACAACGGTATCTTGCTTAAACACTTTCCTCGCTAAGAGGGATTGTTGATTTCTATAACATCGGAAAGTGTTCTAAGACTCATTTTTGGTAGAGAGGCTTGGACATCAGTTATCTGGAGAACCCATAAATCGTTTGTGCAAATTCCACTCGGATATGACTTTATTAAAATAATTAATTATTTTAATGCAGACCCTAAGTTTAAACTTAGGGAAATTTAATAATTAAAGGGTATTAATAGAGAAGACTGTGAATCTTCTAGAAAACAAAGATCAAGTCATCTTTTAATCGGAGCCATTGATTAACGATATAATCTTGGCCGTTGATTCATCAGCGAGAAGACTACAAGAAGAGACTTGAGGGCCATTTGGAAATTAAGCCTGGGACACTCTCAGTACCCGAAGGAAATCGATTCTGAAGCAAAAGAATTAGATTTCAGTGGATGAGATTGTAGAGGCAGAGGTTGCAGAAGCAGAAGAAGGAGGGAGGAGTCAGTTATCGAGAAGCAGAGGTGAGGAGGATGAAGGGAAGGGTGAGCTGATCAGCAGCGATACCCCCTCCACGCAAAATCACGCAGTCCAGGGAGAGACTGCGCAGAGCTCTCACGCTGGATGACACAGAGGGTGAAGGAGGTCACCCCGAGGGTCTGACATTTGTCTGGAAGGTCCAAAATATTCAGCCAGGTGTCTGCAAATTTTTCTCTGCTCATCAGAGTCTTGTAAATGTACTTTCCATTTCTGAAGATAAATATAAAACCCTCATCCGCTGCACCGGTTTTCCCACATTGGATTTTTCCGGGGACAATTGTCCAAAAATAACTGTGTTCATGTGGTTGTTTCTATTGTGCTACTTGTGTAAATTATCTTTCTGTTCTTATGCTCTTAATGATAGTGAAGATCTGCAAATGTGTTTATTTCAGAATTTACTGAAGCATTTGTAAATAACGTATCTCATAAGTAGGAGAAATAAACTAAGTATTGCAGAAATATTTTCCTCTTGAAAATTTCACACTTCCTCAGTAAACCTCCTGCCCTTGCTCTGCTATGTACAGTTTGTCCTCCGACCAATAACTGCTTCTGCCCCTCGCTGCAACTGAATCACTTAGATCTTATCTTCGACCGAGCATTGCTCCATCAATTCGATCTCTTGATTCACTGTGTTTTTTTCTCCAACTCACCCTCAAGCCTTCCTTTATACTTTTCCCATTGAGAAATCAACGACCGTGATCTAACCCTTAATCAATGGCTAAGATTAAATTAGACATGATCCTCATCACTTAGAAGCTTCTCACCCACCTGTTTAAATTAATTTACTCTAATTATTTAAATTCCCTAAGTTTTAACTTAGGTTGCATTTAAAATAATTAATTATTTGAATAACTTTCACTCCAGGTGGAATTTCTCCAGACGATTTATGGGTCTTGGAGATCTCATGTGTTCTAGCCCCTCCACAAAGTTTTGGAGCTAGAGCACATCTGATGCTAACGAAAAATCAACAAGTACAAGATAGGAGTGTTAAAAGAAAAAAAAATTATAGTTGATGATTTACAAGATCATTTGCTTGCCTATGTTGGGAATTTGAAGAAATCTAAGGATATGTATGATAAGTTGGCCCACATGTATGAAGTCAACAATTTGAATGGAATCATCCCCTTGAAAGATCAACTCAAAGATATGGAGATGAATAAAGGAGAATTTGTGAAATTCTATATCACGAGGATATCTCGTCTTAAAGATCAATTGCGGAGAGTTGGGGAAACTGTACTTGACAAGGAGATGGTCTTGCTAACCCTTAGAGGTCTCCCTCCTATCCGGGATCCCTTCATCACCACCATAAGCAATAACAACAGTTTCCCGTCATTTGATGAGCTTGTTGGAAAACTCATTCAAGAAGAATCCCGAATGATTTCAAGAGGTACAATACAAAAACATGAAGAAGGAGAGCTCGTTGCTTTCGTTGCTCATAACAAGAAAAAGAAAGGAAAAGGAGGTTCATCAAGTTCAAGGAAGCCTTCTCCCCGAAATTCAAATAAGAGGAATGGAAGAGATAAGGGATCATTGTACATTGAATGCTACAATTGTCACAAGAGAGGTCACTGTCCTTGAGATTGCTCTGAGAAGAACAATGCTCCAAGATACAACACTAGAAGCAACAATAGTAGGTTCAATAATCAAAGAGGAAGAGATGATCGAAGGAATGAGAGTAATGGAAGAGATGGAAAAAGAAGAAGAGATGCTTTGAATGATCGTGAAGAAGACCATCGTCCTCAAAATAAATCAAGAAATTCCAGGTATGAAAGTAATGTTGCTACTATTCAATCTAAATATATCCTTATTTCCGCTCTTTCTAGCTCCTCTCCCCCAGATACTTGGGATAGTTGGTTGGTTGATGGCCTCTCATTATTTCTCTGGTTATAAGGAGGTTCTTTCTAATTTGGTGGAGAGGGAGTTCAATTTGAAGATTATCCTTGGAGGCAACTCCACTCATCCTGTTAAGGGATTTGGTTCTATTAAATTTCATTTGAACTCTGGGGAATTTGTTTTTCTCCATGATGTGATGTACGTGTCAGGGTTGAAGAAGAATTTAGTATCTATATCTGCCTTGGAGGACAAAGGAATGAGGGTTGCATTCATCAAAGGAAAAGTACTTACCTGGCCTATGGGATCCCCTATGAGAGATGCCTTCACATTGGCATCTAGATTTGAAGGACTCTACAGAGCCATTGGAAGACCCCTTCTAGCAATGGTCCATGACACTAATCGTCAAAGCAAGTTGTGGCACCGAAGATTGGCACAATTACATTATGAATCTCTTCCGAAATTGAAGAAAATGTCTCTGGATCCCTGATGTTCAAGCTCAACATGATGGAGTATGTCCAGGCTGTGCCAGTGGAAAGAAGACAAGAGAACCATTCCCCTCTAGCAAGAATAAGACTAATGACATCCTCCAAGTCATTCATTCCAACATATGTGGACCAATGCCCATACATTCTCTTGGTCGCTATCTCTACACCTTCATTGATGAATTCCCTAGGAAAACATGGATATATTACTTGAAGCATAAGGATGAGGCCTTCAATATGTTCAAGGACTTCAAAGCTTTGGTAGGAAATCAAAAAAAGAAGAAAATTAATATCTTTAGGTCCGACAATGGAGGAGAGTACATTTTGAATGAATTCATATATTTCTGCAAGAAGGAAGGTATCGAGAAGGAGACGATTGTGCCCTATAATCCCGAACAAAAATGGAGTGGCTGAGAGAAAGAACAAGTCTATTGTGGAAGTTTCCCAAGCCATGCTCCATGATCAAAAGTTGTCGAAGTTCCTTTGGGTCAAAGCGACGAATACAGTGGTATATGTTCAAAACAAGGTTCCTCATCAAGCACTGGACAACAAGACTCCCGAAGAAGTATTCACAGGTGTCAAGCCTTACATTGGCCATCTTCGGATATTTGGCTGCCTCGTATATTTGCATGTGTCGAAAGACAAAAGAAAAAGTATGGAAGGATGTTATGGCTGAAGAACACGAATCAATTATGAGGAATGATGTATGGGATGTCGTTCCGAGAATGAAGGGGAAATCTGTTGTGACTTTGAAATGGCTATTCAAAATCAAGCATGGAGCTAACGGAAGCATCAAGAAATATAAGGCGAGGTTCCTGGCAAGATAATTCTCCCAAAAAGAGGGAGAATATTATGATGATATCTTTGCTCCTGTGGCCCAATATGCCACCATTCGTTCAATAGTTGAACTTGTTGCAAGTTAAGGATGGACCCTTCATCAAATGGATGTGAAAACGACATTCCTTCATGGCATGTTACATGAAGAAGTTTAAGATAAGCAACCACAAGGATTTGAAGAGAAAGACGGAAAAACACATGTTTGCAAGTTGAAAAAGGCATTGTATGGCTTGAAGCAAGCCCCCAGAGCATGGTACGCCCATATAGATAGTTACCTAGTGAAGCCTGGATTCACAAGAAGCAGCGTCAATCCCAAACTCTAGCTCAAGGTGGTCCAAGGTATGCCCTTGATTTTGGTTCTATATGTTGATTATCTATTTATGATAGGTAGTGAGCCCCTGATGATCGAGTGTAAGAGGGAGTTGGCCTCTGAATTTGAGATGAAAGACCTTGGCCTAGTGCACTACTTCCTAGGCCTTAAGGTGTGGCAAAGGCCAAGTGAGATTTTCCTTTCATAAGGAAAATATGTCGTGAAGTTGTTGGAGAGATTTGGAATGATAGAATGCAAGTCCCTAACCACACTAATGGAAATGAGTTTCAAGAAGCTATGTGAAGAAGTTGCAAGACCCGATTTAGCGAGCCCTTCCAAGTATAGATAGTTGATTCAGGCTCTGATGTTCTTAGTGAATACTCGTCCAGACATAAGCTATGCAATGAACACCCTTAGTCAATTCATGATCGAGCCTCTTCACGCACATCGGGTCGCTGCCATACATATTATGAGATATTTTCATGGGACGATTACCCTTGGTTTGAGATACACGATTGGAGATGTGAGAATTCATGGATATACCAATGTTGACTAGGTAGGAAACTTGTTGACAGGAACAACAATTTAGGATGTTGTTTCAGCCTTGGATCCGCCATGATATCTTGGATAAGAAGGAAACAAAAGTCCGTAGCTTTGAGTACCGTCCAGGCATAGTATATCGCCACTAGAATGGCCAGCTGTGAGGCAGTTTGGTTGAGGAAGCTCTTTGGAGAGTTGTTTGAGCAGGTCCCGGGACTTAGACACTACAATGATATATTGCAATAATAAAAGTGGGATCCGATTGGCAAAGAATCATGTATTTCATGACAAGTCCAAGCACATAGAGATCATGTACCATTACATTCGAGACATGTTGCAAACAAGAGTCATTAGACTCCATCACATCTCGACAGATGAGAAGATAGCAAATATTCTCACCAAGGCTTTGCAGAAAGAAAAGTTCTTGGTCTTCAAAGAGCAACTTGGACTAATGGATGTGACCCCTCTAGATATGGGGCTTCGCTGATTGAGAACACTGAGCATAGCTCTTCCCCCTTAGTTGAGCTCCCAAGGTAGGAATGGAGCGTTGAGGGCTCCTAGGGTTGAGGGATTTCTAGACAATAGGTGTGTGTGATCCCTACTCTTGTAGTAGGTCAGGTATCTCCCCTATTGTCACCCATAGGGTGTGCGTAATCCTTGTCTGTTATGACAAGTCAGGTATCTCCCCCTATCTTGGTCTAGCAGAGTATACCCCCTGTTGGCATCATACCCACAAGTCGTGCTTGTTGGGATTTCCCCCCTCCCCCACCCCCCATCTAGCCAACGAGTTGAGGAGGCTTGGGGGTGTGTGATCCTTACTTTTGGTAAGTTAGGTATGTCACCCAAGCTCGGATTATGATGCAAGTGTTCTACCACGTGACTTTTGAGGGTCATTACTAGGAAGATCGGTAGGAAATAGGATGGATGTGATCCTTACCTCTTATAGCAAGTGGTATCTCGCCCATTGATTGCATAATAGGATGGTTGTGATCCTTGCTCGGTAAGTTGTATCTCGTTGATTTCTTGGTATAGAGAGTGGTAGTTGAAGCTCCCCTATGATTCTTCTTCTTTAAATTCGAGAATGATTTAGCAGATAGAGTCGAGAAGAAATGAGACATGATTTGATGACAGGATACTTGCGATGATCACATGATGCAGATGGAATTTCTCCCTAGCTGAGAGGGAGAATTAATTTGGCAGCTCAGTGACAAATTTCAATCATTGAACTAGATTCTTCTTTTTGAGATGACCAAGAACGACCTTTGAAGCACCAGATATGGATAAGGGAAAGTATATTTTTGAAGTCAAGCTCACAATGTCACATTTGATCAAGTCGGCCTAGAGGCTAACTAGCCCTCCTCCAATGCCTATAAATTCATGACACCTCAAGCTCATTTGAACATCATTCATCACACACTTCTCTTCTCTTATCGAGGTTCGATACATCTGGAAAATTGCAGGAGTTTCTTCACGCATGTCAGCAAGAGGAAGGAGAAAATTGCAGGAGGCCAAAATCTGTTTTGCCTAGCACTTTGACTAAGTTTGAATTTGGAGATTGGGCATGATTTCACTTATTTTCACTTGGGTTTTTGGACTGTTTTGGAGGACCGAATTTCTTGGCACAAAAATCGATAATTTCTGGGCACTTTGACTGTGGTTGACTTCAGACCTGCAACTAGGGTTTCAGTTACCTTTGACTTTGAGTTTGACCAAGATTGAAGGAGATTTTTGGGACTGTTTTTTGGAACTTTGACCAGCTGAGCAGGTCACATTCTTTGACTGCTGACCGAGTTCATTTGGAGGACTATTGACCATTACCTGTTGACTGCTTATTGTTGCTGCCATTGACTTTGACCAGATTTGACTATTGACTCATATTTTGGATATTGGTTGGTTGATTTGTTGGACAAGCCAAAACTTTGACATTGATTCTTTTTTATGGATTTGGGCTCATTGTACTCTCTGCTAAACATTTTATGACAATCTTATAGAAGAAAAATTTCGAAGGGTTTTTCCCTTGTGGGGGTTTTCCCTGCTCTTTGACCAAATTAGTGTCTCTTGTTGATGTTTTGATTGTCTCCTATTGTCATTTGCATTTACTGTTCTATCTTCAGTTACTGTTGATTATTGGAAGAATTAATTATTGTTGAAAAAGTGAATTGGGCTAAAGTAATTGCAATAGGATAAAGCAGTGGAAAATTAACAGTTAGGAATAGGTGACAGCGCCTTCTCTGAGTGTTGCGCCTTAAAGACCACACCTGGTACTCCCAATCTCAAGGATTGTGATGGGGTTTTGACAATTCTTAATACCAAACAATAAATAAAACAAGTCCATAAACAAGTAATAGTTATTTCCAAAATCTAGAAAAGGTAATTTCTAGATATAAATTATTTCTAGTGAATTAGAGGAAGAAACAAGTGCTAAATAGAGAAATGTTACTATGTATGGCTATATTCTACTGGTATCCGAGATAGATTCAGATATTGCAAGAGACTTGAGATGGTAGTGCTCATCTTACTTGCATGGTAACTTATTAAGAGAGAGCTCATTCATGTATGGTATTCCACCAGTTATTGTGAGTTGACAAAGTGAGTGACTAAACCACCGAAAGACCCCTTCAGTTCACGCTTGAAATCAACCAGGAAATAACCTTGTAGAAGTTATTTAGTTCATGCTTCAAATCAGACAGGAAATAGCCTTGTAGAAGTTATTTAGTTCATGCTTGAAATCAACCAGGAAATAGCCTTGTAGAAGTTATTTATGCTTAGGAGCTTTGAGTTCAAAAACTGCATTCAAAGGCAATACATTTTAGAAGCTAATGAAATCTTTTGGCAAGTAAAGAACAGACATGATAGTGTGTACCCCTGAAACTATATAAGACATCTACGTATCACATTGAAGTAGCAAATAAGTCAGCAATGGAAAACAAGAAAAACTTTCGAAGACAGACCCTTTGGATTGCTTCTAATACCATAATTTTCCACAAGAGACTACTCAACGATGTTATATCAATCTCAAAATGAGTAAGAAGAGGAAGATAGCTTTGAATTTGGGTGCCTTTCAATTACATTTCCAGAAGGATATTTGATCAGAAATCCCTACTATTTATTTATCGAGATTTACTAAATGGATTATCGAAGTGGAAACGTATTGGCTCATAGCAGGAAAACAGCTGGCTAGTGACAAGGAGACTAGCTTCTGTTCTTTAGAGATAAGACCTTCAGTAAGCACCTTTCCTGTTTATTAATAGTATATGTATCCAAATAAAAAACTTGAAGTATAGAATTGTTTATGAACTATAGATGTCATCGTTCATAAAAAGAACATTATAAACTGTACAAGTTTCCAAGCTAATGCAATCTAGTTGAGACATCTTCTAATCGATACAATATTCACTATCATGTACAACTCTGCCACCTTATAACCAAAAGAATTTGGATTGCATCAAACGTTTCTACAGGTGACTATCTACGATAGCCATAGTTGTTCCAATGCAAAAAATACAAGTTATTTATTGTGCCTTTATGATGCAATCAACAGAAAAATGATTTGGGTAGCATTCTAACCTGATGCTGGTGAATAATTCTCCTTTATCAGGAAACCATTCAGGGATATCCCTTACAATTGGTACATCATACTTCAAGTACTCTATAAAATGATATACATCAAAAACGTCTTCAAACTTCCTGGTCAAACAACATCAGTGAAACATATTATATATATTTTACTTTGCCATTAAACCATTACAAGAAAATTTTCTTTAACAAACTAATAACGTCTATGAATTCGGGATACGTCGAATGACACCAAAGCAAGACACACTAATATCAAATTTTACCAACCATCTTTAGCATACTCATGTCTATTATAGAAATGAAATTTAAAACCAAATATTTGCTACTGCGATTGCCCTTCGTTACTAGCGATAGAGGTCAGCCATCACAATGTCATGTTGATCCTCAAAAAGATCAACATGCCTGAATAGCGAACTGTTTCAATTCTACCTTTAGTTTTCAAAATTTAGTTTATCTTTCTAATTGTGTCACTGCCCATAAGGAAGAAGAAGAAGTTATTTTAACGTCTATGAGACTAAAAATAGCCTAGGGGACAGATTGCTTCTCTATCCGACTATTGTATTCTGCCATTTTCCTGTGAAGTTTCACAATAAACTCTCCCAGCGTCTCGACAAAGTCTTTGCTTAATAGAATATCCCAAGAGCTAGCTGCCAAAATATCTGCATAATTTTCCCTGCTGTCTTTGAAGGCCTCACATTCTAAAATGAAATGTTTTTCTATTTCCACTTTTCCGGAAGAGCAAAAAATACATACTCTTTCCTTCCAAATTTCTTTTGGCCTTTTCCAGCGCCCTGTTTCATAATGGAGTTGATGCGAATTAGTCCTTGATTGAGCAATAAGAATTTTGGCTCTCCAAGAAATATTGGCCCCTATGTATGCTTTTTGTTGATGATTATGATTGGGATTAAACTCTTCAATGTAATACTTTTTCTTTCTCCCTAGCTTCTTCTCCCAAGCACCTTTGTGGAACTTATCCACAACAAAAACATTTATCTCTTTACTATTTGTGGGACACATGCTAAAGCAAATGCCCCATTTGTTAAGCCATTTGTTATTTTGCCGCATCCAAGTCTTCTTTCTTGTGCCCAATATGTCAATGAACACAACCTTAGGCCATCTGCCCTCTTCCATTTGCTCAATTTTTTTCAAATACCTTATGACCCACACCATAGCTATTGTTTCAATAGGAGTAGCCCCTGTTTCACTTAACAAGATAGCATACGGAATTGCACTTTTAATTTTGAATTTGTTTGTAATCAAGCACTTCTGAATTTTCTCAATTTGTTTCCACTGCATGTCGGATGTACTGCTGGCCCATAGTTCACAACCATAGAGAATCACCGAAATCACTAAAATCCCAAAAAGAGTTAGAGTGCTTTCCCAGTCCCATAACTCTGCCTCTCGACACCTATTTTGAAAAGCATAAAATGCTTTCCAACCCCTCAAAGTTCTTTTCTTTCTACATCCATCAAGCTTAGATTTATGTTGAAGTCAATTTCGAGGTATTTGTAATCTGTAGCTTCTTCTAGAGTGTTGCTTTCAAAGTAGAACTTATGTTGGTTATGTTTTCTTTTGGTAGAGAAAACCACTACTTTTGTTTTGCTGGTATTGACTTGCATCCCCACAATTCTACAAAAATGCTAAAGGGAAAGTAAGTGCTCTTGCAAACCAAGAGCAGATTTAGAAATCAGAATAATGTCATCTACGTACAAAAGAAGCCTTATAACAAACTTGCCCAAATGGATACCATCACTCCCTTGCAAATTTAACCACTCTTCATGCTTGTCGATATATAAACCAAAGAGGGTAGGAGACAACGGGCAACCTTGTTTGACCCGGATATCACTTCTAAAACTTTCAGAAATGCTTGCTAAAGTTCTAATTTTGACTTTCACCTCTTCATACAGCCTGTGTTGAGATTTTGTGTATTTGGGGTAGCATCAATTGTGCTCTAGCTCCCAAACTTTGTGGAGGGATTAGAGTTCACCTGATCTACAAGACCCATAAATGGATTTGGGAAATTTCATCTGGTTTAGGAGATATTAAATTAATTGATTAATTTAATGTATTTCCTAAGTTAAAACTTAGGGAACTTAAATAATTAAAGTAAATTTAATTAAACATGTGATGAAATTGTCTTAAGTCACACGGATCAAGCTTTTTTTTAATCTTAGCCATTGATTCAAGATCTGATCATGGCCGTTGATTTGTCAACAAGAAAAGTATAAAGGAAAGACTTGGGGTCATTTGTAAAGAAACACAGAGGCATAGCACTGAAGCTAAGCTGAGATTCTAGGGCAGGGTTTGCTAAGAATTTTCAGAAGTGTTTCAGCTGTAGAGAGGGGAATTTAGGCCAAGGGGATGATCTGATCTCTGGGTCTAGAATACACCAGAGGCAGAGTTCAGCTCAAGGACAGCGCAGAAGAAGGCAACAACAGCAAGGACAGCACAGTCCCTCCAAGAACAACGTGATTTTCAATAGGAAACCCCCAGGGGTTACGCAGAGACCCTTTAAGGGCAGCGTAGTGACTGCGTCACCCAGTCTGGGGTAACACAGTCCCTTTTGGAGCAGCGTTGAGGGTTTGGAGGACTTCAGAGACTGACACAGAGCCTTTCAGGGGCAACGCTGGGATTTCTAGGCCCTAATCTTGGCTGAGTTCTGTAAATCCCATTTGAGGGTGTGGATCAATCATTATTTTGGCCCTAGATCAGCCAGTGAGCTGTAGATCTAGTATTATCTCTATCGGGTTTTCCAGATCTGGAACCTAGGTTTGTGTATTCAGAAATATTCTTAATAATAGAACCCTCCAGCAGCCAGAGACCGGTTTTCCCACATTGGGTTTTTCCGGGGACTATTTGTCTAGAAATAACTGTGTCACTTTGTCAATGTGTGCATGTGCTTATTCTAGATCTGAATTGGTAGATATCTGGTATGTGTTTTGCTTCGATTTTAACTTGAATTTATTCAGTTAATAGCTTGTCTAAGTAGGAGGAGCATAACCGGGTTAACAGTAATAATTTCTGCATAAGATATAAGATTCAGAAATTTCTACATGGTATCAGAGAAATTGTAGATCTAAGAGAGTCACCAGCTAAATAGACTGAAGGTTCTAGCAGCAGAAAGCAGCAGAAATGAAAATTTGAAGGGGCAGCGTAGTTTTCAGGAACAGATTCACGCAGAGGGAAGGGCAAGGTTGTCCAGCGCTGTGTCCTAGCAAGCCCACGCAATTACTGCGCAAAGGCAGCTCAGAAACAATGCTGGTTTGGTATGAAGCCAGCTAGTGTGATTCAGATCTGAATCTGTCAAATCCAGAAAAGACTGCAGAAAAGCTGCAAAAATTCAGAAGAGTTGGTGGGGTTAAAATTCTGAAGTTTTCAGATTTTTAGCCTTAGCACAAGTGACAAAGATTGGGAGGAGATCAGCTTCTTAAAGAGTTCCTTGCCAAAGGGAACTTGCAGTTTGATAGAGGATCAAAGAAGAAATTGAATCATAGTTGATTTGGTAGATTTCCAAGGAGGGAAATCAGTTGTCAGAGGGAACGGAAGGTGCCTGTTTCACCAAAGGCCTCAGATCCATTTCTCTAGCAAAGAGAAAAGGGAGCAGAAGTCACCTGTTTCACCAAGGTCCTTAGATACATTTCTCTAGCAAAGAGAGAAGGAAGTGCCGACACATTTTGAGCAGATGGCTCCTCATGGACTGCGTGATCAGGATAGGCTAGATGGCCTCTCAAACTTTTTGGTTTGGAAGGCAAAGATCCTGATTGTCCTTGAGGCATACAATGTAAGAGACCATGTAGAGCAGACTCTGGCCACATCGACAGATGCAGATCTCCTACGGAAGCATAAGGAAGCTGCTGGGCATGCCAAGCGGCTGATAATGGATGGTATCAAAGACCGTATTGTACCACACATAGCTGAAAAAAAGACAGCTAACGAGATGTGGAAGGCCTTGACTTCCCTATATGAGGGAAAGTTTGTCCAAAGGAAAATGCTGTTGGAGACCCAAATGAGGTCATTCATGATGACCAAGGAAGAAGACATAGAACATTTTCTCTTCAGATTGCAGTCAATCAGAGATCAGCTGACTGCAACAAGTGCAACAGTGGATGATGCTGTGATAGTCAGGACTGCCCTCAATGCAGTCACGAATGAGTGGGAAACCTTTGTCCAAAGTATCTTGGTAGAGCGGACCTCCCAGATTGGGACAACTTGTGGTCAATTCTGCGTCAAGAAGAACTCCGCAGGTTCACCAAGAGGCAACACAACCCAGGATTGAGCAAAGTGAAGAAGGAAGATGAGGAAGATGCAACCTTGGCATCAAAGAAGCAGCTAAAGAAGAAGAAGGATCTTTCAAATATCAAGTGCTTCTAGTGTGGTGAAATGGGACATTTTGCCAGCCATTGTCCTCAGAAGAAGAAGGACAAGGAAGCATCTTCTTCCAAGGAAGCATCTTTTTCCAAGGCAGCTGTGGCAGATGATGGGTCAGAAGATGATGCAGCCATGAGTGCTCATGAACCACGAAGGTGGGGTGACATGGACATGTAGAGGAGCTACATGGAGGAAGAGGCGGGATCCTTGAGCAACTCATCTCTTGGATCACAAGCGAGCTACGGCAGCCTTAAGACAGTAGCGGGACAAGTGGAGCAGTGGGTGCATAGATCACATATGAAGCAGAGGCAGAGGCAGATCTGAAGACTGGAAGGAGCAATGCAAAGCAAAGCAGCAGCAACGTAGAAGCAGTAGCAGCGCAGAGGCTGATGTGACTTCAGCAGCGCAGGGCAGTGCTGCTTACGCAGTACAGAGCTGTAGCAGCACAAAGAGCTTCAGAGGGACAATGCAGTGCAACATCAGCGTGATAGATTTTAGCACAAGGAGATGATGTGATTTCAGCAGTGCAGAGGGAGTCTGATTACGCAAGAAAAGCTCTAGCCGTGCATCGTTCTTTAGATGCCAGCACAAATCTATAGCCTATGGAGCTTCAGTGATAAGGATGCAACCCATCAAACTTGTTTGTCAAAGATTGGGTAGGAGATTCAGTTGTTTCTCTCAACAACTGAAGTTGTAGTGCAACAGATCAGCGGTGGCAGTGCTATGAGCAACACAGATGTAGCATATTGAGAGGGAGCTATAGTACAGAGGTTGCAGTGGCAGTGGCAGAGTCATGGGCAGCTGTACAGAATGGCAGCAACAGTGCAGAGTTGAGTGGCAGGAGGCCAAGCTTCAGCAACACAGAACCAGTGCCCAAAATAATGTAATGCATAAGTGTGATGTATTGCTAGAGCACACCCTTTATGCTAAGAGGGAGTGTTGATATTTTGTGTATTTGGGGTAGCATCATATGTGCTCTAACTCCCAAACTTTGTAGAGGGACTAGAGTTCACCTGATCTACAAGACCTAGAAATGGATTTGGGAAATTTCATCTGGTTTAGGAGATATTAAATTAATTAATAATTTTAATGTATTTCCTAAGTTAAAACTTAGGGAACTTAAATAATTAAAGTAAATTTAATTAAACATGTGATGAAATTGTTTTAAGTCACACGGATCAAGCTTTCTTTTAATCTTAGCCAATGATCCAAGATCTGATCATGGCCGTTGATTTGTCAATGAGAAAAATATAAAGGAAAGGCTTGGAGTCATTTGTAAAGACACATAGAGGCAGAGCACTGAAGCTAAGCTGAGATTCTAGGGCAGGGTTTGCTAAGAATTTTCAAAAGTGTTTCAGCTGCAGAGAGGGGAATTTAAGCCAAGGGGATGATCTGATCCCAGAGTCTAGAATACACAAGAGGTAGAGATAAGATCAAGGACAACGCAGAAGAAGGCAACAGCAGCAACAACAAGGACAGCGCAGAAGAAGGCAACAGCAGCAACAACAAGGACAGCGTGATTTTCAGCAGGAAACCCCCAGGGGTTACGTAGAGACCCTTCAGGTGCAGCGTAGTGACTGGGTCACCCAGTCTGGGGTAACACAGTCCCTTCCGGAGCAGCGCTGAGGGTTTGTAGGATTTTAGAGACTGACGCAGACCCTTTCAGGGGCTTCAGAGGCTGAGGTAGAACCTTTTAGGGGCAGCACTAGGGTTTCTAGGCCCTAATCTTGGATGAGTTCTGTAAATCCCGTTTGAGGGTGTGGATCAATCATTATTTTGGCCCTAGATCAGCTAGTCAGCTGTAGATCTAGTATTATCTCTGTCAAGTTTTCCAGATCTGGAACCCAGATTTGTGTATTCAGAAATATTCTTAATAATAGAACCCTCTAGCAGCCAGAGACCGGTTTTCCCACATTGGGTTTTTCCGGGTACAATTTGTCCAGAAATAACTGTCACTTTGTCAATATGTGCATGTGCTTATTCTAGATCTGAATTGGTAGAGATCTGTTATGTGTTTTGCTTCGATTTTAAACTTGAATTTATTCAATTAATAACTTGTCTAAGTAGGAGGAGCATAACCGGGATAACAGTAATAATTTCTGCATAAGATATAAGATTCAGAAATTTCTACACTATGCACAACTGCTCTAAAATGCCTTGGAACCCCAAGTTCCTCCATTCTGTGCCAAAGCTTATCTCTAGGAATCGTGTCAAAAGTTTTTCTGAAATCGACAAAGCAACAAAAGACTTCTTCCTTTTTCTCCCAAGCTCTCTCAATGATATGCCTTAAAGTTATACCATGATCAACTGTGGAATGTTTAGGTCTAAAACATACTTGTCCTTTAGCACGTTTATCTCTTTCTTCTTCCCGCTTGCTGATTTTATTTTCTACCATGCTTCCAAATAGCTTTGCAAACAAGTGGTTTATCATTATGGTCCTATAGTTGTAGGGATCATTGATGTCACAACTCTAAAAAAGAGGTGTTGCCAAACTAGTTGTCCAATCAAATGGGGAACCCCTGTTGTATGATGTTGTTGAAAATTTTTGTGATGTGAGGTGCAAGAATTTTTAAGCCCCACTTTAGATACTTTGTTTGGAGTTCAACTAAGTATTTTGCTTTTCCAACACCCAACTTCTTGATGCCTATCTCTACCTCTTGCATCGTGAAGAGTTTTGTATCAGTGTTGACCAAAGGAGAAGGGTCAGCCTTGGGATCCTGCTCATAAAGTTGTCTTGCATAGTCAAACCATTTAGAAGTTGTAATATTGTTTTCAGTTTGCATCTTTCTCGGTTGAATCTCCTTCCAAAATAATTTGGGGTTATTTTTCCCAAGGAAGATTAGTTCTCTCTCCTCGAAACAATAAAATCAATTTTTTTTCTTTCTTAATATCTCTTGTAAACTTTGAGCTTTATGTTATCATTGTTTGACTCTTTCCACATTCTCCTTTCCTTTTTGCATTCCTTGTCAAACCAAGCATTGATCGGAAATCAATTTTTTTTCAAACTACTTAATTTTTGCTCTTTTGCACTCTGCAAGTGCGCTTTGAATTAAATGTGTTAATTCGTGACTATGCAGGTCGTGAAATGGGATTTTTTCCTTCTCGAAGAGTCTCTCTAGTGCTAATTGGAATGTATTACAATTTTCTAGAGTCAAAAGAATTCTGCCCTTTGGAAGATTTTGTTGAACACACTAGGTTTTTGACCCTAACTGCTTCTTTCCAGTCCAAGAGAAGCTTAAATAAATTGGCTTGTGATCTGATTTTAAGTCCCAAAGTTGATCTCCAATCAAAACTTCCTCCATTTTCTCACACAAACTATGTGAGCAAATTACGTAGTCTACTACACTTGCTCCATTGTAAGTATTGCAAGTGAAATTATGAGACTTTTCCCATCTAGTCAAACTATTACAAATGACTAAATCGAAAGCTCCACATAGAGTAAGCAATTGTTCACAAAAGAGATTGCAAACCTTGTCCTCTGAAATTCTTTCCCACTGATGATTACTCTCTTATGTAACCCAGATAGGGTCGCAGTCTTCTTTACAACAAAGAATGCTAGCTTGCTCACTTGCAGTCCTAGCATTGAAATCAACCACTATAATGACTTCACCTAGCTGAGAATATGATGCAATATCTACCTTTAAGGCTACAAAGGGATCTCTGGGGTCAAGCCCTCTACTTCTGTAAATTTTTTAAACTTGCGGCACAAAACAACATGTTGCAATGCTTATGTGATTTCCATTTTCTAATATTTTAAACCAAATGAATTGTTTATTTGAGTCTTCTTTTTCTAGTTGAATGAAACGACCTTCCTTTTCTCTCACTAATACCATGATACCCCTATGTCCTTTGCCATTCCCTACTGCCTTGTTCCACACTGTCATCTTCCAGTACCCTTCAAACAAAGGTGTCTTGCACCCTTCATGCTCATGTGTTTCTATGAGTCAAATTATGTCTCTATCTTCTGCAATAGGCCCTAACCTAGGTCCTCGTCTCCATGCGTAACCTCTGCAGTTCTAACAAACTAAAGGAAACCTAGGTATGACTTGATTACTATTTGTTTTGACATTCAAGAATCACATTTGAGTCTTTGTCCCTATTTGCCAATACTGACCTTGCTTCCTGATTTCACGTTAAAGAGTTTGTTGTCTCTTCTTTATTATCATTTTGCTGCCCTGTTTTGGAAGGAGGTCCAAATCGCACTATCACAACTTTACCCTTATAAATCCATGCTCTTTTTCCCTCATCTCTTGTTTCCCTAACCTTTGACATTTCCTCCATCCTTTCCTCTTGTTGTCTTACAGTTAAATCTTCTTCTAGAAAAAAACGAGAACTCCTCAAGAGTTGCTTCTTGCTTAGAATGATATCTTTATCACGTAAACTAGGCACAATGAATCTTATGGGCCTGGCTTTGTCACCGTTAAACTTTCCTACCCTCCATGCTTGGCATATTTGTCCTTGCCATAACAACTTGTCTTTCATGAAGTCCCTTGCAAGGTCAAAAGTAGATTCATTTTTCCCATAGTCTTTCACCTCGTTAATAATTATGTTTGCTGCTATATTTTGTATTTCCTTGCTTTCCCTATCTTGCATGTTGTTGACCCAAAAGTTTGCTTCTCCTTCCCTATTAGCAGAATTGCTAATAACTTCTGCCCAAGTTTTGGAGACTTTTGTGGAGCCTTATTTCTTTTATTCTCTTGTTGTCTCTTCATGGTTGTCTATTTGGGCAACTGCTTTCCCTTTATCTTGGAATGGTTTCGCATTCACCACCTTTGTACTCTTCACTACAAATTTCTTCATGTTTTGCAAATCTGCCTTCATGCGTTGCCATTCTGTTTTCCCTATCAAGAGAGCTTCCTGTAGCAATGCCACTCCTTCAAAATTTTATTGCTTTCTGCTAAAGCCTGGTTCTCAACTGTTATTACATAAATTGTATGATCCCTTTCTTGCTCTTTAGCTTCTAGAACCTCTAACCTCCTTTTCGCACTTAACAATTATGTCACATAGAGATCGGATGACCAGGTGAGAGTTGTCGATGTGGGACTGTACAAGACAGAATCATCAATGACTTTTCCTTTGGGCCTATTGCCATATGCTTGCAAAGGGGACTTGTTTGAATATTGCTTATTGCGAATGGCTCGAGTAATTTTACTTTGAGTTTGTTTTTTCCATGGCTGCTCCAATTTTAGACGGGCTAGTCTCTGTTTTAAAATTCCCTGATATTGTTTGACATTGACCCAAACCCACTTCCCAACTTTTGCTAATGAGGCAATTTTCACTTGTCCTAGATCATTTGCTTCCACAGGTTCTAAAATTTCTTGTTTCGTTATCATGTTTGCATGCATTAAGCTCCAACCCCTTCACTACTGCAGTGCCGAACTCCTATCCCCTTCACTATTGCAGTGTCGAGCTGTAGTAGCAACACTAAAAGAATCAGCTCAAGGAAAGCAATCGACATACAACTACAACGCCACCACCCACAATAATGTACTCCAAAAACTTTTCAGCCATTGCAGTGTTAGATCGAATGAATATCGCGTAAGCTCTTACGAGAGCATCTTGTTCATTCCATAGGTTTAGTTGCGTACATCGAGTGAGCTCGCGGCTGAAAAGGTAAAAGGAAGCAAACAATCCCTGATGCGATGATGCTGAACGATTCCGCGGGGCTGTGTTTCAAATAATCATGTTACTGAATGATTCGTACCAATTTTCGACAGCGGGGCATCGAAACTCCAGGTGTGTGTCAAAAACTCGTCCCTACGATGAGCTTCCCTTCACGAATTAGTTAGCTACCCTACCTTTCCAAACATATTACCTTGGGTCCACCTTTGTCACTTTTCAATGAGTACGTTGGATTTCTTAGTTAATGACGGTATAGCATTGGGTTGGAGATGGTGTGATTATTAATGTACTTGGATGGATGCTGGATCGGGCAGATGTAACATGGCTATGTGATTTATGTGTTGGAGGTATCTATCATTGCTTTATGTCATTTATCTCATTCTCATGGTATACTTGTTTCGCTTCTGCTATTTCACATATTTGATGTGATGGCTTCCTTCATATTGATATTGGCCAATGAGTTGATTTGTTACTTAATATGACGTTATCTGTTCTACTTTTTCATCAATTGACCCATCTCAACCTTCTTTGATTTATATAGTGGGTGGCATGAGTATTATTTAGTGAAAGTAGATGATTAGGCTTAAAGGTATGATTCAAATGGAATGTGATGTAATTGTGGTCATGGCACGGGTATACATAGCTTAATGGTTTTATTATGTCCCACATGATACATATATAGATTTGATTGCAAACACTGTTCGTTTAAAATTATTTAATTTGACAAATCCATCACAATGAGATTATTTGAGGAATTTTCGAACCATCAAGTATGGTTCATCTTCAGGACAAATTGATGAACCACAGTTGTCCTAAAGATGAACCATACTTGATGGTTCGAAACGTCCACAAAAAATATCAATGTGATGGATCCGAAAGATGAATTTCAAATCAATTCTAATCACAAAAACCTCAATTCTGAAATTAGTAAATTCTATAGGCTTCATGTGGTTATAACTTGTGAAAGATCCCTTCCTCTTATTGTTCATTGAACAATATCTTGATTGCTGGAAACTGGTCTAGCATACCATTAGTCTCCCAACCACTATTTAGTCATACTGCAATTGAAGCCCCACATGTATTCTATTTATCATGAAGCTTATTCATATAAAACATCCATTGGTCGGTTATATATATATATATATATATATATATATCTGTGTGTGTGTGTGTGTGTGTGTACACGACACTGGTTTGATTGTCATATGAAGCATTGATCAACCTGTGCACCAATCATTGAATTATGTATGCAATGTTGCAATGGCATGATGAATTGACATTTGTAATGTTCCCTTTTTTGGTGTCACCTATGATAGGGCTAGGATGGACTTCCAGAGTTAGAAGTAGACCGGTCACAGGTACAAGTTGGTGTCATCAGCGGGCCCAGGGGATTTTTGGAGGAGTTTTGAGGAGTTTCTATGTGGTCGAGTGGAATTCGCTTGATATATTCCATCATCCGAGAAGTTTGGTTTTCGTTCTGGTGCATTCTGACAACTTTCAGAAATTTGAGTTACTTTTGGGCTTAACCCAGCTGATTACGCTCAAGGTGGCATTCCGGGAGGAATACATGATGGAACACCTTAGTGTATGTAATATCCCGTTTCGGGGATATCTCTAAAACACAGCACGACTCCAACCAGAGATGGACCGGGAGGGCATTTACCAGATATGCCGCCTCTGAAAGAGGACGAAATCTGGAGGCTACCTGGCCCTTTCCAGACTTTGTCTAACAATATGAGACAAACACACCAAGTGGTATAGAACTAGAATGCCCAAATATATATATATATATATATAACAGTGTAGCAAACATACAATAGCATAGAAAGAATGTACGGCAGCTCATCCAGAAATGTATAGAGAGAGAATGCTAAGCCATTTTATTAAACTGAGAAATATAATGAAGTATAATAGGTGATCAGAGTGATGGCACCTAAACTTGCTCAAGGCAAGTGAAGAAATACTCCCAAAATACACTGAAAATGGCTGCTCTCTGAACTGCGTTCCAACTGCTGGAAAATTGCCGTGTAACTGCTACCACTGAAATGAACTGATGACTAGGGGTTGTTCCCCTTGCCGGAATGAGCTGAAAATCTGGAATCCTCCTCTACTCGCCAATCCCGACAAAACCCAGAAACCATATCAGAAATGGCCGACTCCCGAAAAGCACCCCCTTGGGGAATTACGCTAGTCTCCAAGGCTCTGCGCAGAGGCTAAATAGGAATGACTGAAATATCGCCTCAAACTCCACCAAAATCCTCCCAAAGGCAAAGGCTGATCCTCTGCTCAAAATCTCGACTCAAATCTCCTGCAAAAATCCCGATCCGGAACACCTCCTAGATGGACTGCGTCCTCCCTCTCAGTGACTGTGCAGTCTCTATGAATGCTCGACTCTGCAGCAAACCCAAACACCAAAACCTCCCACAAAATGCTGAAGAAATAACATTGCCCGAGCAAGTACTCGAAGTCCCCCGGGGCCAAGGGCGAGATCTCCGACCGGAGACACTCAATGCACTAAACAGTGCTGCAGACAGGCTAAACAACCAACGTGCTCAAGAAGTCGAAATGACCAGCTCAATATCATCAAAAACGAATGAATGAAATGAGGAGGCTCCTCCCTCTTTTATAACGTTGGCCTTCCCCCAAAACCCTAAGGTCTATCTCTTCAACATAGCCTCTCTCTCTAGCCACGTGCTCATCCTCATCTGCGCAGTAGCTTTTAGAGCATACGTGGGCCCCCTCTCTACGTGGTACTTGGCCCCCCCTTGGCTCCCTTTAAGTCACAACGTTGTGCTACTAGGGAGTGTGCTTTATTCCACTAAGTGAGTTAGACCCTCTCCACTCGCTTTTTATTTATTAATAAACTATAGACGGCAAAATTGAGCAAAATCGAATATTCCAATTAGCCACGGCTAATTAGGAATATTACAGTCTCCCCCCGCAAAATGTTTCTTGTCCTCAAGCAACTGAAGTGATGGATGCTGCAAAATCTTCTCACTCTCCCAAGTAGCATCCTCATTCGGCAAATTCTTCCACCTCACCAAGAATTCCCAGACTGTCTTGCTCCGTAGCTGCCTCTCCCTGGTATCAATAATAGCCTCTGGCTGCAACACCAAATGCCCCTCATCATCCGTGAGTGGTAGCTCATTTGTCATTGTCACCTGCTGCCCCAGTGCCTTCTTCAGGCATGATACATGAAAAACGTTATGGATCTTGTTGCCTTGGGGTAGCTCCAACTCATACACAACCTGTCCAATCCTCCGTATCACCCTGTATGGCCCGTAAAAGCGGCGCTTGAGCTTTTCAACTCCCTTCTGCTTCAGTGACGACTGTCGATATGGTTGTAATCGTAGGTAGACCAAGTCCCCTACCTCAAACTGTCTCTCCACCCGACCTCTATCAGCATACAGCTTCTGCTGGTTTTGTGTTGTAGCCATATTATCCTTGAGAGCTCGGAGAATGTCCTGACTCTCTTGGATCCAAATCTTGGCTCTAGGAGCCTTGCTAGCACCGAACATCACATCAGCAAAAGATAAAGAATGATACCCATACAAAGCATAAAATGGTGACATACCAATGGACATGTGATGTGTCGTGTTATAGCAGTACTCCCCCAGATGCAACCACTTCAGCCATGCTTGCTGCTGCCCACTGACATAGTTACGCAAGTAGCCCTCCAGCCACTTGTTAACTATCTCCGTCTGTCCATCTATCTGTGGGTGATAACTGGTACTCGGTGTCAACTCTGTCCCCACTAGCCGAAAAAGCTCCTACCAAAATCCGCCCATGAAGCGGCTGTCCCTGTCACTGATGATGGTCTTAGGAAGACCATGTAGCCTGAAAACCTCCCTGAAGAACAGCTCGGCCACCTGTGCTGCTGTGTAGTGCGCAGATATGGCGAAAAAATGCGCATACTTTGTCAGTCGATCAACGACGACAAAGATACAATCCTTGCCCTGCACCATGGGCAACCCTGTGATGAAGTCCATTGAGATACTCTCCCATTTCCCCTCCGGAATGGGAAGAGGCTGCAATAACCCTGCGGGATGGCTCATCTCCCCCTTGTTCCTCTGGCAAACATCGCACTCCTTGATGTGCTGGAGTACGTCCTCCTTGAGGCCCTTCCATGATAACCTCTCTCTAATGGCCCTGTAGGTTCTAGTAAACCCCGGATCGCTGGCCAATGGTGAATCATGGGATGCTTGAAGTATCTTCTTCTTGAGCTAAGATCCCTCAGTCAAGAAGATCCTGTCCCTGTAATAGATGATCTCATTGACCACCCTGTACCTATCATCAGCCACCTACCCATCCAGAACCTCACATGCAAATATGTCCTTGGAGTACTCCACTAAAATTCAAGCCCTCCAATCTGTATCCAAGCTCATAAGAGATAACGTGGCCGGTCTACGTGAAAGTGCATCTGCTACCACGTTATTCTTACCCTTGACATACTCAATGTCAAAGTCATATGCTTCGATCTTACTGATTCACTTCTGTTGCCTCTCCTGTAGTTGTTTCTGCTCCAAAAAGAACCTGAGGCTGTTGTGATCAATCCTCACCCTGAACCTGTTCCCCACCAAATACTGCCGGAATTTGGCCAATGCGTGCATAATGGCCAACATCTCCTTGTCGTATATAGAATACAACCTCTCGTGTGGAAGGAGCCTTCGGCTCTCAAAGGCTATGGAGTGTCCTCCCTACATCAACACTGCACCGATCCCCTCTCCCGACGCATCACACTCCAAAACAAATGGTTGCGTAAAATCCGGCAATGCAAGCACTAGGCAGCGACTCATCACCTCCTTGAGCCTATCAAAGGCTCGCTGCGCTATATTTGACCAACTGAATGTCCCTTTCTTCGTCAAATCCGTGAGGGGTGTAGCAAGTTGTGAGAAACTCCTGACGAACTTCCTTTAATAAGTACATATGCCAATGAACCCTCGAAGTTCCGTCATGTTTCTCGGCTCTGGCCAATCTCTGATGGCCCTGATCTTCTCCTCGTGGACTCTCACTCCGTCCACTCCAATAATGTGCCCCAAATACAACATCTCTGTCATCCCAAACTCACACTTGGAGAGCTTAGCATAGAACTGTTGCTCTTCCAAGATATGCAGTACTGCCTCTATATGCTGGAGATGCTCCTCCCAAGTCCTACTATATATGAGTATATCATCAAAAAAGACCAATACAAACTTCCTCAGATGACTGCAGAAGATATGGTTCATGCAAGACTGAAAAGTAGCTGGGGCATTGGTTAGCCCGAAAGGCATAACCAAAAACTCAAAGTGCCCGTAATGACACCTGAAGGCGGTCTTGGGAATGTCCTGTTCCCTCACACGAATCTGATGGTACCCCGATCTCAAATCAATCTTCGAGAAGAACTTAGCTCCTCTCAGCTCATCCATCAACTCATCGATCCTGGGTATAGGGTACCTGTTCTTCAAGGTTTTCTTGTTCAGGGCCCTGTAGTCAATGCACATCCTCAAGGTGTCGTCCTTCTTCTTCACCAACACCACGGAAGAAGCAAACAGACTCGTGCTCGATCTGATGTACCCAAGAGCCAACAACTCCTGAATGGCCCGCTCAATCTCATCCCGATAGGCTTTGGGATGCCTATAGGGGGTAGTAATCACTGCCTGTATACCCTGCTCAAGCTCAATGTTGTGCTCGAACCCTCGGTCTGGTGGCCGTCCTGGTGGTATATCCCCAAACACTGCCTCATACCTGTCAAGGATGGCCTATATATCGGGATGAACTACCTGACCCGTGGTCCCTACCTCTGATGCCCGCAACTCAACCGCCCACTCTATGTCTCCCTTCCGGAAATCTTCCTCCATCCGGTGTGCCGAAACAGTCTGAAGTGGGTAAGTGTGCATCCCGCGGATCTTCTCGTGCTTCCTGGTCTTCTTATCATCCCACTCCATCGCCAAGGCCTCCCAATCTGTAAGGCCTCCCAATCTGTAATGACCTTCCCTAGAGTAATCAACCACTGAACACCCAATACCACATTGGTATCTGGTATGTTGACCACGAAAAAGTGGTCCGTCACGGTATAGGTACCATCGTCACTGCTAACTCTGGAACATACCAGGCACACTGCATCGTCTGAGCTCCTGGAACTAGAATTGAAAATCCATCGAAGCTCTCGGTCGGTATACCTCTGCTCTCGATCATCTATGCATTGATGAAGTTGTGGGTTGCCCCACTGTCCACCAAAACTGATACTCGCTGGCCACGTATTGTCCCTCATATGCGCAGCGTCAAATACTTGGGAACTCCTCGCAAGGCTGCAAGGGTCCCTCCTATGGGTGCAAAGGCTGCACCTCCTGTTCCTAGAGGTGGAGGTGGCAACTGATCCTGGGCTGTCTGACTATCTCCTACCTCATCATCTTCCCCGCTATCATCGGAGAAGACCTCAATGAAGTGTGCTTTGCCAACAGCACACCTATGCCCTGGTGCCCACGGCTCCTGACAAGTGAAGCACAACTGCTTCTTCCTCAACACCCTCCTAGCATCATCATCTATCTGTGCTCGTCCTGGATTCCCCTTTGGAGGTGGAATCCTCACATCCTTTCCCTTGGGCTGGAAAACCTGTCTCTGGGGATAAGGTGTACGAGTCTTGGGCAATGCATCCTGTAAATCGCGAGTCCTGCCAATAGCATCCTAGAGTGTAGCTGGTCTAGTAAATCTCACTAAACCTCGAAGTGGCTCTGTTAACCCCTCCACAAACATATAGATCATCCAAGCTGCGGATAAATATGGTACCATCACTGAAACCCTCAAGAAATCTGCAATGTAAGTCTCGGGGCTCCTAGTCTGCTTGAGCCTTGTCAGCTCAACAAAATGTTGTTCCGGATCCCTCCGGTCAAATCGCTCCATCAACCTCCTAGTAAACTCGACATATGTTGTCACTGTGGAATGTCCGAGTGTAACCATCCCATGGAACCACCAGTCCTGGGCCTCACCATCCAAATGTAGTGTCGCCACCTTGATGGCCTCTGTCTCCGACATCTGGTTAAGCTGGAAATAAATGTCCAGCTTCTCCACCCAAGACTTCGCCGAACTATTTGATGAACCATCAAACATAGGCAAATGGAATCTGCTAGATGTGCGGTGGGAATCTCCATCATGATAATGACGGTGTCCTCTATGATGGTCGGGGGGTCTACTGTCCCGCTAGAGCTGAACAAAATCTCTGAACGTGAGAGCATCCCTGAACTCCTGCCCGTAGGCCTGATACTCTGCAAAAAACTCGCCTATGTGTCCGGGCTCTGCCTCCTGTTGGGCTCCTGCCCCTGTGTCTGCCCCCCAAGAAAATGGGCATGGTAGAACGTGTAGGTGCATGTGAAGCCATCGGCTGAATAGTATCACGCTGAGCAACACCATGCTCCGACAAATGGTGGGATGTACCCGATCCCTCACCAACCTGGAAAACTCGTGGGGTCTCACGCTGTCTAGCCTCCACAGCTGTGAATCTCTGCCCCATCATCTCAATCTGCCTCAATAGATCCTGTACTGATTTGAGGAGCATGTCCGCAAATCTCTTCCCATCCTCATCTGCCATCGGAATCCCCAACTCTGCGCCTACCGCAAACTCCTTCTGCTTTGCGTACACCACAGGCTCCTCCTATTCTGTGTCCACCACCTGAACACAGTCTCCCTCTCCGTAGGTGTTCTTCAACCTACGCTCAAGATCCCTGTACTTCCTACCTCTGTAGCAGATGTAGGGCTTCTCCCCTGGTGTCATAGACCACTAGCTCCACAGGCTGTGAGCCAGAATTATGCTCTGATACCATTGTAATATCCCATTTCGAGGATATCTCTAAAACACGGTACGACTCCAACTAGAGATGGACTGGGAGGGCGTTTACCAGATATGCCGCCTCTGAAAGAGGATGAAATCTAGAGGCTACCTGGCCCTTTCCAGACTCTGTCTACGAGTATGAGACAAACACACCAAGTGGTATAGAACTAGAATGCCCAAAAATATATATATATATATATATATAATAGTGCAGCAAACATACAATATCATAGAAAGAATGTATGGCAACTCATCCAGAAATATATAGAGAGAGAATGCTAAGCCATTTTATTAAACTGAGAAATATAATGAAGTACAATAGGTGATCAGAGTGATGACACCTAAACTCGCTCAAGGCAAGTGAAGAAATACTCCCAGAATACACCGGAAATGGCTGCTCTCTGAACTGTGTCCCAGCTGCTGGAAAACTGTCGTGTAACTGCTACCACTGAAATGAACTAATGACTAGGAGTTGTTCCCCTTGCCGGAATGAGCTGAAAATCTGGAATCAAACATACAATATCATAGAAAGAATGTATGGCAACTCATCCAGAAATATATAGAGAGAGAATGCTAAGCCATTTTATTAAACTGAGAAATATAATGAAGTACAATAGGTGATCAGAGTGATGACACCTAAACTCGCTCAAGGCAAGTGAAGAAATACTCCCAGAATACACCGGAAATGGCTGCTCTCTGAACTGTGTCCCAGCTGCTGGAAAACTGTCGTGTAACTGCTACCACTGAAATGAACTAATGACTAGGAGCTGTTCCCCTTGCCGGAATGAGCTGAAAATCTGGAATCCTCCTCTACTCACCAATCCCGACAAAACCCAGAAACCATATCAAAAATGGCCGACCCCCAAAAAACACCCCCTTGGGGAATTACGCTGGCCTCCAAGGCTCTGCGCAAAGGCTAAATAGGAATGATTGAAATATCGCCTCAAACTCCATCAAAATCCTCCCAAAGGCAAAGGCTGATCCTCTGGTCAAAATCTCGGCTCAAATCTCTTGCAAAAATCCTGATCCGGAACACCTCCTAGATGGACTGCGTCCTCCCTCTCAGTGATTGTGCTGTCTCTATGAATGCTCGGCTCCGCAGCAAACCCAAACACCAAAACCTCCCACTAAATGCTGAAAAAATAACCTTGCCCGAGCAGGCACTCGAAGTCCCCCGGAGCTAAGGGCGAGATCTCTGACCGGAGACACTCAATGCACTAAACAGTGCTGCAGACAGGCTAAACAGCCAGCGTGCTCAAGAAGTCGAAATGACCAGCTCAATATCATCAACAATGGATGAATGAAATGAGGAGGCTCCTCCTTCTTTTATAACGTTGGCCTTCCTCCAAAACCCTAAGGCCTATCTCTTCAACGTAGCCTCTCTCTCTAGCCACGTGCTCATCCTCATCTGCGTAGTAGCTTCTAGAGCATACGTGGGCCCCCTCTCTACGTGGTACTTGCCCCCCCCTTGGCTCCCTTTAAGTCACAATGTTGTGCGACTAGGGAGTGTGTTTTATTCCACTAAGTGAGTTAGACCCTCTCCACTCACTTTTTATTTATTAATAATCTATAGACAACAAAATTGAGCAAAATTGAATATTCCAATTAGCCACGGCTAATTAGGAATATTACAGTGTAATAGCTCATTGGAATCAGGACGAGGATACCTACATGGTGGGACAATTGGACACGAGTTTCAATGACCGGAGAAGGCGTGGTAGCCAATTTACCCTTTTCTACATTAAAAAGGAATATTTTAATAAGAGAGAAAAGTACTCCATGAATAAAATAATAATAAAATAATGCTCTAGAAGGCTCCAAGAGATCTATAAAAGAAAGGGAGGGGGCCATTGAGGGATATCTTTGGAGTAGATCATTTTCATGTGTATGAGAGGTTTGAGAACGTGGTTCTCTACTTCAGTTGTAGCCCCAGGACGGAAACCCTTGGGTGATTTGTGAGTATTGGACGAAAACCCAACTCTCTTTGAGGAGACTCCATTCATAAGTTTCTCAAAGCTTCAGGGATATTGGAGTGAGGATCATTCAGATCTTCAACAACTTCAGTGGATTCAGTGGTAGCTATTGCCGAAGAGAGAGTGTAGCAGTTCAGTTTTGGAGGCCATCGTCGTGTAGCAGTGCAACAGATTGTATTGTTGGCTAGTTTTCCATCTCAGCTCTTTTTGGGTCAGATATATATGTAACCCTCATTCTTATTTATAATAAAAGCTGAGATTCTTCCTATTCTATGTGGTATTGGATTGCAGTATTTTATGTGTTTTATTTTACATTGCAATATCATGTTTATTAATTCGGTAAATTTATGGTAAAATGTTGGATTAGAAATATTTAGGCAAAATTTGTGAAATATCCCATTTGGGGATATTACAACATTGTACCTCACATGGTGTATGATGTGCTTGTTGAGATTTTGGGGTAGCATCGAATGTGCTCTAGCTCCCAAATTTTGTGGAGGAGCTAGAGTACAGGAGATCTCCAAGACCCAGAAAGCGTTTGGAGAAATTCCATCAGGTTTAAGAGATATTCAAATAATTAATCTTTTTAATTAAGGACCTTAAGTCTAACTTAGGAAAATTAAAGATTAAAGTGAGTTAAATTAAACATGTGATGAGAATGACTCAAGTGACACGGATCAAGCAACTTCTAATCTTAGCCATCGATTATAGATTAGATCACAACTGTTGATGTTTCAACAAGAAAAGTATAAGAGAAGGGCTTGGGGTCAGTTGGAGCACACACAGATGGGCGGAGCACTGAAACTAAGCTGACATTCTAGGGCGTGGTTTGCTAAGAATTTCAGAAGCAGTTTGCAGTGCAGCGAGGGGCAGTATTGGCAAGGAGATGGTTTGATCCCAGGCTAAGAGTACAACAGTGGCAGAGATGCAGCATACTAGAGCAGCGCAGAGGCAGCCAAGTGCTATGCAGTCCAGCAGAGGCCACACAGAGGCAGCAGGAGCCACGCAGGCCCAGTTAGGGTAGCACAGGGGCAGCATAAGCCCTTCAGGGTTGACGTAGGCCCTTCCAGAGCAATGCAGAGGCTGACGCAGAGGGTTGAAGAGTAGCGCTAAGGTTTCTGGTGGGCCAGAAAGGGCTTGAGTTCTGTAAATCCCGTTTGAGGGTGTAAATCAGCCATATTTAAAGTCTCCGAGGATAGAGGTATTGTTGCTGTATTATTTCTCTGTAGGGTAAACCAGTTTGGTGCCCAGAAATTGTTGTACTTAGAATCTGCTTAATAATAAAAACCTTCCAGAGTTAGCTCTGACCCTGAAGCATCTCCCTCTGCATTGCTAATATCTGACACTCTGTCCATCAACTCAACGTAAACGCTGCATTTGTAATGTTGTTGACACTGCCATTCTCAACACTGCATCTGTACTGCAACTCCCTTTGACTTCTACATCCGTGTTGTTGCTGACTGTGCCCCTATCGCTACTGCACTGCGTCAAAGTTGCTTTCTGCAACTGAAAAACATCCAAAATTGGACAATATAATACATCTCGGTGATAAGTTCTTATTACTGCTAGCCTATGCGCTGCATATCTGAAATTGTTGTGTTGTTGCTGCTCTGCATTATGTCCCTCTGTGCAGCTCAAATTTTGGCGTTGCTAACTACTGCACTGTCACTTCTGCACTCCTTTGCACCAACTAGCACCCATCCATCCTGCTACTTCTGATTTGGGCTCTTGTAGCAAGGTGATGATCCGAGAGGTGTACTCCTCAAGGATCCTGCCAAATCTTGTAGATCTTTGGGTCTACAACTCCAAATTAGCCCACCTCCCTCCTGGAGGTATATGGGAAACCATAGCAAATTCCTCCTCTATCTTCGTTGCTCTGGCTTAAGGATCATGCTTCTCATCCTTGTCCTTCTTTCTGAGAGGACACTGTGTGGCGTAATGTCCCATCTCGCCACACCGGAAGCATTTGATCTTTGACAGATCCTTCTTCCTCCTGCGTTGTTCTCGCTGTCCCTTTGATGCAAGGGCCGCATTCTCTTCCTCCCCCTTAATCTTCGAACCGTTGTTGCTACCGCCCTGAAGTTGACACTTGAGTAAGTCTCTCCTCATCTCTTGCTGAAGAGCTGCCCACATCGACTCCCAGTCTGACAAGTTCTCTCTGCCCAGGATGCTCTGGACAAAGACTTGGTAATCCTCAGACACTGAGTTCATGGCCAATCTAACCATCTTTGTGGCCTTAGGAGCTGCTCCTACGACTACCAATTGATCTTGGTTTTCTTGAAATCTAGACAGGAATGGATCAATAAGCTCTCCCTTCTGCATCCTAGTGGTCTGCATTTTCTCCTCTAGAAACATCTTCCACTTCTCAGAAGACCCTTGATATAGCGTCTCCAACCCATCCCACATCTCCTTGGTTGTCCCTTTTCTAGAGATGTGTGAAACGATATGATCCCTCACTCCATCGAGGATCAACCACTTGGCTCTAGCCATATTCCTTTTGAAGCCCTGTAATGGTACTGCATCCACCGGTTCAGTCTGAGCACTGTCGATAAAGTGCTTCAGATCATGCTCATCTAGAAGGAAGGAGATCATTGCCTTCCAGATTACATAGTTGGAGGCACCCTCCAACCGGTCCTGGTAATGCAAAACGTGTTGATTTTTGTAGCATTGGAAAGTGTTCTAAGTCTCAAATTTTGTGAGGAGGCTTGGACATCAACACTCCAAAGAACCCATAAATCATTTGTGGAAATTCCACTCGATTCGTGTTTTATTAAAATAATTAATTATTTTAATGAGGACACTAAGACTAAACTTAGGGAAATTAAATAATTAAAGGGTGTTAATAAGACAGAGTGAGAATCTTCTAGAGAATGAAGATCAAGTCATATTTTAATCTTAGCCATTGATTAGAAATCTAATTTGGGTCGTTGATTCATCAACGAGAAGATTATAAGAGAAGGCTTGACGGTCATTTGGAAAGCAAGTCGGGCACATACTCGGTACCCGAAGGAAATCGATTCTGAAGAAATAGAATTCGATTTCAGAGGGAGAGTTGCAGGGCAGAGTTGCGGAAGCAGAAGAAGGAAGGGGAAGTCAGAAGTGACAGAGAGAGGCAAGAGGAGGACGCAAAGGACCACAGAGGCTAGCGACGAGCAACAACACTAAGTCCCCACGGAGAGTGACACAATCTAGCGTAGGGACTGTTGATATTTTGTGTATTTGGGGTGGCATCAGATGTGCTCTAGCTCCCAAATTTTGTGGAGGGACTAGAGTACACTTGATCTACAAGACCCATAAAGGGATTTGGGAAATTTCATCTGGTTTGGGAGATATTCAATTAATTAATTATTTTAATGTATTTCCTAAGTCTAAACTTAGGAAAATAAAATAATTAAAGTTAATTAAATTAAACATGTGATGAAATTGTCTTAAGTCACACAGATCAAGCTTTATTTTAATCTTAGCCATTGATTCAAGATTTGATCATGGTCGTTCGTTTCCCAACGAGAAAAGTATAAATGAAAGGCTTGGGGTCATTTGTAAACACACAGAGGCAGAGCACTGAAGCTAAGCTGAGATTCTAGGGCAGAGTTTGCTAAGAATTCTCAGAAGTGTTTTAGCTGTAGAGAGGGGAGTTTAGACAAAGGGGATGATCTAATCCCAGTGTCTAGAATCAACAAGAGACAGAGAGTAGCTTCAGAAAGAAAATGCAAAGGAGCAGAGGCTTCAACAGCAAGAGGGCAGCAGTTGCGCAGCGCAAGGGCAACTTCAGCTACGCAGGTATTGCGCAGTCACTCCCAGGGCAGCGTAAGGCAGCTGGAAACCCTCAGAGGTTACCCAAAGACCCTTAGGGGCAGCGTAGGGACTGCGTCACCCAGTCTAGGGTAACGCAACCCTTTCTAGGCCAACGCTGAGGTACGCAGGGGATGCAGAGGCAGACGCAGGGGCTTCAGGGGTAGCGCAGGGGTTTCTAGGGCCTAATTTTGGCTGAGTCCTGTAAATCCCATTTGAGGGTGTGGATCAGTCATTATTTTGGCTTCAAAACAACTAGTGAGTTGTAGATCTATTTTATCTCTGTCGGGTTTTCCAGATCTGGAACCCAGATTTGTTGTATTCAGAAAAAATCTTAATAATAAAACCCTCCAGCAGCCAAAGATCGATTTTCCCGCATTGGGTTTTTCCGGGGACTATTTGTCCAGAAAATCACTGTGTCACTTTGTCTGTGTGCATGTACTATTTCTAGATTTGAATTAGTGATAGTCTGTTATGTGTTTTGCTTCGATATTAATCTGAATTACTCTGTTAATAACTTAATTAAGTAGGAGGAGCATAACCAAATATAACTGTGTCACTTTGTCTGTGTGCATGTACTATTTCTAGATTTGAATTAGTGATAGTCTGTTATGTGTTTTGCTTCGATATTAATCTGAATTACTCTGTTAATAACTTAATTAAGTAGGAGGAGCATAACCAAATATAACAGTCGATTTCTGCATAATTGTAGCATTCAAAAATTTTCACATGCTGTCAGAGCAATTGCAGATCTAGGAGGGTTCCCTGCAAAACACTGAAGGTTCTTGCTGCAAAGAGCAGCAAGAAGAGCAGCAGAAGGGCAGATCTGAAGGGACAATGTAGTGTTCAGAGAAGCAGAGTTACGCAGAGGGCAGGGTGATGCAGTCTAACACTGTCTCCCAACAGGCCCATGCACTTATTGTTGATCAGCGATTGTCATTGATGTCAACCCAAGCAGCACCAGGGGCTAACCCAATATTGCATGGGAATTTTGACCTAACAAATTAATATATTCTGAGTCAATAATGGTTTTGATGGTTTCTACTTGTTGAGAAGTTTCCGTTGATATATGGCGCGCCATGTAATTCTTCACGGTTTGAGAGATATTCATGTTTGAAGTTTGTACCCCCAATTAGTGGGCTAAAACCCCATGGGGTTGTGGCATGGGTCATTGAAGAGTCATTATTAATATTTTTTAAGCTCCTAAAATCCCTCCCACGTTCAATTGTTGAAGCCCCTCTCAACCTAAGCATTTATATAAATTGTGATCTTCATTTCCTCCTTAGGAAAGGGATTTCGCCATCTGAAACAAGTCATCGTGACATTTTTTCTCTAACTTTTTTTCTACGAAGGTTCAGAAGCGGAAATGTTTAAGAGGCGAAGCCGAAATCCTGAGGAAGCTGCTATGAAAATTTCAGATCAAGGTGCGCAATATTTTTGGAGATATGATCTGTGGAAGTCAGTGTTTTTGCAGACTCCTGAAATTCATCTCAAAGAAGTGACCTTGGGAAAATCGTCATAACTCTCTCTCTGAGTATCGAATTGGAATTCCGTAAAAAGTCGCAGATGGTGCACAAACTGTAGTTTTCGCTTTATCAATTTTAGAGCCGAATGTAGAAACAGTGACATGTGACACGGCGTACAAGTTCGCTCTGCTGAAACAGTCCATAATTAAGGCATTGTGAGAGATTGGGTATAACTCTGTCTTGAAGAATCGAAATTGGGTCAGACCTGTGGCACTGGAAAGACGACTCAGAGGAATACTACAGGACCAAAAATCAGATATTGGAAATTTGAAATAACAGAGATACACCAGATTCAATATCGAGCTCCTAGAAGGCAAGAAAAAGCTAGATCATGTGTTGTCAAGGGTTGCAAAGGACCAAACTTTCTAGGGCAGCAAAGCAAAGCAAGGTGCAGCAGAGGGTAGCATGACAAGAGCAGCAACCAAGGTGCATAACAGCAGCAAGAAGTTCATCATATGAAGTCTTCAAGTGGGCAGCACTGCATACAATCATTGTGCTAAGTCATTGTAAATACATTATTGTAAAAATTGTACTAGTGTCTATCTGCCAAGAGTTGAAGAGGCAGTGTTGGGAGGTCTAGGATCATCATTAGGTGGTTGTGTCAAAGTTGAGGTTATGGTCTAGTATATCTTCTTCTTTTACATCATTCTATATCATTGTAAAGTGGACCATTTTCCCTGGTACGGGAGTCCATTCTTCTTTTATTCTTCTAAAGGGTGGTAGGGTGGTGCTAGGGTGGGTGGTAGTTCATTGGATGTTGGGGCATCCATTCAGTTGACTACTGAAGAATCTCAGGCGTTGAAGCGTCCATCCAGTGGGAGCTGGAGAAGAATGCTTTTCTAGATTCTAGGAATTTGGAGTTTTATTTTCAATTGGAGTTGAATATTAAAGAATTATTAGAAAAGCATTAGGTGGTTTTTGTCTCGAAGTGGGTTTCCACCTTAAAAACTGTGTGCATTTGTGTTCCTTTTTTTTGTTGCTATCATTGTACAAACACTGATAATAATTGAAGATTAACTAAAGCTCTAATTGAAAGGAATACTGATTCACCCCCCCCTCTCAGTGTTTCCAACAATTGGTGTCAGAGCTTGTTTCCTTCAATCGCAGTTTAACAGCTGGAAGGAAGTCATGGAGCATACCAATTATGGTGTACCTCTGTTCAATGAAAATAATTATGCACTCTGGAAAGGAAGAATAGAGGTCTATCTCTTGGCGCAAGGTTACGAAGTATGGGACACTGTTCAAAATGGATTTACATCAACCACGGATGAACAAGGTAAGAAGAATTTGGTAAATGATGCAAAAGCAAAGAATATTATTATCAGTGGGCTTATTGAATCTGCTTATCATAAGGTGTTGGGTTGTAAAACCGCCAAAAATGTATGGGACAAGCTTGAGAATATATATGCAGGGGACTCAAATGTCAAAGAAGCAAAGCTTCAAATCTATAGAGCAAAATTTGAGCAACTCAGAATGAAAGAAGATTGCAACATTGCTACATACTTCCAATACGTTGATGAAATAACCAATACTCTAGAAGGATTGGGAGAGCTAGTTGATGAGAAGACTATTATACGAAAGATTCTTAAAACGTTACCAGGGAGATTCAACCCAAAGGTATCGGTCTTAGAATACAGTGCAAATCTGGACAAGTTCAACAAAGAGGAATTACATGGAGTTCTCATAGCATATGAAATGAGACTTGATGAAGAAGAGGGTACTTCGCATCTAGAAACTACTTTCATTGCATCTAAGAAAACCAATAAGGATAAACAACCTTCAATTGAAAAGACATGCACCTACAAGTGTGAAGAAAAGGGAGATGATGAAGGTGGTCTTTCAGATGAAGAATATGCTTACTTCACGAGAAAACTAAAAATTGGTAAGGGAAAATTCAAAGGTAAACTTCCATTTATATGTTTCAGCTGTAATGAGGTTGGGCATTTTGCAGCAAAATGTCCAAACAAAAGAGATGGCAACTCAAAAGGAAAGAAAGGCTTTAAAAATTCAACAATTAAGGATCCAAAAGGAACTTTCTCTCTAAAGAAGACAGCTGATCATCCAATGAAGACAATGATAGCAAAGAAGAAGCCAATGAGAGAGTATTGTTCATGGCCAAACACAATAAACCCAAGCACAATAAACAAGAGGTATCAAACAACGAAGAAGAAAGAACGACCATAGAAGAATTTTATAAGGAAGCAATCAAGCTTATAAAAGATCTCAAGGCAAAGAAGATCCGTTCCAATACTCTTGAAGAACAAGTTCAAGGTCTCAAAATTGAAGTTGAAGAACACAAATGCATTGAAGAGTCACTTCAAAAGAAGTTGAAAGAAATCAACCAAGAAAGGGAAGAATTAGAAGCCGAAGTAGTCTCGCTGCGTGAGGAAGTGAAGAAAGGAAAAACTATCCAAAACTATGCCAACAACTCAAGGGCATTGGAAGAACTCATCAACAATCAACGATCTTACAACGACAAAATTGGCATCGGTTACAAAGAAGAAGAAGCAGGACCTTCTACAACAAAATACAATGAACCTATGAGATCTGACATGCATGTAGACTTCACTGGACAAGATTCACAAGAACAACCTTGGAAGACAATTCCTCGATGAAAATTTCAATCCAGGTACCAACATATTTTTTATGGCTACTATTATTCATGTGGAAAATTTGGTCATAAAGCTATAGAATGTCGCAGGTACCCTAGGAACGAATACAATTCCAGGAGATCTGTCAAATATGAACCTCCCAGGGCTCAACGAAACATCAATAGATTTGAACATTTAAGAAATAATATTGAATGTTACAAATGTCGAAACTTTGGACACATAGCCAAAGACTGCAGACTTGAAAATCCTCCAGAAGATCTTCGAAGCCACAGAACGAACGAACATAGAAGAAGAAGAAGAATGATAATTGTGCTCTCGCTTTCAAGGCTCAAAAGAACAAAGATGTGTGGTATGTTGATAGCAGCTACTCAACGCATATGACTGGAGATAGAAATAAATTTGTATCTCTGAAAGAGAAGGAGGATGGAACCGTGTCCTTTGGAAATGATGGATCTTCAAATGTTATAGGATCAGGTATTGTCACTCTCGGAAGCAAAGATGCTCTAGCCAAGAATGTTCTATTGGTTGAAAACATGAATCACAATCTGCTCAGTGTTGGACAAATGTGTGATCAAGGACACAACACTATTCAACTCCACAAAATGTGAAATCAAGAAAGGCGTGTATGGTGAAATTGTGGCTACAACAGGTTGAGCTCCAAACGACATATATGTTCTGGATGGAACAACTAAAGCATGTCTAATAGCTAAAGAGGATGATACAATAATTGGTAGCAATGATAATCGACTAAGTAAGAAGTTTGCTACAAAGGTGCAAAGTGATTTCGAGATGTCTTTACTTGGTGAGCTGACATACTTCTTAGGGCTTCAAATATCTCAGCAAGAGAAAGGAATATTTATATGTCAAGCCAAGTACATCAAGGAAATGCTCAAGAAATTCAAAATGGAAGATTGCAAACCAGTCCTTACTCCAATGGTAACAAGTTGCAAATTGAGCATAGACGACTCATCTAAGGATGTGGATCAGAAGTTGTACAGATCTATGATTGGTAGTATTCTATATGTAACAGCTTCTCGGCCAGATGTTATGCAAGCAGTTGGACAAGTTGCAAGATTCCAAGCAGCACCAAAAGAATCACATATTAAATATTCGCGCATTGGAATATCTTCGCCGTGCTTGGGATTCTCCCAAGTTCTCATTAGATTTTCCTTTTTCATAATATAAAGGGGGAGTGGAAGTAGATTACAAGTCTACGGGATGGTTGTGTGTTAGGGGGAGTGGAAGTGTGTACAGGTCTACAGGATGGTTTTGTTTCAGGGGGAGTTACCCTTTGCCATTAATGTCAAAGGAGGAGAGAATGTTGTAGGAATAGGTGTCATGATCGCTGGGGGAGTACTTGTGTTGCCATCAATGCCAAAGGGGGGAATTTTTTATCAGCAGTTGTCATTGATGTCAACCCAAGAAGTACCAGGGGCTAATCCAATATTGCATGGGAATTTTGACCTCCAACTGCTGGGAATCACGATTGCCATTAGACCAAAACCCGCAGTGTTAGTGTCAACGATCGCACGTCGTAGATAAGGGATCCACGAGAGGCGTTAGTCCATGTCACGAAACACACAGGGAGTGTTGGTTTATCCAATGTCCAACAATCTCCCCCCCAACGCGAGGCCGGTGAGTTTCGAACTCGTGACCTACGCTTCGATACCACTTGTAGGTTTTAACCCTGAACAGAAATTATCTACACATGAATCTTATAACAGAAAATAAACAATAGCGAGAGCATAAAACTTAAAACAGATAAACACAGAGATTTTCCCCTTGATTCCAAATCGGGACGACCAGCTTGATTTTTCATTATATTCCTTTTAGTTTTACAACACATATATATACATGCCGAAGAATACATAAACCCCAATCCATTAACCCTGGATTAGAACATAACCGTAGTTCCCTTGACCAGATCTACAAAATACCAGGGGTCGAAAACCATCGTACCCCAAAAAACCATGTGCAAACTCATGCACAAAACATGGGTGGGTCCGCCTATGAGTGGGACCGCACACCAAAAAAAATTTCGCAGGGGCGCTGCCCCAGACCCCAACAGGGGGGGCTCCCACCCCCCTTGTGACCCCCCTACTGCGCCCGGCGCAACGTACAGCGCGTGGAGCTAGTCGTGGAAAGAATATAACACACACCCAACACTAACAAATTAATATATTCTAGGTCAATAAAGCTTTTGATGGTTTCTACTTGTCGAGATGTTTCCGTTGATAAATGACACGCCATGTAATTCTTCACGGTTTGAGAGATATTCATGTTTGAAATTTGTACCCCCAGTTAGTGGGCTAAAACCCCATGGGGTTGTGGCATGGGTCATTGAAAAGTCATAATTAATATTTTTTAAGCTCCTAAAATCCCTCCCACGTTCACTTGTTGAAGCCCCTCTCTACCTAAGCGTTTATATAAATTGTGATCCTCATATCCTCCTTATGCAAGGGATTTCGCCATTTGAAACAGGTCATCGTGGCATTTTCGCTCTAACTTTTTTCTACGAAGGTTCAGAAGATGACATTTTTATGAGGCGAAGCCGAAATCCCGAGGAAGCTCCTGTGAAAATTTCAGATCAACGTGCGCAATATTTTCGGAGATATGATCTGTGGAATTCAATGTTTTTGCAGGCTCCTCAAATTCATCTCAAAGAAGTGACCTTGGGAAAATCGTCATAACTCTCTCTCTGAGTATTGGATTGGAATTCTGTAAAAAGTGGCAGATAGTGCATGGACTGTAGTTTTTGCTATATCAATTTCAGAGCCGAATGAAGAAACAGTGACACGTGGCACGCCGTACAAGTTCGCTCTACTGAAACAATCCATAATTAGGGCATTGTGAGAGATTAGGCATAACTCTCTCTTGAAGAATCCAAATGGGGTCAGACCTGTGGCATTGGAAAGACGACTCAGAGGAATACTACAGGACCAAAAATCAGATATTGAGGATCTGAAATAACAAAAATACACTAGATTCAATATCGAGCTCTTAGAAGGCAAGAAAAAGCTAAATCATGTGTTGTCAAGGGTTGCAAAGGACCAGACTTTCTATGGCAGCAAAGCAAAGCAAGGTGCAGCAGAAGGTAAAATGACAATAGAAGCAACCAAGGTGCATAATAACAGCAAGAAGTTCATCATATGAAGTCTTTAAGTGCTAAAGACTGTAAGATACAATCATTGTGCTAAGTCATTGTAAATACATTATTGTAAAAATTGTACTAGTGTCTATCTGCCAAGAGTTGAAGAGGCAGTGTTGGGAGGTCTAGGATCATCATTAGGTGGTTGTGTCAAAGTTGAGGTTATGGTCTAGTATATCTTCCTCTTCTACATCATTCTATATCATTGTAAAGTGGACCATTTTCCCTGGTACAGGAGTCCATTCTTCTTTTATTCTTCTAAAGGGTGGTAGGGTGGTGCTAGGGTGAGTTGTAGCCCATTGGGTGTTGGGGCATCCGTTCAGTTGACTACTGAAGAATCTCGGGCGTTGGAGCGTCCATCCAGTGGGAGCTGGAGAAGAATGCTTTTCTAGATTCTAGGAAGTTGGAGCTTTATTCTCAATTGGAGTTGAATATTAAAGAATTATTAGAAAAGCATTAGGTGGTTTTTGTCGCAGAGTGAGTTTCCACCTTAAAAACTGTGTGCATTTGTGTTCCTTTTGTTCGCTGCTATCATTGTACAAACACTGATAATAATTGAAGATTAACTAAAGCTCTAATTGAAAGGAATACTGATTCAACCCCCCCCCCCTCTCAGTGTTTCCAACAATTGGTGTCAGAGCTTGGTTCCTTTAATAGCAGTTTAACAGTTGGAAGGAGGTCTTGGAGCATACCAAGTATGGTGTACCTCTGTTCAATGAAAATAATTATGCACTCTGGAAAGGAATAATGGAGGTCTATCTCTTGGTGTAACGTTATGAAATATGGGACACTGTTCAAAATTGATTTACATCAACCACGGATGAACAAGGTAAGAAGAATTTGGTAAATGACGCAAAAGCAAAGAATATTATTATCAGTGGGCTTATTGAATCTGCTTATCATAAGGTGTTGGGTTGTAAAACTGCCAAAAATGTATGGGACAAGCTTGAGAATATGTATGCAGGTGACTCAAATGTCAAAGAAGCAAAGCTTCAAATCTATAGAGCAAAATTTGAGCAACTCAGAATGAAAGAAGACTGCAACATTGCTACATACTTCCAATACGTTGATGAAAAAACCAATACTCTAGAAGGATTGGGAGACCCAGTTGATGAGAAGACTATTATACGAAAGATTCTTAGAACGTTGCCAGGGAGATTCAACCCAAAGGTATCGGTCTTCGAATACAGTGCAAATCTGGACAAACTCAACAAAGAGGAATTACATGGAGTTCTCATAGCATATGAAATGAGACTTGATGAAGAAGAGGGTACTTCGCATCTAGAAACTACGTTCGTTGCATCTAAGAAAACCAATAAGGGTAAACAACCTTCAATTGAAAAGACATGCACCTGCAAGTGTGAAGAAAAGGGAGATGATGAAGAAGGTCTTTCAGATGAAGAATATGCTTACTTCACGAGAAAACTAAAAATTGGTAAGGGAAAATTCAAAGGTAAACTTCCATTTATATGTTTCAGCTGTAATGAGGTTGGGCATTTTGCAGCAAAATGTCCAAACAGAAGTGATGGCAACTCAAAAGGAAAGAAAGGCTTTAAGAAATTCAACAAGCAAGGATCCAAAAGGAACTTTCTCTCTAAAGAAGATAGCTCATCATCTGATGAAGACAATGACAGCGAAGAAGAAGCCAATGAGAGAGTATTGTTTATGGCGAAGCACAATAAACAAGAGGTATCAAACAACGAAGAAGAAGGAATGACCATAGAAGAATTTGATAAGGAAGCAATCAAGCTTATAAAAGATCTCAAGGCAAAGAAGATCCGTTCCAATACTCTTGAAGAACAAGTTCAAGGTCTCAAAATTGAAGTTGAAGAACACAAATGCATTGAAGAGTCACTTCAAAAGAAGTTGGAAGAAAGCAACCAAGAAAGGGAAGAATTAGCCGAAGTAGTCTCGCTGCGTGAGGAAGTGAAGAAAGGAAAAACTATCCAAACCTATGCCAACAGCTCAAGGGCATTGGAAGAACTAATCAACAGATAGAAGAGGAGCTCCGACAGATTTTTGAGCAGATGGCACCTCACGGACTACGTGATCAAGATTGATTGGATGGCGTATCCAATTACGCAGTTTGGAGGGCTAGAATCCTCATAGTCCTAGAGGCATATTGTCTAAGAGACCATGCAGAACGAGTCCTGGCCATGCTGACCGATGCAGATCTCCTAAAGAAGCAGAATGAAGTTGCCGCTCATGCCAAGCGGCTGATAATGGATGGAGTTAAGGACCATGTTGTTCCACATATAGCTGAGAAGAAAACAACTAATGAGATGTGGAAGGCCTTAACAACCCTATATGAGGGGAAGTCTGTCCAGAGGAAGATGCTTCTAGAGACTCAGATGCAGTCATTCATGATGACCAAGGGGGAAGACATGGAACATTTTCTCTTCGGGTTATAGTCGATCAAAGACTAGTTGACTGCCATGGGTGCAAAGGTGGAGGATGATGTGATGGTCAGGACTGCTCTCAATGCGGTCACAGATGAGTGGGAAACCTTTGTCCAAAGTATCTTGGGCAGAGTGGACCTTCTCGACTGGGACAACTTGTGGGCAATCATCCGTCAAGAACTCCGCAGAGTCACCAAGAAGCAGTACAGCACGAGATCGAGTAAGGTGAAGAAGGAAGATGAAGAAGATGCAGCTTTGCAATCAAAGAGGCAACAAGGGAAGAAAAAGCGAGATCAATCCAAGATCAAGTGTTTCTAGTGCGGCGAACTAAGACATTTCGCCAACAATTGTCCTTGGAAGAAAAAGGAGAAGGAAGACTCTTCTTCCAAGGCTGCTGTGGCAGATGATGGATCAGAAGACGAAGCAGCCATGAACGCTCATGAACCACGAAAGTGGGGTGACATGGATCTGTAGAGGAGCTACAGAATGATGGCAAGATCCTTGAGCAAATCATCTCTTGGATCACATCCGAGTTACGAGAGCCTTAAGACAGTAGCGAGACAAGTGGAGCAGTGGGTGCATAGATTACGGTTGAAGTAGAGGCAGATCTGAAGACTGGAAGAAGCAGCGCAGTGCAGATGCAGCAGCAGCGTAGAGGCGACAGCAGTGTAGGGGCTGATGTGACTTTAGCAACGCAGAGCAAAGCTGCAGCAGCATGGAGGCTTCAGGAGGACAGCGCAACACAGCAGCTGTTGATTTGTGGTAGCATTGGATGTGCTCTAGCCTTGTAGCTTTGTATATAGGCTAGGACACATGTATTCCATAAAACCCATAAATGGTTTTGGAAAATTCCACTTAGAGATGGTTTAATTAAAATAATTAATCTTTTTTTAATGTTTTCTTAAGTCTAAACTTAGGGAAATTGATTAATTAAAGGGTATTAATTAAACTAAGAGTGAATCTTCTAGATAAAGTTATGGATCACCTCCAAGTTAATCTTATCCCTTGATTACGTTTTAATCTTGGTCGTTGAAGGTTCAACAAAAGAATATAAGGAGGGTGAGGGGCCTATGGAAAATACGATTGTGACACTTGAGCCATTGAGCATTTTCGATTTGTGTGAGAAGACACAGCTTTTGATAAAGGATCAAATCACTAGGGCAGGGTTTGCTAAGTGATTGTGATTTAGTGATCAAATCCAGAGAGGGGCAGAAGCAGAGATTGGTCAGTTGAACCAAGAATACATATCAGAGAGAGACAACATTTACGCAGAAGAGAGACAGCGCAGTTTTCTGAAGAGGTGACATAGTTCCTGCAGAGAATCATGCAGAACTAGCAAAGTGTCTCTTGGTGTCAGTCCAAAGAAAGCTAGAGGTTGGGGTTTCTAGGCCAGGAGGGCCAAAATCCAACCCTAGATCAGCTAGATCAGTTGCAGATCAAGGTGACGCAATTCCTCCAGCTTGCCCACATAGGCTTACGCAATCTAGCGTAGGAAATCACGCAAAGTTAGTGAGGGCTTCACTTACACTGTCAAATCAACCGGAGACTTGCTGAGTGAGGTATCTCACATTTTTCACCAGATTGTCTAGATTTCTCTGAAGGGTTTGCCGAATGTGGGCACCCTAGTTGTATTCAAGATTCTGCTGCTTAATAATACAAACCCTCAGATCTGCTGCACCAGTTTTCCCAACTTGGGTTTTTCCGAGGACTTAGTCCAAAAATAACTGTCACATGTGGATGTTTTTCATTGAATTTTGTTCGGATTGTTTCAGCACTTAGATTTATTTCTGCAACATTATTTGTGTAGACTGCTTCAGAAATTACTTTGATATTTCACAGTAATGAAATAATTATGTAACATAATAGAAGAAGTAATTCAGATTTGTTGCAGTAGGAATCTAAATCTAGGATTTTTCACATGGTATTAGAGCTTAATAAAGCTGAAGTGCAGGTGAAACACAAGTGAATGAGCAGATCAATGCTGAAGAGTCTGGGATCTGCATAATCAACAGCAGACCCTCCCAGAAAATTACGCTGTCTAGGTCAGGAGGGCATTTCAGTGTAGAAAAAGGCTCCCTTTTCAGTTGCAGAAGAGGCAGCGTAGCTGAAGGACGCAGTTACAGCACAACAGTAAGAGCTGGTGCATAAGCGTCAGAAAATTATGAAAAACACAGTTGGGGATTTCTTGACCTCAAAGGGTTTCTTACTCAAAGAAACTTAGTTTTTCCCGTGCCGCAGTAGAAGCAATGACTTACTCCTCAAGGAGTGCGTAAGTCTAACTGAGCAAAGGGTTAGAGGAAGATTTCGACAAAGTTGAGGAGTTGGTCAGCAATGGACTGCGTGACCAAGATAGATTGGAGGGTGCCTCCAACTATGTTATTTGGAAATCAAGGATAGAATTTCTCCTTGATGAGCATGATCTGAAAGCCCTCATAGACAGCGCAGTTGCAGAACCTCTTGATACAGCACACCTGAGGCAATTCAAGAAGAATATGGCAAGAGCCAAGCGATTGATCCTAGATGGAGTGAAGGATCATATCGTACCCCACATAGCAGCAAAGACCACGACTAGGGAGATGTGGGTAGGGCTGGAAAAGCTATACCAAGGATCTTCTGAGCAGTGGAAGATGTACCTTGAAGAGAAGATGCGGAATATCAGGATGAAGAAGGGAGAGCATTTTGACTCCTTGTCTCGGATTCAGGAAAACAGAGATCCACTGTCTGCAGTAGGATCTGCTCCTAGAGACTCAAAGCCAGTAAGGCTCACGCTGAACTCTATTTCAGAAGATTATCAAGTCTTTGTCCAAAGTATATTGGGAAGAGAAAGACTTCCAAGATGGGAAGCAATGTTGGCAGCCTTACAACAAGAAGAGTTGAGGAGAGATCTTCTAAAAATTCACTTAGAGGACGGCAGTAGCAGTTCAAAGGTCAAGCAGGAGGAAGAAGATAACACTGCCCTTGCATCAAAAGGGCAACAGAAGCAGAAGAAGAAAGATCTGTCCAAGATCAAGTGCTTCCAGTGTGGGGAAATGGGGCATTATGCAACACAGTGTCCTCTTAAGAAAAAGGATAAAGAGGAGAAGGAGGATCCACAAGCAGGAGCTGCCAAGATTGAGGCAGAAAAAGGTTGTGCCATGTTAGCTCATATTCTGAAAGGAGAGAAGTGGGCTGACTTGGATTTGTAGATCCAGAATATACATGAAGGTGGGATCCTTGAGTATTTCCGAACTCTTGGATCACATGTGAGCTATGATAGGCTAAAGACAGTAGCAGGATGGACAATTACAGCGGAAGATGTGAAGAAAATGCAATAGATAGCAGTACTAGAGTCTGATCAACGCAGAGACGGAGTAGCAACATCAACAGTTGAGCAGCAACAGCACAGTGCAGTGCAATGCTCACGCAGTGCAGAGCAAAAACAACACAGTATTTTGAGAGAGCTAGTGTAAAAACTAGCAGTAGTCAGTCTTATTTTCCAGTTGCAGATTTTCTTGTCCAATTTCGGATGTTTTTCTGTTGCAAGTAGCAACAGTGCAGCAACAACAGTAGATGAGTAGCAATAGCAGATGAGCAACAACAACGCAATGCACAAGTGGTGCAGCGCAGTGCAGAGTAGTGCTCACGCAGTGCAACAACATGGTTGCAAAATTCAGAGGGAGTTGCAGTATAGTAACAGTTGGCAGCAACATGCAGAGTCAGCAGTAGTACAGTTGCAACAATTTTTCTTGTGCAGTGTTGGTGAGCAGCATCAACAGCACAAGAGCAGATGTTCCAGAAGTCAGAGCAGCACATTGAGTTGTTTTCCTAGAGCGTTTTCCTCGCTAAGAGGGAGTGTTGATTTGTGGTAGCATCGGATGTGCTCTAGCCTTGTAACTTTGTATATAGGCTAGGACACATGTATTCCATAAAACACATAAATGGTTTTGGAAAATTCTACTTAGAGATGGTTTAATTAAAATAATTAATCGTTTTTTAATGTTTTCCTAAGTCTTAACTTAGGGAAACTGATTAATTAAAGGGTATTAGTTAAACTAAGAGTGAATCTTCTACATAAAGTCATGGATCACCTCCAAGTTAATCTTAGCCCTTGATTCTGTTTTAATCTTGGCTGTCGAAGGTTCAACAGAAGAATATAAGGAGGGTGAGCGGCCTGTGGAAAATACGATTGTGAAACTTGAGCCATTGAGCATTTTCGATTTGTGTGAGGAGACGCAGCTTTTGATCAAGGATCAAATCACTAGGGCAGGGTTTGCTAAGTGATTGCAATTCAGTGATCAAATCCAAAGAGGGGCAGAAGCAGAGATTGGTCAGTTGGACCAAGAATACATTTCAAAGAGAGACAACATTTACGCAGAAGAGAGACAACACAGTTTTCTGAAGAGGTGACGCAGTTCGTGCAGAGAATCACGCAAAACCAGCGTAGTGTCTCTTGGAGTCAGTCTGGAGATAGCTAGAGGTTGTGGTTTCTAAGCCAGGAGGGCCAAAATCCAGCCCTAGATCAGCTAGATCAGTTGCAGAGCAAGGTGACGCAATTCGTGCAGAGAATCATGCAAAACCAGCGTAGTGTCTCTTGGAGTCAGTCCAGAGATAGCTAGAGGTTGTGGTTTCTAGGCCAGGAGGGCCAAAATCCAGCCCTAGATCAGCTAGATCAGTTGCAGAGCAAGGTGACGCAGTTCCTCCAACTTGCCCATGCAAGCTTATGTAGTCCAGCATGGGAAATCACACAGAGGCAGTGAGGGCTTCACTTATGCTATCAAATCAGCCGGAGACTTGCTGAGTGAGGTATATCTCACATTTTTCACCAAATTGTCTAGATTTCTCTGAAGGGTTTGCCGGATGTGGGCACCCTAGTTGTATTCAAGATTTTGCTACTTAATAATACAAACCCTCCGATCTGCTGCACCAATTTTCCCAAGTTGGGGTTTTCTGGGGACTTAGTCCAAAAATAACGGTGTCACATGTGGATGTTTTTCATTGTATTTTGTTCAGATTGTTTCAGCACTTAGATTTATTTCCGCAACATTATTTGTGTAGACTACTTCAAAAATTACTTTGATATTTCACAGTAATGGAATAATTATGTAACATAATAGAATAAGTAATTCAGATTTGTTGCAGTAGGAATCCGAATCTAGGATTTTTCACAGTAGCAGCATGAGGTATTTCAGCACAAGGGGCTGGTGTGACTTCCACAGTGCAGAGGATGTCTGTTTACGTAGTGCAGAGTTGTTGTTGTGCATCATCCTTCAAATGCCAACACAGATCAACACCCTATGGAGATTCAATGATGAGGATGCAGCCCAACTGACTTGTCTGTCAAAGATTGGGCAGGAGATTCAGTTGGTTCTCTCAACAACTAAAGTTACAGTGCAACAGATCAGTAGTGGTAGTGCTATGAGCAACACAGATGCAACAAATTGAGAGGGAGCTGCAGTACAGATGTTGCAGTGGCAGTGCCAGTGTCATGGGCAGCAGTGCAGAGTTGAGTGGCAGCAGGCCAAGCATCGGCAGCACAGAAACCAATGCCCAAAATCTTGTAATACATGGTGTGATGTATTGCTAGAGCACACTCCTGATGCTAAGAGGGAGTGTTGAGATTTTGTGTATTTGGGGTAGCATCAAATGTGCTCTAGCTCCCAAATTTTGTGGAGGGACTAGAGTACACTTGATCTACAAGACCCAGAAAGGGATTTGGGAAATTTCATCTTGTTTGGGAGATATTTAATTAATTAATTATTTTAATGTATTTCCTAAGTCTAAACTTAGGAAAATGAAATAATTAAAGTTAATTAAATTAAATATGTGATGAAATTGTCTTAAGTCACACGGATCAAGCTTTCTTTTAATCTTAGCCATTGATTCAAGATCTGATCATGGTCGTTGGTTTCCCAACAAGAAAAGTATAAAGGAAAGGCTTGGGGTCATTTGTAAACACACACAAAGGCAGAGCTCTGCAGGGTTTGCTAAGAGTTCTCAGAAGTGTTTCAGCAGCAGAGAGGGGAGTTTAGACAAAGGGGATGATCTGATCCCAGTGTCTAGAATCAACAAGAGATAGAGAGCAACTTCAGAAAGGCAGCGCAGAGGAGCAAGGGCTTCAACAGCAAGAGGGCAACTTCAGCTACGCAGTCGCTCCCAGGGCAACATAAGGCAGATGGAAACCCTCAGAGATTACGCAGAGACCTTTAGGGGCAGCGTAAGGACTGCATCACCTAGTCTGGGGTAACACAACCCTTTCCAGGTCAGCGCTAAGGGACGCAGAGGCTGACGCAGGGGCTTTAGGGGCAGCGCTGGGGTTTCTAGGGCCTAATTTTCGCCGAGTCCTGTAAATCTTGTTTGAGGGTGTGGATCAGTCATTATTTTGGCTTCAAAACAGTCGGTGAGTTGCGGATCTATTTTATCTCTATTGAGTTTTCCAGATCTGGAACCCATATTTAATGTATTCAGAAAAACTCTTAATAATAAAACCCTCTATCAGCCAGAGACCAGTTTTCCCGCATTAGGTTTTTCTGGGGACTATTTGTCCAAAAAATCACTGTGTCACTTTGTTTATGGGTTTGTTCTAGATCTGAATTTGTGAAAGTCTGTTATGTGTTTTGCTTCAATATTAATCTGAATTATTCAGTTTATAACTTAATTAAGTAGGAGCATAACTAGATCTAATAGTAGATTTCTACATAATTGTAACATTCAGAAATTTTCATAGGAACTGCGCAGAAGATCACGGAGAATGACGTACAGGAAGCTAGGGTGCCTTTCGAGTGTCAGAAATTCTCCGAAAGGATTTGGAGAATTTATCTCAGGTGTTTTCTTAAGAAATCTGCTCATCTACTTATTGTAAAAGATTCATTGCTGAAGAATAATACAGACCCTCATCTGCTGCACTGGTTTTCCCACATTGGGTTTTTCCGGGGACAATTGTCCAAAAATAATTGTGTACATGTGATTGTTTCTATTGTGTTATATGTGTTCTGTTCTATTCTACTTATGATTAAGTGATTACTACAGTTGTATTTATTTCAGAAGTTACTGAAAGAAATTTGTAAATAAGTTATCATAAATAAGTAGGCGAAATAAATCTATCATTGCAGTAGTATTTCAGATTTGAAAATTTCACATGGTATCAGAGCAAAAGACAAGTAAGAAAAGAGGAGATTCTACAATGGAACGAAGGTCTGACATTGATGCAGCAACAGCTCGGAAGGGTTCACGCAGTTCGCCAGAACGCATGAAGGAGCATAGGGATCATGACATTTCAGTTCTAGAATCCAGACTAGAAGAGGAATTTGCTTGTGTATCAAGCATGGCCTCTCCAGAGATTTGGTATATTGACAGTGGAGCATCTACTCATATGACGGGAGTTTGAGAATGCTTCTCGGACTACCAGGAGGAGCAAATGAATTTTCAAATTACTATGGGAAACGAGGCAAAATGTACCCCTATTGGAAGAGGCACCATAATATTTCAAATAGAAGCTGGCAACAAGCTTCGGGCCACCAACGTACTGCATGTACTAAGATTGGGGATGAATTTACTCTCTGTCTCAACTTTGGAACAAGGGTTATAACGTGTACTTGATCGGCAACAAAGTTTACATCAAACACCCAAGTTGGAAAAAGAAGGCACAAATTGGAGTCAGGAGCCATGAACTGTACAAGTTACAGCTCGAGTCCCCAATGGCTCTGATAGGCAATACTAATAAGAAAGATTTGAATGAGTTATGTCATAGAAGAATGGGGCATCTACATCATGGAGCCTTGAGAATTCTCAAGAAGACTGCCACGGGAGCTCCAGAACTTAGCACCAAGCGAGACGATGTCTGCAGAGGGTGTGTATTAGGGAAGTATGCCAGGGCAGCGTATCCGAGAAGCAACAATAGGGCCAAGAGTGTGTTGGGATTGATATACTTAGATATCTGCGGACCAATGTCCACGAATGCTCTCAGTGGTGCAAAGTATTTTGTCACCTTCATCGATGACCATTCCAGGAAGACATGGATCTACTTTCTGAAGACCAAGGACGAGCTCTTTGAGCGATTCAAGGAGTTTGAAGCTCTTATGGAAATTCTGACAGGGAAGAAGATCAAGACATTGCGATCAGACAATGGTGGAGAGTACATTGATAAGGACTTCACAAGGTTCTGTGCAAGGGAAGGCATCAAGAGAGAATGGACCGCTCCATATAATCCGGAGCAGAATGGAATCACAGAGAGGAAAAACAAGACTATTGTCAAAGCTGCAAGGGCAATGCATTATGATCAAGACATGCCCAAATTCTTGTGGGCTGAGGCTTGTAATACAACCATGTATGTGCAAAATAGGGTTCCTCATAACGCATTGGATAAGGTTACTCTTGAAAGTGTGTTCACTGGCAGCACACCTGAAGTGAGCCACTTTAGGATATTCAATAGTATAGCGTATTGCCATGTACCCAATGAGAAGAGGAGGAAGTTCGATCAGACTGCAGAGAAAGGATACCTTGTGGGGTATAGCTTGAATGCCAAGGCTTATCGCATCTATATCCCCAAGAGTAGGAAGATAGTAGTGAGACGAGACGTGAAGTTCATGGAGGAGAGAGCCTTCAAGAAATCCCGAGAAATGTCTTCTGCTATTCAGTCTGAGGAGGATCCATTGGTCCAACCACAGCAACCCACGAAAGATGGCTTTGGTGCCTCTCCAAGGCACAAGGATCCTAACGATAGCTTTTTCGAGGAAGTGCAAGAGGGAGAATAGGTAAATACACCCACCACCAGTGGAAGGACGAGCAAAGAAATACAAAAAAATCTGAGGGATGCAGAGGAGTTTGTTGGAGCCCCCAGAAATGAGAAGAGGCAGTGCAGAAAACCTAACAGATACTAGGCAATTGTTAGCATAGGTTGGAGAACCTTCTAGTTTTCAGGAGGCAGCTCAGCATCAGATGTGGGTAGAAGCGATGGTGGAGGAGTACAGCTCCATCATGACAAATGATGTCTAGGAAGTAGTTCCTAGACCTCAGGACAGAGCGGTGGTAGGTTCGAGATGGATCTACAAGATTAAATATGTTGCAGATGGCAGTATAGAGAAATTTAAAGCCAGGTTTGTGGCTAAGGGGTACGCTCAGAAGGAAGGGATTGACTATGAAGAAACATTTGCCTCAATAGCTCGATACACTTCAATTAGATCTGTCATATCCCTTGCAGCACAGATGGGATGGGAGATTCACTAGATGGATGTTAACACATCATTCTTGAATGGGGTGATTGAAGAAGAAGTGTACATAGAACAACCAGAGGGTTTTGAGACACATGAGCAGAAAACTCATGTGTGCAGGCTTAAGAAATCCTTGTACGGACTGAATTAAGCCCCTAAAGCTTGGTATGGGCGAATTGACAACTACCTGCAGAAGATGGGATTTGTCAAGAGTGACGCAGATCCCAATCTCTACTGTCTAAGAGTAGGGCATGAGCCTCTAATATTGGAGCTATATGTAGATGATCTGTCTCTGACTGGATCATCTAGGCTCATCAAAGACTGCAAGGAAAACCTAGCTACAGAATTCGACATGAAGGATCTATGGCAGATGCACTATTTTCTGGGTTTGGAAGTTTTGCAGCAAAAGGGGGAAATCTTCTTTGGGCAAGGAAGATATACTGCAGAGATTCTGAAGAGATTTTAGATGGAGGACTATAGACCCATGGCTACACCAATGATCACAAACTAAAAGAAAATCGACACGTCCGTGGATGATGAGGCTGATCCTACCTTGTATAGGCAGCTCATAGGATCATCGATGTATTTGGTCAATACTAGACTAGACATATGTTATGCCGTGAATACCCTCAGTCAGTTCATGGTAGAACCAAGGAGGGCTCACTAGGCTGCATCCAAACATGTTCTCAGGTACTTGGGGACAATCGAGTTTGGATTGAGGTACACCAAGGGCAATGACATCTAGTTGAGTTGGTTCACTGATGCAGACTAGGCTGGAAGTCCAGTAGATCGGAAGAGTACCAATGGGTACTGTTTCAATGTCGAATCAGGAATGACTTCCTAGTGCAGTAGGAAACAAAAGTCCGTGGCGCTAAGCTTAGCCGAGGCTGAATATATGGCAGCTAGCACAGCTTTGAGTGAGGTCGTATGGCTTTATAAGTTGCTCATGAACTTACTCAAGAAGAGGATGGAAGCGACCAACATTTTGTGTGATAATCAGAGTTGCATCAAGCTCTCTAAAAATTATGTGTTTCATGATCGATCTAAGCACATTGACATCAGGTGTCACTTCATCAAAGACTGTGTCCAATGAGGAGTTGTACAATTGAAGTACATTCCCACAGGAGAAAAAGTGGCAGACATTCTCACGAAAGCTCTGGGTAAGTTTAAGTTTTCTTACTTCAGAGAAAATATGGGGATGGTCAAGAATCCATTCTAGTAAGAGGAATGGACAGGCTCGAAATTCAGAGGGAGCTACAGTATAGATGAGGCAATGACAGAGATGATGTCATGGGCAACAGTACAGAGGGAAACAGTGCACCAAATTAGGGGCATCAACCGAGACATCAACAACACAGTAGATGCTTCAGGTCGTAGCAGATGCAGTGGGCATTTTGCTAAAACACTTTCCTCGCTAAGAGGGAGTGTTGATTTTTGTAGCATTGGAAATTGTTCCAAGTCTCAAATTTTGTGAGGAAGCTTGGACATCAGTACTCCAAAGAACCCAAAAATCATTTGTGGAAATTCCACTATGTTCGTGTTTTATTAAAATAATTAATTATTTTAATGAGGACCCTAAGTCTAAACTTAGGGAAATTAAATAATTAAAGGGTATTAATAAAACAGAGTGAGAATCTTCTAGAGAATGAAAATGAAGTCATGTTTTAATCTTAGCCATTGATTAGAGATCTAATCTGGGTAGTTGATTCATCAACAAGAAGATTAGAAGAGAATGCTTGAGGGTCATTTGGAAAGCAAGCCGAGCACACACTCAATACCTAAAAGAAATCGATTCTGGGGGAATAGAATTCGATTTCAAAGGGAGAGTTGCAAGGCAGAGTTGCAGAAGTAGAAGAAGGAAGGGGAAGTGAGCAGTGACAGGGAGAGGCAAGAGGAGGACGCAGAGGGCCACAAAGGCCAACGCTGAGCAGCAACACTGAGTCCCCACACAGAGTAATGCAGTCTAGCGTAGGGATTGCGTAGAAGATCACACAGAGTGACGCAGAGGAAGCTAAGGTGCCTTCTGGGTGTTAGAAATACTCCGAAAGGATTTGGACAATTTATCTCAGGTGTTTTCTTAAGAAATTTTCTCATCTACTTATTGTAAAAGATTCACTCCTGAAGAATAATACAAACCCTCATCTGCTGCATTGGTTTTCCCGCATTGGATTTTTCTGGGGACAATTGTCCAAAAATAACTGTGTACATGTGATTGTTTCTATTGTGTTATATGTGTTATGTTCTATTCTCAGCTTATGATTAAGTGATTACTACAATTGTATTTATTTCAGAATTTACTGAAAGAAATTCGTAAATAACTTATCATAAATAAGTAGGCGAAATAAATCTATCACTGCAGTAGTATTTCAGATTTGAAATTTCATAATCCGTTGGTGGCCATCTCACCCAATTGCTATCGATTTGCTACCTCTCACCCTCTGCGCAGCTGGCTTTACGCACTCCTTGTGGAGAAAGCCACAAAATCTGTTGCTTCTACAGAGGGAATGTGAGTTTCTTGGGAAAGAAACTCACTGAGGTCAAAAATCCCCAAAACTGTGCTTCGGCTACACTTCCCGACGCTCTGCACCAGCAATCACTGTTGCGCAGTCAACTGCATCCCTCCAGTTGTTGATCTGCGTAGATCTATTGCGCTGCTCCCTCTGCCTCAGACAAACAACAACTGGAACAATCCTACCTCTCTGTCGGCCCACTCAGAGAGAGATTTTCCTACTGGTCTGGACCTCCTGGCTTGGACTGCGCAATCAACTAGGAGATCGATTTGCTGCTTACGTAGCTCTTTGATCCCAACTTCACCAACGCTGAATCTGTTGGATCTGTTCTTTGCTTCGCCTGCACTCAACTTAAAACAAGCTCTGATACCAAGTGAAAATTCAGTTAACCTCTGGAATCCTGTTGCAACCATTGGAATATATTCGCCTAATTGTTAATTTTCTAACTTAACAATATATTTGCAGTTTACTACAACAAACACTAAATACATCACACTACAACCTACACAAATAAACTGCGGAAGAAATACAAGTGTAGAAACAAATTTGAACAAGCATAGATCACACAACCATTTGACACAGTTATTTTTGGACTAATGTCCCCGGAAAAACCCAATGTGGGAAAACCGGTGCAGCAGATCTGAAGGTTTATATATTATGCAGTAAAAATTTATGAGTACAAATATATGATTGACACACCCATCAAATCATACAAAGAAACTGTTGGAGCGGGGCTCCCTAAGCTGCGAATTTTGTATATTTTGGTATTAATTAGTCCTGCGTAGGGGTTTTGGGGCGGGTCAAAGTCCTGCGTAGACTGATGCTATGTGCGAACTATTAGATCTGTTTTGGGTTGTTTTGGATAAGGACTCCTCCTGCCTGTGTGCGCGAAGATCCTCAATCCTGTTGTGTGCGGACCCCGCTAGGCTGTGTGCGCGGGCTGGTTTTGGTTGTAACTGGGTTTTGGGATGCTAATGTATGTGGAATATAGTTGAAGTATCTTTGTGCTATCTGGATCAATTGTGTTTACTGTTGATGTGTGTAATATTCCCAATTAGCCTTGCTAATTGGAATATTTCATTTTTGTTTAATTTTGCCGCTTTAGCTAGAAATAATAAATAAAGTGAGAAATAAGAGGGGTCACCTCACTTTAGTCACCTCACTTTATAAAATAAAGTGTTTTCCTAGTTGATTAACGTTATAACTTGGAGAGGGGGCCTTGGGGGTCCACATGGATATGAGGGGAGGCCTCACGCTGACCCAAGGGTAACTGCGCAGGCCAAGGAGAGTGAAGGACGCAGTCAAAGGTTTGGAGGGAGTTTAGCACTATAAAAGGTGGGGTTCTCACCTCATTTTGGTATGCATGATTTGATATTGATATTGAGAGCTAGACTTCTGTCTGCTTCAGCACGCCGGTTGTTTAGTCGGTCTGCAGCACTGTTTAGTGCAACCGAGTGTCTTCGGTCGGAGATCTCACCCTTAGCCTCGGGGGACTTCGAGTGCCTGCCCTGGTAAGGTTATTTCTGGTTTCACCCTTAGCTTCGGGGGACTTCGAGTGCCTGCCCTAGTAAGGTTATTTTCTGAGTAACATCCTTCAGTTTCAGCAGTTTCAGGTGGAGATTTGGAGAGGAAGAAGTCCTTCTTGCGGCTGCGCAGATCTAGAGGGCAGAACGCGGTTTCAGGGGGAGGAAGGACGCAGTTCAGATCTGAGAGGAAGGACGTTGTTCCAGGGGAAGAAAGGACGCAGATCAGACTTAGAGAGAGGACGCTGTCCCAGGGAAGAGAAGGACGCAGATCTGAAGACACATTGGCAGATCCAGCCTTGGAGATTGCAGATCTGAGGAGATATTTGCAGATCTAGTTCTGTAGGGTGCAGATCTGGAGAGATAGTATTAGATCCAGCTTGAGAGATTGCAGATCTGAGGAGACATTGGCAGATCTAGCCTAGATCTGAAGAGATAACATCAGATCCAGCCTTGGAGGTTGCAGATCTGAGGAGATATTGTCAGATCCAGTAGATCTGAGCATATAGGACGCAGATCCATCAGGGGGGACGCTGATCTGATGAGCAGGGTCATGTGAGTGGGGCTTGACAGCGTTTTCCAGCATTCCTAGTCTTGAGGAGTTGATCAGTTCATCTGGAGGTTTTGTGACCAGCACTCCATCTGTTTCTGCGCTGTCACTAGCAGAGACAGCGTTTTTATTGGTGAGGGTTTGGAGGACTGATATCAGCCATCTTCTAGTCTTCAGTTCACAGTTCCATTGCATTCCAGCAGCAGCTCTTCATAGCAGCTCTTCAGCCATCTAGGACGCTGTCCTCATTTGCAGCCATCATTTGTTCTGAGAGGGTCTCCACTTGCCTAGGGCAAGGATAGGTGCACTCATTCTGATTATCTTGTACTCCTCTCTATGTACTTTCAGATTAATAAAATGGCTTAGTTTTCTGGCATTCTATGTGTACTTGTCCCATGATCTGGTTCCAGCATTGTATTTTCTATATCTGTCTCGCATATTTCTGTGTATTACTGGTTATTTCCCTTTGGGGATATTACAATGTGAATCTATCGTATCTGTTTAAGCTACGAATACATCTATGCTATCTGTTTGTGCTGCGAATGTATGTTGGAAATACTGAGAGGGGGGTGAATCAATATTTCTTTTCAATTGTTAATTTTTGCCAGTTAGATTATTCACAATTAAAGACAAAGAGGTGTATAATAATATTATTAAGGATTTAATAAGAACTTCAATCCTTTTTCAAATAATTCTATACAATAGATGAGTGAGGGCACCAACCTGGACTTTGATGAGGCTTCGACCTCTAGGGCTTTGACCCTATCTTCTCAAAGCACCGAACTTGTGTTTAGGGGCACCTACCCCAAGGACACCAATCCCTCAGTCTTCTTTTTAATAGAAAATGTGTGATGTACTTACTTGACTGTCATCAACAAGATTCTTCACTGTTCAACACTTCTTCATTTTGGCTTCACTATTTCTTCACTGTACTTTGTCCATCATGTGACTTCACTGCTGCAATCTTAGTTCATAGTCCTCGAGTGACACCAAGGTCCAACTATGTCACAAGCATCAAGCCACTGCGCTTGAACCCTCCTTGACTGTGCCAAAGAGTAAGTAATGTAATGAGCAATAGAAGGAAGATTGTTGCACCAATTGTATGCCCAAGTCACAAAGAAATCACAGTCCACAAGCGATATCAGAACCAAGATCTTCACTGTTCAAAGATAAACCTTCATTGTTCACTGCTCACCGATATTTCTTACAACTTTTTCAAAAATGTGATCAATACCAGCGAAATGTTCCAAACTCCCTAGGGTGACAGAGCTGACTGTGGTGAACTCCTGTAGCTTATCCGAATAGCAAGTGATATTATCACAAGTCCAAGGGTTAGATAACCTTGTAGTAGCTTGATCGAGGTCTGTTCCAGCGCTTCTCACAGGTCCGAAGTTTTTATGGCTGAGCTGTGATCAATCCAAGTTTATTTAATAGTTCTGAACATAAAAAGAAGGGTCTGAGTCTTTAATTGTTCCCACAAACAGATCTGCGGTTCTTATATCCAGACTTTAACCCAACAAACAAGTCTTCGATATATCTTATGCTTTCTTCCGTTCACGAGTTGTGAACTTGATCTCCTTGATGTATAATCCTTGATCGAATTGATGATTTGAAATTGAAGTTTCAGTCTTATATATATAATGATTTTCGACTGGAATGAAGTGTCACGTCTTTTGGAGGGAGGTCGACATGAAACTGTGAGTGTAGGTCGGCTAGATAAAAAATATATTTTCTTAAACTTAAAAATTCAATATCTCACAAACTACTAGGAGTTTTGGGACAAATAAGGGCTCATTGGAAAGCTAAGATTATGTTCTAAAGGATGGTGAAGGTCTCACAAAGAAATTATGCCTTCAAGATGGTGAAACATAATTTTCTTTGTGACTGTCCTTAAATTTTATGCATCAAAAGTTTGGAACAACATGAGGAATGTTTGGGACAGCATGGCTTCTTCATTCTTTGGTTTCTTCATTGTTATCAATGCCATCATAGGATCATAGAGTCATTATGTAGGAGTGCAACATTCATTTAGCATCATGTATCAACAATATCATCATATACTAATGCAGTGATATGTCATAGTGCAGCCTTCATCTCAGTCAAAGTCATATTGACATCAATGACAATCTTGATTAACAATGTATCTATAGCTGCGTTTATAATATTATGTGCTAGTAATTGCTAATGCGCATGTGGATGCGAAAGTACTAACTAGATCTGTGAATGTTAATAGCTCTGTTATGATTAATAACTAATTATACTATTAAAAGCCTGAGAATAGACTTGCTCTGTATGAATCCGATAAGTTGTGAACGCAGATCTGCCTTGCTTACCTACTCTCTCCCAGGGTGCGGAAACCTGGTCCCAACACCCTCCCATACTATTTCAGGTGAGACCTTGGCCTGCGAAAGTAGGTCATTGCCGAAAGGGCCGGTAGTATAGGGGTTTGTTGGCAAACCTTAACCTCCGAACTCGGGTCAAGACCCCTCAAGCCAACAAATGGTTCCATTGCCGAGACCGGTAGCATTTTGAGAGAGAGATCAGGTAATGCCAAGAGAACAATGGAGACCTGAGAAGCTAGAAAGCGAAGACTGGTTCGAAAGACAGATTCAGGAATTTTCTATAAAAGAGAATCGCAGTGCGAAGCTGACAGCTAAGAAGTGGAAAAATAAGTACATTTTTACCGAAGTATATGAAATTTTCTTTGTAACTTTTGCGAAAGAGTTGCAGGAGTGGTTAGCCAGGCTCGTGGATTTCCAGACGTGTTGGAAGGACAAGCAGGTCACGCAGTGGAATCCAGAGTTGATTCAGCAGTTGGAAAGGATTGACAATACCATCCCCCGTACGGTAGATCACTGGGTGAATAACGTGCTGGGAGGATTTGTGACAAAATTCGCAGTTGATCAGTTCATATCCTATTATGAGCAAGAGCGAAGGTTCTTCAAAGGTTTACGAGGTAAGTTTTTGAAAACATTTCCATTATTAATCAAGATATTATTGTGCGAAAAAAGCATTCTGTGCAGCCACACCGAATGAAACACCCTCCCTAGTAGCACAATGTTGTGACTTAAAGGGGAGCCAAGGGGGGCCAAGGGGGCCCACGTATGCTCTAGAAGCTACTACGCAGATGAGGATGAGCACGTGGCAAGAGAGAGAGGCTATGTTGAGGAGATAGGCCTTAGGGTTTTGGAGGAAGGCCAACGTTATAAAAGAGGGAGGAGCCTTCTCATTTCATTCATTTGTTGTTGATGATATTGAGTTGGTCATTTCGACTTCTTGAGCACGCTGGTTGTTTAGCCTGTCTGCAGCACTGTTTAGTGCATTGAGTGTCTCTGGTCAGAGATCTCGCCCTTAGCCCCGGGGGACTTCGAGTGCCTGCTCGGGCAAGGTTATTTCTTCAGCATTTTGTGGGAGATTTTGGTGTTTGGTTTTGTTGCGGAGCCGTGCATTCATAGAGACTGCGCAGTCACTGAGAGGGAGGACGCATTCCATCTAGGAGGTGTTCCAGATCGGGGTTTTTGAAGGAGATTTGAGCCGAGATTTTGACAAAGGATCAGCCTTTTCCTTTGGGAGGATTTTGGTGGAGTTTGAGGCGGTATTTCAGCCATTCCTATTTAGCCTCTGCGCAGAGCCTTGGAGGCTAGCGTAATTCCCCAAGGGGGTGCTTTTCGAAGGTCAGCCATTTCTGATATGGTTTCTGGGTTTTGTCGGGTGTTGTAGCCGCTACAACACCACCCAAAATTTTGGGTATATTTAAAATTTCGGGTCCCCCTCTGCTCACTTTGTCGTTAAGGTCTTTCACCGAACCTGCAGCCAATGACATCCTAGCGACCTATCCCCAAACCCTCATGAGTTTTCTCACCGTCATGATCAGATGATGTTGCTGCAATCGCGCCATGTGAGGGAAGGATCACCCAGCATACGTTCGAATAAGAGCTTTCCGTGCACTCAGGATATACATTAACAGCTACCTCGCTATGGGTCATTAAGCGCGTTGTTTGAATACGTCTCTTATGTTCGTCGGTCCCATATAATTTATCTAGGGGCACCATTCGCAAAGAATAACTGTAAACTAATTAACGTTATGTTGTTTATACAGGTCAATCCCACGACTGATAAACTCATCAATGATTGTCATGGCACTGAGGGAAATAAGATTAAGCCTCCTACATCTGAAGAGATTAGTTTTCAGGAATTCATAAAACACATTTCTGGAACCTGGGCTTGTCGACCATATTGTGATTGCAAACAAATCTGTAGCTAAAGTTTATGTTCGAAATTCACCAAATAATTCTACCCAGAGTGAAAGCAGTGATGTAGAGATACATGTCAGACGGACCCCCTCCGAGGGTGGCAGCCAACATAAGTATTCTTTTAATATTGACAATGTTGAACCCTTTGAGCAGAAGTTGGAGGATGCACAAGAAGCGTTGGGTATTGGTCCTCATGATTATGTTCCTGCAACATATGTTTCAGAACGGTCTGGTACCAAGAGTTGTTGAGTTTCGCGCCTACATTATTGATGACTGGGGTTCTTATTTACTTTGGGCGAAAGATGCAAAGTGGTTTGGATATAGGTGGACCTGGGGGCAAAGGTGGTCGTGGACTCTTTAACATCGGCAAAGCTAATGTGACGAGGTTAGATAAAATTCAAAGGACTAGGTATTATTTAAGAATGTAGCAGGTTGTGACGAAGCAAAGCAGAGATCATGGAGTTTGTGCATTTTCTTAACATCCTAAAAGTACCAAGAGCTAGGAGCCAAAATTCCAAAAGGTGCCCTTTAATGGGTTCTCCTGGCACAGAGAAAAATCTCTTGGCAAAAGCTACAAAAGGGGAAGCAGGAGTCCCCCTTTTCTTTCAATTTGTGGCTCAGATTTCATGAAGATGTTTGTTGGTGTTGGGCTTTCAAGAGTTAGAAGCATGTCTCCTGGAAGCCAGGCAGTCTACACCATGTATTATCTTTATTGATGAGATTAATGCAATGAATCGAGCAAGGAGTCATGGGGTTAGCCAAAGCAAATGATTCTAAACATTGTACAATTAAACCAAGGCACCAAAATCATATGTGATGGCGAAGCAAACTATGTGGAAGTTTTATAAGTAGGCGCACATCCATATATCCAAGACAAGGCGCCAACATATAGTTTTAGAGCCATATAAGAACACGGATCAGAACTATATCAAATGCATTAATTGAGCTCAAATATTTTTATGGTGGAGTGGTGACCTATGGTAAAACATGTTGAGCGGATAAATTAATCAAAACTTATGTTTTAAGCAAAGGTTCGAAGGCTTTTCAAGCTTACGGTCAATGTTATGGAGCAGATATATGAATACAATATTCAGCGGTACAAAATCGTGTGTTCAATAGTCTAAAGTCGCGTTACATTGCGCGGAGCCCAACGTTCAGTTTTCACGTTGCATGGAGCCAACGTTCAGTTTTCACGTTTCCACATGGCGCCATACGAGATTGAACGTTCAATTGTTTAAGTTGCAGGGAGCCAAACGTAGAAGTTATATGTACGCGTGGCGGTCAAACCTTTCAATTAAAGCGTGGGAAAGAACTACGTCGACGCGTGCTAATGGATGCAAGTTCTACGGTGATGGAGTTTTAAGCTACGGCGAAACTTGTGGAGCGGACGCACGTATATAACGGTAAAAAATTTACGTTCTACAGTGGCAACATTGTAATGCTGGTGCATTGACAGTCAAAAAAAAAAAACCGCAAGATTGAGTTTTCCACGAAACATCACAAAAGAACCGCGCTTTTCAAGCAAGGGTGTAAGGCCATCCATACTGAAAAGGAATGCGAATTAATTATGCATTACAAACTGTAGTCGTGGGCCGAAAAGCCAGCGCCATGAAAGGCATGCTGCGCTATTTTCAGAGGAATGGATGAAATCTGATGTCTGCAGCCCTGACGGCGATTTTCTGGGAGAGAATCTTTCTTCAAACAACCTGCGCTAGTCCCATTTAGAAAGATGCTATCAATAGTAACACTACTGACCACGTCGCGCTGTCTTCACAGAGCTCAGTCTTCGATGTTTCCTAAGGTGCTGGCTGTTACTCTGTCCAAAGGGTACTGAAAAACGGATCACATAGCCCATAGTGCGTTTTCCATTGCAGGCTCATACCGGAATCTCTGTGAGTGGCATAGGGCCCTGAACAATTTCGCTGCAGGCATACGTGCATGTGTAGACGCTTTTCGACTCAGAGGAGCAGAAACTGAGTATAATTGGCCTTGCACAACGACAGATCTGGTTTCTTGGAGGTGGGATCGAAGTGCACGACCAAGAAAGGGTATTCTGGACTGCGTGCTCTTGTTGTGGTGTGTTGAAGGGCAGTTGGCCGAATCAGAGAGACCGACAAGACCACAGAGCATCGAAGGGAAACAATCTGCCCATTCCATGTTGTGTTGAGACGGATTATTAATTTTCATATAGCTTATCGATTGTTAACTTGATCTTGGTAAGAGCGCGTAGCAGGGTTTTCTGTTGGGTTTCGCCATCATCTGGAGGTTTAAATAGTTCACCACACCGTCACTTAAACGCTCTGCAAGGATGAGTCTTCAACGTGTTGTATCGAAACCTATATGGTGACCATCGCAAAAGACCGCGCGCTTCAAATAAGGATGGAAAACATAGAAGGAATTCGGATGGTTTGCGCATTACATACTGGAAGCCAGCTCCGTGAAAGCCATAAAATCCGACCTCCTTATATGACTAAGTAGCCTCGAGGGCGATACGCCGGAAAGAACTGTATGACTGACGGAAAAAATAATTAAGGGAGCAAGTGGTTCGAACAGGTTCTGAGATTTGAAAATACGCCTACAGAACAAGACTATGCAGGGGTCCAAGCTGATCTTTAAAATCTCCTGGTTTATGTATCTACGATTATTATTTATTACTTCCTCAACATCCACAAAATGTTTGTATGCGTGAGGCTGATTTAACAGGTTACACATGGCTGATTTAATTCGCTTATCTGCAGGTTATATGAGAAGATGTTGATTTACTCTGTTGTCTTGCAGGTAATACAGGGAAACAGTAATGCCCATCCAAATTAAGAGAACTGCTAGCTCTCTCCGGAGAATGTGAAGCTAGGTTTCAAATCAACCTCGAAACTTAGTGTTATGTGGATGCTCAACATCACCGGCAGATAGAAGCTGCTGTCGCACATGGCGAGGGCTAAGGCTGGTCTCCGGAGAACAAGGTTTTGAGATCGCTGAAAGAGAAATGCAGAAGGGATGACCAAAGGTCGCAAGGTTGCATCTCTTCGATTTTTCCGCCTTTGCGACCCCGCGACCCAGCGACCTAGTCGCAAGGTCGCAAGGTCGCACCTCTTCGGTTTTTCTGCCTTTCGCGACCCCGCGACCCAGCGACCTAGTCGCAAGGTCACGAGGTCGCATTTCTCCGGTTTTCCTCCCTCTTGCGACCCCGCGACCCAGCGACCTAGTTGCAAGGTCGCAAGGTCGCACCTCTTCGGTTTTTCCGCCTTTTGCGACCCAGCGACCTAGTCGCAAGGTCGTATTTCTCCGGTTTTCCTCCCTCTTGCAACCCCGCGACCTAGTCGCAAGGTCGCAAGGTCGCATCTCTTCGGTTTTCCCGCCTTTTGCGACCCCGCGACCCAGCGACCTAGCTCTGCCTAGTCGCATCTCGCCATTTTCTTACAACTCGCGACCTCGCGACCCGTGTGTCGCGGTCGCAACAACAGCCTCAGTCGCAGTCGCATAAAAGATCACGCGCCCAACGATCAGGAAGATGAAAAGTCAAGGAAGCCCAAAGGGCAGGTTTTATATTATAAATACTCCTTCGGGAGCTTGTAAAAGGGATCTTTTGTTTGGGACTCGTACGGAGTACACTGTATTATCAAGATTACACATTGAAACATGAATACAAGCATTTTGAGGAAACCCCTTTGTTGGATCTGATGTGTTTGGCTGTGCGAACACTATGTGTATTTCTTATACAGTTTCAAATATCCTATGATTAATGAAGCTGCACTTAATGGCATCATTTATGCATCATGGCTATCTGTGCTTGTGTTAATGATGTTCAGTTTTTCATTGCTCTCTTAATGGATGTTGATGACTTTGTTTATTAGCATTTCGTTTTATCTTTCAGGAAGTAAAAGGGCATCTCGCCATAAAGAACTATTTCTTTTATGGTCAGAATACCTCACAAGCATAACCCCAAAGATGTGTTGCTAACGACACCTCTTTCGGCGTGTATGCTTTATTAATTTTCTTGCTATGCATAGTGTTATATACATGTTTAATGCATCAATCATATGTCTTGTATCAGTCGATTAGGTGTGTATCCACTGTTTTATAGAGTTTAAGCGAGACCCAAAGCAAAGGAGAAATCAGTGGTAGCCGGACCCACACCCCGGATGGGATCCCTAATTCAAACGGTTCAAGGTATAATTGGGACCTTTTACCGGGGAGATCCCCTGCTGTTGGCCGGACAGATTTTCCCGTCAACAGAATTGGCGCTAGAAGGAGGGCCAGATGACAAGTTGAGCCCGGAGAGCCTGGAGTTAATCCCATATCTGTAATGGCTCGTTCCCAAATCATTCCCCCGAAATGTTTGTCAGAGTTTTATAAGCCTGGATACTTCATCCCCGATGAACTTATGTATCACTTGTCCCAGTTAAAATTTGATGGTGAAAATGGGGTGTCCATAACCCGACACTATTTAGATTTCTGTGACTTTGGTGAGTGTTATGAAATTGACGATGAAGGTTTGATTTGTTTGCTTTTCTTCCTCACCCTCGAAGGTCGTGCTAAGAAATGGTGCCACACATTGCCGGAAGCTTCCATCCATTCGTTTGAACAACTCGCCAATGAATTGTGTCAAGCTTTTCGCAGGTACGATCTTCATAACATTGTAATAAAGCTAAATGACATCAGAATGGAACCTCAGGAATCTTTAGATGAGTTCTCTATCAGATTCGTTCATTATTGTTTTGAGTTCCTTGAGAGGGTTGTCGACTGGAAATGTTTAAGTGAACAGTTCAAGTATGTGATTCTCATTTCCCTTGAACAATTTCAGTTAGATCCTAGTGTTCCCTATGATGACCCGCAAGCTACCGGTTGTTCATATTTTGTCCCTAATGCTTCGTTGTCCATCTCCCTGAGTCCAGACCACATTCAGGCCTCCAAGGAGAGTGTTGCTATTTGTGACATTCTCATCCCTCCTCCTGAGTTGTCGGGTAGTGGAGTTGTGACCTCGAAAGTTTTGAGCAAGGATAGACACTGGGAATAGGATAAAACCTACTGCACTACCTTTGAATCTTTCACGCACCATGTCGAATCAGAGCTTGAAAACCCCAGTGGTTCATTATCTCTCTCGGTTCACGAAACCTACCTTGAGCCCACTCGGTGTCTCCCTAGACACAAACCTAAATATGATTCATATACTGATTATGAATCCACTCCTACCCCAGATGAAGTTGATTCCCAGACAAGGCCTGCCAGATCATCGTTTTCTCTAAATAACACGGATGGGCGTGTTGAAAAGCCTCGTAAGGTTAACACCCCTGCGACTCAATATTTTCGTTCATTATTCCCCAGTTGGTTTCCCGATCCCGCCACACCAGTAATTTCTTTGAGACATTCAAAATTTCCTTATACTGGTATTGGCGACAATCATAAGCACGCAGATGGTGTTTCACGATCACAGTTCAAAATCGATGAATCTTTCAGTTCCGATCTTTCTCGCTCGGAATCTTTAGACAGCCATAGGAGCGATTGTCTATCTGGGCAACCTCAAGATATCCTCTTTATTGATTCATCCTAGTTGGTAACTGTCAGGGAGCCTAACATACCAGGTACTGAACTTGATCAAATCGATAGTCACAACGATCACTCCTTATCTGAAAACATATTCAATCATACCGCTGAGGAGTGTCACTCACATCTCTTTTTGGACCATGTGGAGACACCAACATTCGATGATTCGCTTTGGGAAGTTTCAAGTACCCATCAGAAATTCGAAGCGCTTCAGCTTCTGCCAACCGTTTCTGAGATGACGATCCCTAAATACCACGCTCCTCCCATCATAACCGCGGTAAATCCACCCTACCCTGGTGAATCTAAAGAATCTTATATGTCGATCTATCAATCTATCAGCACACAAACATTTGACCAAATTGATACAAAGCCCACTGACATTCCCGCCAGCAGCCACAATCCACATGATCACATCTACCGCCTATTGATCTCGCTACATTAAAGTTGAAAGCCCCTTTGGGGAGTTGTCCGTAGTTTGTTCAAGGCGGTGAGGAATTTCAGGCTCCACTAAACGTGGATTCGGATCCCCATACCCTTGACCAAACCCAGGATAAACCCCAGACTAGGGTTTTCGAAACTAGGGTTTCTACGCTTGGATGCGCATGCATCTGTAATTCGCCTGGAACTTGCTTATTGTTTCCATTCCATAAAACTGATGGTCCTCAACACCATGATGAGATCGCCGGTCAACTCACCCAACCCTATCCGGTTGATGTGCCTAAAAATAGGCAGTGGCTTACCCAACACCCATCAGACCTAGGATTGTGCATGAATGATTATGGGTCATTTATAAATGTTGAGCTTCAAGAAAATATTTCCGTGTATCAAGATGAGAGTGGGATTTAACTTGCACAATATATTTTGGCATGTTCTTTGGTAAGTATCTATGATCATCTTACCGTTGCACCTGCTCCTCAGGTAAGTTCTGTTGCTGCTCCACTTTTTTGGATACTAGCTCCGATCCTGATCATTATTGTTCTTGCAGGTCAGGAAATAATGCGGTGGATGCACTGGAAAGCTGATTTTACATAACCCCACCGCATCATTGGTTAAACTAGGGTTTAGGTGTAGGCTAGCTAGGACCTGCAATAAAATTTTTTAGTTCAAAGTTAATTAGGTTTACTTGCCAAATTTTTACTCCATAGTTTAAAAGTGTGTTTACTATTCTTGTTTACGATTAATATCCTAGGCATCATCATGTTACAATTGTTTTGCACTCATTTATTTTCAGTTTGCTTGTTGCTGCATAAATAATTACTGCTTGTATTGCGCCTCTTTCCCATCTACAACTGGTTAATCATTCTCCCACATGGCGTTGCATTGCATCTTGAGCCTCACCTATTACATTGCATCGTATGCTCTCTCCCTCACATCATCTTTTTCATATCGCCTGCCACTTCATGAGCCCTCATTGCAACCCTATCACCTTGCAGTCTTGTTTTTTCCCCAATTGCTGAAACAGTAACCCCATTGTTTTGCGTGAGGTTGCGGTGGCTATCTTAGGAGGAAGCTTTCTCTCAGGACCAGTCATCAAAGTCGCATTCTCAACAAGATGCCTATGAGCCTAAACTTATTATCTGGGGAGGTGCGAGCCGGCTGTCTGTGGGAGACCTGATGAGTTGAAATGGCCCATACCCGTAAGCCTAAGCCTTTTGCCCAACATAGTCTTGGACGTTTTAATGATCTTTTTTGTGCACTTCGCCTGTTGTGGTGAATGAAATGTGAAGGTTTGGCACGAGGGCAAACCCAATTCAGGATATCTTTCAGTTTCTGTAAAACAAGAAACAACCTCTCTCGCTCGTAAAACAAGTCGGGATCCCTCATCCGCCCATGAACAATAAGTGCCACGAGCACATGAAAATAAGTGTTGCAAGCACATGAAACAAATAAGGGTAAAGGATCGAGAAAGGCTTCCTGCGTGGAGAGGTAATGCAACGAATCCGCCGGGGTATTGACCAGGCTCGCTGGCAGCGGAGCAACGTTTGTGATTTCTTGAAGTGACTCCGCCGGGGTACTGTCCAGGCCTGCTGGCAGCGGAGCAACACCAAAAAGTTACTTTAAAAAATCCTGAAAATAATAAACCCACTGCCTTACTCTTCACATCATCAAAAAGCTACTGGCGTCTGTGAGCTTTCTCTTTGATGTGTTTCTGATTAGCGGGACTTAGTTGAGGCACAAGGATTAGGCATACCTGTAAAGGGCCAAAGTAATATAAAGGGTACTTGCGGAACTTGTCAATATTCCCTTGCATTACTATCTTGGTTCAGAATTTTTTGTGATATTGACCGAGATGCTGGATTCTACCAGTGGTTCGCCATTTTTTGTAGCCGCTACAACACCACCCAAAATTTTGGGTATATTTAAAATTTCTGGTTCCCCCTCTGCTCGCTTAGACGTTAAAGTCTTTCACCCGACTCGCAGTCAGTGACATCTCACCGACCTATCCCCAACCCCTCACAAGCTTTCTCACCATCATAATCAGATGTCGTTGCTGCAATCACGCCATGTGTGGGAAGGATCATCTAGCGTACGTTCCGAATAAGAGCTTTCCGTGCACTCAGGAATACATAATAGCCTCGCCGTGGGTCATTAAGCATGTTGATTGAATACATATTTTATGTTCGTTAGTCCCATATAATTTATCTATGGGCACCATTCGCAAAGAATAACTGTGAACTAATTAATGTTATGTTGTTTATACAGGTCAATCCCACGACTGATAAAATCATCAATGATTGTCATGGCACCGAGGGAAATAAGATTAAGCCTCCTACATCTGAAGAGATTAGTTTTCAGGAATTCAAAAAATACACTTCTGGAACCTGGGCTTGTCGACCATATTGTGATTGCAAACAAATCTGTAGCTAAAGTTTGTGTTCGAAATTCACCAAAAAATTATAGCCAGAGTGAAAGCAGTGATGTAGAGATACATGTCAGACGGACCTCCTCCAAAGGTGGCAGGCAACATAAGTATTATTTTAATATTGACAATGTGGGAACCTTTGAGCAGAAGTTGGAGGATGCACAAGAAGCGTTGGGTATGGGTCCTCATGATTATGTTCCTGTAACTTTTGTTTCAGAACGGTCTGGTACCAAGAGTTGTTGAGATTTGTGCCTACATTATTGATGCTGGGGTCTCTTATTTACTTTGGGCGAAGAATGCAAAGTGGTTTGGGTATAGTTGGACCTGGGGGCAAAGGTGGTCGTTGACTTTTTAAAATCGGCAAAGCTAATGTGACGAAGCTAGATAAAATTCAAAGGACAAGGTATTATTTAAGAATGTAGCTGGTTGTGACGACGCAAAGCAGAGATCATGGAGTTTGTGCTTGTTCTTAACATCCTAAAAGTACCAAGAGCTAGGAGCTAAAATTCCAAAAGGTGCCCTTTAATGGGTCCTCCTGGCATAGGGAAAAATCTCTTGGCAAAAGCTACAATAGGGGAAGCAGGAGTCCACCTTTTCTTTCAATTTGTGGCTTGGATTTCATGAAGATGTTTGTTGGTGTTGGGCTTTCAAGAGTTAGAAGCATGTCTCCTAGAGCCAGGCAGTCTACACCATTTATTATCTCTATTGATGAGATTAATGCAATCGGCCGAGCAAGAAGTCGTGGGGTTAGCCAAAGCAAATGATTCTAGACATTGTACAATTAAACCAAGGCACCAAAATCATATGTGATGGTGAAGCAAAACTCTGTGGAGGTTTTATAAGTGGGCGCACATCCATATATCCGAGACAAGGCGCCAACATATAGTTTTAGAGCCATATAAGAATGCGGATCAGAACTATATCAAATGCATTAATTGAGCTCAAATTTTTATGGTGGAGTGGTGACCTATGGTCAAATATGTTGAGCGGAAAAATTAATTAAAACTTATGTTTAAAGTAAAGGTTCAAAGGCTTTTCCATCTTACGGTCAATGTTATGGAGCAGATGTATGAATACAATATTCAGCGGTACAAAATCGTGTGTTCAATAGTCTAAAGTCGCGTTACGTTACGTGGAGCCCAACGTTCAGTTTTCACGTTGCATGGAGCCAACGTTCAGTTTTCACGTTTCCACATGGCGCCATACGAGATTGAACGTTCAATTGTTAAGTTGCATGGAGCCAAACGTAGAAGTTACATGTACGCGTGGCAGTCAAACCTTTCAATTAAAGCGTGGGAAAGAACTACATCGACGCGTGCTAATGGATGCAAGTTCTACGGTGATGGAGTTTTAAGCTACGGCGAAACTTGTGGAGCAGACGCACGTATATAACGGTAAAAAATTTACGTTCTACAGTGGCAACGTTGTAATGCTGGTGCATTGACAGTCAAAAGAAAAAACCGCAAGATTGAGTTTTCCACGGAACATCACAAAAGAACCGTGTTTTTCAAGCAAGGGTGTAAGGCCATCCATACTGAAAAGGAATGTGAGTTAATTATGCATTACAAACTGTAGTCGTGGGCCAAAAAGCCAACGCCATGAAAGGCATGCTGCGCTATTTTCAGAGGAATGGATGAAATCTGATGTCTGCAGCCCCGACGACGATTTTCTGGGAGAGAATCTTTCTTCAAATAACCTGCGCTAGTCCCATTTAGAAAGATGCTATCAATAGTAACACTACTGACCACGTCGAGTTGTCTTCACAGAGCTCAGTCTTCAATGTTTCCTCAGGCGCTTGCTGTTACTCTGTCCAAAGGGTACTAAAAAAAAAAAAACGGATCACACAGCTCATAGTGCGTTTTCCATTGCAGGCTCATGCAGGAATCTCTATGAGTGGCATAGGGCCCTCAACAATTTCGCTGCAGGCATACGTGCATGTGTAGAGGCTTTTCGACTCAGAGGAGCAGAAACCGAGTATAATTGGCCTTGCACAACGACAGATCTGGTTTCTTGGAGGTGGGATCGAAGTGCACGACCAAGAAAGGGTATTCTGGACTGTGTGCTCTTGTTGTGGTGTGTTGAAGGGTAGTTAGCCGAATCAGAGAGACCGACAAGACCACAGAGCAGCGAAGGGAAACAATCTGCCCATTCCATGTTGTGTTGATATGGATTATTTATTTTCATATAGCTTATATATTGTTAACTTGATCTTGGTAAGAGTGCGTAGCAGGGTTTTCTACTGGGTTTTGCCATCATCTGGAGGTTTCAATAGTTCACCACATCGTCACTTAAACGCTCTGCAAGGATGAGTCTTCAACGTGTTGTATCGGAACCTATATGGTGACCATCGCAAAAGACCGCGCGCCTCAAATAAGGATGGAAAACATAGAAGGAATTCAGATGGTTTGCGCGTTACATACTGGAAGCCAGCTCCGTGAAAGCCATAAAATCCGACCTCCTTATATGACTAAGTAGCCTCGAGGGCGATACGCCGGAAAGAACTGTATGGCTGGCGGAAAACATAATTAAGGGAGCAAGTGGTTCGAATAGGTTCTGAGATTTGAAAATACACCTACAGAACAGGACTAAGTAGGGGTCCAAGCTGATCTTTAAAATATCCTGGTTTATGTATCTACGATTATTATTTATTACTTCCTCAACATGCACAAAATGTTTGTATGCATGAGGCTGATTTAACAGGTTACGCATGGCTGATTTAATTCGCTTATCTGCAGGTTATATGAGAAGATGATGATTTACTCTGTTGTCTTGCAGGTAATACAGGGAAATAGTAATTCCCATCCCAATTAAGAGAACTGCTAGCTCTCTCCGGAGGATGCGAAGCTGGGTTTCAAATCAACCTCGAAACTTAGTGTTATGTGGATGCTCAACATCATCGGTAGATAGAAGCTGCTGTCGCACATGGCGAGGGCTAAGGCTGGTCTCCGGAGAACAAGGTTTTGAGATTGCTGAAAGAGAAATGCAGAAGGGATGACCAAAGGTCGCAAGGTTGCATCTCTTCGATTTTTTCGCCTTTGCGACCCAGCGACCTAGTCGCAAGGTTGCAAGGTCGCACCTCTTCGATTTTTCCGCCTTTTGCGACCCCGTGACCCAGCGACCTAGTCACAAGGTCGTGAGGTCGCATTTCTTCGGTTTTCCTCCCTTTTGTGACCCCGCGACCCAGCGACCTAGTCACAAGGTCACAAGGTCACACTCGATTTCGCTTTTTGCACTCCGCGACTTATCGTAAAGGGCACGAGGTCGCATTCGTTTCTCGTCCCTGGCTTCGTCGACTCCAACGACCTAGTCGCAAGGTCGCATCTCTTCTAGCTTTTCCGCCTTTTACTCTCGCGAATTCAAATATTCTTCCCGCCAATGTCAAGGTTCGTATCTGGCCATTATAATGAAACCCGCGACCTGTGCAGTCGCAGCTCGCAACAATGTACTCGTGTCGCAGAAAAGACTGGGTCGCAAGGCAGCCCAACGGTCAAGAAGATGGAAAGCCAAGGAAGCCCAAAGGGCAGATTTTGTATTATAAATACTCTTTCATGAGCTTGTAAAATGATCTTTTGTTTGGGACTCGAGTTGAATATATTGTATTACCAGAGGATTACACATTGAAACATGAATACAAGCATTTTGAGGAAACCCCTTTGTTGGATCTGATGTGTTTGGCTGTGCGAACACTATGTGTATTTCTTATACAGTTTCAAATATCCTATGATTAATGAAGCTGCACTCTTAATGGCATCATTTATGCATCACGGCTATCTGTGCTTGTGTTAATGATGTTCAGTTTTTCATTGCTCTCTTAATGGATGTTAATGACTTTGTTTATTAGCATTTCGTTTTATCTTTCAGGAAGTAAAGGGGCATCTCGCCATAAAGAACTATTTCTTTTATGGTCAGAATACCTCACAAGCATAACCCCAAGATGTGTCTCTAACGACACCTCTTTCGGCGTGTATGCTTTATTAATTTTCTCGCTATGCATAGTGTTATATACGTGTTTAATGCATCAATCATATGTCTTGTATCAGTTGATTAGGTGTGTATCTATTGTTTTATAGAGTTTAAGCAAGACCCAAAGCAAAGGAGAAATCAGTGGTAGCCGGACCCACAACCCGAACGGGATCCCTATTCCAAACGGTTCAAGGTCTAATTGGGACCTTTTACCGGGGAGATCCCCTGCTGTTGGCAGGACAGATTTTCCCTTCAACATCGGGATTGGTGAGTAGAGGAGGATTCCAGATTTTCAGCTCATTCCGGCAAGGGGAGCAGCCCCTAGTTATCAGTTCATTTCAGTGGTAGCAGCTACACGGCAGTTTTCCAGCAGCTGGGACGCAGTTCAGAGAGCAGCGATTTCTAGTGTATTCTGAGAGTATTTCTTCACTTGCCTTGAGCAAGTTTAGGTGCCATCACTCTGATCACCTATTGTACTTCATTATATTTCTCAATTTAATAAAATGGCTTAGCATTTCCTCTCTATATTTCTGGATGAGTTGTCGTACATTCTTTCTATGTTATTATATGTTTGTTGCATTGCTATTTTTATATATATTTGAGCATTCTAGCTCTATACCACTTGGTGTGTTTATTTTATACTCTTAGACAGAGTCTGGAAAGGGCCAGGTAGCCTCCAGATTTCGTCCTCTTTCAGAGGTGGCATATCTGGTAAAAGCCCTCCCAGTCCATCTCTAGTTGGAGTTTGTCGTGTTTTAGAGATATCCCCGAAACGGGATATTACAGAATGAACTCTGATCAGAGCGAAAGTACCACTCGAAGTGGTAAGTATTACCAAACCAATCGAGAAGGGATTAGATCCATCTACAGTCCACTAAGAGAGTCGGCTGCGCACGCAGGAGATAGTCCTCCAGCTACACCACCTTCAAGTCAGCATAAAGGTAAGAACTCACCCACACCTCCACCACTGGAAGAAGATATGGCCTCTCACATGAAGCTACCCACTTTCAAGGGTGTAGGGAATGAAGATAAGGACCGGTTTTGGTTTGTAGCGGAATCCATATGAGCTGCGCAGAATGTAGCTACCGACGCTGTAAAGAGGGCGCAGCTATCACTCGCCTTTGAAGGAAGAGCCTTGGACTGGTATATGGGGTACGTAGGACAGCACGCGGATCCATCTATTCAAGAGATTAAGACAGCGTTAAAACAACAGTTTCGGAAGCCTAAGTCCTACTCACAAATAGTGGTCGACTTGAAAGACTTTAAACAGGGACCCACCGAATCAGTATGGGAGGTTGATCAACGGTTAAAAAAGGTTATCAGAAATGGGGAATTTCAGTATGATGATAGGCAACACAAGGAATGGTTTATCGCTATGTTGCTACCTCACCTACACGGACCTATGGGACAGCAGTCGATTGCAATGCAAGAAAATGCCTTAGAAATTGCTATGAAATTAGAGGTTGCGCCAAGAGACAATGCTCAGTTTGGGGTACAACAGATCCAGGGACAGCTGGAGGTAATGCATATTGAAATCCAAAATCTGCGAAAAGACCGAGGCAAAAAAGCTAGCCCATACGTATGGTGCATACGATGCAAGGTATCTAGCCACACCAAGGATTAGTGCCCACTGCTGGCAGACTACATGCAGGCGAGGGGACCCAGCGCATTGCGCCCTAGGGAGGCTGCGGGACCAAGTAGTCCGACGTTATGGTGCGCTGATTGCCGCATAGCTGGACTACATGGCACCAACCACTGCCCCTGTCTTGGTGCGTATGTTCCAGAATTAAAGCAACAATGGTGCCGATTTTGCCAATCAGTGGGACATGACGAACATAACTGTCGGACCTGTGACTTAATGATAGACCAAGGAAACCTATACAGCGTACAGGCTGATCCTTCATCACCACTATCGCCCTCAGGCAAAGGAGGCTCCCCAACAAGGGGCAGGGGAGGGGGTAGAGGTGGAAGCACAGGTCGGGGAAGAAGGTAGCTGATTTGTTATAACTGTGGAGAAGTAGGGCACTTCGCATGGAACTATCCAAATCCTACGCGACAATCTTACAGGTATTGTAGACAGTTGGACCATGTGATTGAAGACTGCCCAAGTCTGATAGCAAAAATGCAGGAAAAACAACAGACACCTACGCAGAATGTGAAGAGGGTTAAGGCTGAATTGCGTGACGAAGGACCAAGCATTAATGTCATAACGCGTAGCGGCATCGCTACTGGGGGAGTTGAGGAGAAAGCTGCGGCTGAATCTCTTATTTGGAAAGCAGCTGTCAAGCAGGAAAGCTTGGACCTACAGAAGGAGAAGGAAACCTTCGTCACAACCTGTCACGACTTTACGAAGGATGAGCCATCTACTTCCAAGACTCCAACACACCTAAGAGCGGGCGACGAAGTTAAACCATTCCTGCAAGCATGTATGAAGCTGTTGCGCAACTAGAAGGCAGTAGAAAATCTTTAGACACTAATAGATAGCTGCGTGGAAGAACTAATCCTCCCACATAAGTTAAATATGTTCACAAATTATACAAGCATAAGAAACGCACTGGTCGAGAGATGCGGCTAACAGCGCAGACTGGCGACTATGAAATGGATCAGGTTATCTTGGACTTGGGGTCAGATGCGAACGTACTGCCCAAGCAAACTTGGCAGCGGATGGGAGAGCCTAAGCTGGAATGGTCCACTATACAACTACGTATGGCTAACCAACAAAAGATCATACCATTGGGGAGGCTGTCAAAGATTATGGTAGATATCGCAGGCATTAAGGTACGAGCCGACTTCGAAGTAATTCAGATTGTGGAAGATGCGGACCCTTACCCTGCGCTCCTAGGGCTGGATTGGGCTATAGATATGGGAGGCATTATCAATCTAAAGAAAAGAAGCATGGTCTTTGAGAATGAGGGTACAAGGTTGATAGTCCCGCTAGACCCTGCGGAAGGAGAGCGGTATATAGAACCGATGTGCAAAGAAGAGGATGTGGATCACATCTATAAATTAACCGCTCTGGACGAGGATTGGATCAATCCTACGGCTAATGGTGTACTTTGCTGGGAAAAGGACAGCGAATGTTTCTCTGACTCCGATGGGGAGATCGAAAATTGGCAGAACCGGCTACATGATGTATCTGCGTTGCGATGCCTTAGGATCACAAAGAACTTCCGATGTATTTCCTCAGAGGTAAGAGAACTTCCCTACTTTGATGGTTCTAGTAGCATTAAGGAGTTTTTGCAAACCTTTGAAGCTGAAGTCCCAAGGGAACAAAGGCTATGGGCCCTTAATCTTGCCATGTGCGCAACTCCTGCGAGGTGGTGGGACACGCATAAGGGGGCATTCCAGGATTGGGAAGAATGTCGCGACATGATGGTCTTACGGTTTGAACCTCCGGCTCACCTGTGCGTAAAGACTTTCTTAGGGCCAGGGGACCTACGCGAGCACTTGTCCGCATGGATGGAAGAATGGGGCGAACGAACCACAGAGGAATAGGTCCATTTGTTCATTCATGCCTTGGGGCCAATCTCGACCACATGGTATTTAGACGCAGAATTACGCCAGCACACCCGCCACTAGGAAACCCTGAAGGACGAGTTTGTAGGGACATTCGGGTTGATAGGACGAACGGAGGCACTCGACAAAGTTCTGCAGGACATTAATGCCTTAGTATTTGATGAATCACGCCCTTACGCAACACATGGGGCACCAACATGAGAAACACAGATACATGATATTGTCAACTGCCGCAATTTATCAATTGAGGAGTGCGATGACGACCCGTGAAATGTATCTATCCCAGAGTCGGAGGGAGAGCGCGCAGTTGCTGGACCCCCACTGCAGATCGTCGACGTCACTAAGCCTCTGAAGCTGTGAGAAGTCAACATTGGGACGGAGGCGCAGCCTAAGTTTGCTAAAATTGGGGACTACTGGGATGATGATACTGTGGGAAAAGTTGCAGAACTCCTCACGAAATACCAGGACTTATTCCCGACGAAATTTTCGTAACTCAAAGGGATCACAGGGGACCTAGGAGTCATGCGCATCACTTTAAAATCAGACGTGCGCCCTGTGAAGCAGCGCCCTTATCGGTTGAACCCCAAGTACAAACAAAAAGTCAAGGAAGAAATAGACAAAATGCTCGCCATGGGTATCATCGAACCAATCGAACAGTCAGATTAGGTAAGTCCTATGGTGGTTCAAGAGAAAAAGACTAAGGGAGAGATACGGATTTGTGTTGACCTGCGCAAATTGAATGATGCTTGCGTACATGATCCCTTTCCTATGCCATTCTCAGATGAAATCCTTGATAGCGTGGGGGGGTAGGAGGCATACTGGTTCACTGATGGGTTCTTGGGCTATCATCAGATCAGGATCTCACCTGAAGATCGCAACAAAACCGCGTTCTCTACTGAATGGGGTTCATTTTAGTACACCGTTATGCCATTTGGACTCAAGAATGCTCCTGCCATCTTTTCGCGGGTAGTGGTTGCAGTATTTAAGGAATTTATCAACAAGTTCTTGGAGGTATATTTTGATGATTGGACTGTATTTGGGTTAGTAAAGAGTCATGTCTCGAACTTGCGCATGATGTTGGACGCCTATAGAAAGCACCAGATCTCCCTAAATATCAAGAAGTGCATATTCTGCATACCATTTGGGATCTTGTTGGGTCACATAGTTTGTCGACAAGGGCTGATGGTTGACCCTGCCAAGGTGGGGGTTATCATCAACCGGGCAATTCCTACAACTGAGAAGCAGCTGCGCTCTATCCTCAGACACACAGGCTACTACAAGGAGTTTATTCAGGGGTACGCACTGGTCACAACGCCCATGGAAAAATTGCTGAAAAAGGATGTATCATTCTTTTGGGACGACGAGTGTCAGAAAAGCTTTGAGTTACTTAAGGAGAAGATGGTCTCTGCGCCTATCCTCATCTTTCCTGATTAGGTGAAGGTTTTACATGTTCATGTCGATGCTTCAGGGATTGCCCTAAGAGCTGACCTTACGCAGCTAGGGGATGGAGACATCGACCATCCAGTTGCATTTTCCAATAGAAAGCTCTCTAGTGTGGAGCGCAACTACTCCACTACCAAGCGCGAAAGGTTAGCCATGGTGTACGCCCTGCAGAAATACCGACATTTCCTGTTGGGTGGGCACTTCAAGATGTTCACAGATCACTGAACTTTGAAGTACCTAGTGAATAAGCCTGTGTTGGGGGGGAAAATATGTCGATGGCTCCTGCTGTTTCAAGAATATGACTTTGAGATCCTTGTAAAGCTAAGAAAGTTGAATGCTGGGCCAGACCACCTATCCCGGATCGAAAGTGGCGAAGAGCCGACCAACCTAGAAGAAGGACTGCCTGATGCACAGTTGTTTGCTATTAAGGTAGTTGATGTGCACTTCGCCGACATCGTTCACTTCTTAACTATGGGGATGCCACCTGCAGAGTATTCCGTACAACAAAAGAAGGAGTTGGTCACCTGCACAACGAATTTTACCATCATCACAAGCCATCTGTATAAGCTGGGAGCTGACGAAGTGCTACGAAGATATATCTTGGAGCATGAATGGCACGCCATATTAGCATCAGCTCATGGCAACAACACAAAATATCTTGAGAGTTGATGCAGGAGCATCAAGACCGTTTCCTCCATTTGTAAATAGGGGGTGTGATAATATTAATTTGTAAATATGGGGTGTGATGATTTTTAATATTTTATTAATTAATTTGAATTAAATAGGAGAAGGTGAGGATTTATGTAAATATCTTTTTATTAATAAAAGGATATGAGGAAATTTAATAAATTGAAGGATTTTAGGGATAAAAACCTATACTTTAGGGATGTTGAGAAATTTAGGGGTTTGTTAAGGATTTTAAGGGATTGAGCATTTAATGTAATGATTTTTAAAAATTGTATAAATAGGAGGGCTTTTTGTGAGAGAAACCATGAGAGATTGTGAGAGAGTGTGAGGCTGAAAGCAGGCTTGAACAACAAGGCTGTAAGCCTTCAGCAATTGTAAGGGCCAAATGTTGAATATCAGGCCACGAACAAAGTCTGTAAGTAATCTTGGTTTGATTTCTGATTATAAATATATATACATTTGGGGATTGACTGTGAAAGTTATAGTATTTTCTGGTTAAATGTATATGGTTGAGGGATTGATTATTGGAAAGATCGACTATAGGAAACCTGCAATCAAAGAAATGGTGGGATCGATTTATATGACCCAGTGAAAAGGATTGATTTTAATATAGAAATTGTTATCTATGCATGAGCTTATGAATGGTTTTTGTTATATCGATCTGAATTTGATTAATAGAAAATGAAAGCAGAGAGCACCAGTCTTTTAATTCCTTCTAAGTCTGCAATGTTAAGTTTGCAAAGTCGAGGTCAATAGCATAAATTGCCATTCGATGCATGCATGGTGAAAGGTTAAAATTTCTGTTCGAAGTTTTAAAGAGCGCAGAGGAATGTCAGCATCGATTTTATAGAAGGGCGGAGCAAGGTATGAACATATTTGAATTGCGTTGGAACTGTGTTGAAAGTGTTGAAACATTGCGCTGGAACTGTGTTTATACAGTGGGTAAAAGTTGAAACTATATCTTATTCAGCGTGGAATCAAATTCAAAGCATGTTTACTGAATGAGGATCTGCTAGTTCTGTTGAGTAACATAAATGGAATGCTGTGAGGGTGTATATGACATTGTTTAAATCCAATGCAGTAATTTGTTTTACAAAGAGACTTAAGAGCGATTTAAAACGCCACAGAGATCTGTTATTAAACAATTGAAATTGCAGGAAGAGCTGTCGCTCTATCGATGGACTCTGGCAAAGAAATTGAAACTTATAAAGGAGCAGACCAAGAATCTTAGCGTTGTGAAATTAAAGGGCTGCGTTTTCCATTTGAATGTTGCAGGATGGATCGATCAAAGATAGCGCTGTGGGTACATCGGAGGTATATGCATTGTAAGCACCGAATTGTTGTTTAAGCTCTGTCTAATTGGTGAAGTAGAATATTAAATTAGTTGCAGGGCTCGACTTATTTCGAAATCAATTCAATAGGCGCTGGCAGAGGAATATTAAATTAATTGCAGGTTCGATTTGTTTTGAAATCAAGTCAGAAGAAACGCATATTGAAAACACAGTTAAATTGGCGTGCATAGGAATGGTTCCTTTCTATGTTGTTGGGTAATCAGATTTGAAGTTTAATAAAATGAAGCCCACGTAGATATAATGAAATGTTCAGAAGCGCTGTCAGAATAGCAAAGTTTATGAAAGAGCGATTGAATAAATCGATTTTGGGTTGTGAATCTTCATAGAAAAGAGACTAAATGGCGCTGAGGAATGGAGTTCATTCCTGGTTTTAAAACGCAGATATAAAGGTGTGGAAATTGGATTCATTTGTTTGGATTGTCTGTCCAAAGAATGTTATTAAACTGCCAATGAATTTTGCAACATGAGACATGAGAAATTTTAGTACATTGAGTTCCATTATGATAATGGATTTGTTTTATGAAGACTTTGTAATGTTGCTAAGAAGACTCAAGGACACATTTAACTGTGAAATCCGCTTTTAAAAGGCGCATGGGCCAGATTTACTTTGTGATATGAATGATGAACATGAAAGCAGGTAAAACATGGATTGAAGTTGCACTTTTGCATAAAATTGTATTTTGATTTGAATTTGGGCCTCAGAAAAGGATCCTGTATGGTTTTCAAAAAATAATAAGAATTTTGAATATATGTTATAAGCTTCCGCGATATGAGAGTAAGGTTTTTGAGAACATATGTGCAAAGTGTGAATTTGCCATGTATTTGTTGTAGAGTGAGTAAAAAGTTTGGGTGCATGTTTAACTGAAATAACTGATGGAGGATCTTGGGTATTGCAAGCTCTAGGCTTGCATCAAGAGTTGGGCTATGGTGGCCTACACTGCATAGTGACTCTCATGACTATTGCAAAGCCTGCGATACGTGCCAAAGGATGGGAAGGCCATCACGCAGAGACGAAATGCCCCTGCAACCGCAAATGGCCCTGCAAGCGTTTGACAAATGGGCCATCGACTTTGTTGGGCCCATCAACCCGCCAGGAAAGAAGACAGGTGCGCACTACATCATCACTGCAACTGATTATGTAACCAAATGGGCCAAAGCACAAGCTGTGAAGGATTGCACTGCAGATACCGCTGCACACTTCATTTTTTAGCATATTTTGACCAGGTTTGGTTGTCCGAAGATCTTAATGAGCGATAGAGGTATGCACTTTGTTAATGAAACAATACAGGCCTTGACTGAAGAATTTCGGATCCACCACATGAAAAGCACCCCATATCATCCACAAGCAAAATGGGGGTGTCAAAGCTTTTAATAAAATCTTGGAGCAGGCACTGACCAAGGTCTGTAATGTTGACCGCAGCGACTAGGACGTGCACATCCCATCAGTTCTGTGGGCCTATCGAACCACCTGCAAGAATTTGACTGGGAAGACACCGTTTAGGATGGTTTATGGCAAGGACGCCATTATGCCCATGGAGTATATTGTTCCTAGCCTGCGCATCGCAGCCTCTACAAACATGGTAGAGCCGGATAACATGGAGGAGCGTTTAGCGCAGCTTGTGGCTTTAGAGGAAGGTCGTTTCATTGCTAATTTCCATCAGAAAGTTCAGAAGGCTCGAGATAAGGCATGGCATGATCGGCATATTCGGCAGAAGACATTTACGGAGGACGAATTGGTCCTGCTATACGATAGCCAGTTTGTGAAACACTCAGGGAAGTTCCGTCAGCACTGGCTAGGTCCCTATATGGTAAAGGAAATTACTGACAGAGGCACGGTCCGGTTAGCTACCCTGTGTGGTGATATGGTACCAGGCTACGTCAATGGTTGTAATATTCCCAATTAGCGATAGCTAATTGGAAATATTAATTTTGATCAATTTTGCCTTCTATAGTTAAAATATAAATAAAAGTGAGAAAGAGGGGGATATAACTCACTTAGAATAAAGTCCACTCCCTAAAGTCACCTAGTAAAATCAACGTTGTGACTAAGATGGGCCAAGGGGGGGCCAAGTGACCACGTGAAGGGGGGGACCCACTTGGACTGTGTGAGCATGGCCAGCGCAGTTGAGTTGGCAATGTGGGCCAAATGGAGGCAACGTACGAGATGGTGGGGCCTAGGGTTGAGAGAGGCCCATTGTTATAAAAAGGAGGAGAGCCTCCTCATTTCCTCATTCGAGTTTATGCATATTGAGCTGGTCACTACGACTTAGAGCACGCTAGCTATTTAGCTTGTCTGCAGCACTGTTTAGTGCATCAGGTGTCTTCGTTCGGAGATCCCACCCTCAGCCCCAGGAGACTTCGAGTGCTTGCTCGGGTGAGGCATTTCCATCAGCATTTTGCAGGAGGATCGAGTTTGGCATTTGTGGAGGAGCAATGCATCCATAGACTGCGCAGTCTTGAGAAGGAGGACGCAGTCCATCTTGGGGGAGCTCCGGTTTGGTACTATTCTGGGGGTTTCGGGTCAGGAGATTGAGCAAGGGGCCAGCCCTTGCCTATTGGAGGCTTTTGGCAGAGTGGGAGGCCATATTTTGGAGGATTTCATTCAGCATCAGCGTGGCCCTTGGGAGGATAGCGTAGATCCTAAAGGGAGGTATTTTCGGGGGTCGTCCATTTCAGAAATGCTCTCTGGGCTTTTCTGGGTATTGTGAGTAGAGGCGGATTCCAGAGTTTCAACTTTTTCTGAGTAGGGGAGCAGCCCCAAATACTCAGCTTGTTCCAGCAGTAGCAGCAGCATGGCAGTTTTCCAGCAGCTTGGATGCAGAGCAGAGAGCAGCCGTTCCATTGATATTCTGAGAGTATTCCTACACTTGCCTGGTGCAAGTCGAGGTGCCATCACTCTGATCTCCTCTTGTACTCATTCCTACTTCTCAATATAATAAAATGGCTCAGTATTCTCTCTATTTCATGTGTATCTGCTTCATGTTCAGTTTATAGCATTTTGTATCTTGTTGTGTGCTCTGTATTACTATCCATTTTCCCCTTTGGGATAGTCTAGTTGATATCCCCTTTTGATGTGTTTCCCCTATACTCTATAGACAGAGTCTGGAAAGGGCCAGGCAGCCTCTAGATCTCATCCTCTCTTTAGAGGTGAAATATCTGGTAAAAGCCCCTCTAGTCCATCTCTGGTTTAGAGTTGCTTGTGTGTGAGAGATATTCTTGGAAAGGAATATTACAATGGTAGCCGGCTCAAACCATACCGGATTAAATGACTATATGGCCAGAGTGGCTATATGGGGCAGAAGACGCGCAGGGGCCGATCGCAGGTCTAGAGGCCTGAAGAAGTGCGCTGGGAATGCAGGGGTATGCTGGGAACGTAGGAGGTACACTGGGAGCGCAGGGGTGCACTAGGAGCACAGGAGGTGCGAAAACTAGCCATTGGAATAGTAAAACTGGGTAAAAAGCAAATTTTACCGTTGAAGGGAGCAGGCAAATGGCAATTAATGAGGCGATTTCCGAAGATTTTTTACCGTTTACTTGATGGTAAGTTTCTGATAAGCCTCACCCAACCGATGGGTGACCCCAGCGGCTATAAAAGCAGAGGGATAGATCAGAAGAGGGTTCCATATCTCTTGAATAGTTTGGCTTTGTGAAATTTTGTGCCTATTGCGCTTTGTTAATGTTTGGGCATGTCGCACCCTCTGATAGTAGCAACCCTGAGTTCATCTTTCACGCCAGAATGACGGCGACCAATCCTGCTGAATCCTCACAGACTGTGGCCTTGACGGAGCAAGAATCTGAGGAAGTTATGTCCATGCCAAGTCAGGGGAAGCAGAAGGGGAAAGAAAAAGCGCAAGGGTCGGGGAAACCTACGAAATGGACTGGAGTGAAGACCCGCACCTCCCCTCGCAATGTGAAGTCCCCGCGAGCAGTGCCCCAAGCATGTTCGCCTAACCCATTGAAGAGACCTC